>OX940942.1:5984780-6618971 GCA_954870645.1 Agrotis clavis
TGATTATTTCAGTCATAGGTTTTCATTTAATACATACCGGCAATGCGCCATCGATATATGGTTGACATCCCTCCGGTACGTACAAAGCGTTTTGCCAAATACCTTTATTGTACGCACAGCTAAGGAGTGGAATTCCCTGCCGCCATCTGTATTTCCTGACAGCTATAACCTTGGGGTCTTCAAGTCAAGAGTGAACAGGTTACTTCTAGGCAAGCGTGCTTCATCATCGACCACATCTTCGCTTACCATTAGACGAGATAGTGGTCAAACGCAACCATATCACATAATATAGGGTGACTGGCAATTAGTGTACGATAGCCGAAATCGTGAAAAAAAAACTTGAGAGGTGTCAAGGGACACCCGGATGGAACGAAGTTACTGTATACACTCAACAAAAATAATCGTCGCGACTCCACTCCACTCCGCTCCGCTCCGCTCCACTCCACTCCACTCCACTCCGCTCCGCTCCGCTCCAATCCACTCCGCTCCACTCCACTCCACTCCGCTCCACTCTTTGAGCTCTAGCACCCTTTCGCAACGCCTGTTATGGAACTTCGTTCCAAAAAGTGTCGTGACAACTTTTCGTAAGATTTTTTTCCGTCTAGCCCCCTTTCACAACGCGCGATAAGGAACTTCGTTCCAAAAATCAGCTGTTCAGTATATTAGGCAAACATAAATGTACTGAACAGCTGACTTTTTTTTCACGATTTCGGCTTTACTCCCATAACAAAAATTGTTTGTTATCATGAGCACAATCACGTGTTTAAGTATCATACACTAATTGCCAGTCACCCTATACAGCGTGAAATTCTAATGGTTGTCTTTCCGAAGCGAAATGAGTTTGTATCGGTAAAACAATCGATTAATATTTATAAAAAAAATTAGACTCAACAAATGGCAGATTTACAACTGTGATAAACAAAACTCGAAAGTGACTTGAACCAACAGTAGTGCATCGCGCGATATGATACGCGGAACGCTCGCGGCCGCGTGGTTGGCTCGATCGACCGCACGGGTCGTTGCACTTTTAAATCAGCTGATCATACTTTGAGTCCTGACTTAATAAAACACAAAACCCAATAAATTCCGATTCGGGTCCGACAGGTCGAAAAGTCCGAGTCGGGGAGCCCCAAGACACATTTTGCTCGCTATTGCATCCTGAGTTATAGCACGACCAAGGTGGTTCAACAGAGCCCCGCTGTTATTCCAATTTTCCCTTCATACTTTTACGGATTTAGGACTGTCATAAATAATTATCTTTTTAAAAGTCTGATTTAGATAATTAAGTATTTGAGGCGTATTAAAAAAATGGAATCAACTTATTTACAATGTTTATTTACGAGGTACGAGTGAGTACTTACATTTCCCGGTAGCGGAGTAATTGTTCGAAATGCAAACCACTATGTTCAATGCACAAACGAGTACGTTTTAACTGGTTGTCTTTCAGTTTGATAAGAGTGTCTTTATCAAGTCTCACGATATTGAAAGCGTCCACTATCGCACATTACAACACGTCACGAGTTTGATGTATACCTCACAATACACCAGGTGTTTGAGCTCAGACCACAGAAAAGATGTCGATAACGTATTACACTTATGACGTTCGCGGAAGGACTAAACTAAACGTAAACGAAGAGGCGCGGGCGCGGGTGAGGGAGGCCGCGGCTCCCCTCACCGCTGCGTTCGTGCAGGCTATTTAATGCCGTATCACTACGCTCGAGAGCTTATTTTGCTCTGAACATTTATTATTCGCTCTTCTTTTGTAGTTTGCCGCGTCGTGAGTTTCGTGTAGGTACCTACCTAAGTCATGTCTAGTGCACTACTATTGATTCTCGCTCTTTCGAGTTTATGAATACTTTTTTAAAGATTTGAAAAAAAAAGAACTTTTTTTTAAGTTTAACTTTGTGTTTCGATAGTACTACTGATGGGTAATCGTCCTGCCGTGGAAAGACAGCCATTAAAATTTCACCCTGTATATATGAAAGAAAGAATTGTAGCTCGTGGCTAAACAATAACAGCGCAGCAAATCGATCTTTAAGATTATGTTACACTTGCCGAGGTTGGTCTATGGATGTGACTTTGACCATTTATCATAGGCTCATAGCGAGTTTTCTTCAGTAACTCGGATATCACCTTATGCCGTTGGTCCCGACTGTCATTAATTTGTAGATCTTTGACAGTCTGTTAAGCTTGCTGTTGACGCGATGCGATCGATTTCAACTACAAGTGAAAATCATCGTTAGGGACTTTACTCATGGCGCGATGTGTATATACAGTGTGTCCGGGCACGGGTTAGTGATATTTGAAGGAAATATACTAGGCTCTTTTTCATCGACAAAAATGCTTTAAAAAAAATTCTTACTCCAAAACTTCACAAATGGCAGCCATTTTAATTTTTTGATCTGTCGAACTGGGGTGTGTACAATAAAATTCAAATATCTTTAAATCCAAGAGACCTACATTCATGCAAATGACTTTATTGCAAAGTTAAACGTTGAGGCTTATCAAAACCTTACGAAAGTTTTCTAAATAATATGTAAAAATAACCAAAAAACATGGGCAAACACGAAATTGTACACAAAAATTACTGAATAATTTCACATTTTTAACTCTTGCTCGATTAGTACCCCTGAAGTTAGCTATGGTTTTTGCATTAAATTAAAAGTGTTTGAGTCAGGCTATAAAATGATATCAAAATGATCACTCTACGTTAAGTATCTTAGGAGTTATTCCCACTTGAACATCACCCTTCCGTCTCGCCCCGCAGCAATAATTCCAAGAAAATGTTTCATATAATAAAAAAAAATGTACCATTTCAGTTTAAGGATTATGGTGATCAATAATGCCAGCTGATAAATATTCGTTGGAACGATTTAGCTCGCCCAAAGAATGCGACGCCTGTAATATTGGGGTACATGCGCTAAGGAAGGGTGATGTTCAAGTGAGAATAACTCCTAAGATACTTAACGTAGAGTGATCATTTTGATATCATTTTATAGCCTGACTCAAACACTTTTAATTTATTGCAAAAATCTTATCAAAATTCAGGGGTAATTATCGAGCTAGAGTTAAAAATGTGAAATTATTCAGTAATTTTTGTGTACAATTTCGTGTTTGCCCATGTTTTTTGGTTATTTTTACATATTATTTAGAAAACTTTCGTAAGTTTTTGATAAGCCTCAACGTTTAACTTTGCAATAAAGTCATTTTCATGAATGGAGGTCTCTTGGATTCCAAGATATTTGCATTTTATTGTACACACCCCAGTTCGACGGATTAAAAAATTAAAATGGCTGCCATTCGCGAAGTATTGGAGTAAGAATTTTTTTAAAACCATTTTTGTCGATGAAAATGAGCCTAGAATATCCCCTTCAAATATCGCTAACTCGTGCCCGGACACACTGTATATGTATACATATGTCTTAGTGGTAAGGTTGATTTTCGGTTGTAGTTGGAATTCGTTCGAATCGCGTCGCATTGCATCGCATCGCGCCATGAGTAAAGTCCCTTACAACTACGATATAATTATGTATATCTAAATATATTTAACTCAAAGGTGACTGACTGACATAGTGATCTATCAACGCACAGCCCAAACCACTGGACGGGTCGGGCTGAAATTTGGCATGCAGGTAGATGTTATGACGTAGGCATCCGCTAAGGAAGGATTTTGATCAATTCTACCCCCAAGGGGATAAAATTGGGGATGAAAGTTTGTATGAAACTTTGTCAATTTTATGAATGAAAAATACATTGTTAAGATCCGACATCCACACGAACGAAGTCACGGGCACAGCTAGTTATGACATAAAACATGCGCTTATTTACGGTTAGATGAAAAACAAAACACGCTCGCCACGACGACGAACGAAACTCAATCGAATTCATGCATTCATCATTATATCGTAGTAGCAAGAACGATATTTAGTTAAACCCCTTCTACACGATCAGACCTGACCGCTGACAGAGGTGACCTTGGTCGCGTCAACAGTACCCGACCGCGGTCTGGAACGCTGTCGGCTGACGGTCGGGTCGACCGCGGACGCAGCCTGTCGGGACGGATGCGCTCCCGACCAAGGTTATCCAAAGGTCGATTGACTCCGCCCATATTTGGTCGCACGACCAACGTCTACACGGTAGATTTTCACACCCACCGGACCAAGGTCACCTCTGTCAGGCGGTCGGATCTGACCGTGTAGAAGGGGTTTTAGTACAAATTTCAATCACATGAATCGCGTCATGAACAAGCTCGTTTAGTCTAAGCTCGAAAGTCTGACAAACAGCCTAACTTAAAAATGTTTAAGCATGGTCTATGAAGTTCCCCCATATATCAGTTACAATAGAATCTGTTACAATATCTATTTCAATGTCATGTCGAACAAGACAACTCTAGACCTGGATCTCTGCCAAGCCCCAACAAACAAGATGTCTCATGTAATGCTATGCAAACCACGTAACATCTTAGAATTTAGATACTCAAGTCAAGCCCATTTATATGGTAACTTGACGTGTTATAGAGTACTAGTTTTAGACCGCGGCTTCTTGCACGTTTTTTTTTGTTTGATGTATGTGTACTTTAGTGAATTACAAACGTTAGTAAAACAGAATAAGCAATCAAAATAGAATAAAACAGATTTAATACCTGGATGTGGGAAAAACTGGATAATGTTTATTGGCTTACCTGCAAAACAAAAAAATGAAAATGTTATTACAAATGTCCATAACTTCTAAAATAGAACAGTGTTCAATAATACCATTCTTCATTAATACTATGTTCGCATTTAGAGTTAGTAGGTATACATTTTTTTTACGTGTTAAAATCATCAAATTAATTACTACGCAGGGCAGGACGGGAGGGGCTATCAGACTTGTATACTGACTAAAATCTACGGTGTCCTTCAATAGCCCTTAACTTCCCGGGCCACGGTTATTTGATAAGACAGTCCCGCGACCCTGCAGGTTAATGTCATCTGTACTATACTAATAATTAGAAAGCCGAAGAGTTTGTTTGATTGAACCACGTTAACGTTAGATACCTATTACAGGTTAGTTAGTAGTTAGCTAGTAAATAATATTAATTTTCCGTACTCAAATATGTAAATAACTATCACTAGAAATGTTGTAAAACATAGTCCAAGCTTTGTGTCTGTTCGCGATAAGCTCACAAACTACTGAATAGATTTTCATACATTTAGACTAAGAGATAGAGAACCTTCGTGTTGGATCACTATCCATCAGGAAGGTTTTGGTGTATAAATTTTGAAATTTTTGTGTAAATTAGTTGAAATATCCGTCATATTTCAACTAATAATTGCCAAAAATATCAAAAATAGTCAAAACCTCTGGGACCTTTAATCGAAAACGCTGCCTTATGATTTGAGATTTACAAAAAAAAATGCTCTGCTGCTTGGAAATCACAGGGCAATAAAAAAACACAGCGGATTTCAGTCAGTACGAGACTAAAAGTCCCCCTTAAAAAAAAGACGTGAAATGACAGACAGAATCACTTAGATTGCATTCGATAATGAGTTTTAATCTGTAATACGATAAGTAAACCTGTCTGACCAACTTGGATTAAGTTGATTGCATCTAGAATCTAGATGCAAATTTGCTCATAAAACTATGAATTTTATCAGCTAATTAATTCTTGAGATTAAAGTGTGGGAAAGAGGGCACTAAGGTCGTTGTGTTAACTATTAATATCAGTTTAATTTATGTTGTATCTTCTGATATTTAGTTTATGTTGATTTATCATTTTAATAATTACTTTAGAAGATGTACTTGTTTGTTTCAATATAGGTCCTAGTCTTCGGCAGACGATCTCCGGCAACCGTAGGCGCGGGGCATGCGGGTGGCGAGTAAAGGGCAACTCGCAGTCGGTCTGGTCAACGGCGCGTTGTGTACCACGCGCGCCTCAAAGAGGATGATATAAGATGACATGATGACGTGGTAAATGGGATTAAATATAATGGCCACCATAAAATGCTTTGATACCCTTAGCTACTACACTTCTAATTGTATTCGAACACCAAATATAGTAAATGATCACCAAATCTATACTGAATGTGCACCAAATCTAAAACTCGCTTTAGCAAGATTTCAGGGACACCCCGAAGTTCGGTTTGGTTAGGTTCCTTTAAACCTTGTACACAGAAATAGAAGCCCCGCGAAGCGGGGCTTCGTCGACCCTGCTTAGGTAGATTTTTTTTATTACACCTCGTTATGACATATTTTAATGAACATTTTTTGGTGATCATTTACTACTTTTGGGTTGACAATTATTTATTTGGAGTCATTTTGATTAAATAGGATAGCGAAATGTTAAAACTGGTTATAATTTACATTAAAATGCGGGTTTCATTTGAGTGATCATTTACTATTTTTGTCTGATATATGTTACTATAACTGGTGGTAAGTTAAACATAAGCCGTGGTAAAATCATCAAATGAGTCCTCCCACCCCGGGCAGGGCGGGAGAAACTGTCAGACTTGTACTGACTGAAATCCACGGTGTCCTTCAATTCCCGTTTTACCCTTTGAGTACGGAACCCTAAAAATCGAATCGACATTCCAATATAAGTAATTTCCAAAGAATCTGTGCTTCTGCTATCGACATCGACAGGAGTTATCGATAAAGTTAATAGATAAGACCCAACACTTGTGCTTGAAGTACGAAACATATTATTAAACTTTATTGATATTAGTGCAATAAAACAGATGGGTTGCAAAAGGTCAAAGCAGTAGACGATTTGTTGCGGAGATTAAGATAAAATGTTTATTTTATATTTATTTTCTTTTACCACAATAATTCGCATAATTGAAACACATCGATTCAAAATCATTGTCTAACGGTCAACTTCTTAAACGAAATCGAATGTTAATTTGCCGATTAGCTTGTCACTATATTACAAGTAAAGTAAGCGCGGTGTTGACGGCAAGCAATGGGGTAGCTCACCGTCCGAAAAGGATCAAGCCCTGGTTCTCGACCCGTTTGTTCGACACGTGTGCTCAAAGGAGCTGTGAGTATTACTCACGAGGTCTGATCGGGCCAAATGCTGGTCAGGGTTGCGTATTAATGCCTCTGTCAAACTGAAAAGCGTGCCGAAGCGTTTTTGTTTGTAATGTATGGAATTGTTTGAAGCCAGTCACATAGACTATCGGACCGCTTTCGCTTTTTTATATGACAGGATTCGGATCGCATTCGCCTCGCCCTTTCTGTTTGACAATAGCTTAAGAGATTACCTAGCGATGACAGCCATGATCCTAATGGCGTAGTTTCAGACTGACTCTTTGATAAAGGTAGATCCTGGTCCGTTTTCACTTTCAAAAATCAGAAAGATAAAAAGCAAAAACCAGCTTAAAAAATAATTATCAAAGCTCCATAAAACGACTTAACATTCGCCTTCTGAACATCTTCTCTGTCGCGAATGAAGTATCAATTTCATTGCAACACAGATAGAAGTCGTAAAAGCGAATGTAAACTTTAATGTCATCGCAGTAAAGTTTAAAGTGAACTGGTTTAATGGTCTATAGCTGTTTGACGTCTTAGCTCGCGTAGTTAGAACTAGGATTACTAAGGACGTTTGTATAGTCATAAGCGGAGCGGGGGATTGGATTAGATTAGAGGAAGTAGGTTAATCCACTGAAAAATGTAGTCCGACAGTTAGATATACGAGTATGATCAAAAAATATTTTAACCTAAGTATGTTTTCTTTGGGAAGTGGTGGCCCAATGGTATCGGTCCTGAATTACGAGCGTAGGTCGTGGGTTCGAACCCCGCCTGGCGCATTACTTTGTGTAATTTATTTCATCACCACTGCTCTCAAAATGGTGAAGGAAAACATCGTGAGAAAACCGGCATGTCCTAGAACCAAAAATTCGAAGACATGTGACATCCACCAATCCGCACTGGGCCCGCGTGGTGGATTATGGCCCACTCTCTCTCACTGAGAGGAGGCCTGTGTCCCAGCAGTGGAAACATTATGGGCTGATGATGATGATGATGTTTTCTTTCGTTACATAAATCAAAATTGGCGGAGATACGACGTTTTTAAAATTAATACGTCAACACCATGGTGTAATTTTTACTGCGTGTGGATGCAATCTTTGTCATTATTAATTGTTTAAAAGAATCAGTGTCCATTATTTTTCAATAAAAAAAGAGTTATTTTATTCCTTGTACACAAGAAGCAAAACAGATTTTTGCTCCCTCTTCTTTGAACAGGGACTCACTCAAAGCATTTAGAATTTAGAATATGGATATTGTTATCAATATACCTACATATTAATTATGTAATACTAGCGGTCCGGTACGGGCTTCGCTACTTTGACAGCAAAATCCCCATTAACAAAATAATCCGCCATTTATTGAATTCATTTGTTACAAAAAATGTGATAAAAGAAGAACCACCCGACCGATTTTGTGCAAACTTCAAATAAACCATCTACTAAATAGTCCGAATACAGCCTAAAAATTTAATTTGGATAGGTGAGCCCATTCTTGAGTTATAAAATTACAACCAAAAGTGGCATTGATTTTTACATACCTATATAGATAGATGATAATTAGTACGCGTGATGTAAACTTAAAAAAAAAAAATGGTGAAAAATAAAAAAAGGACACGAGCGAATCTTAAATTCAGGGTTTGAGTCGGACACAGAGTATCACTCGGTCAGAAAGCTCTCTCGCCCTTAAAATAATTATTTGCACTCTTGGTAATAATTCCACTATTGAATAATACTCTGACAGTCTAAATAAATAGATTTGCCATATTTGAGGCTGTCCATCAGCTTATTGTACTGAAAATAAATTACTTTGAACTTTTATTCCCTCTTTGACTCCTCGTAAGAAAAATTCTTGGAATTTTAATTTATTCAATCTTAGGTTTCTTTTAGAAAAGTAATTCCAATTTGTCTGAATGGGAATTTTATTTTCTTAAGTAATAACGTTTTCAGCTAATTAATTCAAAGGAGATCATTCAGGCTCCATACATTTTTGGGCCTTTTCTGAAAGTGCCGGCCAACGAAAAAAATTGCTACCTATAGGTAGTACTAGTAATTTGGAGCAATAGTTACTATGGCACAAAAGTTGTAGGATTGCTCTCGGCCAAGTTATACAAGTTCGAAGATTCGTAATTCTCATACATTTTTTAATTTCTAAAAGTGCTGAGAATCACCAAATAATGATAAGTATTGCTAGAACTAGCGACCTCAAGTAATTTAACATAACGCCTGTAATCCCTGAGGGGTTGGGCAGAGGAGTACCGAATAAAAATGAATAATAATCTGTTTATTTTTTGTGAAAAGTAATAAAAACATTTTAAAATATACAAATCTGCTGGTGGGACCAGCATCGGGAACAGAATCGAGGTTGCCTATGGTTAGGGGTCTTGGGAGAGGAATCTCCTACCAATACGAGACCGCGAGACGTGATCGGCACTGCTGCTTTTTGAATCAACCCTTTTTTGAGGGAAATAAAATCATCAAAATAAATCAGTTATCTCACTCTGGGCTGAGCTGTAGAGACTGTCAGACTCCTGCTGACTAAAAGTCCACCCTCTTCATTCGGTTGCCCTTTGCGTTCCAGATACTAAGATAGTCGACGAGCCGGTACCCACATTTCATTCATACATTTGTTGTTTTCTCAAAGAGCCTCATAGCTTTTGGAACGCGATACTGTCGGGTTCACAATTGGCGGTGAGACGGGTTTGCCTCACCGTCCAGTCAACGAGACTCGACTGATACTCGTCCTTGAGGTCCCGTGGAACTTCAAGGAGCATTTCCGACGTTTAGATCAAAAGCAGGATCGAGCCGGGGCTGCCTTCAAGCTGTTACTCAACCTTGCGAGGCAAACGCCGCCTTCTGAAGGCTCTACGTGGAAGTGGTACGATTAAAGCCCCTCTACGGGAACCCTTTGTCTGTCGTTTCCATAAGGAAGCGAACACACAAGCTAATCGCAACAGGGGATAGTGGCTATTCGGGTGATCCACTCATACACATAGATGCTGGAGGATCTGCTTCCAGATCACACGTTGGCAATCCGGAAAGGAGGCTGCCACTTCTGCAGCAGTAATGACAGCGAAGGAAGAGGCAGAACACGCGAAAGAGGACGCCATCGAAATCTCAATCCAGTCACGTACGGCAAGTAATGCGGAGCTAGTTGTCTTATCAAGGATCAGGCCCAGGATGACAGCATGTCGTGTTCCACGCGCGTCTAAATAAGCTTTCAGTGGCCCTTATGGAGCCAAACGCCTACCGGCTTGCGGGACTATCTCAGCAGGATAGGCACAGTAGCACGGTTGATGATTTTATTACTCGAAAAACGTGGTTGATTCAGAAAGCAGTACTTTTGGTCACGACTCGTATTGTTAGGAGGTTGCTCTGCCAAGAGGCCTACCACAGGCAGCTTCGATTCTGTTCCCGATGCTGGTCCCACCAGCTGATTTGTATATTTTAGAATGTTTTTATTACTTTTTACAAAAAAATAAACAGATTATTATTCATTTTTATTCGGTACTCCTCTGCCCAACCCCTCAGGGATTACAGGCGTTATGTTAAATTGCTTTAGGTCGCTAGTTCTAGCAATACTTATCATTATTTGGTTATTCTCGGCAGTTTCAGAAATCAAAAAATGTATGAAAATTACGAATCTTCGAACTTGTATAACTTGGCCGAGAGCAATCCTACAACTTTTGTGCCATAGTAACTATTGCTTCAAATGACTAGTACTACCCATAGGTACCAAATTTTTTCGTTGGCCGGCACTTTCAGAAAAGGCCCAAAAAAAATGATGTCCTTTCACTTTAATTGTTAAGTACTTATTTATTTTTTATCAATTGCTTCTAAATTGAAGCATTTTTTAACCGTTATAAAATCATCAAATGACTTCTCCCACCCAGGGCTGGACGGAAGGGCAAAGGACTGTCAGACTTACACAGACCAAAATCCACGGTGATCCTGCAATAGCCTTTACTTTCCAGGGTCACGGTTACCTGATAAAACAGTCCTGCGACCCCAGCAGGAAATTGAAGCATGGCGCAAAAGGAAAGGAGCAGAGAGTGGAACAACTGTCATGACTTTTTGGGATGAGTGGGATCCACCTCTAAGCGGTTCACGCCGGACCGCACCACACATTTCTTGTAACCTACAATGACGGCTGAGCGATAGCGGTGGTAGACCATCATCCTAAGTCCCTACCAGAAAACCAGCGCTGTGACAAATGTCGCAGCACATGCTGAGGTAGGAGCCTTTCGGCCTCGCACATCAGGACTAAATTGTTTTTTTTTTTTGTGTGGGTTTACCTTTTGTTTTTCTTTTATTTTCTTTCTTTCTTTCTGATTCGCCTCATCAAAACAGTTTTTACTGTGTTCCGTAGATGCACAGGAGTTCCTAAATACCTTCTGGATGAGCTCGCTCATTTTATGCCTCATCTTTGATTCAGGACTAGATTGGGAGAAAAATATTTTCTTTTTTTTTATGAGGGTTCTGTCCGCAATGACAAGTCTATGATGATGGTGAAGTCTGATGATGGTGATGTATATGATAATGGTGAAGTGTTTCCATAGTGCGTCTTAAACCTCAAAATTTTTCTTAATACATTATTCCAGAAAATATTTATACAACAGTTGGTGTAAAAATATTGACCTGACCAATTTTTTTTTTCTGACAGCAAAGTCTGACTTTCCTTTGTAATCCCAATACACCCAAAATAGTGGCATGTGGATAATCTACAATGCGTGCAGGTAAACTAATTTCAAACTACCTTACACCTTTTAGAACTTGTAATTGAATGAATTTCAATTATTTCGACCACAAATACTATCGAACAGGTAGAACCGATCCCAACTTTTTTTTGTTCATTCAAAGTCCTTTGACCAGTATTGTGATACCCCACACAATAGTGAAGTTAAGCTCACACAATGGCTGACTTTGGACCATTATTACGTGTCTATTGATGACGTATGGAAACTATTTCATTTGGTAGGATGAATGGAGCGATGGATGCCAAGTGTGTACGGTACAATGGAATTTAAAGTTATTTGTGACGAGCAAGTCATTGGTCATACGCAGAAAATACTTAGTGAGAGTGGTACAATTCCACCAAAACAGTATGCAGAACACTTTTTCGCGAACTTCTTGTGCAGAACTTCAGCGTTCGCGCACTAAGTAAAAAATGTATCCAGTATTCTAGAAATGTTCAGTTCAGCACACTGGTGGAATCGCATGTTTGGAGTTTAGACACACAGTTTCATACAACATGTAACTTTCATTAAGCACACGTAGGTACTAGAGATGTTACGAATATTCGCATTCGCATTCGCATCATGCGGATATTCGCATATTTTTAGACATTCGCATTCGCATTCGCAAAATTCATGCGAATATTTTGCGAATACGAAAGACTGAAAAAATACCATTATCTGGTACTCCTTCTTCCACACACTCCATTCATTCTTATCTTTTGTCGTCCTCTCCATTCATCTTCTGTTTATCTGCCTTTATCTCGCCATTCATCAATATTAATGTTCATCAAATCAATCACAATAATTAATCATAAATATGACCATGCTAAGATAAACGTGTTTCTGTCTGTTTTTCTTTCACTGACGCCATTCTTTGAGCCACTCTTATACAGGGTGAATTGTTCAATGGGGTGTGGATGGCTAAATCCGAAACTATGAGGAATATCGAAAAACATTGAAAGGAGTCTCGAGGCCAATTTTGACGGAAACTAAAAATGCATCATGGGGTCTTAGCAGAATCAGTAATCCTCGCCAGGAATCGAACCAGCTGGAGCAAGGATCAAATTCTGGTGAAGTAAAAATGCAGTTTTAGTTTTCGTCAAAATCGGCCTTGAGACTCCTTTTATAGTTTTTCCACATTCCTTTTAGTTTCATAAGGCCAACCACGCCCAGTTAAAAAGATCACCCTGCATACTTTTTCCATTCTCGTTACAGACAGGAAGTAAAAAAAATAATAAAAATAAGTTAAAAAGTTACATTAAAAAGTGTTTCTTTTTGTATTTTCTAAATTATCAAACGTAATTGATTTAAAACTGAATATTCGCATTCGCATTCGCATTCGCGAATATTGGAATTGAATATTCGCATCCGCATTCGCATTCGCGAATGTCAAAAATCAGATATTCGCAACATCACTAGTAGGTACCCACTGCAAATGTTGACTCAAACGTTATTTTCAGCAAAAAAAAACAAGTTTACAGTTTGGTAATTCAAAAGTAGGTAACACTCAAATCGCTTATTTTATCTTCTTAAAGTTTAAAATCTTCAAAAATGTATCAAGAAATTGTAACCCACAGCATTCATAAACTAAACAACCTGAAAGAAAAAAAAAAGGGTCACAAATAATAAGGCTCACCCCAAAACAGGCAATCATTCCGTTAAATTGCCTAAATTAATTTCGCTACCAACCGCACGGAATAAAAAGAAAATGTTTCATCCCACACGCTTCAATTTTCGAATCCTACGCATAATTAACTTCCTCGTAAATATAGAATACCTTTCCCTTTTTGTGGGGGACAAAGGATGGGGCAACAGGCGAAAAATTTGATTTTACCTACTGAGCTGCCGAGTGCCGACATTTTTTTATTTTACCTATTTTAAGCGTAAAATACTTAATGTGCATTGCGCATTAAATACTAGAAAACCCCAAGCACACATTAAAAAAAAAACAATTGGAATTTGTGTTTAGAACACGCGATTCCAAGGAATTTTTACTTGGCTACATCTCATGATCCGTAATTCCGTAATGGATCAACAGTTGATATTTTTACAGAATGTGTATTTCTGTTGCCGGTTTTGTTACACATAATAAAAAAATAAATGGTACGGAACCCTTCATACGCGAGTGCGACTCCCACTTTTTTATCGTGGTAAAATCCATTTCAATGTATAAATAATACTCGTATATTTTATGCACATAGTACATACTAACAGTTTAATAACACACAATTACAATAAAAATCACCCTTTATTTATGAAAGCGAATCAAACATGTTTACCCGCGTTCTCGTCCAACATAAACACAGGCTTATTCAGTCACGCGATTAACGTTGTTAAGATTAGGGATTAAAGAGCAGATTCCTTTGACGTGTTATGCTAAGGATGTTGAGATAAGGACAGGAAACGTATAGGCAGATGTTTTGATAACAAACCTGTTAGTACATGTCTTGGGAGCAAACATTGGAATACTGTGTTGCTTGAAATGTGCGAAGATTATGATGTTTTTATTAGTTTTTTTTTTTACAAAAAAAATGTGTCGATAAACGCCACGGGCTTTTGATTAGCAAGATTGCACAACATTGTGAAAAACGTTTTTTAGTTCGATGTACATCGAAAATAAAACGTTTTCACCTCACACGCTCGGAAAGTTTCTATTTCTCATTCAAAATCTGAGCGCAAAACTCCATTTTGTGCTCTAGAGCACAAAGTGTTGTTCAAAATTCGAACACGTCTTGTATTCAATTGTTTTCTACACTGGCAGGCGAGGCCGCCCCCACTGCATTTCCTCGCTGTGTGAGGTGAAAAGTTGTGTGTTGCACTCGGCAGCAACGTTTATCTGCGTCTCGTACTTTTGAAAACTTCACATCGCTCAGGATTCTATATTTGAACCGCTCGTTTCTCTCGCGGTTCAATCTTAGAATCCTTCGCTCGCTCAGTTTACAATTCAAGTACTCGCGCCAAAAATCAACTTCGCAGCCTTGCATAACAAATAACTATTTTGATTGATTTGATTGCGATTTGCGAAACATAGGTGGCCTTAAAGCCACAACGCATTCTCTACCAGTCAACCTGTCATCATCGTCATCAGCCTATAAACGTTCCCACTCCTGGGACACAGGCCTCCTCTCTGTGAGAGGGAGTAGGCCATAATCCACCACGCGGGCCCAGTGCGTGTTGGTGGATGTCACATGTCTTCGAACTTTTGGTTCTAAGACATGCCGGTTTCCTCACGATGTTTTCCTTCACCGTTCTGAGAGCGATCAACCTAAGTCATCTTTAATTACTGCAAAAGAGTTTGGTTTAGAATTCTTTGATAAAGCTATTGGGTTTTTCCTACTAATAATTTCTCAAAAACGGAGTCAGTATTCGTGGGCGGTTGAAGACAATAGAGTCCTATTTATCCTACATTGACAAAATATGTTTGTAGTTTTGTCTGTCTGTCAATCTTCAAAACTTCTTGCAACTGTTCATCTTATTAGATTTTCAACATATGGTATCACAAAAGCCGATTCATGTTCGATTTTGATTAGTTTAACGTGGTGGCGTCTGTCAATATATAGGTAAATAAACCTATAATGCTTTAATTTGCAATGCAAGGAATACTGGCGTGATTTTACGTACCGTTTTTTGCAACGTTTTTTCCGTTGCGTGCTTAGCTTATCCCATATTCGGTAGATGTTTTATTTTTATTCTGTATTTTTAAACCTTGAGCTACTAACCAAATTAACCTCCCTTTTTTTAAGGCACCATAATAACAGTGACATCTGCATGGCATTCGGTAAATTATGCAAATCGTGGGCCTTCATTTTTGTCGAAATTTTCTGTTTAACGGCAACGTTTACTTTGACGTAAACGTCCCTGCTTTGCAAAACACATATTTAACTTGGCAAAAGCGAAAACTGACTTGTTAACAGAATCCATATAAGGTTATATTCTTTTTGTATTTACAAAAGAATTAAGAATCGTCTGATATTTTTAAGATAAGTAGAAGGGAACATATAAATGACATCAATAGTCAATAGCGAAGTCAATAAAAAAATACAGTACAAAGAAATTGTTTGATTATGTTTTCAAATATAACAATAATAAGGTAAAATGAATTAGATAAAAAAACAAAGTTAAACCTGCACGCGTAGCATGTCAATTCTATCTCTTTTCTACGAAGAAAAGACAAAGTTATTTCGTCGTTATTTCTATACAAATCGACTGTTTTTTTGCACAAGTATGACACGATTCGCACACCATTAAAGAATAGACACATATCTCTTCTATATTTTAAACATTGCTATGCTTAAATCGATAAAAATCTTTTACGTTCTGTCATTTTGTCTATTCTCGCGTCGACAAAACCCGTTTCTACGGCGCCATGCTACGCGTGCAGGAGTTATTATGCGCTCCGTTAGTGGTCTTCCCCTATTCTTTCAACCTTCTTTAGAGTTTCGTACCCTAAAGGGTAAACGGGATTCTATTACTAAGAATACGCTGTCCATCTTTCCGACCAGGGTGTTATCGCATGAACCGTGATAGTGGTAGCGGCACTGTCTCATCATGTAACCGTGACCTAAAAGGGCTATTGAAGGACAACGTGGATTTTAGTCAGTACAAGTCTGACAGTCCCTCCCGCACCACCCCGGGAAGGAGGACTCATTTAATGATTTTACCGTGATAAATAAAATAACCGTGACAGTTAGAGAGTTCAAATTTTTACAGATGCTGTACCTGTGTCTGTTGCTGCTATAACAACAAATGTTCTGTCCAACTCGCACTTGGCGGTTTTTTCTTTTTTTTTTTTGCCTTTAGCGGCTACTGTAAAATAACTCTTTTCATTTTAGTGTGCAATATTTAATTTATCTATTTACTTCCTAGGTTATAACAGCAACATTAGCCATGACGCGTTTGTATTTCCGTAGATTTATAAACAAAGATTATCCAAGTATACAGGGTGAATTTTGCAACTGGGCTAAAATGGCTATATCCTTAACTACTGGAATCCCGAAAAATACTGAAAGTAGTCTCGAGACCGACTTTGATGAACACTAAAACTGGAACATTCATTTCTGGAATTTACAGAAAACTTTTGGAAAACTCACTCTGTATACTTTTCTTGGATATTTGTACGTTCTAATCTTGCCCTATCACAAACATTAAGAAGAATCAACATCAAAATTATCCAAAAATCCTTTCATCACTGTAAAAACAGACATTACAAACACAATAAACGATAAAACTCTAAATACCGTACCCTTTCCCTTTGTTAGTCGATTAAAAATAGCCGACCCGTTCCGTTCAAGCGAAAGTTTATTTATCAGTCTTTCATCCGAAAGCCCAATTTCTAACATGGACGGTTGCATAATAATAACATCACGGTTTTCTCGGAAAGGGTGAGACTGGACTGAAACTGACCGAATTATTCGACTTCAAAAAATAACGGAAGTAAAAATGTACTTGACTAACAGTAAAAGACGTCTGTGACTTAGGTTGGTATTTTGTAAATGAATCTCGGTCGTAGACAATCTTGATCCCGATATTTCGACGGCCCCTGTCCATACAAATGGACATGTCAAAAACCGAGGTTTACAGAAAGCGTTTTTAATGTTCAAATCGCTCGAAGTAATTCTTTATTTACCTAGAATTGTAATAAACCTCTCTAGAAATAATTCTGTGTAAAAATGGAATAATTTCTAGAGCGATTTGAACATTAAAAACGCTTTCCTGTAAACCTCAGTTCTTGACATCTTCGTTTGTACCTAGGGACCGTCGATTTGTCTGTAACGAATCAATGACCGAATTTGAAAACAGACGCTGCCGTAAAAGAACAGATTTGGAATTTGATACAATATTAATTTCGAGGTACTATCGTATGAGCAACTATGTTCAGGGCCGAAACTATTAACTACAACTATTTCCCGATTGAGTAACTATCAAAATTTTGATGACCATATTTAGGACGAACGAATTTCGGATGTTCGTGGCGATACTTTTCATAATTATGTATAATAATCTCATAAGTTTGGAGTATCCTTATACGATGGGGAAATTCCACATTGGGCAGCCGCTGAAATAGTTCTAGCTGTCTGTCTATATGTAAGTTTTAATATCTGTAAACTCACCTAAGAACAGTAAATTCCTAGTGTGGGGCAAAGTACAATAAGTTATCACCATGCTAACTTATTTAGATTGGTGACAGGTAGAACCATACAACATTCGGGTTGTTGTACATTTGCCACAAAGTTAATTTGCCACAGTTTTTTAAACATCATACATTAAAAGTTAATTCGTCACACCTTGATTCTGGTATTGTAAATTGGCCACATATCTTCATTTCACATAATTTTTACTGAAGACGGTGCAGCGGTGGCACCAACACCTCCATAATCCTTTTCTCCTAGTACTTTTTTTTCAGATTCCATATTGTGTCCTCGTTTTGTGTAGTTTTGTGCTGGATTTTATTATTTATGTAATTGTTCTGCTATAAAAAGAAATGGGGCGAATTTACACTAAACAAATTTCAAAAAACAAAAGCTGTGGCTTATAACACATACCTACTTAATTTCGTGGCGAATTAAGTTTGTGGCAAATTTACAACAACCTCAACATTCGAACCAAGGACAGATTGACTACTGATAGATAAAATATTATGGGTATTTTATTGTACATCAACATTAAAAACACATTTTTTTTCAATATTGTTAATTCAATGGGTACAACGCAACGGTGCCACGGGCGTGTCGTGGCCGTCTTATCACTGATAACGGTATCAAGGATATCTTCCAGTCAAGCGATTCCTAACTATAAGGCCCTTCGTACACAAGGCGAATCAAGATTCCGATACCTTACGACTTCGGTATCCAAGCGGCTATCGCAATACAAACCCATAGAGGTTCGAACACAAGCACGCGTCAATGAATACCAAAATCGTATGGTATCGGAGACTTGCGTCGCCTAGTGTACGAAGGGGCTTAAATGTAAGTCCATACTTCCTCACGATGTACAGACGCCAGCACATCAACCTACCTCCTCTCTCCGTCATAATTCTTTGATAGATTTTCAACCTTATCTCAATACTGGAAGATTAATGTTCTATTGGTAAAATTTGACATATTCGGGTAGGTTGACCTGCTGGCGTGTGTACATCACCGTTGTCAGTTGCAAGATGAATGTAAAATGAGACTTTTTCAAATCATTTTCGACATCAGACAGTAGATTTCTTTTTCGTAAATTGAAACTTATACAAAAACTCAGACCCAGACACTGCTTGTAGGTGTAAATACAAATTAATATTTGTTTCGTGCAGGCATCGAAGCCGCGACACGCTGCACAGCAGCCGATCACTCAGCCACTGAGCCAACCGTGTCGTCGTCTTGCCAGCATATTTTTGTCATTATACCGTTTTATAAAAAAAGGTTCAATAAAAGAACATGAAGATATAATTTTGCGGACATCAAACATAATTTTATGAATTTATTTTCCAATAAAAAATAACCTTTTACAGCACGAATAATCTAATCAACGCCCCCATAATTGTTTAACACACCAATGAATTTATAATCGGTTCGGCTCGTTATCAAAAAGTTTCCAACCCGAGGGTATATAAATAATATACAACACAACTGCCGAAACATAGGCATTTCCGAAACTGCCGTTATGTCCGAAATTACGTTCATCGTTAAACCGTCCGCAAACGAGCGATATAATGAGATGCTACTTAATTTGCGCTACACAAATTAAAGCCTTTTATTTTAAACGGTATAGACACGCGAATGTTTTTTTTAGTAGATGAGTAGTTGTTATCTGTGGTTTGTGTAATGTTTGTTTGGAATAGTCTATACTTTTTAACGCCATTTTTTTTAACCGAGGTAAAGTCATCAAATGCGTGCCCACACAGGGCAGAGCGAGAGGGACTGTCAGACTTGTACTGACTTAAATACGTGATGTCCTTCAATAGCCGTTTACGTTCCGGGGTCACGGTAATTCGTGAGTCCTGCGAACCCGGCAGGCTTTGGCCCTCCAAAGGGGCCCCGTCATAATGCTGACACTCTTTGAGGCGCGCGTGGAACACAACGCGACGCGCCGTCGACCCGGGCATGGTCCATGGTCGGACAGCGAGTCGCCCATTACTCCCCGCGCATGCCGGGGGCCTACGGTGGCCGAAGAGCGTCCGGCAATTTTAACGCCATGGGAACTCAAAGGAGAAGAACTACCGAGCTATTCTCTATAAACACAGCCTTGTGACCGCGCGGCCGACACGCTCACGCCACGCTGGGACTAAAGTTTGCTATTCACTAAGCTACCTGACAACGACACTAGCAGTACTAGCACTCACCGTTCACGTTGCACGATCGGATGATCTCAAAGCCGCCTCGTCGAAAAGTACATTGTAGAGTCTAGAGGCGAGATTTCTTTATAGAGAATACCATAGCTCCTATGGGAGCAATCGATATAATTTTGTTTTGTAAAGAATATAGGCGAAACCGTTATTGCTGATAGTATACGCGAGCGTCTGCTTATGCCATAATTACAGTTATTCATTAAATTATTTCTTAGGATTTTTCAAGACATGCGTGTTTAGAGTGGGGAAATGGCTATACATATTTCTAAACTAAATTCTTTGTGATAATATCAAAACTGCAATTCGTCATCATTTGTACTAAATAAATGGAAGGGAATATCCTAAGTTTCATTGTAATACGCCCATTATTCCAATTTAACACAGAAAACAATCACAAATTAGTAATTTTACTGACCCCAACCAAAAAATCAATACATAAAACTAACCACTTAATAATTAAAAAACACAACACTAACAAATATAGATAACCATTAATATTATTCACTAACTTGTATCACAAATTAGTAATTTTACTGACCCCAACCAAAAAATCAACACATAAAACGAAACATAATAATTAAAAAACACAGCACTAACAGATACATATAGATAACCATTAATATTATTCACTAACTTGTATCACGATTCACTAATAAATCCAATTAAAACAAGCTCAGTTAAAACATAACCTATCTATCAAGTCTTAATACTTCCGACAAACGACAGACGGACTGACAATCTTGACTGTCAGTCTAACTGACAAGCACGACGTATGTTTTTACAAATGACAACGGAATTTTAACAATCGTGACCTGCTAATCTTTCGCTACTTTTCAAATGTCTCAAGCAGGAAATGTCCGCTACTTGAAAAGTGGGGGAAATAATCCCCAATTAAAACTGTTGGAGGGACTGTCAAGCTGTCAAAAATAAAGTCAAAGCATTTATTTAAATTACATTAACGTTCGTATTCTTTCAGTAGGTGGCAAAGAAAGTTATGGATTTATAAACGACTATCTGTTGCCAGCGACTTCGTCCGTTACAACTCGAAAAATATCCCACGGAAGATAAAATCGTGGTAAAAACTATTATGTTGTTAATCCACGTTTTAAACTATCTGTATACCCAATTTTATCAAAATCTGTTCAGTAGTTTTAGCGTGAAAGAGTAACAAACATCCATCCATCCATTCAAAAAAACTTTCAATTTTATAATAGGTAAGAAGTAAGATTCTCTCGAAACTTATTATTATTATTTCTTTATTTTTCTTTTAACTTATATATTACATTTTTAAATATTTTTACAAAAAGAAACAAAAAACATTATTATTATTATTATTTATTTACTTCAGATTTTAAATCCATATTTTGTTAGTAAAAATCTTAAAACTAATGTTAGTAGACACCAAAATACATTATTTACAAAATTCAAAACGACTGAGTACACCTACGTGTGCAGCCGTATCCAGTGAGCCAGCATGGGGCTGTCCCACCTATCGAACAAAAAAAACCATATTCGGAGTTTACAAATTTTAATAGCCTGCTTAATAATAGTAGCTTAACAAGTCAGTCTTTAACAGGCCGAGGCCGAGGTTGGTCTGTGGATGGGTGACCATAAATCGTAACGAGTTTCCTCGCCCGCCTCAGAAAGCACGTAGATCCGTTGATCCCGGTTGTCATTTATGCTAGTATGCATTTTTCGGTTGGACTTGAATGCGACTTCGACAAATTGTGAAAAGGCTAAGCATTTGATGATAATCTTACCGACTATGGTCAAATATCTCAAGTGATAATTTTTTAACATAACATATTTTGTATGTATTTATTTTTCTTAGCTTGAACACGTCATTGTTTCTTGACGTTAAACATTCGAGTTTTTCTAATCATTGCTACTTTTAAAAAGTCTAAATCAAGAAATGTTCGCTTCTGAAATGTTGGAGCAATAATCCCCCAATTACTGTCAGAAAGAAGAAAATTATTAAAATTGGTTCTCAGTTCTCACGACACGACAACCCTTCAAAAGAAAAATCACAGCATTTATTTTAATCAGGGACCGAAACCGGTATCAACAATACGGGTATTTTTTCGGTAACAACCTTTTTTTCTTTTACAGGTAATTTTAAAGGTTACCTTTATTATTAAAGTGAATACTTAACCAGTATTATACCGGTTACCGAAATAAAAATTACCCCTATCTTACACGTGCCGTCGGCAATAGTCAAAGGGCGCGCATCGCCTGTGTGTGTGACAAAGAGTCGGGCCGACACACGAACTTAGGCGAACGCCGACCAATCACGGCCTTGGCTGGCACAGCACGCGGCACGCGCAACGCGTCTTTCATTCAGTTTGATAATATGTATGTATAACTCAGTATTACTCTATAATTATGCCGTCGTCATCGTCATTGTGGCCAACATGTTGTTTTTAATCCCCGACGGAAAAAGAGGGGTGTTATAAGTTTGACGTGTCTGTCTGTCTGTCTGTCTGTGGCACCATAGAGCCCGAACGAATGAAGCGATTTCAATTTAGTTTTTTTTTTATTAAAGGTGAGGTCGCCAAACATAAGACCTAACATTAATCCTCAACTTTACCATATATTTATTTCAAAATTAATGCTGCAGTATTTTCGACGTATCACAGGATTCTGCTAAGCCATTTGAGGTAGTATGAGGTAGTATGGCGTACCCGCGTACAGCACTGGTACAGACTTTCTTGGTAATCTTTACTATTTTCTAATGCCAAATTGGCATTGCGATATTCTGTTTCTTTCTCGTTATCAAGGTAATTTTGCACCCCCCACCGAATAATATCGTAATCGATAAATTCAAATTTTACAGGAAAAATAAAACAGTGTTTTTTTGTATTTATTGTAAAAATTATCCAACCTAAGAGAATGATTTATATATCATCAAATGAAAGTTATTTTTTTATAGAATCATTCTAAATAAAAGTTTTACATTTTTATTTTATTAGGACCAAGTTATTAAAGAAAATATATTTTACTGGATACGTTAGAAAAACATTATTTCGCAACAAAACATAACGATATTATTCGCGTAAAAACAAAAAGACAGCGTGCACAATAATAGTACCTATATTACAATGTTATTCGTTAAACAATGACATCCAAACATAAACGGTAATAGATTGTAACTGCGATTTTCGCCTATATAATATATTATATTATAATTTAAATTATTGTTTGAGTACTATTTTATTCTTCAATTGCCTGTTAAGTAATATCCATTATCTTCTATCTATCTTCTATATCTATCTATCTATATCTATACTTATAATAAATCTGTAGACAGATCAATTCTGTACTTGAAATATATTTCCAAAATAACTATCAGGGGGTGATTAGGGATCGATACTGATGCCAAAAATGCAATTAAAAAAAATATTGTCTGTCTGTCTGTCTGTCTGTCTGTCTGTCTGTCTGTCTGTCTGTCTGTCTGTCTGTATAACCGTTATAGAAACAAAAACTACTCGACGGATTTTGACGAAACTTGGTACAATTATTTTTCATACTCCTGGGCAGGTTATAGAATACTTTTCATCACGCTACAATCAATAGGAGCAGAGCAGTGAAGGGAAATGTTAGGAAAACGGGAGAAGTTACTCCATGCACGCTAATCTTCGGAACTAGTGGACGGATTTGATTGTTTTTTTTTTTATGTATAGCTATTAAGTCTGGGCAACATATAGAGAAAAAATTATCTTGGAAACTTGAACACCTGATGCAGAACTGCAATAGATCAGCTAAACTATAAGAGGTACATAAATAGCGCAACAGCAAAAAATGTTCCACGTGATGAGCACTTTCTGCTGAGAAAATATATTTGAAGATATGGAACACCTGATGTGGAACTCCAAGAGCCCAGCTAAACTATTACATATACAATAATGACGTCTTAGCAAGAGATGTTCAGCCTGATGAGCACTCCCTGTTGTCGTATAAAAACTGAAGATCTGGAACACCTGATGTGGAACTCCAAGACCCCAGCTACACTATTAAATATACAGTAATAACGTCTTAGCAAGAGTTGTTCAGCCTGATGAGCACTCCCTGTTGTCGTATAAAAACTAAAGATCTGGAACACCTGATGTGGAACTCCAAGAGCCCAGCTACACTATTACATATACAGTAATAACGTCTTAGCAAGAGTTGTTCAGCCTGATGAGCACTCCCTGTTGTTGTATAAAAACTGAAGATCTGGAACACCTGATGTAGAACTCCAAGAGCCCAGCTACACTATAACATATATAAGAATGACGTCTTAGCAAGAGTTGTTCAGCCTAATGAGCATTCTCTGTTGACGTATGAAAATTGAGATCTGGAACAACTGATGTGGAATTCCAAGAGCCCAGCTACACTATAACATAAATATGAATAATATCTTAGCAAGAGTTGTTTAGTCTGATGGGCATTTCCTGATGACTTACAAAAATTAAGGATCTGGAACGTCTGGAATCGGCATGCGCGTCCCGTTGTTTTCACGTCCCCAGGCTCTAAGAATTCGACATCAGACGTTTCAGATCTTCGATTTTGACGACCCCATTGTCGCTGGCATAAGCAACAGGATCCGCGTACGAAGTCGCTGGCAGAAGCTAGTTAGAAATATAACTTTCAATAAAACTATGGCTTTCTGATAAAAGAACACTCATCATCATCATCATCAGCCGAAAGACGTCCACTGTTGAACATAGGCCTCCCCCTTAGACCGCCACGCCAAACGACAATTCGCTACTTGCATCCATCGGTTGCCCGCGACCCTCACGATGTCGTTGGCCTACCTAGTGGGAGGCCTGCCTACGCTGCGTCTTCCGGTCCGTGGTCGCCACTCGAGAACTTTTGTTCTCCATCGATCGTCAGTTCAATGAGCGATGTGGCCTGCCCATTTCCACATCAACTTGTAAATTGTATGAGCTACGTGGGTGACTCTGGTTCTTCGCCGAATATCCATGTTCCGGATTTTTATCCCGCAAAGAAACTCCGAGCCTCTAAAAGGCCAGCAGTGCAAGACCACGTTTCAGACCCCTACGTAATCACTGGCAACACACACTGGTTAAACATGCTTGTCTTGAGACACTGTGGCATTCTCGATGAGAAGATATCACGTAGCTTCCCAAACGCTGCCCATCCGAGTTGGATTCTTCTTCGACCTCTGGAAAGAGGTCCGTTAGGTAGGTTCAACTTCGAGAACGAAGTTGGACCTACCTAACTGAAGAATCTGTCCAAGGTAAGTATAATGGTCTACAACTTCGAGAGTATCATTCCCAACAACAACCGGTACGGGTGCCACATGGACGTTCGACATGATTTTCGTTCATTTTAAGGCCGACCCGTTGGAAGACGATACTGAGGTCGCTGAGCATAGCATTGAGGTGCTCCAACGATTCTGCCATGATGACTATAATCATCGGTAAAACGAAGGTGACTGATATATTCGCCATTGCTGTTGATGCCGAGTCCGTTCAACGCGGTCTTGAACAGTTTCGGAGAAATAACGTCTCCCTGTCTCACTCCTTTCTGCAATTGCTCTCTTCCTGAAGTCGGAAAAACATGGTGGCGTTTCTATACAAACACCTCAACACTTCGATACACCTATAGTCGATATGACATCGTTGGAGAACGTGCAATACTGCCCAGGTTTCGATTAAATCGAAGGCTTTTCCATAGTTCACAATAGCTAAATATAATGGCCGATTATACTCCTCTGTCTTCTGTATAATCTGACGGTGTATGTGGTCTATGGTACTAAAACCTTTTCGAAACCCGTCTTTCTCGGGAGGCTGGAAGTCATCAAACCTGCTTTCGAGACGGTTCGTAATGACTCTTGAGATCAGCTTGTATACATGGCTCAGAAATGAGATTGGCCTGTAGTTCTTCAACAAGGTGTTGTCACCCTTTTTGAAAGCAACCACACTCCCGTGGCATACTTCTGGTGTAGTACCTTCGAATACGACGGAATTAAATAACTTCTGGAGAACTAAAAGTACCGGGTTTCCACCCGCTCTCAGAAGTTCAGTTGTGATTCGGTCCTCATCCAGCGCCTTGTTATTCTAGAGCTGTTTAAGAGCCATTCTAATCTCATACAGGCTGATGTCCGGGATATCCTCAGTGCAGTGTCAATTTAGCTCTTGCGTCTCGAGCTGTACCGACACTGGGTGTTGATGTGTATAACTGTCCGTAAAACCTCTCAAGCTCTCTTAGGATCTCAGGTTTCGTCGAAATGATGCTGCCGTCATTAATCTTCAGCTTCGTCATTTGACTTTGCCTAATAGAGATAAGACTTTTGAGCCCTGGTTCCGCTCGATCACCTCTTTGATCCATGCCACCCTATAGGCACGCAGATCACGCCGCATTGATTAAGAGATTCGTCTATTGAGTTTGCCATATTCCAACATTTCAGCTGAAGATTGCAGCCTCATCTCGGTCCGGTCTTGCATTAACTTGATGGTTCCGTTCGAGAGCTTTTGAGACTTATTGCGGTGAGGGGTCTTAAAGAATTTGAATCCCTTGAACAGTTTCCACCAACCCACTGTTAATCTCGTCCACAGTTTCGCATTCGGTTAGGCACTGGAAGCGATTGCGCAGTTCCAGTTGAAAGTCTTCGGGGTTCTGGATGTGGGCAGGACTATTTCGGAGCGTAGACTTTACGAGACGAGACCTTTCAAGCTTCACATTAATATTCAATGTGC
Source organism: Agrotis clavis (assembly GCA_954870645.1). Lineage (NCBI taxonomy): Eukaryota > Metazoa > Arthropoda > Insecta > Lepidoptera > Noctuidae > Agrotis > Agrotis clavis. The sequence continues at coordinate 6,011,551 of OX940942.1, forward strand.
CTCTGACGATTCGGTGATCGCTACCGGTTTTTACCTTGGGGAGCACAGAGACATCACTGAATATTCGCTTCTTGGTCGTCATGATGAAGTCGATCTCATTTCTGATAGTAGCATCGGGGCTCATCCACGTCTACCTCCTGGATGGCCGCTTCTGGAAGTAGGAGTTCATTAAATGAAGTTCTTCCTTTTCCATGAAGTCGACCAGTCGCTGGCCCCTCGCTGCCCATACCCAAATGGCCCCACTCTCAACTTATCGCCATTCCGTGCGCCCTTCGCGTTGAAGTCCCCCATAACAACGGTGAAGTATGTTTCGGAGGTATGTATGGCCTCGGATATCTCCTCATCCAATGCCTCTACTTCATCATCGAGGTCGGTGCCTATGACCTGTATGACCTTTAACGAATACCAGTTGATAATTCTGAGTATAAGGTATGCTACCCTACTCGACACACTGTCGACTTTCATAACGTTGTTGATGAGAGACCCGCGGACGGGAAATCCAACACCACCCTGGGATTTAGGTCTCCTTCCCGGTAGAAGAGCATGTTGCCGGAATCTAGAACTATCGTATCCTGACCCTGTCTTCGGATTTCATTGCATTTTGCTCAATTCTTCCTCCAGCTCGATAATCTTCTCATCGGTCCTCAGTGAGTGTGCGAATGTTGTGTGTTACCAGGGCCAATGTCCGTTGGGGGTGGTATGCCACACATACTAGATATGAGCGCCGATGGCCAATACCACGGCGGTGGCGTGGCCTGTATATTTTCACGGCGGCGGCGCGTCGCGTCCGGCCGTGTGTCTTAGTTTTTTTTATTAGGGAAAGATTTCTTAAGAAGAAAAATGAAGAAAATCATGTTGTTGTTAGGTACCAAAAAAGTTTTATAAAGAAACGTATTTGTTAATTACAATTTTAGTCTTCTATATTTAGCGATTATGTTTACTAAAAACAATAATTGTTTCAGTATTTTAAGATGCGAGACAGAGTTTTTAATCAAAGCACTATCTATTTTTTATGTGAAATGGGTTTGCTCTTGACCCTAGTTTTTTTTTTTTATCGTGGTAAAATCATCAAATGAGTCCTCCTATCCAGGGCAGGGCGGGAGGGACTGTCAGACTTGTACTGACTAAAATCCACGGTGTCCTTCAGAAGCCCTTTGTGTACCGGAGTCGCGGTATAAGTGTGTCCCACGACCCCGGCTGGCTTTGGCCCTCTAAATGGGAGGCCCCGTCATTGTGCTGACGCTCTTTGAGGCGCGCGTGGAGCACAACGAGCCGTCGACCCGGACATGGTCCATGGTAGGACAGCGAGTCTCCCATTACTCGCCACCCACATGCCCGCGCCTACGGTAGCCGGAGGTCGTCCTGCGACGTCCGACGCCGTGGGCGTCTATCACGGCGCCGTGCGCGAGGGTTCTCCCTTGCGAGTCTCGCTTCCTCCTTCGCGACCATGACTGCTTCGCAGAATGAGGCGATTGCTTCCCACTCTGTCTCACCCCGCAGAATGGCGGCGATCAATGTCGAGGTCGTCGCCTATCGCCTGCGTCAGGACACGGCGGTGCTCTGCCCAAGCGGGGCAGTCCTGCATTATATGCTCCACCGTGTCCTCCGGGCAGCCCTCGCAGTGGTGACACCCAGACGTTTCATCCCTCCTTATCCGACACAGGTACCTCCCGAAGCATCCGTGTCCACTGTCCGGTGAGGACCTGCGTTAAGCGGTAGGTGAGGATGCCGTGGGACTTATCCAGCCACTCCTCAAAGAGGGATCTTACGGCGAGCCCGTTGACCCTAGTCTAGGGTCACGAATGACTAAGACAAAGTTGACTATGCTTAGAAGTAGGAGCCCTGCTAAGCGGGGCTCCGTCGATTTCTCTTGTGAAGGAAGAACTAGTTTTGCCTAGGTCAGACTAGTTTATCCTGAAATCGGGTTTGGCCGGTAATTTATACACTTGAATGTGTAGAGCCGACTACACACGTACCAGTATACTTGTACAAATCGAGACTTGCACAAACATAGGTCAGTGACCATGTTAGGGACTTTAACCATGGCGTGATGTGACGCGATTTGATCGATTCCAACCACAACTGAAAATCAACCTTGCCACTAAGAAATAATGATGCAATTCGATTGACTTGACGTCGTTGTGTCGTCCCTTAGGTGCAAGTATCTTCCCACACACGTTTCAGTATACTTGCGCAAGTCTGGATTACCGCAAGTATACTGTAAGTCCCTGTTCACACGTGCCATACACTGCGCCGTCGGCTAACCCGGCAACCGGAACGTGTAAAAAGGCACTAACGTGTGTGGCATAAGCTACGTAGTCAGTGTAGCTCTAGAGCGAACAAACGCCGAATGCCATCAGGGCGCGCGTGCGAGCGAGAAAGCAAGTTGCGACTCGTCGCGGCGGCGCGCCGCGCGTTTCTTTCGGCGGCGGCGCGCCGACCGAATTCACGGCGACGGCGGCGCACCACATATCTATGCCACATACTCGATATTATTATATCCCTTTCTTTATTCTCGCGTTAATAGATAATACAGCAATCGTAGATTGAGTGTAGATCACCTAGGTTAACTATTGCAAAAGTATATGCTATTTTTTTTTAAATATATTAATAAATAGTAACCAGCATTGCCATATTAATGTGTTTTTTTAAATAAAATCTCTACAGGAGTAGTATTGCTAAAAAATTGAGTTGCAAAAGTCCAACTGGAACGACAAACAAACAAATAAACAAACAAGAAAAGTGAGTTTATAAAAACGTGGGAAAAACTTTACTATAATTAAAACGATTTTGCTGTTCTTACTCGAATAATATCGTTATCGTAACATATTGAAATTCTTATTATCAGTGCTATCCGTAATCACTTGAAGCGATATTATTCACGTAAATAAGTACAATAAATCTGTAACGGAATATTAGGGCTATGGTTATTATAAAAATTCAAATTTGTAATGTACTCATAGGAAAAACTTTTTGAAAAAAAATGTAACCGCCTTCAAAACAACCACAAAAAAGGGTAAAATAACCTTCAAAACTTTTCTTTCGGAAGTCGGTGACTTTTTTTGATTAATTTAATTGTCTTTTTGCCACCGACTTCCGAAAGAAAAGTTTAGAAGGTTATTTTACCCTTTTTTGTGGTTGTTTTGAAGGCGGTTACATTTTTTTTTTCAAAAAGTTTTTATTTTACTCTTTTTAGTTTAAATATTCAACCACAATTCTTGTCAAATACGAGTGCATCGTTAAAATCTCTTACATTCAGAATTCCCTATCTCAAAAACTACAGAACCGATTTTGATGAAACTTGCAGTATTCCCTAAGTTGAACAATACCTAGTACAACAAAAATACTAATTATTATATAATTACTTAAATCGGACTTGTAGTTCTGGAGATAAGCGAACACAAACATAATTTACTAAATCAGACGATGCCAAGTCCTTACTAGAGGAGTTGTACCTTCCATCATCAGCTCAGCTACATGAGATGATGATTACCATATGCAAATACTTAAATTACTTCATAAAATTTGCGAAAAACGATGTGTAGGCCTATAAAATTTGAGGGTTGCCCTCGATTTCTCCAGGATCCAATCATCAGATCCTGACATGGTGACAATGGGACCACTCCTGAAGTATCTCCTTTCGAACAAAAAAAGAATTTTTAAAATCGGTCCACAATTGGCGGAGTAATCGCGTAACAAACACAAAAAAAAAAACATACCGTCGAATTGATAACCTCCTTCTTTTTAAAGTCGGTTAAAAATGCGAAAAAAATTGACAAAGTATAAGAGAGTACCTACATGATGAATATGCAATAAAACGCAAAGTATCGTTATATCACATTACGATATTATTCGGTGCGAGGAGCGATTTTTAGGTAACCGGTATTAAAACGGTAACCTCATTAAAGGTTTCTCGTAATCAAGGTCATCTTTAGGAAACCGGTATTAAAACGGTAACCTGAATAGAGGTTACATTTTTCTTCGGTCTGGTTACCCAGATAGCGGTTACCTAAGTCTGAAAAATAACCGAAATTCTTCAATACCGGTACCGTAATTTATAAAGGTTTTCGGTCCCTGATTTTAATTACATTTGTTAGTCGTTTTCGAAAGAAGTAAGTTTTTTAATCAAGAGTTTTAAAATGTGGATAGAATTCTAGCTTCGTGATTACAGATTTTTTAAACGTTGCTCCTAAAACACACATTCACGTTTGTGAACAAAAGAAATACCCCGGAATAGACCCGGAACAAATACTAGTAGGTTAAATATCTGTTATTTCGTTCAAGAACCGAATAGCAGCAGTCGGAAACAATTTTCTCAACAGCATCAGTAATAAATACGAATTGATAGTCATATACAACAGAACAAAATTAAGATCAACAGTTTAATGCTCAATGCATGCTGCAACATAAACTTATTAAAGGTCGGATTCCACTGCGAAAGGGTAATGTGCGGGGAATTGACGTTAACTGCTGAATATAGGCCTCCCGCTTAGACCGCAACACCGTACGAAAATTCACCACTTGCATACATTCGGTTGTTGCTCGCTACTTTCATGATTTCATCGTCCACCTAGTGGGAGGCCTGCCTACGCTGCGTCTTCTGATCCGTGGTCGCCACTCGAGAACGTTTCTTCCCCATCAGTTATCAGTTCTACGAGTGATGTGGCCTATACATTGTCACTTCAACTTAGGTTTGTATATCCACCAAGAAATAGTTTAAGTCGTTTGATTCCCAGAGCGAGCTCAGAACACATTTTTTTTAATCGTGGTAAAATCATCAAATGAGTCCTCCCACCCATACTGTTAAACTTATACTGACTAAAATCTTTGAATGATTAAAAATAATCTATCAATAGATATAATTACGTCCTAAGGCCACTGTTACCTGATGAGGTAGTCCCGCGACCCCAGCAGGCCTTCAAGGCCTCGTCAGATTGCCGACGGCTCTTTGGGGCTTGCGAGGAGCACGACGTACCGTCGACCCGGGCATTGCCAATCATTGGACGGCGAGTGACCTATTACTCGCCATCCACATGACCGGTAGAAACACATGAAAGCAGTTTTTTCTTGCGAGAAAAAGTGTCATTAATGGATCCGCTCCGCTCGCAGTGGAAACCAAGCTTAAGTTTAACAAGCGCGACGACGGTTCATGCAAACAAGACTATCAAAGTGTGAGGTAGTGTAAGATAAGATCTTATTTGAGCTGGCTAATTAAAATACACGACACAGCTGCTTTCACGCAGGTGCAGGTGATCAGCAAATTACATTTTACTTTGATGATGGTCGTGTTAAGTTACAAGGATACATTTTCACCCATAAATCGAAAGGCATCTTAAGTCTTATTGCTTGGCTCAAGTAGTCTCAGTCGTCATGACAACGAAGTTAAAACGTCCAGTACCTACCCATACCATGAGTTGTCATTACGATACTCGATCATCGATATCGACCGCGTTTAGCGCTCTCATTGAATAAGAGTTCATACAACCTTGGAGCGGGCCAATGAGAGCGCCAAACGCGGTCGATATCGATGATCGAGTATCGTAATGACAACTCATGGTATGGATACTGTTTATTTAGAGAATAGGTTTTAATTTTAACCGTGGTAAAATTTGAGACAGTCCCAGGACCAGGCAAATATTGGCCCTCGAAGTAAACAATAGGCAAAAAATGCTCATAAAATAAAAACTACTGAAACTAACTGAATTAAATTTTCGATACTGCATCGAACACAAAAGAAAACGTCGGAGTAATTGGTGTAAGTAAAAACAAAAAAAAAAAAACTTCCTACATGTATATCCTATGTATTTTTTAACCGACCTCCGAGGTCGGTTAAAAAATACATATCGAAATGCGAGACCAAAAGGCGGCCATTGAAGCGGTATTTGCACTTCACTGACTCAGTCTGACTTGACAGTTTTTATCGACGGCTTGAGGTAGAGATAATGGTGGAGAATAGCTTCGTTTATTTTAAGAAAATTATAAGTTATTTCAGGAAGACAGCTCATTTTTCTGTGATATTTATGCTTATTTGTTGGAGAAGTATAGTTCCACTGTGGGAAAGAGACAGCTATACAACTCGTCTAGTGCCATCTCGATCCCACAGTGTAACTACTCTCGCTTTAATACGTCATAATACGGCCGCAGTACCTAATCTATACTTAGAACCATTCTATTTTTCATGGGAGGAATACGACGGTCTAACTCAGTAAAAGCACGTAAAAGCTTGACTTAGTAGATCGGAGAGTTAAACGCCCGTATTACAGAACGTTACTCAAGACTCAAGCGTTACTTAAAACTAGTTTCAACCAATCAAATGGCTTGAATCTAGTTGTTTGAGTATTGAGTGACTTTCTGTAATACGGGACTAAGAATCGTGAACTACTTTTTGTCTAACTATTTCACAAAATGTTGGTTATTTTGGAACTCTGCCAATTGAAGTAACCTAATGTTTGTTTTAATGGTCTCGTTAAACTTTTACTACACTCAAACATGGATCTATCAATATAATACATAACTCGATCATAATCGTAAACAATATGCAATTTGAGTTATGCTACCAATTCTACAGTGGGCATGAAGTATGGTGAGTAATGGGTGACTCGCCGTCCAATCATGAACCATGCCCGGGTTGACGGCGCGTCGTGTTCCACGCGCGCCTCAAAGAGCTGTCAGAAATCTGTAGGAGTTTTTACTTACACCAATTACTCCGACGTTTTCTTTTGTGTTCGATGCAGTATCAAAAATTTCATTCAGTTTGTTTCAGTAGTTTTTAATTTATGAGCATTTTTTGCTTATTGTTTACTTCGACGATATTATTTACTATGGATTACATAATTCTAGAGCGCATGTAAGAAAATTACATATTTATGTGACAAGAATTTGGGTTGAATATTAGAACTAAAAGAGTTTAAAAACTAAAAAAAAATAAGCGCCCTCCACCTTAGGATTGGATCGACCAGTCTTTTGCCAAGTAAGAACTTAATTGGGGTGCTAAGACAGGAAACCTCCACCTGCGCCCGTGGACTGGAGTTCCTTCTCGGATACGTCCGGGGGGAAGACCAGTTTTTCGGGCCGGTGCACCCTGGGATGCGGGCAAAAACTCTTCCTTAAGCACTGTGTGCCTAAGTGGTCTTTTTGCCCGTATGCGAATAGCCTGTCGTGTGGACGCTCCAACGCGTTGCCCTCTGATTAGCAGAGGGCACAGCGGCGGAGCGGGCTTGCGGACGGTGAGTGATGGATAGCTCGCCGTCCAACCAAGGACCAAGCCCGGGTCGGTGGCGCGTCGTGTTTCGCGCCAAATGCCTGCTGGGGTCGCGGGTTATTTCTTAACCCAGGATACCGTGGCCCCGGAACGTAAAGGGCATAGGAAGGAACACGGGTGGATTTTAGTCAGTAAGAGTCTGACAGTCCCTTCCGCCCCACCCAGGGCGGGAGGACTCATTTGATGATTTTACCACCTTAAAAAAAAAAGTAAGAACTTAATTAGGGTCAGTTCCTATCTAAACAGATGGGAAGAAATATTGATCAGTATGTTGACGGAGCAAATGTTGTCTGATCTCCACAACTGTTGTAATAGAGGGTCCAATTGTTGCCATTGAGCAGAATTACTGCGTTGTAGTTTGAGAAGAAGAATCTTTAGCTAACAGCACAAATATTTACACCAAAAACAAAACGTCTTTTTCTTTAGTATTGGTAACATCATCAAATTAATCCTCCTGTCCAGGGTGCCTGATTCATTTGATGATTCAAAGTCAAATCAATTATTTCAGTTAGGCCATCAAAAAGGCACTTTTAAACGTCGAATATTAAAATTAAAGGAAATAGATGGGATAGAATTGATTCTACACCCATTCGCAAGAGTAGGTTTTATTAATTTAAAACAATTTTTGTTGGAACAACGAAAGTTACAGGTTCACACATGGGCAAGTTATTCGTGAAAAATCATGAAACTAAAAATCATATCGTGCAAAATCGAAACTATTGCACCATCTGCAATATCCCCAAGATCAATATTACTAACATCGTTACATCCTACTAATATTATTTACATCTCTCATGTTCGGTAAGTAGGTCCTTATTACCCCCAAAAGGGGCTTGTAAGTAACCAATTAGCGCTCTAGGGTATTAATGTAGCTAGAAAAGCCCTAGGGCGGTAAGTAATTAAAAAAAAAGTTTGCGGACATCTAACCATCATAATATTGGCAATAGACATCATGCATTCAGCCTAATGACAAAAGAGGTCGCTTCGCTATTCAGCCTTGTCTTCGAGTTTAATAGTCATCAATTTTAAATATCGAACGGCGAAGCTCAAATCCCGTTTTTGAAAAAAAAAAAACATGAAAAAAGGCGGGAATAGAAAACTTTTACTTTAATATATAATATATATTATATTGTTTGTTTTTGGGACTATTTTATAATTACGTGATAATTAGGAAAAAAACATGAGTACTGCAAGTGATGAAGATTTAATTAAGCTGCACTCCCGAATCAATGAAAATGGAAGCTGAAGCAGCAATTAACTAATAAAATGTTTTATTCTTTCAATGCCGGTTTTTTCTACTTACCTCACATTCGAGATGTAAAGCAGAGTAGTCAGCTCGGGTGTAAGCATCAATTGCACCCTCGAACTATAGGCACCCTCGCTGCGCTCGTGCGCCTAAATATCTCGGGCTGCAATTGATACCTTACAGCCCTTGGCTACTAATCTACTATTAAATGCGAAAGTTTGTTAGGATGTATGTAGGTGTATGTAGGTATAGCCGGAGCATTGAAGAAAGGATTCTAAAATGGCGGCTTGTACTTGCGTTGACAGATAGTATAGTCAGCATATAAGATTACAAATTAAAGTTTTTTTGAAATTGAAAATAAAAAAAAAACAAGACTGGATCAAAATAATTCTCAAACTTAATCTAACAATAAAACAAAATTCAACAACAATAATCAACAGGTAACAACGGAAAAATAACAGAAAACTATAAAAAATATTCTTAAAAAATATCACTGAGCGCGTCAAGACACATCAAGACTATTTTTTTTCTGCTTACGCTACACGCGGGAGTGAGTATAGACGGCACTAGAGTGCGAGCGAGAAGACACGATAAGCGCCGCCATTTTAGAATCCTTTCTTCATTGACCCAGGTTATAATATGTTTGTTACTCTTTAACGCAAAAACCACTGAACGGATTTGGCTACAATTTGGTATACAGATAGTTTATAACCTGGATTAACACATAGGATAGTTTTTATCCCGATTTTATGTTCCCGTGGGATAATTTTCGAGGAGTAGCGGGTGAAGCCGCTGGCAACAGCTAGTATATCATAAAAGCTCCCTTTAATAATATCTTTGGTAGCACCATTTCAGCAATTACCAAAGACCCAAACATTATTGCAAGCGGTTGAGGAAAATAAAACCATAAATGCCTGTAACTGAACCAAAGTGCTAATGCTGCCAAAATTAATTTCCTGACATTGTAATTCTTTTATTAACCATTTTCTGTTTCCACCAAGCCGCTAAGTAAACCAGTGTGCGGGAAGTAAAACAATTTATTTAGAGGAAAATTCTCTAGATACATAGTATAGTACTCGTACTAGATACATAGTAGTAAAAAGTAACCTTGGAGCTTCTTGCCGGTTCTTCTCCTTGGAAACGACCAACCCGAACCGTGCCAATTATTCGACGTTTTATAAGTGCCCTTTGAGGTCCATGTAAAATAAAACATTTTGATTTTTAGTATAAAACAAACTGCTTCCAGTCAGTATGTTAGGGTCAGTATATCGCAAGACGATCTCCGACCACCGTAGGCGCGGCTATGCGGACGGCGAGTAATGGGCGGTTCGCTGTCCAATGATGGACCATGCCCTGGTCGACGGCGGGTCGTGTTCCACGCGCGCCTCAAAGAGCAGTCAGCATAATGACGGGGCCCCTTTAGAGAGCCAAAGCTTGCCGGGGTCGCGGGACTAACGAGCTACCGTGACCCCGGAACGTAAAGGGCTATTGAAGGACACCGTGGATTTTAGTCAGTACAAGTCTGACAGTACCTCCCCGCCCTACCCTGGGTTGGAGGACTCGTCTGATGATTTTACCACGATAACAAAAAAAGACCTGAACCCATATTTCAAAAAACTGTCCCTAAAACAAAACTTTTTCAACTACCTAATTTCTGTTAAAAATATTAATAATAACGTGTCATTGAACAATTGGGTCACCTTAATTTGCTTGGCATAACAGTCACCGTTAAAATATATATACTAAAAAACCAGCCAAGTGCGTGTCGGGCCACGCACAGTGTAGGGTTCCGTAGTTGCCCATCAAAATACTTATGCGAACTAATTAAACTGATTCGCTGAATTTAATTTTAAAAAGAAGAATTTTCAAAATCGGTCCAGGCGTCTTTGAGAAATCGGGGAAAATACATAAAAAAAAAGATTACGACGAATTGAGAACCTCCTCCTTTTTTTGAAGTTAGTTAAAAATAGTTGACAATAAAAACCCAGCTATCCCCAAAACATACCCACCTATTATAGCTGTAAAAATAAAGTTTACAAACTTACATTTGCAGTTGAAGAACTTGTTCTGCGATACATTTTGTTTAGGAAAATATGTTGTCCAAGTACGTTTTATAAGTTAGTCGACTATTAAGTACTCGTAAACTTGTAAAGCCTACTTAGTCATGATAATTTTCCTTCAAACTTCGTTATATATACTACTATTGTGAATTTTTTCAAACCCCCAAACATAACCGTTTAGCTGGTAGAGGGGGGGGACACTCGAGTCGAACAAAAATTAGCACTTTAAAGCTTAATATTTCACAAACGAATCTTTTCATCAAAAAATTGTTAATGGAAACTATCAATATTTTTTAAAGACCTATTTAATGATACCCCACACTAAGGGGTACGCGAGAAATAAAAAAAACATCCCCACTTTACGTGTTCAGGAGGTACCCTAAAAAAAATATTTTACGAGATTTTATTTTACCACTTTTTCGGCACAACAAATCTGTATATTTACACCAAATTACAGCTTTCTAGTACTGGCCGTCTCTGAGCTAAACTGCGGACAGACGGACGGACGGACGGACGGACATGGCGAAACTATAAGGGTTCCTTGTTGACTACGGAACCCTAAAAAGTGTGTAGTTCCCGCTTATTCCTTTTAAGTAGTACGGTTGACGTAGTGGGTGAGCGATTGACTGCTGAGCTGCGTATTACGGGTTCAATTCTCGAGCCGAACAAAAAATCTACATGGCTTAGAAGGAGCTGTTTGTAAACGCACCCACATGATATAAGAGAAATTCTCAGTGTAGCAAGTTTTTTACTCGACAAAGGAGTGTTTTTTTAATGAAATATACAGACTGCAACATAGATTTTTTTAGCTATTTTCTGATAAAATAATTAATAAGGTGCCACTGAACAATTGGGTTACCTAATAACCACAAATTACTTGCCGCAACAGTCGCTGGTGAAGTACAAACAAATTATGAAATTCCTGCTGAAGTTATTTTCTACACAGTTTTCCTTTAAAACAAGAGAGTCCATTTTGAGTCCTTCAAACTGATTTTAAGAGTCCCCAAACTGAATTACGTTGTCCCAAAGAATAATGAGGGTTATAATAACGAAGTTCAGTTACAATTTCTTAAATCAAAATGGACATATTCCATAGTCCTTCGGGTAAGGTTTGACAAAAAAAGTTATTATTTTTAACGTATTTTCCGTAACTAGGTCAAACTGGAACTCTTTTTTTGTAAGGGGAGTTTATATTAGAAATATTATATTCCTTGGAAGAAGTTTTAAAAGGATCACGATTTAGTTTTGGGTCTAATAAAACTTTTTTGTCGACAACTGTATTATAGAAATTGTAGTTTTCAATGCATGGTCTCATGGCCTTTGTTGTTTGAGAGTCAACGTGTAACTTTAGTATGCCTGTTGGTAAAATAAGGTTGAACTTATCAGTCATCAAATTAACACTACTGTACTGTCTGTACTGTACCCATGTTTGCAAAATGAGGGACTGTCGGATTTCACTGACATAAAACAAACCTGTTCCTGTGCCCGGTGCGTTCCAGGGCTTTGCCCTTTAAAGTCAGACCCGCAACTATGGCATTAAGATTATACAGGCATTTGTTTCCATAAAAAAAAAAACACAGTATAATACTTAACTAATTTTATTTAAGAATCATCTATCACCTTCCACGTTACCCCAGAAAAAGGGAAAAAAATGTCGCCAATCTGGCAACACTCTACTAAACAATGACAGTACATTAAGAACAAGTAATTTCCTCTGGCCTTATCACATGTCCCAAAAACAGGAGCTATGAAGCCAATCTGCGGATGATATTCGTCTTTTACAACAAACGCCGCGTTTTTATCGTTTAGAAACAGACGTGCGTAGTGGAGGAATGTTGCCAGAAGTACATTTTAATTTTGGGCCTTAGAATCTTTTGTTATGACGAATCATTCATCGCTTCTGAAGCCTTAGTACAAGATTTCTGTATTTTCACGTAAAGAGTAGGTACCTACTTGAAGTATTATGATAATGACGTTAATTGTATGGAAAATTACAAAAACAATCATCAAAAACAGGCTACGAACGAAGAATATTTTTTTCAATCAAATAAACGTCAAATAAGTACCTCAATTACTTTATGTCACACAAACGTGAAAACCCGTGATATGGCCTCAGATGTTAAATAACAAGGCCAGGAGTATGAAAATCAATATTGAATTAAAAATCAGTTTTTATTTTAAATACTTAGTTTTTTTAATGTTTATTATTTCAACAGATTTTTTTTTTTTGTTTTTTGTTCCAAAAATTCCCGTAAACAACACATTTACAAAAAAATCTATCAGTTATTCCACGGAACGTTAATCAAACTATTTTTTAAAACCATTTATTAAAAAAAAAACAATCCACTTTTAACCATTCAATTTATTCAACCTAAAAGCAAATCAAAAGCCTGGCTGGATACACGACAAAGATTTCCAGTCGACCTAAATGTCAAGGGGAGAGTCGGCCTACATGGAGCACACCGTTAACGTCGAGGGCCGATAGTAGCTGTAGAACAAATATTAGTATGGGAACTGATAGTTCGTGCATGTGATTCGAATCCGTAGTGGTAACAGAGTCAGAGATCTTGTTGATTTATTAAGTTTATTCTGGGTTAAGCTTGCTTTTGTTAGCTTGTCCTTGTAGGTGGATGTTTCTGCAAATAGTGTGGATAAACGAGAGGTGTCTGAGGTGATTTTAAGGCCACCTGCTTACTGATTTGACACATGTAATCTACGAGTCTGTCGCTTCTAAAAGTTATCACTGTCTAAAAACATTTAACTAATAAAAATAAACTACCTAAGTACCTACTTTGTGTTATTTATATCAACGTTCTTTTAACTTGACTTCGTTTTTTACTTAATTGACTTTTTTAGTGTTGTTTTAGAAGTCAGTTTTTTATTTAACCCTTTTTATTACAGGCATGATATTTAGCTGTGAGATTGAGTAATCAATGCATAGACATGTCAGCAATCGCAGCATATAAGCTGTCATTTATTGAAGAGTTCCCTCGATTTTTCTAGGATTCCATCATCAGATACTGATTTGACAATCATAAGAAAAGATCGGTACACCTTTCTCAATGATTCAAGTTACTCTTAGTTCTATAGTAAGTGGCTGAGCAGCACCATCACAAAGACAATAGCTTAATACCAATTTAACCAACACCGAAGCGGCAATTTTGCAGATGTTTTTTTTTTCCATACAATAGAACCGAACATACTATAGTATCGTATATCGTATCGTAGAGGTGTTACCACAGTATTTAAAGCGGTATTACTGCTAATTAGGACTGAACAATACACTATTGTTTTTCTATTGCAAAAGCTGCACAACAAAGCTGAGCAAACAGCGCTGTGGCTTTGTAAGCCCAAGGGATTCAAATGTGAAATCTTCCATCTATTATGAATGCGAAAGTTCGTGAGGATAAATGGATGGTGGAAAACTAGAAAAAGTATTGAATGGATTTGGATGTTTAGTTAATTTATTGATACCTGGATTAATCATCAAATGAGTCCTCCCACCCAGGGCAGAGCAGAGGGAGGGACTGTCAGACTCGTACTGACTAAAATCCACGGTGTCCTTCAATAGCCCTTTACGTTCCGGGGTCACGGTAATTCGTAGGTCCTACGTTAGACCACCTGGATAGGATAGGATACTTTTTATCCCAAATTCCCAATATGACATATTCATGAGATAATTACTGAACTTCACACGAGTAGCATCGTTAAATTATACGTTGAGTTATAAAAAGTTAAATAACCATTAGGTACATTCACCCAGCGACCACGTACAACTGAAAAACAATAATGTCACTTACACACATCTGCCATTTTTTTATTTCACTTCTGTTCTTAACCCGTATAGTGGCGAAAAAAGTCGTGGGATGAAAAATAGCCTCTGCGGGTTGAAGGTTTTTGTAGGGAGCGAGGTCTTGTCGACACCTTTTGTTTTAAAGGGGTTGACTTTTTAGGATAAGAGGGTTGATTTGTAGGATTCCATAACCAAGAGCAGGGGGCAATGCTAATGGGACTAAAATTGTGGATTTCTGAATGTTAAAATTTTGAAAGAGGATTTTGTTGTTTGGTTCCATTTTGGGGTTAGATTTATTGCTTTATAATTTGCGGAGTGTTTTAAAAAAATGTGAGAAAAAAATATGGCACGAGGAGATAAGACAAAACGGAACAGCAAAACAACAAACCACTTGTCGCGGGTTCTATTCCAGCACGGCGCAAATTTTCATTGGCGACCTCTGTCAAGCAAGTCGCTGCGGCGGAAACGCTTCTGATTGGCGTTGTGGTGTAGCACCTTTTGCGGCATGGGGGTAGGATTACGAGTAGTTGTTCTGGCTCTGGGCGTTTGTGTTATGTGTATCAGTGTATGTGAGTTTATATGTTTGTAAACGCACCCACGATACAGGAGAAATTCCTAGTGCGAGGCAATATTTTTTAATTAATAAAAAAAAAAAACAAATAGACTTGTGCCCGGTTGCTGACAATAAGGTCACCCCTATTTCATAGGACTTAAATATAACTAGCGAAATATGGGTGTATAGTACCTACCACTTCCACTTTTATTTGTTATTTTACCTATAAATGTACATAAGCGAGTCTTATTTAATTATCACGCTATAAACTTGAGCTCCTATGAGACAATATCGGAACAATAAACAGCCCACACAAGCAGATGCCAATTAATTAGGCGCCATCTCCACGGGCGAGGGAAACGCTGCGAGTCCGTCCTTCTATCGTCGGAGAATCTCCACGACGAGCGTTTATTCCGCCAGCGTATCGTCACGGAATCGCCGCGCGCGCGCGACGACTCGCAACGGAATCGCCGCGAGTCCGCGACAAGTCGTTGTGCTATAGTTTTGTTTTGTTTCACTACTGGTAACGCGGTCGTCGCGCGCCCGCCGCGCGCTCGCTGCGAGAGCGCCACGAGCGCGCGGCGATACGCCCGACTAATGTCACACATTGCCACTTGTCAAATCGCCGCGATAATATCGCCGTGTGGAGACGGGTTCATAGAGAGTGTATAGAAAAACGTGGCACGGCGATAATATCGCCGCGATTCTCTCGCTCGTGGAGGCAGCCCCTTAATCATTAATGAATGAAGCATTATCTTTAATGTCATGTCAGTCATGGCGGATGGCGGTGCTTTTGCGTCCACACAATATATTGCAAATGTCAACTGCCGTTATATTATGTATTTTAATGTTAGTTTTGTCAGTTAATACGTATTTTTGAACTACCTACTAAAACATGTTATGTACAATAGTCATTCTCCTAAGAAGCAAATTATCACACATCAACATTTAATCTCTTAACAAATCGTTAATCAATTAATCCATATCGTCGATTTCGATTTTTAAATATATACATATTATAGATAAATTACACCCAGAAACAGAACAAATGATCGTGCTCATGACACAAACATTTGTCCTGGGTGGGCATCGAACCCACGACCTCCGGCATGGCAGTCAGGGTCACTTACCACTAGACCAACAGGCCAGTCTAATAAAGCCTAGTAGTAGCCTAGTAGTAGTAGTAGTAGCCTAGTCTAGTAAAGCTAAAACAAGGTTGAATTTGGCCCGTTCGTTCGGAAATTTCATCCGTCTAACGCTAGCACTTGCTTTCGGATCTACGTTGAATGAATGCCACAAGATCCTGTGGCATGATGACGTAGCACGACCCTTAAGACAACAAATATTCATGTTTCAATTAAGTCTCGTCTCTCGTAGCAAGGAACAACGGCCTGTGGAAATTGTAGGATCGCCTAACATAACATTATTTGTAGAATATCTTATGCTGCGATATTTTAGTATGTTGCCTACTGTTTCGGGGTCATTGACTTCACCTAAACTCTTCAAGAAAGGCGTTAAATTTATTCAATTACGCCCACAAGCCTTATTTTATATCCTCGAATAGTCAAGCAAAGAAGTGCTTACACACCCACATGTGACATTTCGCCAATTATGTTTTTATTTCCCTTGTATCTGATAGTGGGTTATGGCACACTGTCCATTCACATCAATGGGATATAAATAAATGTAGGGTACAGTCGGTAATTGCCCGGACGGGTTACGAAAAAAAAGAAAACCCAAGGCGACATTTTCAGGTAACTAACAAACTCACTATTTCGTCTTTATATAATTGAATCAGTGCAAAGTCGGAAAAAAACAATAAAAAAATCTTGAATAAAATATTTAAACAACAATTTGTAGTCAAATCATAGAATAAGTACTAAATCTCACACAACATAATCTAGTACCTAAATTACCCACTCCACTCTACACAAACGACTCTCGAACGTGCAATTCCAAATTCAAAATTTCCACGTTCAAAGAGAGAATGAATCAGGAGCGGGCGAGTGAACTAAAACAACGAACGAAACGAACTCTTATTACATCATGTTCTGTGAAATTCATTGAAACGGTCAGCGTTTGATACATTACTTCGAAAATTAGATAAAGATGGAATATTAGTTTTGTATGGGAATATGGTTTTTAAAGAAACGATGACGGCATTGGGCACTTTCGCTAGACGATTATGGTAACGATAAGACACTGGCATTCTGGCATATCGTCCACTTTCTCTCATTTTCCCTAGAAATGTATGAAACTACCGATCCCATCGATATTGTGTCGTTACCCATATCGTCTAATGTGAAAACGCTCATTGCAATTAAGTAGTTTTCTATCGATTTAAGATTTTAAAGAAAGGTTTACAGTTTCAAGTTGTTTTCTGTGTAAAATGGCCTTTTCTCTTGTTACCACTAGAACAATTTATTATTTTCAACACAATAAAATATAAATTAATATAACTCAATCAAACCATTTGATTAAGCAATCAAATAAAAATACAAATTAATAATAGCTTTAGAGCCAAAGAAAGTAATTAGAATAACTGTGTAATTAAATCAATTAACAAAATACGGAAGCACATTTTAAAAAGTAAACAGTGACGGACAAGGCCAATTAATGAAATAAACGGTTTTTAAATGCAGGGGAACTGTGAAAGGAATGTCAATAATTTAAACTTTAGATTATAAAACATTAAAGCGGTTTGTTTTGTTTTTCTGGAATATTCACACATCATCAATGGTCCCACTGCTGGGCTGGGACACAAGCCACTTCTCTAGGAGAGAGAGCGGGCCATAATTCATCACGCGGGCCAATTGTTGGTAGATGTCACATGTCTTCGGTTCTAGGACATACCGGTTTCCTCACGATGTTTCCCTTCACCGTTTTGAGAGCAGTGGTAATGAAATAAATTACTTACTTGTAAGAGACTACTGGAGGCCAGACCCTCTTTTTTTAAAAACATCAAATGAGTCCCACCCAGGGCAGGACGGGAGACCTTCAACAGACCTTTACGTTCCGGGGTCACGGTAGCTTGTTAGTCCCGCAACCCCGGCAGGCTTTCGCCCTCTAAGGCCAGCCCCGTCATTCAGCTGACACTCTTTGAGGCGCCCGTGGAACATAAAGCGCCGTCCAGATATTTGCCAGCCTCCTGGCAATCCCTAGATACGCCCATGCTAGAAGCTAAAATTCGGCTACACTGCGAGATTTAGACTGCCTTAAATTTGAAATTGAAACCAACGTGATGAAATATCAAAATCCATACCTACATAATATGTAGTAAATACATGTACATTTCCTGATTCGGTATCAAAGCTGACTAACACGATGTTTAGTTTTGTCGCTAATGTAAGGCTAATCCGTTAAAATCAAAAGCATAATTTTATGCATAGAACTGAATTGGAAGTTGAAAGTCCATCTACAGTTAGGGTTGCCAATATAATTGCAACTGTGAATGAACAAGGCTTGCTTCCATCCGTACTTTACCTCGACTCTGACCCTTCCTTCATACTCATAGGGTTGCCCGTTGCGCGACTGTCCGATCACGGAACTGTCACTTGAAGCTTGGTTAATAGTCAGTCAAGTGTGATAGTCCCTTCTGCACAACCCAATGAGGACACATTTCATGTCCAACTAGAGGGACCAATTACCATAGAAACAAAGGCCTGGGTGAGTAAGCCAGGGCAGAAATGGCCAAGTCGGTAAGTCGAAAAGTCCAGATATATCCCAAGCCAGTTTCTTTAAAAAATCGGTTAAAAGGTGCAAATATAGAAAAAAAATACCATATTAAAGAGAGCCCATCAATATCATTTTTCGGCTGAAATATGGCTATACATCTACAAAAATGAACACATTCAATCGTTCCGTACCCTCCAAAGTAAACCAGACATCGTTCATCATTTCTGGTACATTAACACGAGTGGCAACCCTACTTACAACTAAATATTTAGACACTTCTA
Source organism: Agrotis clavis (assembly GCA_954870645.1). Taxonomy (NCBI): domain Eukaryota; kingdom Metazoa; phylum Arthropoda; class Insecta; order Lepidoptera; family Noctuidae; genus Agrotis; species Agrotis clavis. The sequence continues at coordinate 6,030,420 of OX940942.1, forward strand.
CAGGCTGAACTAATGAATGTAATTCGACAGGAATGGTGGTGGTGAACTGATTGAGTTTAGGCTTCCAGCCAACAATTGACTTGCACATCATTTCGTGTTGAGTTCTCTGTAAATACTGCCTGGCTTTAGTATTTTCGCTGAACGCGCTTAGTTATTTGAATGGTGCTGTATAAATTATTAAATGGGCTGTCATACTACAATAAATGCAAAAGATTGAGAGAAAGGATGGATTTTTATTACTCTTTCAAAGAAAAACTAAGACATAGATTTAGATAATACTTGGTACAATATTTTATAACCTGGACTGTAGGGTAATTTTATCCTGGTATGATGTTTCCGTGAGATAGTTACCGAACTTCTAGCGGGTAACGCCACGAGCATGAACTAGTTTATAATAAACTAGAGACTCCCTGGGTTTACATAACTGCAATTAACCATTATTGTACCTTTATAATACAAAATAGCTGTTGCCAGCGGCTTCACCCGTTACAACTAGAAAATTATCCCACGGGAACATAAAATCGGGATAAAAGCTATCCTATGTGTTAATCCAGGTTATAAACTAACTGTGTACCAAATTTTAGCCAAATCCGTTCAGTGGTTTTTGCGTGAAAGAGTAACAAACATACCTACATACACACATACATCCTCACAAACTTTCGCATTTTATAATATTAGTAGGATTATCTTAAGGATGATTTCCAAACTATGACAAGGGTAAGAGCCAACTCTAACCACATTTACATTCCGATTACACGTGCCTTTTTAATTAAAAAAGTTAATATTAAAACAAAACACAAAGCCTTCATAAAATATATCTACTAATTTCCCTTGACACAAAAGTCCATAGTTACAATCATAATAACCTATCCAGGCCTATAATTATATCTAGTAGAAGTATCTAATTAAAACCTACTGAATTATGTGTTCTGTGGTTAAAGTGGGTATTAGTTCAAATGTCAAATAGGTACGTTATTGATAAACATCTGTAATTAGAAATGTTTAGGAAGTCGTGGGTAGTGGCTGCCGACTTAAGTTACTAAAGACGTCAGCCCACTTTGTTCTAACCTCGGGTTCCACTCCAACTATTAGTTTTTCTACAAAAAAACAACAATATTTAGGTTGCTTTAAGGCGAGGTTTTCCTGAGCACCGCAGGCATCCAACGCTTACCGCAGCGTCCGCAAGGACTAGCGGATACGTAATGAATTACGATGCGCGATGACACGCGCGCCAAAAGTTGCAAAGTCTAGGTAGTAGTTACAGAGTAGAGCAAAGCAGTAGATCAACTTGAATTGATTAGTATAGGTACGTTTGTATGTATCATTATTTTGTTGCGGTATTATTTTGAAACTATGATATCTCCTAAGATATTAAAGTGTTAATTGAAATCAAATGATGTCAAGGGCAATTTTGTTCAAAATGAAATACTTATGACGATTAACGTATTTATTTGGAAATAAGGATTAATATAATGTAAAACTACCTTCGCATATATTGCATTATTTTCAGAGGTCGGAGTAGGTAGATTGATTTAAGGTCATTGACGTCAAACGTAGAGGATAATATGAATATGAAACTTCATATTTATTTTGATATTTGTTCCGGAATTTTGAAATTAGCACGAATTTGTGTTTAAGGTGAAAAACGTAACAAAGTATAGTTTTAAAATTCCTCCACTGACCTGAAACCAGTTTTTTTAAATGAAATATTTAAAAGCACATGCTCAACAATATCTGTAAAACCAAAAGTAGACTCAACTCAAACTTACTCATTAATATTATTAACAGGTTATATATGACTGCATTCATCTAAAGGCATTCCAGCGTGAAGTGTCACATGGGTGTTACATTATAGTTACTTACTCCTCAATTTTAGGGTTATTCAAATGAACAGGTTGTAAAGTAATTAACGGATACACCTTACGCCCTTCCGTATGCTCTATTGACCTATAATACAATTGTTGATTTTGATTAGTTCGTAATAATTAGCACTAAATACTTTTTTTTAATTAAATAAAAAAGTAGAGAAAATAACTCACTCGTTATCCCCTGAATCATTAGTCGATATATATTATGCGCACTGCGCTTTGTCTGCAGCTGCATTGCTCTAAAAACATTAAAAATCTACGTAATTTTAACTAATATTTTCGTAGGAAATGATCATACTGTGTACACTTCTACACTATGACCACTACCTATTTGACATGTGGAGACAGTAAACCATTATAATAAGTGCGTTCACGGTGGCTTTATGAACTCTGACATAGGGTCTAAATTCAACTGTCTTACATATTTGATGCGGTTGGTAAATCTATTCCGCGAGAAAAATCATTATAGCTTTTGCGAGCGTGACTTCTTTATTCATATTGATATTGGGTTTAAATTCAACTGTTTCACACATATTTGCGGTTTGTATATATATAGGTTATAGTCTAGGAGCCACTGAAACATCCCACCCGTTCTCCACAAAGCTAGATTTTTTTAAATTGTATTATTGGAAAGTACCGTTGTAGCAGGCATCTATGTGGTTGCATTATCATTCCTCAAAACGGAGACAAAGTCATTTGGTTTTTTTCAAACATTCGATTTTATTTTATTTTCTGCAAATTTAGAGCATTTTTAGAAACTACTTTGAATATTTTGATGATTGGCTCAATAGTATTTTTATTTTTAATATTTTTATTTTTGAGTTAGGTGACGTCATCATTGGCCAAAAAGTTGTGTCGTTGCCTTACTAGAGCAAAATAAAAAATAAAAAAAAAAACTGTCAACATAACGTCAACTGTCTAAACGTCACTTACATCCCGCTAGGTTATTATTCACAGAACAAAATTACTCCTAGATGAACATACAAAGGAATCTAAGGCTTCTGAAATACTTACATCAAAGTGATCTTCGCAACAGTACATTGTATAAACCTTGAATATTCCACGCCTACATCACGACACCACTTTTCTCGCAATCTTCTTTAATAGGAACAAAAATTTTGTTTGGATTATTATTAGGTAGTATTATTGTTGCAAGTTGGGACAAAGCACTTCCTGTATTCCATTTTACTTGTAGTTTATGTAATATTGCCGATGCCGATTTTAACAGATTTAACCGAGATTATGAGGTTTGCAGTTACAATAAAAACTTACTTGTTTATATTTTTGACATTTACAACTTGACACTTGAGAAAATCAGGGATGTCAGACGGCCACTCAGATATCCTTGTACCGAGCTGGCTAAAAGCTGGTACTGAATACGAAATACTGGTACATCGGTAAATTGTGTCGAAAATCAAATAGGAAAGTTAATAGAGGACAGTAAACACTAAACAAGCAGTTTTACCAACCGTACAGTACAGTGGATGAATACTAACAACCGACTGCGATTATTTGTCCGTGTTATATTTAAATTCATGTTCAGAAAAAAAATAGTTATTTGTTATGCAAGGCTGCAAAGTTGATTTTTGGCGCGAGTACTTGAATTGAAAACTGAGCGAGCGAAGGATTCTAAGATTGAACCGCGAGAGAAACGAGCGGTTCAAATATAGAATCCTGAGCGATGCGAAGTTTTCAAAGGTACGAGACGCAGAAAAACTTTGCTGCCGAGTGCAACACACAACTTTTCACCTCACACAGCGAGGAAATGAAGTGGGGGCATTGACCTATACAGGGGGCGGCTCGCCTGGCAGTGTAGAAAACAATTGAATACAAGACGTGTTCGAATTTTAAACAACACTTTGTGCTCTAGAGCACAAAATGGAGTTTTGCGCTCAGATTTTGAATGAGAAATAGAATCTTTCCGAGCGGGTGAGGTGAAATAGTTATTTGTTATGCAAGGCTGCAAAGTTGATTTTTGGCGCGAGTACTTGAATTGAAAACTGAGCGAGCGAAGGATTCTAAGATTGAACCGCGAGAGAAACGAGCGGTTCAAATATAGAATCCTGAGCGATGCGAAGTTTTCAAAGGTACGAGACGCAGAAAAACTTTGCTGCCGAGTGCAACACACAACTTTTCACCTCACACAGCGAGGAAATGTAGTGGGGGCGGCTCGCCTGCCAGTGTAGAAAAGTAGAAAACAATTGAATACAAGACGTGTTCGAATTTTAAACAACACTTTGTGCTCTAGAGCACAAAATGGAGTTTTGCGCTCAGATTTTGAATGAGAAATAGAATCTTTCCGAGCGGGTGAGGTGAAAAGATTTTTTAGTAAGCTGCAATACTCGATTGTACCATAAAAGGACATGGACAAAAATTGCATTCCGTGTACACGTACATAGTAAATATATAATAAAATAAATAATTACGTAGGTTTTAGCCTCTCTGAACCTGTCAGTTTTTAACCAACTTCAAAAAAAAAGTAGGTTCTCTGTTCAACCTGTATGTATGTTTGTCCGCATTATCTCGCGTTTGGCTGAACCGATTTTAATGTGGTTTTCAGGAAAGTGTTCATTACATTTTGGAGAAGATTTTAATATATAACACTAATGGATATCCCGTGAATTTGCCCGCGTAGATCCGTTTTTGCTTACTTGGATTGTAGATTTTTAGTGACCATTGCATGTTTGTCCGCGATTATTTCGCGTTTGGCTAAACCGATTTTGTTGCAGTTTTCAGAAAAATATTTGTTACATTCTGGGGAAGGTTTTCATATATAACTATAACGGATATCTCTTGAAGTTGCCCTCATAGAACCGTTTTTGTTGCTTACTAGGATTGTAGATTTTCTAAGACGCCGATTATAATTATGAAGATTTTTGTTGAATATCTAAATTAAAAAGGGTACAATAAAAAGTTTTTTGAAAAAAAAAGGGAACCGACTTTAAAACGAAACACAAAAAAGTATAAAATAACGTTTCTTTTGGAAGTCGGTGGCTAAAGTCAATGAAATAAAAAACAAAGCCACCGACTTCCGAAAGAAAAGATATTTTACACTTTTTTGTGTTATGTTTTGAAGGCGGTTACTTTTTTTTCAAAAAGTTTTTTTATTAAATGTTTAAAAAATTATTAAGTAATGACGTGTAGTACTTATACAAAACGTTTGATATGGCCGACAATTAATGTATTATATTAGGAACATTTCATTCATACGAAACTGTATTCATTGGTATTTGTTACATTTTATTAAATACCTACTCTTATCATAACATCATTATCATTCATCATCATTATCAGCCTATAATGTTCCCACTGCTGAGACACAGGCCTCCTCTCTCTGAGAGGGAGTGGGCCATAATCCACCACGCGGGCCCAGTGCGGGTTGGTATATCTTATCATAACAATATATTTTAATGCGTCTCATTCAATAAACCGAAAAAAAATACTTTAAAACGGAACGAGTTTACTGGTTTGACAGTGTGTAATACTATTAAGTTGGTAAGTATTTTGTATTTAATTCATTATTTTAAATATCAATATATGCGAGCAAATACACATGCAGTGCTGGACTCATCACGAAAAATGCAGGAATTAGCTTCGGACAACGTGCAGGAATTATACCAGACAACATGTAGGAATTGGCTTCAGACAACGTGCAGGAATTGGCCGTCAACGATGCAGCAACGTTCAAGTGGTTGGCCCACCATTACCACCTGTTCCAAGTGTGTGAAACATATTTGTATAGCGATCTTTGATACAGAACATGATGGTGATTATGTCTTGGATGTTATTTTAGGGTACTATTGTAATTGCCTTGTAGGGAACAAAACCGTTGGCAAGACACAATAGCGGCAATAGCGGCGGTAAGACCCCTCTTTGAGGAGTGGCTGGATAGGAGTCACGGCGTCCTGACCTACCGCGTGACGCAGGTCCTCACTGGACACGGAAGTTTCGGGAGGTACCTGTGTCTGATGCGAAAGGAGGAAACGCCTGGGTGTCACCACTGCGAAGATCGCCCGGAGGACACAGTCGAGCATACGGTGCAAGACAGCCCCGCTTGGGCAGAGCACCGACGTGTCCTCACGGCGGCGATAGGCGGAGACCTCTCGCGCCCAGCATTGGTCGCGGCCATGCTACGGGGTGAGACGGAGTGGGAAGCGGTCGCCTCCTTCCGCGAAGCAGTGCTCGCGAACCGCGGGCCGCGTGAGAGAGAGGACAGTGTCCTCCCTCCGCCCCACCCGCGGTGGTGGACGACCACGGCGACGGACGTCGCAAGACGATCTCCGGCCACCGTAGGCGCGGGCATACGGGCAGCAACTCGCTGCCATACCATGGACCATGCCCGGGTCGACGGCGCATTGTGTCCCACGCGCGCCTCAAAGAGCGTCAGCATAATGACGGGGCCCCCTCTCAGAGGGCCAAAGCCTGCCGGGGTCGTGGGACTTATTCCATCACCGTGACCCCGAAACATAAAGGGCTATTGAAGGACACCGTGGATTTTACTCAGTACGAGTCTGCCCGGGGTGGGAGGACTCATTTGATGATTTTACCACGTTAAAAAAAAAATACACCAAAATAATATCCAAGCTCCAGCAGGATTTTTAGATAAGTATTTTACATGGAGCGACTGCCTGTCGGACTTCCACAACCCAGTAACTCGGTAATACCATACCCCATGGTAAGACTGGTTGTCAGACTTTAGAGCTTCTGACTAACAGTAACGACTATCAAAGGTCTACAAATGACAGCCAGGACCAATAGCTTTGCGTGCTTTCCGAGGTACGGAGAAAATTCGCTATGACAGATGGTCACCCATCCACAGACCAACCTCGGCAAGCGCGGCTTAACCCGGAAGATCGGCCTGTACGGCTGTAATTATTTAGCCACGACCACCTAATTCATTGAAGCTCCTTATGGTTTCTAATAACAAATATTCTATACACATATTGCCAGCAATCTGACTAAAGGTTTAGTGAAACTGTTTTCGTCTAGTATGTTGTAATGACAAGTTCGTTATGTGTTTTATTTACTGCAATTTAATGAACCCATATTCACGAATATAAACACCAAAAATCATTGGTGTATATTGAATTCAATAACTATGCAAACGCCCATACAGAAATTGGCCATGTCCTTTGTCGTTTATTCTGTATTGTTGGTCAACGGCCAATCTTGGTATTTTTACGTACCAGGACCGAGTAATAGTCTTGGTACATGGTACGTGACACTGAAAACTGGTATGTATACCAAGAAATTGGTATGTCTGACATCCCTGGAAAATACTTGCCACTTACTTTTTAGTTTCTGAGGCAAAGATACAAAACTGTGTACGGCCAAAGGTGACGTCATTTTAAGGGCAAGGAAGGTCAAACGTATTTTATTAAAAATATCAATAAAATATGAATATTTTTCCTTTTTAATTAGTCCATAATGATCAGTAACACTAACAAAAATGAACAATGCCCATTCTAACTTTGTGGAAAACAGGTAAGTCGGATGGTTCAGTAGCTCTCCTACTATTAGTAAAGAGAAATAAATATACAAAGGAGGTTCTAATAATATTGCCAATGCATCCTTACCTTTTTTGTTTATTCAGCCTTCGAAGAGACAGCGATGACAACTTCTTACTTTTTCTGCCCATTTGTTTACAAAATTATAACCTTATAAAATGAACTATATTACAAGTATTAAAAAAAAATAAAATATGTACAGGTATTATTATTTAAAATTAATGTTTGTCTCTGTCAGTAAAAGAACTAAGCGTGGTGGTGGGATTGCAAAAAATTGACGTAAGTCCGACCTCCGACACGGTCCAAGACCGACTAAATGCCAAGGGTCGAGTGTATGAAAAGATGAAATCACCTGATTCTGGACTTAGTGGTATGGTTTCTCATCCTTTCACAATAATACGGCCGAATTCTATCTCATTTTTTATGCTCTTTAAGATGGTATAAGTTTTATTATTCAAAGCCTAGTATAACTCAAATAAAATGGTATCCAAACCATGAGTTGGACCTGTTTTTGCGATTTAATTGGATGCAGTAAAGTGCAAGCAATCGTGTATCGAAGAGCCGAAACCTGTAGACCGAAGACTGAAATATGTAATATGTTTTTTTCAAAATTTAAATCCCTTAAAATTAGGAATAAAACACAATACAAAAGGACGGTTTTGCGTCTCACATCGCCTTAAAAAAACACCCTCGCTACGCTCGAAAAAACTTTGTATTTGCAAAAAAAAAAATACAACTAGCCATAGTTATTAATTTGAAAATCCCGAATTGGGCATATAAAAATCAGCGAAATAAATTGAACACGATATTTCATTGTCTATTAATGTAAATGTCTGTAATTAGAAATGTTTGGTAAGTCGTGGGAAGTGACCTGTCGGCCTATGTTACTAAAGATGTCCGCCCGCGTTGTTCTAACCACGCGCCACGGGCTGAACTCCAACTTCGCTTTTCTAGTAACAAAGACATAAATTAGGTACTTATCTTTAAAAAATCGACCTCGCTACGCTCGAAAAAAAGTGAAAAGTGGTGAATTTAATTACTTTTATTTGAAAATCCCGGATTGGAGATAGAAATCTGCGAGATAATGTGGAAGGCAAGTGTCAAAGTGACAAGTGACAGTTTGGTCCCAAAAGAACTGTCAAATCAAAGGAATTTTCTGAAAAAAAAAACGATTTATTGATGTAAAATGACTAGATGTTGTGTAATAAGCTGTAAAAATGATGGAACATACAAATTTCCGACAATTCACACTATCAAGAAATAATGGGTAGCTGCTGTGACTCCCTTGAGAACAAAAATTTAATTATAACTAAGGAAAAGCTATATAATAAACAAATATCCAGGCTTGCGAAGCCGAGACAGGCCGTTAGTTGAGTTTATTAATGAAATTCTATGATTATACCATATCTAAACAATCGAATACACTTTTTAAAATAATATCTACTTTTCTATTGGAGGTTAAGTACCAGTATTGCATCGCTCTTTAAATCATGAAATGGTTCGTCTGGCGGAAGAATTATCACCTGGAACGAGTTTTGTGATAGTTGTGGTGTTAAGAAATTAAATATATTGTGATATTTCTCGAATCTAAATAGAAAAAAGGGGTAAAATTACTGACTTAAAACATTATGATATTTTATCAAAATAGAAAGTCAGAAGCAGCATTATATTATTCTTGTTATAGGAGAGGACAGGTAAAACATACCTAAACTCAAAAATTTAAGCCTCAACTACAAGTAATTGTGGATTTATTACGGTAAAATCAAATGTATTACCACTCAATTAAATCACTTTTTTTCCTCTTGTAGATGCACCGCGGCGTCTTTATTCTTCTTTTAGTATATGCAGTTGCATTGACGAATATTTTTCCATATTTGTTTTGTATATAAACTCAATTTTTATAACAATAAATCTTGTTTGTTTTTTGTACAAGGTAGACAGTAATCTGACGTAGGGACCAACTATCGCAGCGCCATCTACGATTAGCTTTGAGTTGCCATCCCCATTGAATACGATATTATTATTTTTTTTAGTTTTGACAGCTTCATCATGAAATATCATTAATTACACGCAATTTTTAAGAGAACTAAGAAACATTAATTATCTTCTTAGTTTTGTAAAAACCGAATCTATTGTCCCTGAAAGTGTTTTTAACAATGAACCTTAAAAGACAGCTGTCAGCTGTGAATCTTAAAGCATATTACAAACTAGTATGAGTAGAGTATGCCTGTGGTAAAGCCACATTTGGTTCGACAAATGTATCACGAGATAGTACTACCGGGATTTCAAGCAAATCTGTTCAATAGTTATTTGCATGAGAGTAAAAACCATACATAATAACGAAAAAGTAAGAACTTAAGACCAACCTTTTACCGACTGCTTGAAGCAGTCAGTATCGACTCCTCAAGGTGTCGAACTGATCAGTGCGGTAAAGCAATTGCCTGTCTCGCCAAACTTAAGGGCCGAGACACACTGGAACGGCAGCGGCCGCCAGCGGCGCCGCTGTCGGTCTCGCGCGTCCTCCAGACCCCGCGCGCCTGGTATCTTCTTGACTAGTTTAGTTTCTACATTCGGCAAGGTAACTCGTGTGTTTGGAGTGAACATGGTGGAATTGGTTATCATAGCACTTATTGCGGAAGAAGAAGAAATTAACAAACAAAGGAAAAAACGAAAAAGGGAAATCCGCCCGCGGTGCCGCGAGCGGCCTCGCGTCGCCGCTGGCAGCCGCGGGGGGCCTCCCGTCGCCGCTGGCGCCCTCTCGTCGCCACTGGCAGCCGCGGGCGGCCTCGCAACCTTTTCAAGCGATACTGGTCTTTTAAGTATGTACCTAGTTAAAGTTTAACATTATTTCACACTGAAAGTGCTCGCCGCGCCGCTCTGCCGGCCGCTGCCATTCCGGTGTGACTCGGCCCTAAATGACAGCTCAAGTAGTATTAGTTCAAAGTAGTCGATACAAACCGCTTGCTTGCTAGCAGGGCCGGCCTTAGTAGCAAGATGATCCTCATCCGAGCTGGTCTATCAGAAAGGTGAAGCTACTAAGACTTGCCTTTGCCAGTAGCAAAATATTCACGATTCTCATTTAAGAAAAACCCCAAAACCAGGGTAGTAGTCGCCGCAAAATAAAGCAGGAGGTTAAATTTTTCCTCTACCTTACAAATCCTTTTAATCTCGAATACAGATCAATGAGGTCTCTAGGGGAGGTCTCAATAAATTCAACAGCATTATGAATTGACCCGGGCACGACTGATAACATCTACCTACCGGAAAATGTGGGAAACGAAGGAAAAATGTTGAGAATTGCATTTTATTCTATAATTTTGTATGAAATTTGAACCGGTTTAGTTAGGAAGGAAATTTAAATGTTTAGATCTGTTTTTAAAAGATATTAAGGTTCAAAAAAAGACTTATAATATATGTATAACTGATACTATGAACTCTTAACGCGATCCAGTTTAGCCTGTGGGAAAGAGATGGCGCTAGACGACTTGTATAGCTCTGTCTCTTTTCTACAGCCTTAACTGGACAAGTTAACTGAAACAATCTAATTAGACCATCAGTTAGATAAATAATCAAACATTATTTGATCCGATTTTTTTTCTTTTGGCACGTAAGTCAAAATTGAAGCCGCGGGAGACGCCCATGGCAAAGGACGTCGTGAGACGATTTCTTTCCGGCCACCGTAGGCGCGGGCACGGGACAATCTTTGAGGCGCGCGTAGAGCACAACGCGCCATCGACCCGGGCATGGTCCATGGTCGGTCAGCGAGTCGCCCATTACTCGCCGCCTAAGGACTTGGCACTTGCAACGAAGACAAAATATCGAAAACTCACTTTAGGCCGAAATATCCAGTTTTAAGTTCTAGAGTAGATTATTTTAACAATACTTTCCAGACAAAAATAGATTTACCACTTATTGAAATACAGTCCATAATTACTACCTTTGCTAGAAACAAGAAATCTTACTGTAGCCAATGAGATGATTTCTTATTATTTTATTTATAAACTGAGTGAAAAACGGGTTACTGTGCGACTGTGCGTACGCCCATCGAGCAAAAATTAATTTCCTTTTCAATTTATTTTTACAACTGGCAATAATTACGACTTCTATGTTTAAGTTTTAAAAGATCTTTGACAAGCATGAAAGTTGAGTCCGACTAAACGAAAATTCGAACGATTTTCAAAACTTAAATAAAACTAGAAATCCTAGGATTGCTAGCATTTTACGATTTTTTTGCGTCTTAGACATTTTATTTAATTTTATATTACGTAGATGAGTTTCCAGAGTAAATTGAATTTTGGTACTCTTTCACTGTTCTAAAAAATATTAAAAGTGAAAAATTACACGGTTTTTGAAAGTTTGGCACACAGATAGCCACGCGGTCAAAAACGCGCGCTCAAGCTTGTTTTGTAAACTTAACTTTTAAACAACGAATGTTTATCCTGAAGGGTTAAGCAGAGCAGCATTTGCAGTAATATCATAGTTAGCGCAGTGACTGAGAAAACGACTGCCGTTTACGACTTAAGTATCCTAGTGACTATCTCAATCAAATTCACGGAGGTACAGGCACGCGTCAATGGATACCTAAGTCGTAAGGTATCAGAGAATTGCGTCACGTTTATGAAGGGGCTTAGTCTAAGGTTGTCGAAGTTTATGCTCAAAATATTGAGCGTCAACATCTTGCGCTTGAATGCTTGCGAGCAGGATATAATACGAGCACCCAATGATCTGTTTTAATTGACATTCGCGACGTGCTCGCTTGACTGAACCACAGACAAAGTTCGCGTGAATTTTCGATGTTTGCGGACATTGTATTAGGGGTCTAGGTGGAAGCCCCATAAAATGTCAAGGCCTAATATTTTTCATGTCACATGTATAATATATACAACGTGTAACGTTAAATGCGCAAAACCTCTCGTGGGGTAACTCAGCCCATATTACTGAACAATGTTTGTTCTAAAACTTTTGTAAATTAAAAAAAAAAAAATTTAGATTTCAGATTTTTTAGATACTGGGCCCGATCAATTTCTCAAATTGTATGAAAAACCAATTTTTTTTTTTGCGAATTTCCAAAAGTCTTAGAACAAACATTGTTCAGTAACATGGGCTGATTTACCCCACGAGAGGTTTTGCGCATTTAACGTTACACGTTGTATTTAAAAATATATGCCTCTTCTTTTTTCATCATGGTAAAATCATGAAATGAATCCTCCCGCCCAGTGTGCGACTATCAGTATCGTACTGACTAAAATGAACGGTGTTAAATTTGCCTGCTTTCTCAAAAAGTGAACCAACAACATGAAGAAAACCAGATTTTTTATTGCAGTCGAGAGACAGTTCTGTTGAACATTATTTTTAAATAGGTCCCTCGACTTCTGAACGGATTTTTATGAAGTTTTCAGTAATAGAGTAATTTATGACGAAGGTTTAGGAGTATTATTTCAATTTTATTTGTAACTGAAGTTTTATGTAAATTGGTTATTATAGTCGAAATCTTGTATCGAAAACGCTGCCTTATATTATTGAAAATATGACAAAACGCGTAAGGTATACTCGTACATAATATAATAACTGGTTAAAATTTAATTCAGGAATTTACCTTAAAATTGACCGTAATTTAGAACTTCACACGTCAACTGTTATAATAAGATTAATAATTAATAGCCTGTCAATATCTGACTTAATTCTGTTAGTTAGTTTTACAAGGTTTATTGAATAACTAGCGGTTGAAGCGAGTGCGTCATAAGTTATACCACGGGATCATAATATCTTATTATGTTATTGCAGACTTCTATAACCTATCTTTGTAACACATCCGGATCCGTTCTGCCGTTTTGCCAAAACGGTTACATAAACAAACATCCATCCATCTAAATATCCAAAATCTAAATTTTTGCAGAAATCAAATTAGTAAGTACTAGCTTTTGCTCACAGCTTTACTCGGAAAATTTGAGAATCTATTCTGGTTGTACTATTCCCTCAACTAGGTAGGTATAACTACCGAACAAATGAGCAATCGCTGTAGTATTTTTCGCAACAAGATTTTACGCATAAACGTTACCTCGCGCCAATAAAGTATCGATATAATAAAACATCGTACAACTGAATTTTCGACATAACGAGTTCGATATAATAAAAATCGAACCAACAACTTTCGAAAGCACGTTGTAGGGGACCCATTCAATCATGATTAGCAAGACTTGTGGCGCCATCTGTTATCATATTGTTTAAACATTTTTGTTGTTTTCATTCGGAACTTACTTTACTTCTAAATAAGTTAGGCTAAGGATTTTATTATTTTGCAGTTACATAAGGTTCCTACAACACGTTTACTTCTTCAGATAGAGTGACAACTAAAAGTTCATTATTGTCCAAACACGCAATGTTATCGCGATGAAAACTCAAGACGCGTAATATGCGCGTCTCAAGTTGAGTTTAATTTGCTGAGACAGGCAACTCAGTGATAGAGTCTTAAAAGTCTCTCAAAACGTTACCTATGCATGCAGTAATGCGAAATGATGCATCTAGTGCACCACTAAAGTAGACAAGACGTAGTGACACATAATTTCGCATTACAGCATGTATAGGTAACGTTTTGAGAGACTTTTAGGACTCTATCACTGAGTTGGCTGTCTCAGCAAATAACCTCCCTTTACCTATATTTACCACGCCATCTTACTACGAGTATCTCCTACTGTTATAATGCGATCGTTTGTGAAGAAGAATCAGGGTATTTGGGTGTATATTCCCTTTCAAGCAAAAACTACTAAGCAAATCTTGATGATATAATTAGGTATGACATATTTATCTACACTAATATCATACTTTTTCATAGTAATGGACGAAGCCAGGGCCATAAGCTAGCTAAGAGTTCATTAATATTATATACTTAGGTAGTTATATGGATACAAATAACCTCGATTTTTCAATTTTCACTAAAATTGATGGCTGACCTTAACCGAGTTTAATTTTTAAGTTAGTACCTACGACAAACATAATAAAATCAAATTGAAAGTTTCCTCATAAAAAGTTGCAATTTTGCCCACATTTACCTACTTTAAGTGTTAAAACGTTCCAGAAATATCTATAAACGTACCTAGAACGTAAGTATATTAAATAAACGTAGCCGTACTTGTTAGAAACCTTTTTGTTCATAAGTACTGAAAGGTCTATTTGAACAAGTCTGTTGTTTCAGAAAAAAACTTTTCAAAGCGTAACGACAGGCAATGGAATCGAAAAAAAAAAGAAATTGCTAAAATAGTCCGTTCCTTTTTCCATTCTGTGTCGAAATGCCTGAAGGCTTGGAAAACTGATATTTATCGTCGTGTCTTGTTAAATTTAAGGCTCTACGAATACGAACGCGATATGACGCTTGCTAGAGTTTTTGATAAAAGTTTCAAACCAAAATTCTTGATTTAAAATTTATGTTAAAATTATTTAACATTAGGTACGGTATGCGATGATCGTACCACCTATTTAGTTAGGTTCTACCTTTATTATCATATATAAAATTTCCGTGTCACAATGTTAGTTACCGTACTCCTCTGAAACGGCACGACTGATTTTTATGAAATTTTGTATGCATATTCAGTAGGTCTGAGAATCGGCTACTATCTATTTTTTTTAATTTATACGGCAAAACAACGTTTGCGGGTTCAGCTAGTAAGTTTATATAATATAGGTACTATATACTATATACTATAGGACTCAGCTTTGTATAAAAATAATTACATTATACTCACTTGGCCCAAGTCTTGCAAATTAGAAATACATTTACGTGAAAAAAAAATCATCCTAGATTTTTTGAAAGACGTAAAAACAATGATAGATTCTTCGCCACGCATCCCAAACAGTTTTAATTAGAGTTTAGACTTCACAACACGTCAATTCATAACAAAGAAGAAAGAGTGAGAATTTCATTCTGTTTTCTGTACTTACGGGTATTTCAACGGCTGAAATAACAAAGCGATTTTATGGAGTTTCGACAGAGGCATGGTAGGTAGGTAACTTTTTTATAACGGAAAATTAAAACTTCGCATCATAATGGCGGGGCTGGAGACACAGAATTGAATTTGGAATTCTCTAGTGTTGGGGGTAGAATTTAAACATACCTAACTGACAGAATTTAAGACTGCATTTTTAGAGCTGGCAACGTCACAACAAGTCTAATTTTTTTTGTACTTAAATATTTGTAGTTAACAATTTCCATGTTATGTGTTTAGACATTCTCATGTAAATTAAATAGGTATTTGCCTACTTACCTACTTTGTTACGAAACATAAAAAGTGGCTAACCTCAACTTTTTTAAACTTAGTTTTTTTCAATTGATTTTTTACCACAATAAAGTTCCCGTTGACCCGTCTATGCAGGTGGAGCTGGCCGGCAGACTGCGACTGCACATTAAAAAAAAACTGTAAAACGACCAAGTTCACCTCTGTCAGGCGGTCGGGTTGATCGTGTAGAAGGGGTTTTAGAATAAGAAAATTTCTGATGGATCTTCCGCATCTGATGCAATTCGGAAGGCACTCGATGATAGGTACATTTTGTATTGCAAAAGTTGCCGGATCATAACTTCTGATCAGAATTTCTCTGACATTGTAGGTAGGTATGCGGTCGCACAATCGAGTCATAACCTTCCAACCTATTTTGTTCCTTATTAGAGACTAGCACTTAGCCCTCGCGTACTTCGTCCGCGCGTATATAAATATAGCCTATGTTACTCGCAGATAATGTAGCTTTTTAGTGGTGAAAGAATTTTTAAAATCGGTCCAGTAGTTTTTGAGTTTATCCATTACAAACAAACAAATTTTTCCTCTTTATAATATTAGTGTAGAAAAAGAACTTCCTAAACAGTGGCTGATCCCATTTTGCACACATTCTTTTTTTATCAGATTATGTAGGTCTAATTATAACCTAATCCACAAAAAATATTTCCTAGAATTCGTTATTTATTTTTATTACGAAGAATTTCTTTAGAATAACTCACAAAGAAATATTACCGGTAAACGACAGATTTAAAATGCGAAAAGGTTTCTAGGAAATAGGTAAGCAGCCATTTTATGATAATTATGACTACCCCTAGCTGACTTTGGCAACGTATAAACTGCTCGATATGAAATTATTATTCTATGAAGTATTTTAAGTACCATTTCCTACAAGAAAAACTATAATGAGATACAATTAGGATTATTATAGAAACCTACTTACATTCTTTGTAAAATGGAGGTTGGCGCTATTTTTAGTAAAATGAGCCTACTCAATGCGGAATTTATGACATAGGTAGACGGCAGCCGTTGGCGTTCTAGCAAGATACAATATAATATTTTACGTGTGACGAAGCAGATACAACTATTAATTTGTTAAAAACAAATTGCATTTGAATAAAATAACGATTAATTAAATGCATCTTTTATTTATGCGGGCGTCGAATTGTTTAAATGTTTGTTCGATTAGCTAAACGGAAATTAAAAAATGGTCGGTATTTCCGATGTTTCACCATTTTTCGAAAAAGGCAGTAGGTAGTCGTTTTGGTCGACCTACAATACCTAACTTGTAAGTTGTACCTAATTCTGGATAGACTTGAAATAGATGTCCTAGATAGAAGATAGAGACTTTTAAATTCTAGAATACCTAGTCTACATCACTAAGCTGAAATGTTCATGTTTTTATTTTTATAAAATCAAAATTTTGTCATAAATTTATAACTTCGAGAGACCGATGATAGATCTGTGTCACGAAAAGGCGTAACGGATATACCTATTTTTCCAAGAAATCTAAATTCGATTGGATATCTTTTTTATACAAATGTAGGATACCAGATATGCCTGTGTAAGTATTATAAATAAACAGAATAACACCTACAATCTTGGTTCCCGTGTCTTATCAGCTTAAGCGACCGATAGGCAGGATTCTTGAGAACCGTCGCGTCGTTTGACGAGTCTGACAGGTAGGTTTAGATCATTAAATGCCTAGCTTAAAACTAGTACTTATTCAAACATCGAACTAACCTGATAAATTACACAGATGCTAAAATCCCAGAATTCTCTTACAAGTCAAACACAAAACACAACCACAATGCAATAAATCTTAATTCACATAATCCCGTCACACTAAAACATTTTAAATCACACACCAAACTACATAAAAATGCTTCATTTGTGAGCTAAAACTTCGTACTGTTTAACATTACACTGAAATCCATCTGTGTATCGTCAGTTTTACGAGCGACGTAATTTCGGAGAGAGCGCGCGACGGTCTCTCACATCCGTACAGCACGAGCGAGGAGGCTCAACTGACGCGCGCCGCAACCAAATCGTGTAAGCTCGCACAAAAAAAATAGAGCGGCGTTTATCGATATTCCAAATTCGAATTTTTAATTAGGGTGTTACAAACAGCTGTTGTCTTATATGATTACGAGATGTGAATGAGTTTGAGAAGAATTTGTTACTTCAATCTGTTCTAATAATGTAATTATTATAACCATTTTAAAAGTATAGAGGAAGTTTTTTGTTTAAAGCTGTTCTATTTTGTAAACTCTCCGTAAATTAGTGTTGCGTGGTAATAAACTTTGAAAAACCTACTTTTTCTCAGGCTAGGCTAGACATGCAATTTTTCAAACCTGTTTTTCATTTAAAACCCAAAAAATAACATATTAATTTAAATTATTCAACACAGCAGCAATGTAAACTTCATTTATATTCCGTTTCAAACTTAAAATAACACCCGTGTCACGCACGACGCAAAATCGATTGACACCTTGTCAAATTCGGTCGAGTAGTTTTTGGCGGGACGAGGGATCACCCGAATCTCGTACCTAAATATTTATAGGTTATCTACTCATATTTACATCTTATATACATTTTTCTCACTTTCAATATAACTAGTATGTCTAGAATCCCAAGCTGTTGTATACAATATACCCCATTCTGAACCCCACATCCCACCTTCTTACGACTTCTAGCCCATTTAACTTGTCGCAGGGTAAACAGGGTCGCGATAAACCCACGTCTCTATTGCGTATTAAGTAGGTACTTGTCATACACATCACGCCTATTTTTCCTAAAGGGTAAAACAGAGATTTGTTTTACATAGCTCATTTCTAATACATTTTCACCAGGTTTAGGTAATTATTAACTTTATACTACCTTTTCTCCGTGGCTTCACTCACCCATTTGTCACTCTTTAAGTTCTAACCAAAAAACAGTCTACAGGGTCCAATCAATCTCTGTACCAAAATTCATAAAACCGGTATCAATGATTTAGGCGTGAAACAAACAAATTAATTAATAATAAAAAAAACATTTATAACATTCAAGTTAGGATTGACTCATCCACACTTCTAAGTATCATTTAAGCTATTGCTGTACAAAGATCTCCATATGATAGCTTTCCAACCGCGTCTTTAAATTTCGAGCCTATAATATTTCCTTTTTTTAGAAAGCGTACGTACAAAGCGTTTTGTCAATACATTTCTTGTGCGCACAGCTAAGTTGTAAAATTAACTGCCGGGATCTGTATTTTCTGACAGCTATAACCTAGAGTTCTTCAAGTCAAGAGTAAATTGGTTACTTCTAGGAAAGCGTGCTTCACCGTCAACCACATTTTTTCTTACCAGCAAGCGATACAGAGGTCAAACGCGAACCTATCGCAAAATAAAAAAAAACTATAAAGGACATCGTAAAATCAAAAAAAAAAAGAACTGCCAGCTTCTTACTGACATAAAATCCACACTGTTGCTTCAATTGCCCTTTGAATTCCAGGGCTACCGTGTCCTTTTTAGACGGTCCTGGTGTGATCCGAAATGAAATTCCACTACAATATTTCCCACATCGTCGACTTTTCTCTACTTCTACGATAACTACATACTTAGAATAACTCCACTTTGCCATACATAAAAGTTTGCAAATTAATAGTGTACTTTTTTTTTTTTTTATTTTTTTTTTTTAGGTGGTAAAATCATCAAATGAGTTCTCCCGCCCTGGGTGGGGCGGAAGGGACTGTCAGACTCTTACTGACTAAAATCCACCCGTGTTCCTTCCTATACCCTTTACGTTCCGGGGCCACGGTAACCTGGGTTAAGAAAAAACCCGCGACCCCAGCAGGCATTTGGCGCGAAACACGACGCGCCACCGACCCGGGCTTGGTCCTTGGTCGGACGGCGAGCTACCCATAACTCACCGTCCGCAAGCCCGCTCCACCGCTGTGCCCTCTGCTAATCAGAGGGACACGCGTTGGAGCGTCCACACGACAGGCTATTCGCATACGGGCAAAGAGACCCCTTAGGCACACAGTGCCTAAGGAAGAGTTTTTGCCCGCATCCCAGGGTGCACCGGCCCGAAAAACTGGTCTTCCCCCCGGACGTATCCGAGAGGGAACTCCAGTCCACGGGCGCACGTGGAGGTTTCCTGTCATAGCACCCCAAATTAATAGTGTACTTGACCTAAATAATTGAATACAAATAACTTTTCATTAGAAACTACTATTACGGAAATATCGACCGGCTAACTGCATTTTTATCGACATTTGGGCAGCTCTATTTACGTCAAACGAAGTTTTAAATGTTTAGCCGTTTTGGGTCCGATTTCTGTAGGCAGTTGATGTGATTTAGATTAGCCATTTTAACAGGACGGCAGGTGTATTACAAAACGTTAATCCTTTCGGTAAACTGTTTGCAAAGGACTTGTATTTCGACCGAAATATTTGTGTGGTTTATTTACCTATTTATATTTTTATGTTCATTTTGCGGAATTTTAAAGCAGGTCATGGAAAAAGAAGCAAGTATTTACCTAGATTGGTTCTTAGTTAAACACTTTTTAAACTAGGTATCACGGTTTGCTTCTAAACTTAAAATGTCACATAAGGGATATCATATCTTCCATGATTAACCCATTCCCTGTCCGATGAACCACATGTGATCCAGGACTATTGTTTAGGTATTGCGTCTGCTGCGCGGACAGTGAAAGTGTTAAATATTTGTTTGAGTTCCCGATATTTCGACGCCGCCGCGCTGTTGCAAGCGCCATGATCGCAGATTGGCTTGACATTTTAAGGTTGGGTCCTAATTGATTGGAGCGGATCTCAAATCGTATTTTATTTTTATTTTTGCGGTCATAAATTGATTGCATCGCATCGTGACATAATATTTTGAGGCGGTGACACCGAAGCGACGCCGACGCCGGTCAACGGTCAACTAATGTCGATCAAATGGCGTCAAGTCAAATCAATTATTTCAACTAGGTAGGCCATTTACAGGCACTTTTGAATTGTCAAAAGACGTAAGATTTAGGGACTTTACCCTTGGCGCGATGCGATTCGACCGATTTCAACTACAAGGGAAAATCAACTTTACCACTACTAAGAAATAATGATGCAATTCGATTGACTTGACGTCGTCGTCGCGATCGTTTTTTGTTTTTCTTCTAGGTACCCGTAGATATCAACGTGTTTTATGTCATATGTCGTAGTGGTAAGGTTGATTTTCACTTGTAGTTGGAATCGGTCCAATCGCGTCGCATCGCGCCATGGGTAAGCTCCCCAAGTCACTGGGAGCACCCATATACAACATTATTTTTAGTATATGCGAAACCTGAATATAGTTTGTTCAGAATCAGTAACTGATTCGATTCCAATAATTTTTACACCATGTTAAATTTTTTTCAAAAATATTTTAATTAAATTTTATTACCAGTTAATTACAATACAATCACCGTGCGGTTAGGTACCTATTGCCAAACTATTATCACGAGTGTATAACACAGGAGACGCGGTTTACGCAGGTGTACCGCGAAATGAGCATGCTTTTGAACGGACAACCAGGTAACATACAAGCTTATAACTTTGTGATTTTTTATGATACGGTTTTAAAATTTTATACATAGTTTCTTTACAGAAAAATATTGGACAGGTGTATCGGGTTTCGCATAAACAAAAAATAATCTATACATATATTAAAACTGTAGAAAAATCGTTTTTGTACATCAAAATAAAATCCAAAAAAAATAGCTAGGGTGTTGAAGGACAACCAACAGAACCCATTTCCAGCATTTTTAGAATTTTTGTCTGTTTGTCTGCTTGTCTGCTTGTCTGTTTGTCTGTTTGTCGGTTTGTCGGTTTGTCGGTTTGTCGGTTTGTCTGTTTATTTGTGGCTCCATCACGTAAAATGTACGAAGGCAATGTAGATAACCTTTATACACAACGATCGAGCGTAACTTGAGGACTAATTTAGTTTTTGTTTCATTGCAATCGGTTAAGTATATCAAAAGATATTTGAATATAAAGTGTTCCAGACCCAGAAGTAAAATTACGGTCAGTTTACACCGAGACGCGCAGTTCAGTAGCGCGATCTAGCTTGGAATAGAAAAACTACATACCTATTCAAATATGGTGTGGACTGGAGTGGAGTGGCTTGGAGTGGAGTAGAGTAGAGTAGAGTAGAGTGTAATGGAATAGAATGGGATGGTTTGGGATAGAATGGAACGAAAGAAAAGGTTTTTATTAGACTCACACTAGAATGGGAATGAGTGGGATGGAGTGGGATGGAGTAGGATGGAGTGGGAGGGAGTGGGATGGAGTGGGATAGAATCGGATGGAGTGGGATGGAGTGGGATGGAGTGGGATGTAGTGGGATGGAGTGGGTTGGAGTGGGATGGAGTGGGTTGGAGTGGGTTGGAGTGGGATGGAATGGGTTGGAGTGGGATGTAGTGGGATGGAGTGGGACTGAGTGGGATGGAGTGGGATGGATTAGGATGGATTAGGATGGAGTGGGACTGAGTGGGATGGAGTGAGATGGAGTGGGATGCAGTGGGATGGAGTGGGATGGATTAGGATGGAGTGGGATGGAGTAGGATGAAATGGGCTGGAGGGGGATGGAGTGGGATGAGTTGGCGGCGACGTGTCCTTCGTCGCCACTCGAAGAGAGGTGCGGCCGTTCCTTGCGGCCGCACCGAGGAGAGGGACCCGGCGATGTAGTCGGGTCAAGGCCTGCCGGGGAGCGGTGATTGCGCAAGTGGCCCCGCACCCCCGGCTTTAGGCAGTAGAGGACACCGTGTGGTTTTAGTCAGTCGAGTCTGACATGCCCCTCCGTCTTCCCCAGGCGGAGGAAGTCCATGAGGATTTCGTGGGATGGAGCGGGTTGGAGTGGGTTGTAGTGGGATGGAGTGGGATGGAGTGGGACTGAGTGGGATGGAGTGGGATGGATAAGGATGGAGTGGGACTGAGTGGGATGCAGTGGGATGCAGTGGGATGGAGTGGGATGGAGTGGGATGGATTAGGATGGAGTGGGATGTAGTGGGATGGAGTAGGATGAAATGGGCTGGAGTGGGATGGAGTGGGATTGAGTGGGATGGAGTGGGACTGAGTGGGATGGAATGTGATGGAGTCGGATGGAGTGGGATGGAGTGGGATGGAGTGGGACGGAGGGGGATGGAGTGGGATGGAATGAGATAGAATGGGTGCTCTAATCCAGTAGCAATTCTTCTGAATCTGAACGACAGAGGGCGTTTATTATAATCACCTCAAATATTCTTGAAAAATAAATTCTAAATACAGGGATTATATGAAAACGATATGATTTATAAAAAACGTGGCGAGAATTAAGCGCTTCGCACTAAAAAATACATTGTTAAATTCCGACATCCATGCGAACGAAATCGCGGGCACAGCTAGTGTTGTATATGACCAGTAATTAAAAATAGTGCCACTCTAAGGTTTTTTTGTCATTAGTAAGTACAGTTTTAATTAAATAGGAAAAGGTATAACCAGATGAATTAACGAGGACGAGGCGGAAGGGTTATCTCGATGTTCATAGCTGGTGGCGATGGCGTTCCGTCATTTTATACAAGCCATTTTTTTTACTCGGCCAATAAAATCATCCAATGAGTCCTCCCACTCAAGACTGGGAGGGACTGCCAGACTTGACTTGTACTGACTAAAATCCACGATGTCCTTCAATAGCCCTTTACTTTCCGGGGCCACGGTTACCTGATAAGACAGTACCCGCGACCCCGGCAGACTTTGGCCCTCTAAGAGGAACTAGCTTATGTATTTGGCTTCGCTCGTGTTAATTTAAAATTCGACAATCATTTCGGATCGTACATGTAGCGCCATCTGTTACCATAATTGAACGTTATACGTTTGACGGCACGTTTGCCGCAGCAGCTGAGCAATCGACTACTGCCTAGCGTAACGCAGGCTCAATCCCCGTGCCGAACAAATATTTGTATGACCTACAAGTTGTTTTTCCGGGTCTGATTGTTTAGGTTTTTTTTTTTAGGTGGCAAAATCATCAAATGAGTCCTCCCACCCTGGTTGGAGCGAAAGGGACTGTCAGACTCTTACTGACTAAAATCCACCCGTGTTCCTTCCTATGCCCTTTACGTTCCGGGGCCACGGTATCCTGGAATAAAAAAAAACCCGCGACCCCAGCAGGCATTTGGCGCGAAACACGACGCGCCACCGACCCGGGCTTGGTCCTTGGTCGGACGGCGAGCTACCCATTACTCACCGTCCGCAAGCCCGCACCGCCGCTGTGCCCTCTGCTAATCAGAGGGACACGCGTTGGAGCGTCCACACGACAGGCTATTCGCATACGGGCAAAGAGACCCCTTAGGCACACAGTTCCTAAGGAAAAGTTTTTGCCCGCATCCCAGGGTGCACCGGCCCGAAAAACTGGTCTTCCCCCCGGACGTATCCGAGAGGGAACTCCAGTCTACGGGCGCACGTGGAGGTTTCCTGTCATAGCACCCCTGATTGTTTGGGTAAGTGAATTTTTATGTTTGTATACCTACGTACCAACGACAAACATTTTTTTTAAAATAATTTTCTAGTTCCTATTCTTTTTTGTGATTCTTTTCGGGATGACAGTAACGTATGTGTGTCTTTGTACAGACGCCAGCACACCGACCTACTTCAATCTGTCTTTCTATAATAGATTTTCAATCTTATTACAATATTGGAAGGCTTATGTTTGATTGGTAAAGTTGACAGATTCGTGTAAGTGGACCTGCTGGCGTCTGTACCCTATGTCTCTTTTACAGGACCAATGCAGGTTTCCAATGTAGAAATATTTTATTAAATTGGTTCAGTAGCAGTACCTCCAGAAATTACTTCCTATACAAAAAAATAGATTTTACATGTTTTTAATATTCATTAGTATAGAAGTAACTTTTTAGACTCGTTAGGCTTAGGATCTAAAAAAAAAATACAGTACCTCCATACTTGGCAATTTGTTAAAAAAATACCTACAGGGTTGCCAAGTTAAGTAATCATTATCACACGTTCATAATAGTACTTTTTATTATACAAACTACATACTCGTAGTATCAAAAAAAGAAAAAATACTAGTCCATGAGCAGAAGCATTTTTTGCTCCACAATGATTAAAAACCATCAATCTTCATGTAGATTAACTTTTTTGTCTGTAATATTGATCCATTACATAGAAATATTATCTTTAAATTATTTTTTGCTGGCAACTTTAATAGTCTTAAGTATTTTTATTGGCACGCATGAATAAACCAGAAAAGAGGCGCCACTGCCTCGAAAAGTAATTTACGTCTTCGTTGGTCCTGGCTGCCAGCAACAGTAATTCCACGGTGGGAACGAGATGGCGCTAGGTGGCTTGTATAGCTGTCTCTTTCCCACACTGTAATTACTCTCACTTTAAGACGTCAATTAAGCTTCCAGTCCAGGTGGCCTACCTGGACTAGAAGCTTAATTGGCTTGACAAATAAAAAAATTACATCATCATACACATAGACAGGTGACAAACATAGCATTATTTCCTACCGTTTGATTATTTTTTATTTGTCAAGCCAATTAAGCTTCCAGTCCAGGTAGGCCACCTGGACTGGAAGCTTAATTGACGTCTTCGTCGTCTTAATCGACGTCAACTTTAATAGGCTATAAGCCTTAGCCTACCTATTACAGTTGCTAGCCAGGGGTTCCCAAACTGTGCGTCGCGGGGCCCTGGTGCGTCGTACAGAGTACAGAGGGGCGCCGTGAGACGCGAGGGTCGACCATTCACCGGATTGATATTGCGTGGAACCAAGATTATCCCATCATCATCCTATATTGTTCCCACTGCTGGGACACAGGCCTCCTCTCTGTGAGAGGGAGTGGGCCATAATCCACCACGCGGGCCCAGTGCGGATTGGTGGATGTCACATGTCTTCGAATTTTTGGTTCTAGGACATGCCGGTTTCCTCCCGATGTTTTCCTTCACCGTTTTGAGAGCAGTGGTGATGAAATAAATTACACAAAGTAATGCGCTTGGCGGGGTTCGAACCCACGACCTACAACTCGTAAGTCGGGACCGATACCACTGGGCCACCACTGCTCATATTTCGTGGAACCAAGATTATCTGTATAAAACACCCACCAGAAAGAAGGGGATAGTCTCATTGATTTCATTTGCAGCAACAAACCCAGATTCACGCTCTGATTTCGAGGAGTTCGGAACCAGGTATTATTGTTTTATTATTCACCTCGTATTAACTAGCTATGGCGCCGAGAACTACTAAACCTGAATACGAGTATGTGCGCAGGGAGATGTAAAAGTTTGGGAAACCCTGGGCAGGTATTTATATTGGCACGGGTGAGGAATAAATTTTAATACGGTGGAGGTGCCAAAACAGGGGCGTGTGTAAAGGTAAATATCTATTGTTGACAATGTAAATACCATGTAGGTAAGACGGTATATTGAGATATCGGTGAATCGTGGTGATTGTTTTGGCTATGCTCAGACAGATTCCGTAGGTACTTTGTTTGGTGTTGCCATAAACTTTCGTGGGTTTGTTTCCGTACTATTTTTTGGTACTCCCTTATATTACCATAAGTAAGTATAAGTTTTTAACCGACTTCATAAAAAGAAAAGCTTTTGAACTCGTCGGAATCTTTTATTTTATTTTAAGTAATTTCCCCGATTACTCAGACGTCTGCAACGATATCAAAAAAAGGTTGAGCTTCTCAGGTGGTCCCTTGATCAGTCAGGACCTGATGATAGGATAGGATGATCGAAGAAACAAATTCAGAAAGATCTCCTTTAATCAAAAGGGCGTAAAAGAATTTTGTTTGTAGGACGTACTTGTTTGATCGTTTCGATTCACAAGTAACAATTTTAGTAATTACCTACGCCACTTGTCTATCAATATCAACGTAAATTGTCTTTTGTCTTCCAGTAGTAATTGTGTTTTTTGTTTAAAGGTAAAAGAATTACAGTATATTTTTAAATAACACACAATTAAGTTGTCGTCTGTGAGCTTCATAAGCGGGGCGTCTCAATCAATTGTCAATTACAAATTGTATGGGAAAGGTAGCAGCTGACATGGTGAACAATACTGGAGGAATATTTGAAGGTTATTGTGGATACAAAAGGTTTTTTTTAATTGTTTGCAATTGCGAGATACATATATGGCAACTGGGCTTCTCCCAGTTGTAATGTCCCTTTGTGCCTATAGGCCTTGTTTTGTTCTGTCTCCTGCTTGCATGGAGGTAAGTGGAAACATAAATTTTTCCTACTCCTCCACTATTCTTTTCTGATTAATTTCGTTGCAGGATCCAAGACTGGTAAATTCATTCTCCGGGACACGTCGAGCTTCATTGTCACGGCGCTTTTCTGGTGGTTGCCACTGTTGATTCTGGCTTTCAGGAGTTGCAGTGGTTTGGGAATAGTGTGGCGGGTTTGTCCCAATAAAAAAAATTGCGAGATATCAAAATCAAATAAGTTTTTGGCCAATATTTTGCCTCACTGTAAGCAAAGATATGGTCGGCGGTGAAGCACGCGTGCTTAGTTGCGTTTATTTCAATTCAACCTTTACAATAATACCAAAAAAAAACTGACCAAACCAAATGACTTAGGTCAAAATATTTCATCCGCAGATGACGTGACCTTTTGGAACGAAGTTCCTTAACGCGCGTTGTGAAAGGGGGCTGGACGAAAAAAATTATTAAGAGCCAGTTCACAAAATTCGAACGCTCGAGTTTAGGTAAAAGACGGGAGCAATGTTCATGTGTGCGTAGCTATTCACACATACACAACGCAACCAGTGTAGCGCTAGTGTTGAGACGGACTAAACAATCTTGAGCCGATATAATCGTAATGCACTTTGGTTACATTTCTGAAAAAGTTTTTTTTTGTTTATTCAGTCTATTAGACTGTTAAATGGTATAGAACGGAAAGCATCTCGCACGCTGATTGGTTGAACGACATGTGCCTGGCGGCGGCGACGCCATAATTATTTGTTAGATAATTCGTTTGATGTCGAATGTTAACAAACTGTTCTGGTGATTTTAATTAAATTTTGTGTTAAAAATAACCTGTGAGTTAAAGTTAGTTATATTTTATTGTTGTGGAAGTAAAACTGAATCTGCGATTAACCGAAGTGAAGTTTGAACAATAGTGAGATAACTTTTATCTGAGGAATAAAAATGGCGGTTCGACAGCTCATCTATAGAAAATATGTCAAACCGCTATTTTCATTCCTCAGATAAAAGTTGTCTGACTATTATAAATCAGCCCTTAGTCATCGAATATAACCTAAATTTAATATATTTTCCGTGTTTTCATATTTTTTATGAATGTGAACCTTAAACATCTACTACAAGAACACAGAACGAGCTACTGTAAGAAGTTCTGAGTGCCGCGTAAAAGAAGAGTTGCGTTTATTTCTATAAAATCACGAGTGTATTGCGTTGTGTAGGTTTATGGCTGTTTGAAGTCGGCTTCATCATAACCGGAGATTTTGTTATTTAAACTCCCTGCTTATTTTGAAAGGTAAGAATGATTTTTATCAATATCGCATTCTATATCCGCATGACCGTTTAATAAATTCTTAAATAATTTGTAAAAAAAAACCAACATGGTTTCTGCTACAATTTCTCATAATAGGCGTCTTTTCATAGTTTTCGTCTTCGAGGGTTTTGAATCCGATAGTGCTGTCAAAATGTAAATCCAAGATGGCGGCTGCAAAAAATATCGAGGTTTTCGTCATGGGTGTCGTTTTCATGGTTTTCGAGGGTGTTGAAACCGATGGTGCAGTCAAAATCTAAATCCAAGATGGCGGCTGCATAAATTATCGAGGTTTTCGTCATGGGTGTCATTTTCATGGTTTTCGAGGGTGTTGAAACCGATGGTGCGTTCAAAATGTAAATCCAAGATGGCGGCTGCATAAATTATCGAGGTTTTCGTCATGGATGTCGTTTTCATAGTTTTCGAGGGTGTTGAAACCGATGGTGCAGTCAAAATGTAAATCCAATATGACGGCTGCAAAAATTATCGAGGTTTTCGTGATGGGTGTCGTTTTCATGGTTTTCGAGGGTGTTGAAACCGATGTTGCAGTCAAAATGTAAATCCAAGATGGCGGCAGCATAAATTATCGATGTTTTCGTCATGGGTGTCGTTTTCATGGTTTTCGAGGGTGTTGAAACCGATGTTGCAGTCAAAATGTAAATCCAAGATGGCGGCTGCATAAATTATCGATGTTTTCATCATGGGTGTCGTTTTCATGGTTTTCGAGGGTGTTGAAACCGATGTTGCAGTCAAAATGTAAATCCAAGATGGCGGCTGCATAAATTATCGAGGTTTTCGTCATGGGTGTCGTTTTCATGGTTTTCGAGGGTGTTGAAACCGATGGTGCAGTCAAAATGTAAATCCAAGATGGCGGCTGCATAAATTATCGAGGTTTTCGTCATGGATGTCGTTTTCATAGTTTTCGAGGGTGTTGAAACCGATGGTGCAGTCAAAATGTAAATCCAATATGACGGCTGCAAAAATTATCGAGGTTTTCGTCATGGGTGTCGTTTTCATGGTTTTCGAGGGTGTTGAAACCGATGTTGCAGTCAAAATGTAAATCCAAGATGGCGGCTGCATAAATTATCGATGTTTTCATCATGGGTGTCGTTTTCATGGTTTTCGAGGGTGTTGAAACCGATGTTGCAGTCAAAATGTAAATCCAAGATGGCGGCTGCATAAATTATCGAGGTTTTCGTCATGGGTGTCGTTTTCATGGTTTTCGAGGGTGTTGAAACCGATGGTGCAGTCAAAATGTAAATCCAAGATGGCGGCTGCAAAAAATATCGAGGTTTTCGTCATGGGTGTCGTTTTCATGGTTTCCGAGGGTGTTGAAACCGATGGTGCAGTCAAAATATGGATAGTATGGAAACTAGGCCTAATTGTAGAAATAAATACCTACGCTCTCAACTGCAGCGTTAGGGTTGCCACGAGCGCGGAGAATGGAACATAATTATGTGGCGCTGATGCTTGATTAACCCGGTGGCTGCGCACCGTACTATGCGTTTCAACTAAGTATAAGATGACCTAGGCACCATATTGTAACTGCAATTGTGTTTAACGAAAAATACTTTGCGCAAATTACTTTTCAATACTTAATATGTATCTTATTCATGTTATTTTCATGTGATTTTTGTTATTTGACATCTGGGATTTCTATTTTGATAGCAATATCGGTTTCAACACCCTCAAAAACCATGAAAACGACATCCATGATGAAAACCTCGATAATTTTGGCAGCCGCCATCTTGGATTTACATTCAGACTGCACCATCAGTTTCAACAACCTCGAAAACCGTGAAAACGACACCCATGACGAAAACCTCGGTAATTTATGCAGCTGCCATCTTGGATTTACATTTTGACTGCACCATCGGTTTCAACACCCTCGAAAACCATGAAAACGACACTCATGACGAAAACCTCGACATTTTTTGCAGCCGCCATCTTGGATTTACATTTTGACTGCACCATCGGTTTCAACACCCTCGATAACCATGAAAACGACACCCATGACGAAAACTTCGATAATTTATGCAGCCGCCATCTTGGATTTACATTTTGACTGCACCATCGGTTTCAACACCCTCGAAAACCATGAAAACGACACCCATGACGAAAACCTCTATAATTTATGCAGCCGCCATCTTGGATTTACATTTTGACTGCACCATCGGTTTCAACACCCTCGAAAACCATGAAAACGACACCCATGACAAAAACCTCTATAATTTATGCAGCCGCCATCTTGGATTTACATTTTGACTGCACCATCGGTTTCAACACCCTCGAAAACCATGAAAACGACACCCATGACGAAAACCTCTATAATTTATGCAGCCGCCATCTTGGGTTTACATTTTGACTGCACCATCGGTTTCAACACCCTCGAAAACCATGAAAACGACACCCATGACAAAAACCTCTATAATTTATGCAGCCGCCATCTTGGATTTACATTTTGACTGCACCATCGGTTTCAACAACCTCAAAAACCATGAAAACGACACCCATGACGAAAACCTCGATAATTTATGCAGCCGCCATCTTGGATTTACATTTTGACTGCACCATCGGTTTCAACAACCTCGAAAACCATGAAAACGACACCCATGACGAAAACCTCGATAATTTATGCAGCCGCCATCTTGGATTTACATTTTGACTGCAGCATCGGTTTCAACAACCTCGAAAACCATGAAAACGACACCCATGACGAAAACCTCGATAATTTATGCAGCCGCCATCTTGGATTTACATTTTGACTGCAACATCGGTTTCAACAACCTCGAAAACCATGAAAACGACACCCATGACAAAAACCTCTATAATTTATGCAGCCGCCATCTTGGATTTACATTTTGACTGCACCATCGGTTTCAACACCCTCGAAAACCATGAAAACGACACCCATGACGAAAACCTCGATATTTTTGCAGCCGCCATCTTGGATTTACATTTTGACAGCACTATCGGATTCAAAACCCTCGAAGACGAAAACTATAAAAAGACGCCTATTATGAGAAATTGTAGCAGAAACCATGTTGGTTTTTTTTACAAATTATTTACGAATTTATTAAACGGCCACGCGGATGTAGAATTCGATATTGATAAAAATCATTCTTACCTTTCAAAATAAGCAGGGAGTTTAAAAAACAAAATCTCCGGTTATGATGAAGCCGAGTTCAAACAGCCATAATTATACGTAACATAAATTAACGCAACTCGTCTTTACGCGGCACTCAGAACTGACAGCACTGCGATGTCCGCTTAGAAGCCTCGTAGATGCGCGTGTTTGTGTGAGTGCACCGTTTCGAACGTTAGTACGTAATTTCCGTACTATCCATATTTTTACAGTGCTACGGGGCAAAGAAGAGCCACTCAAAGCGTGGGAGCGTATCTTTGCAAGTTACAACCACGATCTATACACGTCATGTAAATATATCCCTTAAATAATATACGCCACCACGTTTTGAGTGGCCCCTCTCTCAGCCCCGTAGGGTTATTTTCTTTTTTTTTTAAGAAAATTAAAAACGTGGGTTTTTCATGTTTCTGACAGCAAACCCTTTCATTTGATACCCATATCATGGGGGTGCATTTCAAACAGCCAATCCGCCATCTTAGATGTCCGCCATGTTGGATTTAAGACACGTGACTATTTTTTTCGTATTCCTGACAGCAAACTCTTTCATTTAATACCCATATCATGGGGGTACCTTTCAAATAGCCAATCCGCCATCTTGGATGTCCGCCATGTTGGATTTAAGACACGTGACTATTTTTTTCATATTACTGACAGCAACCCTTTCATTTGATACCCATATCATGGGGATGCATTTCAAATAGCCAATCCGCCATCTTGGATGTCCGCCATGCTGGATTTCAGGTACGTGACTATTTTAACATATTCCTGACAGCAAACCCTTTCATTTGATACCCATATCATGGGGATGCATTTCAAATAGCCAATCCGCCATCTTGGATGTCCGCCATGTTGGATTTAAGACACGTGGCTATTTTTTTCATATTCCTGACAGCAAACCCTTTCATTTGATACCCATATCATGGGGGTGGATTTCAAAGAGCCCGACCGCGATCTTGGGGAGGCCGCCATATTGGATTTCTCACCACTCTTGCGCCCCATTGCAAAAACTAATAAAACAAAAACGGATGGCTAATTAATGCACAAATTCTACAAACTACTATTATAATTATAATAATACTTTAGTTTGATAAAGTAACGAAAATCTTACCTTATGAAAAAAATATGGAGAGAATCAAAATGTGGCAGTCGTAGTATAATATTCCGTTCACGATACGTACGCTCTATAATCAGGACGAGGAAAAAAGTGATACAGGTCCTACGTCGACGGGCGCTGGAGCCGTACTGATCGCAGCGCGGTTATGTTTCGTAATTTATACTAGTTTAGAGTGATTTTAAAAACGATAGTATGTTTAATTACATGAAGGGATTTTAATGAAATTTAGAAATTAGTTTAGTCTGTAAACATAGTTTATATTTACATAGTTTTTTTAATGTAATTACGCTTTGTTCGAACCAAAAATGGCGATAAAACAGCGATATAAAACGTAAAAATTGACCTCAGAATTTATTTTTTTACCAATTTGTGTTATTAAAAATATAAATTCTACTACGCAGTTTGACGACAAAAACGTATGTCTGATGATTTGTGTATTTTTTTTGGTTAAAATTACGAATATTAATGGTAGATGTAGGAGTCGCAAATCGACTCTGCGTTGATTTTTCAGTAAACTACTTGTCGGAGATTAATTACCACAAAGTTAATAAAAGAGTTTTTTGAAATATGTTACGTCAAATTACAACACGAAAGACTGGTCTTTCTTTTACAGGTATTCAAAAATGTTGGAGTATTACTTAATATGGTAAATTAGACGACCATAATTTTAGTTCTACGCGCAAATGGGTAAAAGGCCTCTTAAAAGTTGTCACGGCACTTTTATCCGACTGTGCGACGCAAAGGAGGGTATTGTGTTTATTACCATGGAATGGAATGGAATGGACTGGAGTGGAGTGGAGTGGAGTGGAGTGGAGTGGAGTGGAGTGGAGTGGAGTGGAGTGGAGTGGACTGGACCGGACCAGATCGGACCGGATTGGACCGGACCGGACCGGACCGGACAAGACCGGACCGGACCGGACCGGACCGGACAGGACCGGACCGGACCGGACTGGACTGGACTGGACCGGACCGGACCGGACAGGACCAGACCGGACCGGACAGGACAGGACCGGACCGGACCGGACCGGACAGGACCGGACCGGACCGGACCGGACCGGACTGGACTGGAGTGGAGTCGCGACGATTATTTTTGTTGAGTGTATACAGTAACTTCGTTCCATCCGGGTGTCCCTTGACACCTCTCAAGTTGTTTTTTTTTTAGCGTGGTAAAATCATCAAATGAGTCCTCCCACCCCGGGCAGGGCGGGAGGGACTGTCAGACTTGTACTGACTAAAATCCACGGTGTCCTTCAATAGCCCTTTATGTTCCGGGGTCACGGTGAGGAAATAAAATACCGCGACCAGATGACGTCACCCTTCAAAAAATTATATGGCGTAGATTCATCCGCAACTTCGAATGAGTCGTTGCATAGATAATATTGATCCTGTAGTCTACCAACATTTTTTTTTTCAGATATATTTTCTCTAAAAGTGCAAAGGAAAGTTTCTTCATATGTAGGTACGCTATCTTGTGGAAAAAAATTTGTAACTTACACATAATTATATTACATTGGCAATATTTAAGATATATTTTTCAAAAACAAACGTTCTTAGGTACTATGTTCAGCGATAATAACGAAAACAGGAGTAGCGAACATAACCAAGCGAACAACAAGTAAGCTAGCGCCATCTATGTCGCCAATGAGGAATTAAAGTCGAAAAAATAATACCTAGGGACCCAGACGCGATTCGTGCGATTTGCAATTTCTAGTATAACTAAAAAAATTTTTCAAAAAAAAATTATCCGCCTTCAAAAACAACCATAAAAAAGGGTAAACTAACCTACAAAATAACTTTTCTTTCGGAAGTCGGTCTTTGTTTTTTTATTTCGTTGTCTTTTTGCCACCGACTTCCGAAAGAAAAGTTATTTTGTAGGTTATTTTACCCTTTTTTGTGGTTGTTTTTGAAGGCGGTTAATTTTTTTTTGAAAAAAGTTTTTTTTTTACTCTTTTTAACCGACTTCAAAAAAAGGAGGAGGTTCTCAATTCGTCGGAATCTTTTTTTTTTTTTTATGTATGGTCCCCGATTTCTCGAAGACGCCTGGACCGATTTGGAAAATTTTTCTTTTGTTTGAAAGGGTATACTTTCCAATTGGTCCCATGATCACCAGGTCAGGATCTGATGATGGGATCCTAGGGAAATCGAGGGCAACCTTCAAATTTTATAGGCACATACTACCTTTTTCATATATTTTCTAAAGCTGTTCAAGTATTTGCATCTGATAATCATCATCTCAGGTGGATGACCTGATGATGGAAGGTACAACTCCTTAACAGTAAGGAGTAGGCATCGATTGATTTACTTTGTCTTCGCATATCTCCGGAACTACAAGTCCGATTTAAGTAATTCTTTTTTTGATGTACTAGGTATCACTTAACTTAGAGAATACTGCAAGTTTCATCAAAATCGGTTCAGTAATTTTTGAGATATGGAATTTTATTAGCTTATTGTTAGTTTATATATTCAACCCAAATTCTTGTGAAATACATCATTTTCTTACATGTGCACTAGAATTTTGTAATCCGTGGCACCGGTATTAACATCGCTCATGTACACATGCTAATAAAATTCCCTATCTCAAAAACTACAGAACATATTTTGACGAAAAATACTGCAAGTTTCATCAAAAACTGTTGAACAGATTTTGATGAAACTTGCAGTATTCCCTAAGGTGAACGATCCCTAGTACAACAAAAAAATAATGTTAAAAATCGGTCCACAATTGGCGGAGTAATCGCGCAAAAAGTAATGTCATGCAAGTAGCCGAAATCAATAAAAATGCTCACAAAATAAAAAGTACTGAACCAAATTGGATGAATTTTTATGGGACCACACTGCAAGTATACTGCATCGAACTAGAACTAGACTAATCGGACTAGAAACCTCGGAGTAATCGATGTACCTACATACATAAAAAAAAAACATACCGACCGAATTGAGAACCTCCTCCTTTTTTTGAAGTCGGTTAAAAATCGTCCTTGCTACTCCGATATAATCATGCAATTCGACTGACTTACGTCGTCGTGGCGAGCGCGTTTTGTTTTTCATCTAACCAAAGACAACTGCATATTTTATGTCGTCGTAGTGATTGCCGCATAAGGGATGATTTCTAATTGTAGTTGGAATCAGTCAAATTGCGTCGCATCGCGTCGACTGGAAGCTCCCTAAGTATCGCGTAATTATAGAGATATAGATCTGAGAGATAAGAATAATCGATGATTATCAATCGTAGAAAAATTTACTAAAACTTACCGTCACTCTGTGGTTCACCAGGCAATTTCTTTTCAACTAAATCAATCAATCAATAGAATAGAATACCTAAATAATGCGGTACAAGAAAGTCTTCAAAAGTTATTCAAAGATACATACATTATTGAAACCCGTGTCGGTATTCGCTGTCCTCCGTATACCCGCGACACTATTTGCCACTCGAATGCTCCCACACTGTATCTCATGAATGGCTTGCGTTGGAATCGCGCACATTTGCACAATTAGCCCCTTCGTACACAATGCGATTCGAATCTCCGATACCTTACGACTTTAGTATCCATACGACTATCGCAATACAACTCCATAGAGGTTCGAGGTACTGTCAGACTTGTACTGACTAAAATCCACGGTTTTCCTTAAATAGCCATTTACGTTCCAGTTTACCTTATAAGACAGTCCCTGAACACTAGCACAGACACAGTAAACAGCTGATCTAGAATATTTCCTCACCAAAAGAAGTGGAAATTCAAGCTTTAAATCCTATAATTGCTATACCCAGAGGTCCTAAGTAAGTAAGCATATCTACTCTAATCCCATATCCGCTAAAACTTTGCACCAAAGTTCAGAACTTAAGTTAAAGTCCTCTTGATAACTTAACCAGCCGGTAACTTTGGAGTCGCGGGTTCACAACTTAAGAATTAGGACATTTCTAATACAATAAAGAGATTGTGCTTGAATATTATGTGAGGGTAGAAATGTGGTTTAAATACGATGAGGATTGAAGCAATGTCTAACAACATTTACGACGTACACTCTTATTTTTAACCAACTTCAAAAAGAAGGAGGATATCAATTCGATGGTATGTTTTTTTTTTGTGTGTTTGTTACGCGATTACTGCGCTATTTGTGGACCGATTTTCAAAATTCTTTTTTTGTTCGAAAGGAGATACTTCAGGAGTGGTCCCATTGTCACCATGTCAGGATCTGATGATTGGATCCTGGAGAAATCGAGGGCAACCCTCAAATTTTATAGGCTTACACATCGTTTTTCGCAAATTTTATGAGTATTTGCGTATGGTAATCATCATCTCACGTAGCTGAGCTGATGATGGAAGGTACAACTCCTCTAGTAAGGACTTGGCATCGACTGTTTTAGTAAATTATGTATGTGTTCGCATATCTCCGGAACTACAATTTCGATTTAAGTAATTCTTTTTTTGTTGTACTAGGTATCGTTAAACTTAGGGAATACTGCAAGTTTCATCAAAATCGGTTAAGTAGTTTTTTGAGATAGGGAATTATGAATGTAAGAGATTTTAACGATATTATTACCCGTGTTACGGATAACAAAATTCTAGTGCTAATGTAAGAAAATGATGTACTCGTATTTGACAAGAATTGTGGTTGAATATTTAAACTAAAAAGAGTAAAATAAAAAAAAAATAAAAAAAAAAATGTAACCGCCTTCAAAAACACACTCTTATTTTTGGGTGTCAAAATCATCAAGTTAGTACTATTTATAGTTTTTCAAATCAAACCAGTGCAGCAGTGGTTTCTGAGATTAGCGCAACGACGATAAAATACTAGACTCCGCATGCACGTACTAAGGAACACAAATTATTCTGCCAACTCGCTGAGGTACTACGTAAGCGAGGGGGACGGGGTACTGCGTTGTGATTGGCTAACTCAAGGTCTGTTCTGTCGCAACGTATGTTTACGGCTCACAGGATTGGTCGAAATGAGACGAATATAAGACTTTTTTGTCTAATGTGTTGACAGACATCGGTCGCCCTTTATTAGGAGTCTAGTATTATATCGTCGTTGGATTAGCGCGTTCAATCAAACTCTTCAGCTTTATTTTATGAAATATAGAAGAAGTAATTTGGCTTCCTCAATACCTTTCCGTACCTGGATCGGCTCTTGATAGAGCCGGTCTCAAAATAAATAAGACCTGCTTGGGTTTGAACTTGTGATCTAAGACGAGAACATTACCGAGCCTCCATTGCTTTCACAATTTTATTATAATGTAGGTACTAAGATTCTTCTAACCAGCAGCAAGAAATCTACATTACTATGCAGTCACGTTGTTAATTTCATCTGCATATCAAACGTAATCTCAAAAACAGCTGAGCCATTAACGATAAAAAGCAAACACGCAGCTCACGACTAAATATAAACGCGTGTCTGGTTAGTTTTTATTATTGTAATGTGTCCAGTAACAGAACTAATGTAATTATTTATGTTATAAGTAATTATTGTAATTATAATCAAGTTTATGTAAATAAAATGTTTCATTCTGTGTAATTTGACGTGATTTGTATTTGAAATGCGTGTCTGTGAATGTTAATTTTGTTTCTGTTTCAGGTGTTTTTGAATATCTTATCTTATTATTGTTTTAACTTTGAAATTTTGTGAGGATTGATGGATGGATGTTTGTTACACTTTCTCGGTACTATTAGATTGATTTTGGTAGGCAAAAAACAGTTTTTTCGTTTACCCCGCCTCTTTTCTTTTGAAAAATAAGGGAAGTTTGTGAGTACATGAATGTTTGTTACTCTTTCACACTACTACTAGATTTAATAATAATATTCCACAACTATTACACAACGCCATCTAGTCCCAAGCTAAG
Organism: Agrotis clavis; assembly: GCA_954870645.1. NCBI lineage: Eukaryota > Metazoa > Arthropoda > Insecta > Lepidoptera > Noctuidae > Agrotis > Agrotis clavis. Next base: position 6,068,674 of record OX940942.1, read on the forward strand.
CAGAGCTTGTGTTATGGGTACTAGACAACTGATAAACATATATATATGTCAGCGTAAAATTGTAACAACTGTATGTTTATAATCTAACTCGTCAGTTTATAAATTTACGGTAGGTTAGGTTAGGTTAGTTTATAAATTTCCTAGTAAATTTATAAACTTGCGGATCTTGATATTTTCCGGTGACATATACATATACTAAATACAAATACATATTACAGATAAATTACACCCAGACACAGAACAATCGTGCTCATCACACAAACATTTGTCCTGGGTGGGAATCGAACCCACGACCTCCGGCATAGCAGTCAGGGTCACTAACCACTAGACCAACAGGCCAGTCGAATATTGGTGGTTGTGTAAAAATGCCAAGTAGTTTTTGGACAACCAACAATCCGTATTCGTATTTTCCGTTGCTCTGCGTCTTTTTTTTGTGTGGAAAGAAAACATTGATTGCGAGCAGGACTCGAACTTGCATCCTTCTGGATAAATACCCGGTGATTTACCTACGTTATCGCAGGACCACCCGGCGATGTCGATTTTAGACTACAGGCCCATGTCCAAAAAATGGTGGGTCATATGAACCGTATATCGTCTTATACAACGTGTAACGTTAATAGCGCAAAACGTCTCGTGGGGTAACTCAGCCCATGTTACTGAACAATGTTTGTTCCAAAACTATTGGAAATTCGCAAAAAAAAAATAGCTTTTTCATACAAAATGAGAAATTGTTCGGGTCCATCAGTATGAAAAATCATTTTTTTTTTTTTTGCGAATTTCTAAGTCTTAGAACAAACATTGTTCAGTAACATGGGCTGAGTTACCCCACGAGACGTTTTGCGCTATTAACGTTACACGTTTGTAAATCGTCGTATCCTACGAATAGTGCCCTAACGAACATAGGGGCTTTTTTCTTTTATTGCATAATTCAATTCTGCTCATCATACCACATATAACCAGTTTAACAAAACAATTAAAAACAGTACAGGTTATCAAATAATAAGGTTTTCTAAAAAAGCCACAATTTTAAGCACTACGTTTTCAACGTAGAATAAAGCCACAACTGCCGTCGCGCCTTCATTCTTCGCGAGAAGTGGGGGTGCGCGGGCGCGAGGAGTGCGTGCTAGCGCCGTTCGGCTACTATTCGGCGGAACGCGGAGATAGTTGGTTGCGGCGAGCGTAATCTGATTTTAACATAAATATAACATTTTGCTTGTACTACCTCAAGTGATTTTAAGATAAAAACTGTTTTCTTAATTTGTACTGTATAGATCAAGTTCAAATAATATAGTATCAACGAGTTTGTACTTAATTAAGTCATTTTAATTACTTATTCATTTTCAATATAGAGTACATAGAAAAAAACCCTCATGGTGATTGTGGCTGTTTTCTATGGAATGGCTAAATTGCTTACATATATTATAGAAGAGACGAAGCCCTCATTGCGTTTATGTCTTTCTTCTAGGTTCAAATTATGTTTTTGTTTTTTATGTTTATGACATACCTACAACGAAAACACACATCACAAATTTATAAACAGGGCTTTAAGGCGATTGTGGCTTCGACATTTCCGCAGATAAAAGGCATAATGTAACTTATTGCTCAAGTCCAGTCCTACTTAGTCTTAACACAACGGAGAATAAGGATTTAAGGGACAAAAATCGTATAAAATATAAAGATAATTTATTGAAAATAATGCTAACCAAACCATAAAATACCAATACACATTATATAAAACCACCAATACATATTTGTTCACATTTAATCTAATTAAACACAAAAAAGTGTCTCCTGAAAAGTAGCTAATATGCAGTTACGCCCTTATTCGTAGGATACGACGAAATGTCACCTGGTGGTTCATATGACCCACCATTTTTTGGACATGGGCCTGTAGCCTATTTCATTATAAATGAATAGTGTGAAACTACTACACCGTCGCATTGACATTACAGTTAAATCAAAAATAGGAAATCAGGAATTCAAAAACGTTTATTTTATCACAATTAATTAGCACTAGAACAGAATGTCTATCGAAAACCTCGCCAATTTCAGTAATATAGGTACATTAACAGATACGTTTCTACAAAGGGTATTGGCACTTAGCAGCCAAACAAAACGGGTACCTAATGGTCCCTAATCTCCGCCTATAAATAGGTACTTAGGTACGGTTCCTAATCCATTTTCAGCTACATTTCACTTCGCACTGTGTAAACTACACAAATTGTGTGCCTTCGGCATAGGGTTACCAGGTCTCAAAACAGAAAAGGACAGACAGTTTTGTCGGACATTTTATATGAAAATACCAGATACCTAGATCTAGTATGACACAAACATTTTTTTTAAACTAAAGCATGGTTCGTTTCAGCATTTCGGCCTTAGTGAAAGACGTTTTGACAACGACCTCGAACTAATAATTAATGATATTACGATTTGACAGATAGCTCCTTAGAGTTCGCACTACCCACACCTGCGGTAATTTTTGGTACTATATTTTTTTAATGCAATTTCATGTAATGACTTATACACTAGCGCCACCGCGTCAAAGTGACTTCAGTCGTAGCGGTATTATCCGTCCAAAAGATTGTGACGTTAGTTACATTCGTACATCTGTAACCATCGGAAACCAAATCATGACAAATAATAATAATGATAAATAGCCTATCAAAACCAGGACAGACCGGACACGGTCTAATTTATCCGGACACGCAACCAAAAAGTCTGACGGCGTCCGACTTTATCCGGACGCCTGGTGACGCTACTTGGGCAGTCAGGTGATGAAACTCAGTGAAACCTGCTGAATGTTTTATTAGTATTGTATCGTGCGTAACAATCGGATACACTGATTTTGCTTCATCGCTTTTTGTAAGTAAGTAAACTTTGAAGCGTGTAGGTAAGGACTTCTTGTGGTCAAATCTATGAATGGATGGATGATCGTTTTGATCGATCTAAACTAATATTACAAATGTGAAAGGAAGTTTGATACCTTTTGTCCAAACCACTGAACCAACAGGGTAGTTTACTGCATAAATAAATTGAAAATCTGTAATAAATAAAAATATTCAATAATTGACGGTTAGTCCGTCAATTATTGAATATTTTTCAGTAGTTGACGGATACATATTTTTTTAAATCCATGAAATTTGACAAAGACAAAACGCTTTTGAATGTCAAGAGTAGGGGTTTGTGACGTCATAACGCTTGTAAAATTATACTGACCGAGCGACGTTTTGGGATTTTTAGAAGCGTTGTATCTTCGTCAATTTTGGTTTACGGTAGAAAAGAAAAAATACGGGGCTAATATTTTTTGATAATTTATGTTTTTTACCAATCCGCACTTGGCCCGCGTGGTGGATTATAGCCCACTCCCTCTCACAGAGAGGAGGCCTGTGTCCCAACAGTGGGAACATTATAGGCTGATGATGATGATGAATCTATGTTTCGAACTAATACATTTTTTTGAGTAAGATTCTATTTTCTGACTTTGGTAGATGGAATTCTGCTGCGTATTACAACGAGTGCTGCTATGGCCTACAAGGTCTTGGTGTTTGTGTATGTGACAAATGTGCCACGACATGTATCGGCGACATGTCTAGCGAAGCCGGCCGATTTCGCCAGACAAATATGGAGACAACGCGCGACTTATGTCCGCAGCGACGTCAGACGAAGCCGTGCGGCCTCGCGAAATTTCGCCTGACTTATCTGGAGAAATCTCGCGACTTACTATACTTACGCTACTTCACTCGATGTAGTTGGCGACACGTGTCCCCCGATGTTGCCAGACATGTCTACCGAAGTCCGACAACGTCGTGCTACTTCACCCAACGTCGCTGGATACACGTGTCGCGTCTAGTGTATCCTTGGATTTAAAATTGTTCGTTAACGAGCCCAAGATACATGAATTTGTCGATTTCAATGTTTAGAGCATGAGTTGCCTTAAACTTTGAAAGTCATACGATGTTTCTAAAATAAGATTACTCAAAACCTAAAGAAATTAATCATTATAATCCCTAGTTAGAGTTTTGGGCTATCGCTCATGGCTTATATGCCTCGTGCGAACTTAAAACAGCATAATAATGTATTTATGAATAAGAAAATACGAAAGTTGAAATTTTTATTTAATACTAGCTGACCCGGCGAACTTCGTACCGCCTAACAGTCGATTCTTTTAGTTTTTTTTTCTTAATACTTTATTCTGCTATTTAAGAAACGGCCAAGGGCGAGTTGGACTCGCCCATAAAGGGTTCCGTGTAGCAGCAAGTAACATAATATAAAAGTTCTAGTAGTTGGTTGTAACTTGAAAAGGTAAATTGCGGTTTACGAATTATGACATATTAAAAAAAACTAATTACTGGATCTCGTTCAACAGTTTTCGCAGGAAGTTCGCATGGTAGTGTACATCATACTAATATTTTTTTTTCAGTTTTGTCATTCTCTTATTTTGGAAGTTACAGGAGGACACATTTTACCACTTTGGAAGTGTCTCTCGCGCAAACTCTTCAGTTTAGAAAAATAAAGATGTTTGTAAATTCCATAACATTTTTAAAGACCTATCCATAGGTACCCCACATCCATAGATACGCGTATGGAATTTGAGTTTTTTTTGAGTTTCAGTTCTAAGTATGGTGAACCCCCAAAATTTTAATTTTTGTGTGAAAATCCTAAGGCTGCTTTTCCACCAGACATGCGCTATGTTACGTTGCTGTGGATGCGTTTGATATCCATCAATTATATTTACATAGCACAGCACTGGTGGAAACGGATTCAACTAAGATGTGTTTTTATATGAAAAGATACGTGCTATGGCTGCGTGCTATGAATGCATGCTATTGGTCGTTTTCCGTACAATCTATACATCGCATAGCTCGAGCTGCGCAGCTATCTTGTGACAGCGCATCTTCATAGCGCAGCTACCTTGTGGCAGCGCATCTTTATAGCGCGGCTACCTTGTGACAGCGAATCTTTGTAGCGCAGCTACGCATCTTCGTATCGCATTATGCATCTTCATAGCGCAGCTACCTTATGGCGGCGCATTTTCGTAGCGCCAGGGCCCCCGTAAGGACTACTGGCGCCTGTGTGCAAAAAAGGATTTTGGCGTCCCTTAAAGCATTTTGAATTATCTTTTTTTATGGGTGTAGCTAGGTCAGTGGTGTATTTTAAAATTCAGCGCCCTCGGGCTGTAAAGCTTGCCGCCTCGGAACTTAAACACAAAATAAACCATAAAGTGCTACTCAAAGTTCACACCCAGAGTGCCATTACCATCTTAGAGAAGACAAACTTAAAATTTTAAATTGTGTAGACCACATAAGAAGCATTTGTAATTGAAAAATGAGCTATCAGAAGAGAGCTCAAAAAAAGCAAATGTCAATGTTATTTGAAGCGAGCGCGAAATTTTTTAGGTTTTTGAAATAGAGCATGGTAATTCGTCATAGAAGAGCGAACGCAGATTAATTGTATTTGTATTTGCAGTCAGCTCTAAAAGTAAAACGTTTCCGGACTTCAAGTTTTAATCTAAAAGCGAATATTTGAAGTCTTAAGTAGGTACTTAAACCTAATCCTATAAGTTCTCAACTCCTATTTCAAAATTATTTTTGATATATTTTGTTAAATATTTTTTTTGGGCCCTTGGCTTTGGCGCCCTTAGACCATGGCGCCCGTGTGCCTTGCACACTTTGCACATAATTATGGTAGCGGGGGCCCTGCGTAGCGCAGCTACATTGTGACAGCGCATCTTACTCGCACAGCTACGCTACATAGCGTAGCATCAATGGAAACAGTCACACAGTTTCGTAGCTCAGCTTTTACATCCTCGCATCACAGCTACGTAGCACATCTCTGGTGGAAAGGCACCCTAATGCGCTTCACATAATACATCTACTTACCAAGTTTCAACAGGATAGCTCTTATACTTTCGAAAAAAAAGTGGTTGTGATATACGGATGGACAGACAGACAAACATGACGAATCTATGAGGGTTCCGTTTTTTGCCATTTAGCCAAAGGGTTTGGCTGAAGAAGAACCTTATAAAGAAAGTTGATAATAAATACAAAATTAATAAAAAACTTAAAATTCTTTTAAAAGTCACTAAAAATCGCACTGAAAATTTCAATTTCAGATTTCTTATTTTACTTATTCAAAATTAAGTTTTATTTTTATTGTAGAACTTTATGGTTTTTTTCATCATGGTAAAATTATCAAATGAGTCCTCCCACCCAGGGCAGAGGGAGGGACTGTCAGACTCGTACTGACTAAAATCCACGGCGTCCTTCAATAGCCCTTTACGTTCCAGAGTCACGGTAATGAGATAAGTCCCGCGACCCCGGCCTTTGGCCCTCTAGAGGGAAGCCCCGTCACCACGTTGACGCTTTTTGAGTAGCGTGTGGAAAACAACGCGCCGTCGATCCGGGCATGGTTCATGGTCAGACAGCGAGTCGCCCATTACTCGCCGCCCGCATGCCCGCGCCTGCGGTGGCTGGAGATCGTCCCGCGACAACCGTCGCCGTGGGCGTCTACCACTACCGCGTGGGTGAGGGATGGACGCTGTCCTATCACTCGCGCGTCCCGTCTCCGCCTTGGCGAGCATGAGCTCCCGCTTCCCACTCCGTCTCGCCGCGCAGCATGGCCGCGACCAATGCCGGGCTCGAGAGGTCGTCACTTATCGCCTGCGTGAGGACACGGCGGTGCTCTGCCCAAGGGGGGCAGTCCTGCACCGTATATGCTCCACCTGTCGTGTATGCAAGTGTCCTCCGGGCGATCCTCGCAGTGGCGACACCCAGACGTTTCCTCCTTCCTCATCAGACACAGGTACCTCCCGAAACATCTGTGTCCGAGAACTTTATGGTAAACGAAATTTCTAGTTTGATTTCCTGGCGAGTAAGCAAACAGTAAAAACCTGGCCGACCAACGTTCTATCAGAAGTTATTGGTCTGCGGTAGTCTTACAATTTCATGCTTATATTTTCTGGTCAAGTCTGGTGATCCGACAGTCCTTTCCGCTTCACCCAAGGCGAGAGAAATCATTTGATAATTTAAACACCCAAAAAAAAAAAAATTAGTAGTTTAAGAAAAATCCGTTTTTTTTTTCAATTTCATTCAGCATATTTAACAAAAAAAAAGCAATCACAAAAAAAAAAACAAATAGAAATACCATCCTATATGATTCGAACCTGTGCCCCAAATATATCGGTCCAATCGTATAACCTCTAGACCATCGACGTTGCTGTCAATGAGCTTCAAATAGACGTTCTTATGATCCTTCAGTTGAAACGAAAAACAGATGACGAATAACATACATTATGCGTTTCATAACAGAAAGTTTTTAAAAAAAGAATATTTTAGTCCTTATTAACCTGGTCCTGATGGTTACAAACACAACAAAAAAAGAATCATCCGAATCGGTCCAGCCGTTTTCAAGTTTTGCTCTTAGCAACACATTTAGCGATCCATTTTTATATTATAGAAGATTTAGTTCACATTTTTAGGGTTTCGTACCTCAAAAGAAAATATTGAATCTATAATAATAATATGATTACTTTGAAGTCTATCCGTCTATCAGTCTGTCCGTCTATCAAGATCCTTTTTCGAACGCGTTGAGGTATCAAGCTGAAATTGATATCAAACAATCAGGACTACAATCCCTCACAACAGAGAAAAAAATCAAACTTCCAAGACAACGCAATCCGAAGTTACGTCCGTTTATGAACCGTTTTGCCGCATATTTAGGCGCTCGCGATGTAATCAAAAAGTATAGGGTATTTCCCGATGATCTAGAATCGCGAGTTTTGGTAAGAAATAAGAACTAATAGTACACATAAAGAAATAAGTACGAAATTTAGAAATTCGTAGCTTTAGCGCAGAAAAAAAAACCATTACAAACCTTTATTAGTAGTTCATTTCATACAAAATGAGTGAACGCGCCCGCAAGTTTAAATCTGTAGGTCTTTTTTTTTCAACTAAGTACCATCGTAAGTTTTTTTTTTAATTAATTTATTATTATTAATTTTTTTTTAATCTTTATAATATTTATTAATTTTTTTTTAATCTTTTTTTCAGCTACTTTCATTCGAAATCCGACACGCACTTGACCAATTCATCTCCTAGTTAGTAGGTAATATTTACAGCTGAAATTTTAATATTTGAGTGACTGTCAACCTACTCCCTGAGGGCTTAGCGCAATGATATAGGTAAATTTTTTAGTGCTTTTGCTTTTACAAAAGACTCTTTCAGGTTTTAATTTTTTACAAAACAACTTTATGTCTTGAGTTTTATTTCAGGTAAATAATTTCAGTTTCTTGAACCTTAAAGAACGGTTTTCTTTAAAACTAGTGTAAAAAGACAATTATTTGTCTTTGTCTTTTCTTTGTAGTCCATAAAAATGCGAATTTGCCTACCTGACCCTAGGAATTTCTTCTGTATCGTGGGTACGTCTACAAACATAGAAACTCACATACACAAACACCCAGACCCGGAACAACTACTTGCAGATCATACAAATATTTGTTCCGTACGGGAATCGAACCCGCGACACGCAGCACAGCGGTCGATCGCTCAGCCACTGGTTTACCTATGTAAAATGTATGTACTGTTGGTGTACCTTTTCTTAATAAATAAATAGTTGTAACGGTTAATGGTGGGTTAAAATAAAAGAACCCACCAACGTTTACAATTAATTTATTAAAAGGTCGTGGTTCACAGCCGTCACTCGGTATTTATTCGTTCCGTGGAAGTAGGCGCACTATGTACTGTCCTGGCTTATCGCGTGGAGCAGGGACGCGATGCCGAGGAGTTGTCCCGAGGTGAGAGAGACCTCAGGGACGGGATGGTGGATGCGCCGGCAGGTCGGCTGTGCGCTGCTGGATGTGTGTGGCAGGTCAGCTGTGTGCGCAGCTAGGTGCTGTGTGTGCGCAGGCCTCGAACGTTCGGTAGGGTGAGCTTGTCGAACTCAACGAACGACGAGGGTGGGTATTTCTAACCCCCAATCTTGTTCCCTGGAATCAACGTCCAGCGGTAAATAAAAGGTCCACTGTAAGTCCTCTCCGATGATGACCCCGCAGCGTAAGCGAAAGCCTAGGACGTGAAGCGCTTGAGGCGTTTGTGAATTTGGTCATCATCAGAACGGAGTTTACATGGTTTACACAATATTAAATTAGCGTGAAACATCAACACATAACACTATTATAGGCCTACGAGCGTATGGAAAATGGAACACTCGAGGCTTAACAAAACAAAAACCCAACAGACAAAGAAAAAATAATTGAACACAAAATAAATGTCTGTAGGTACCTGCTCAATACAAAAAGAAAATAGAAACACAAGCTAGCAGTTATAAAGTTTTTGTTTGGCAAACTTACCCTTCACGGGGAATAACACTTCACAGGTGAATTAACACGATTTTAATATTAATTGACTAAAACTGTCTAAGTCTGAGACGAGCAAAATTAAATAGTCCTAATATAAGGAACTACTTGCTGTAGTGTTAGCTCGCGGTGATATTTTTCTGTACTGAATCAAGTCCCAGCTGATTGCTACAAAATGCCTCGCTCAGAGAGAAGGGGAATTGTACTTTGCACGCGTGAGAGTGAGACAGCATAAGCATTGCCACTCACTTATCCGCGGCTAGAACATTCCACAGTTTAACTGTCAACTGTTACTACCAGTTTAGAACTACCCACTTATAAATTACTTTTTGTCTCGACGTAATTCAAGAATATTTTACTAGATACCTACAAATTTATAATAATGAACTATTTATAGTTTTGAAATGCAACGTTGATAATCCACAACGTTACAATACCCCCTCGCGCAGTCAAGGATTTTGTCTTCTATAATGACAAAATCCGCACGAAGAATTAGATCTAACTATTGTTTTACCTATCAAAAGAAAAATCATCATTCGTACTTCTCGCAATCATAACCAGCGGCAGCTATTGTATTCAGTGATACGAGAGATAGCTGTCGCACAATATAAAATATATAGGAATCCTGTTGTCATTAACCTGATGCCTTACAATAGTTTTCTTCAAAGATGAAAGTGTACTAAGCGAGAGAATAATGCAATCGTATGTATCGAGTTCAATAAAATATTATTGTTAAATTATTTCTTTCCCTTTAACCATTTACCGACCAATACTAATCCACCTACCAGTTTTAAATTTTACTGTAAGTAATTGAATCTAAATTTAGATGATAAAATTATGTTTTTGGTATAAGGCTTATTTACGGAGTTACCAACCGCTCCTGCAAAGGCTTATTTAAAGAGTTGCGACCGCTCTATAGAAAACAACACAAATGGTGTAGACCATCAGTATTAAGTGAACAAGCTATGTCCTTTGGTTTTGTTTTTTTGATTTATGGTTTATTTAAGGAGTAATCGACCGCTCCTGCAAGGGCTTATTTAAAGAGTTGCAACCGCTCTATAGACACAGTTGTGTTTTTTATGATGCAAGGGCTTATTTAAAGAGTTGCTACCGCTCTATAGACACAGTTGTGTTTTATGATTTATGGTTTATTTATGGAGTAATCGACCGCTCCTGCAAGGGCTTATTTAAAGAGTTGCTACCGCTCTAAAGGAAAACACAACCGTGAAAAAAAAAAAACACAACCATGTATTACAAAACCAAAGTGATCGATGGGTTAGAGCCACGATCAATATAATAAATACCTTCGGTGTAGGGCCGATAGGTATAAAAAATAAAATATAGGTAATGAATGGGGTAGGCCATCATTATACGTAAACAACGATAGGGTAGACCAAAAGTAATAACAAAGAAAAGAATTGGTAGGTTGGATAGGTTCGGTATAGTAAAGTATTCAAAATTTTAAAAAAGAAGTTAAGATTTAAAATTTACGGGTATATTTACGAATGTCAAAATAAAAAGTTAAAGTTATAATGATTAAAGACTAACTATAATGTCAAAATTTAGTTAAAGTTATAATGACAAAAGACTAACTAATATATCATAATGGAAATAATGGTCCATATTTAGCTATCCGTTTATGTAAGTCCTGTACCGTGACAGAAGGTGATACGCCTATAATGTTCACTACGTACTCAAGTTCAGACTTATGAAGAGACATAAACGTTACTGGATAAGTCATGATTTAAAAATTTTTCAAAAGCAAAAAAAAAATTAAAAGTGTAGGGTAAGTGCCAAAACAAAAAAAAAATTCAAAGAGAGAAAAAAAAATAACGGTTATGTGTACTAAGACTCCGTCTGTTACAATTTGAATTTAAAACTACTAACGTTTTGGTTGAGAATTGTCTAGAATAAATAAGCACAAAAAAACAATTGCACTGAAATAAAAATTAAAAAAAACACACAAAAGGAGTTAATGCAACCAATGTGTACGCTTTACAAAAGGTTAAGCTTTAAAAAGCAATTACAATTTAAAACAAATTGAAAAAACAAATTGACAGAATATTGACAGAATGAGGTAGGGTCTGCAATAATATGTATCTAGGTTTTACAAAAGTTAAGTTAACTAAAAAAAATAAAGAATTACAATTTAAAACGAATTGAGAGGAGAAAAAAAATTGACAGATTGAGATAGTCTGCAATTATGTTCTGTTTACAAAAGTTAAGTTGTTTCAAAATATTACTATTAATCAAAATGAATTGAGAAAAAAAAATGTTGTTGGTATTGACAGAATGAGGTAGTCTGCAATAACCAATAAAAAAAACAATTTACCTATATAAAAGAAAAGAAAGTAAAAATTCTTTTATAGGCAGACGAACCCAGGTGAAAAGGTTGTATATTATTATGTGCCTGTAATAAAATCCCGGCACCCACACCCTACAACCGAAAAAAAAAATGATTTGCGGTTGCAATAAGTGTGGTGGTAGTACTTCCCCGGACGGGCCTTCACAAGGGCCCTACTACTACGTTGAGTTTTAAAAAAAATGTAGTTAAAAAGAATAGTAAAAAAAATCGTTACTTTCTTCTTTAAAACAAACGTAAAAATTAATAAAATATATATGTGTAGGGTAGGGTACACCTTGGTTGCGTATAACCGAAAACGTTTCACAACACAAAACAATAAAAACACAAAACACCAAAATACCACACTTACTACCTCCACAGAACAAAAAAAAAACCAAGTGACCTATTTAAAAAAAACAACGTAAATGGGCGCCAATGTAACGGTTAATGGTGGGTTAAAATAAAAGAACCCACCAACGTTTACAATTAATTTATTAAAAGGTCGTGGTTCACAGCCGTCACTCGGTATTTATTCGTTCCGTGGAAGTAGGCGCACTATGTACTGTCCTGGCTTATCGCGTGGAGCAGGGACGCGATGCCGAGGAGTTGTCCCGAGGTGAGAGAGACCTCAGGGACGGGATGGTGGATGCGCCGGCAGGTCGGCTGTGCGCTGCTGGATGTGTGTGGCAGGTCAGCTGTGTGCGCAGCTAGGTGCTGTGTGTGCGCAGGCCTCGAACGTTCGGTAGGGTGAGCTTGTCGAACTCAACGAACGACGAGGGTGGGTATTTCTAACCCCCAATCTTGTTCCCTGGAATCAACGTCCAGCGGTAAATAAAAGGTCCACTGTAAGTCCTCTCCGATGATGACCCCGCAGCGTAAGCGAAAGCCTAGGACGTGAAGCGCTTGAGGCGTTTGTGAATTTGGTCATCATCAGAACGGAGTTTACATGGTTTACACAATATTAAATTAGCGTGAAACATCAACACATAACACTATTATAGGCCTACGAGCGTATGGAAAATGGAACACTCGAGGCTTAACAAAACAAAAACCCAACAGACAAAGAAAAAATAATTGAACACAAAATAAATGTCTGTAGGTACCTGCTCAATACAAAAAGAAAATAGAAACACAAGCTAGCAGTTATAAAGTTTTTGTTTGGCAAACTTACCCTTCACGGGGATTAACACTTCACAGGTGAATTAACACGATTTTAATATTAATTGACTAAAACTGTCTAAGTCTGAGACGAGCAAAATTAAATAGTCCTAATATAAGGAACTACTTGCTGTAGTGTTAGCTCGCGGTGATATTTTTCTGTACTGAATCAAGTCCCAGCTGATTGCTACAAAATGCCTCGCTCAGAGAGAAGGGGAATTGTACTTTGCACGCGTGAGAGTGAGACAGCATAAGCATTGCCACTCACTTATCCGCGGCTAGAACATTCCACAGTTTAACTGTCAACTGTTACTACCAGTTTAGAACTACCCACTTATAAATTACTTTTTGTCTCGACGTAATTCAAGAATATTTTACTAGATACCTACAAATTTATAATAATGAACTATTTATAGTTTTGAAATGCAACGTTGATAATCCACAACGTTACATAGTAAAGAAAAAGCTAAGCAAGCAATGAAAGACGTAAAATAAACAAATATAGTAACACATGTTGGCAGAAACTGGGCCAATTCGTTTATATTAAATCACCATTTATCTTAATTATTCTTGTGTATCAAGTAACCTTTTAATTAAAGTATTTAATGATAACTGCGTCCATTTTATTGGCAATTTTTATCTGAAACTATAAAATGTAGGCGCACTATCTTTAGAGCGGCTACGTATTTTAGATATAAAGTAGCAGCTGTTTTAAAACCTATAAAAAACTTTTGGGTTTTATAAAAGTTTCTGTTTCGTTTTATTATCATACTAGCTGTGCCCGCGACTTCGTTCGCGTGGATGTCGGAAATTAACAATGTAAATTTTAGTGCGAAGCGCTTAATTCTCGCCACGTTTTTTTTATAAATCATATCGTTTTCATATAATCCCTGTATATAGAATTCATTTTTCAAGAATATTTGAGGTGATAATAATAAACGCCCTCTGTCGTTCAGATTCAGAAGAATTGCTACTGGATTAGAGCACCCATTCTATCTCATTCCATCCCACTCCATCCCCCTCCATCCCACTCCATCCTACTCCATCCCACTCCATCCCACTCCATCCGACTCCATCCCATTCCATCCCACTACAACCCACTCCAACCCACTCCATCCCACTCCAAACCACTCCAACCCACTCTATCCCACTCCAACCCACTCCATCCCACTACATCCCACTCCATCCCACTCCATCCCACTCAATCCCACTCCATCCCACTCCATCCCCCTCCAGCCCATTTCATCCTACTCCATCCCACTCCATCCTAATCCATCCCATTCCATCCCACTCCATCTCACTCCATCCCACTCAGTCCCACTCCATCCTAATCCATCCCACTCCATCCCACTCAGTCCCACTACATCCCATTCCATCCCACTCCAACCCACTCCAACCCACTTCATCCCACTCCATCCCACTCCATCCCACTACATCCCACTCCATCCCACTCCATCCCACTCCATCCCTCTCCATCCCACTCCATCCCACTCCATCCCACTCCATCCCACTCCATCCCACTCCAACCCACTCCATCCCACTCCAACCCACTCCATCCCACTACATCTCACTCTATCCTAATCCATCCCACTCCATCCCACTCCATCTCACTACATCGCACTCCATTCTAATCCATCCCACTCCATCTGATTCTATCCCACTCCATCCCACTCCTTCCCACTCCATCCCACTCCATCCTACTCCATCCCACTCCATCCCACTCATTCCCATTCTAGTGTGAGTCTAATAAAAACCTTTTCTTTCTTTCCATTCCATCCCAAACCATCCCATTCTATTCCATTACACTCTACTTAACTCTACTCTACTCCACTCCAAACCACTCCACTCCAGTCCACAACATTATTTGAATAGGTATGTACCCAACTAGCAAAATAATGTCTTATAAAAGGTTAAATAACGTTTTCGATTTAACTTTCAGTCTTATCAAAGGTTTTATAAAAGTTATTTATACGTATATATAACGCGGGTTTGGGCGCAGATTACATAACTATTCAATTGTGTAAAGGTCGTTTTGTGATCGCATCAACGTCTATTACATTGGGTAAAAATCACATAAACGTTGCAAGAATAACTAATACGTTTTGTAATACTAAGTATTAATACTACTATATAACTATAACGTTGCATAGACGTAAAAAAACAAACAAAAGCGTCATGTTATGGTTAAACGATGACGTCTATATTCATTTTGTTACACGAATGGCAATATACATGAAACTCGTACAATATTTTTTTTTTGTCTTGGAAAATTTCATAAAAACCTTAAGTCAAAGTTTTGCTTATTATTTATCTAACGTAATGGAAAGCCTTTATTGTTGTGGAAGTTGTTAGCGGTGATTTTACTTGGGCATTTAACTTTTTCGATAAATCTGTAGTGATCTTTGTTTATATTTTAATGGGCCTTCATAATATTGGTATTTTAATATTGTGTATTATAATAAAATACTATAAATTGTCATTAAATTTCCGCCATATTGCCATCAAAGCATTGGACGACTGCTTTACGACGGTTAGATAACTATTGGTTTTATACATGTTTCATAATCGATTCATGTCGTCCACCATGACGGTTTCAATTAGAGTTCAGTTGGAAAATAAAAAACCTTTATGCAATACCACTATATTTATTTTTCAGGGATCTTATCATGGTTATATTTTTGGACATAGAAAAACAATTGTGCAAGAAGACACAGTGATAGACATACATTGTTAAATTTAAGTCGTTTTATTCCGCTTAAAGGGTCATTGTACTCATTATAACGAACAACTTTTACTATGAGAACAACCCTGAGATCAGGAAAAAAATCAGCTGTTCATTACATTTATATTCGCATAACTCGTCAAAATGTACTGAACAGCGGTTTTTTTCGCAATTTCAGGGTTGGTCCCATGGTAAAAGTTGTTCGTTATTATAAGTACAATGACCCCTTAAGCGGATTAAAACTATTTACTTAAGTTTTACCATAACTGACCGGCTTTAGGGTAAACATAAAACTGATGTTATAAACACGAGTTTTTTTTTTTAAACACTTAGTATTTCTATCTATTGTACCTCTTGATATAAGAAGATGAGCGGAACCACTTTGGTCTGCAGAATTCACATCGAGCTCGGTCTTTGCCAAATTAACTGTTGTAATGTGTACGGAACCACTGTCATTTTTGCCATTTTTTTCTTGGCTGGGCCTGGCATATTCCTGATGAAATTTTGGTATGTTTGCTAACTTTAACAGTTGAACAGTTTTATTTACTTTTCTTTTAAAACCACCACTTCGTTTAATTCTTTTCCACTTTCCGGGATCCATAGTTAGAAATGTAGTGAAAAATGGCGGCTGAGTTATATTAAAGTTATTTTCATATCGTTTCAATAATCAAGTGACATATGTAAGTCATATTAGAATAAAGTTTTGGCCTAAAGTTGTATAAAGATTTGATATTGGAATGATATACGAATGTTTTATAGTAGTTCATAAAACGAACACTATAAAACAGTTCATTATATATTTGTTATATAAAAGTTTTTGAAATTATAGGAAAATAGCGGTTCATGACTATTACCGGACTGAAACGTTAACTGGACTGAAATCCTTGTCGTGTGGACGTCGCAGCAGAGACGGTTTTATATCGTTATTTAAATTCATTGAGATGACGTTTATAGGACACACTTATATGATTTAAAGTATATATAACTAAAGCATCTTATTGAATATTACTTTACAACTGTTTGGTTAGTAGAAAATTGTTATAAAACCATAATATGTCTGTTAGTTATATATATTTCATGTTATATGACTAGTTTGCTAGTTGGGTAGTTTTTCTATTCCAAGCTAGATCGCGCTACTGAACTGCGCGTCTCGGTGTAAACTGACCGTAATTTTACTTCTGGGTCTGGAACACTTTAAATTCAAATATCTTTTGATAGACTTAACCGATTGCAATGAAACAAAAACTAAATTAGTCCTCAAGTTACGCTCGATCGTTGTGTATAAAGGTTATCTACATTGCCTTCGTACATTTTACGTGATGGAGCCACAAATAAACAGACAAACCGACAAACCGACAAACAGACAAAAATTCTAAAAATGCTGGAAATGGGTTCTGTTGGTTGTCCTTCAACACCCTAGCTATTATTCATTATGGAAAGCCACAAGAAACCAAAAACAACCTATTGCTCACATACCACCAATAAAAGAACTGAATGGACAGTGGGCAATAAGTAACCAGCAAAAAGCGTCAAGATTTGCTCAACACTTAGAGGAAACCTTTACACAAACCGAGAACGAAGACCAAAATTTCCACTTTGAACAACCACAGCAAGCAGACCAAGATATAAAACTTGTAACAACAAAAGAAGTATGTAAGGTAATCAGAGATCACATCAGCCCAAAAAAATCCCCTGGTTATGACCTTATCACAGGGGAAATCCTAAAGAACCTACCAAGGAAAGCATTGGTAAAACTTACCAAAATTATCAATGCTTCTTTTAGACTAAAGCATGTTCCAGACCTATGGAAGGTTGCAGAAGTAATCATGATCCCCAAACCAGGGAAACCACCTCAAGATGCAACGTCATACAGGCCTATCTCCTTGCTGCCAGTGATGTCAAAGCTATTCGAGAAATTACTACTGAAACGACTGAAACCTATTATAGAAAATAGTAACATTATACCCGACTATCAATTTGGATTTAGAGAAAAGCATTCAACGATAGATCAGGTACATAGGATTACAACAGTAATTGAAAAAGCTCTTGAAGATAAGAAAGTATGTGCCACCGTATTTCTAGATGTAGCCCAGGCTTTTGACAAAGTTTGGCACGAAGGATTAATTTATAAACTTAGAACTATGTTGCCAAAACAGTATGCAGATATACTAGAATCGTATATAACTGGTAGAGTCTTTAGAGTAAGACAGGAAAATGCCTGTTCTGAACTGAAGGAAATAAAAGCTGGTGTTCCACAAGGAAGTGTTCTAGGCCCTGTCCTGTACCTATTGTACACGTGTGATATACCAGAACTAGAAAATGCAACTGTTGCTACTTTTGCTGATGATACCGCAATAATGTCCACCGGAGCGAGTCACAAAGAAGCTGTGGTAACAGTACAAAAAGCAATAAGTCAATTCTATGACTGGACCAAAAAGTGGAGGATTAAGTTGAATGAAACAAAATCCATTCACATTGACTTCACTAATAAAAAACCAGAATACAACCCTGTGTACATAAACAACAAAACTGTTCCGTATGAAAACACAGCCAAATATCTTGGTATGACCTTAGACGCAAAGCTTCGCTGGAAAGCCCATGTCAAAAAGAAAAGAGAAGAATTAGAAATTCGTTACAGAAACATGAACTGGTTACTAGGAAGGCATTCCACGTTATCAGTTTCTAACAAAATCCTGCTCTACAAATCAGTCCTTATGCCAATATGGACCTATGGCATACAACTATGGGGTTGCGCCAAAGAAAGCAATGTAGAAATTATACAAAAATTCCAGAACAAAGTACTCAAGAACATCGTGAACGCGCCTTGGTACATAAGAATTGACGACATCCATCGGGACCTTAATATAGAGTTCGTAAACAGCATAATCCAAAAATATGCAGAAGCCCATGAACATCGGCTTCATCATCACGTAAATGTCGAGGCCATCCAGCTCCTTGATAATACGAACCTGGTAAGAAGGCTGAAAAGGACTAAGCCTTTTGAGTTAGTGTAGTGTAATTTATTTGTGACTACAGTGAGTGAAAATTAGTGCCTAGCTATTTATATGGACACAATAAGAAAGTGACTTCCCCTTAACAGACGCTAAGTAAACGCAATGGACGTGCTCTTAGATATAATTTTACTGTTAGCAAATTAAGTTAGATATAAATTGCTTATTAGCCTTTTTAGGCTAGATTGTAATATAATAACTAAGTGAAAAAAAAAAAAGTTCTAAAATAAAATCTTTTGGAAAAAAAAATTACCGACTTTTTGAATAATATCGGTATTCACATTTCGGTAATATATTGGAGAGTTCCCTCGATTTCTCTTAGATCCCGTCATCAGATAATCATGGGATCATCTTCCCTTTCAAAAAAAAGAAAACAAATTCAAATCGGTTCAAGCGTTTTCGAGAAATCGAAGAATATCATCATCTGCCTGCCTTTTCCCAACTATATTGGGGTCGGCTTCCAGTCGAACCAGATGCAGCTGAATATCAGTATTTTACATGGAGCGACTGCCTGTCGGACCTCCACAACCCAGTAACTGGGAAATAAGATGCCTACCCCGTGGTAAGACTGGACTTGGCTTTACGTAGGAAACTCGCTATGACATAATTATGGTCACCCATGCACAGACCAACCATGGCAAGCGCGGCTTAACCTGGCAGATCGGCCTAATCGAGGAACACAAAAAAAGATTTAGATGAATTGAGAACCTCCTCCTTTTTTCGAAGTGGGTTAATGCAACGCAAAGGAGTTATAACTCAAAGCAAAATAAACTGAAATATTTCAACCCAAATGCATACAGAAATGTCATAACTTCGCGACTACTCGCGAGTAAAGTCGCACTAACTAAAACACAGACAGTTATAAATGTTATGTCTAAGAAATTATTATTCATTTAAGCAATGCAATTACACTCACGCTTGGCTCTAAGGAAGTGACGTCACAGCAAAATGGCGGCGCGTATCGCTAAGCTACTGTGTACATGAGAGTTGGGGAATTTTCAGTTTAAATTTCTGTGTAGATGGTATTTGTACCGTTATTCTTACCAGGTATCCTTAGGTATTTCAATCATTGTAATACAAAAGGTGTTTTAATTTTTAATATTTTTTTTTGGGTTCCGTACCCGTAACCGTAACTCTTCGTTGAGCGAAGAGTTAAACAGGACCCTATTACTAAGACTCCCTTGTCCATCTGCCATCAGGCTGTGTCTGACCTGTGATAAAGTTATTCACAGATTAGGTATAATCTGTAGCCATACCAAGATAAACTATAAAAAATAGAATAAAATAAATATAAGGAATTCTCATACAAAAGTGTTTTTTGCCTTTTTTATAACCAATGTTACCAAAGTATAAAAATCTACGGAACACTTCCTGCGCGTCTGCGATTCGTACTTGGCCGTTTTTTTATTCGTTACTGTTTGTCTTTCCGGTTGTCATTTGATGTTACAGGTAGTAAGTAGCCCAGTACTAATTGGTTTGTTGAGATCAGCGCAGTGCTAATTCTCTTATGCCTTATGATTTTGATTTAGGGCTCCCTCACACGGGCCACAAAACGCCGCCACATGCCACTCGCGCGATTCCGCACCCCTCTCTCTCTTGTAATGCATTGGTTAAAAATAAGTAGCAGCTAACGACCGCAAGTGTCGTCCACCGGCCACAAATGGCTGTCGCGCGCTTCAGCTACCTCTGTGGCCGCGTCTAGTTTCTCGTGGCGGCGTTTGTGGCTGTCGCGAGTGGCTCGTGTGTGGCGACACTTGCACTATCAGGTTCCCAAGGGAGAATATTGAAGTTGAACCCGGACAAAGCCGATGGAAACAGCCATTCCTACTAATATTATAAACGTGAAAGTTTGTTTGTCTGCATGAATGTTTGTTACTCTTTCACGCAAAAACCACTGAATGGATTTTGATAGAATTTGGTACACAAATAGTTTATAACCTGGATTAACACATAGGATAGCTTTTATCCCGATTTTATCTCCCGTGGGATACTTTTAGACTTCTAACGGGTGAAACCGCTGGTAAAAACTACTCGTTTCTAATTCCTAGGTATTTATTTATTCGTGAACTAAATAAAGATTATACGGTACTGTATTCAGTAGCGGTAATGGGCAGATTCTAGCTAAAACCGCGGGCTTATGCATAGTTTATAACCCACTGAAGTATCGAGCGATGTTACCTTGTACTGAATCAATATTTCAGGCACTAATTTACATCAGCCTTGAGCTAGAAAACTAATTATGTTTACTCTCTTTATAAAAAGACTTGTTTTTCTCCGCGATTTCACCTGCTGTTAGTCTTCTAAATCGGCAATAATACAAAGTATCAAAATTAAACAAAAAATACACAGTTTTCTATCAAAATTAAGTTTCAATATCAAGCTGTACACATACTTCTTTTAGAATAACATTTATATTGAAACAAAAAGAGGTTTTCGACCGTGACAGGACTCGAACCTGCAATCTTCGGATCCGAAGTCCGACGCCTTATCCATTAGGCCACACGGTCGCTGTGAGGAGTGCCATAATAGGCCTTTGTGTTCACTCATAGATGATTTCTAACTTACCATGGAGCCCTATACGCAACGACCATTACGCTATGAGCCAATTTGGTGGTGAGGACTCTCAAATCGACAGCAGTACGCAATGTGATAGAGATGTGGATCAATAGGGGCGGAGGGAAGTACATGCTTTTTTATCTTGGTAAAATCATCAAATGAGTCCTTCCACCCAGGGTGGGTCAGGAAGGGACTATCGGACTTGTACTGACTAAAATTCCCTACCTCGGCAGGCTTTGGCCCTCTAAGGGGGGCCAGAGTGCTGACGTCACTTTGACCTGGGCACGGCGAGTCACCCAATTCTTGCCGTCCATATGTCCACCCGTAAATTCCGTGTCAAGTGTAATAAAATTGTTTGTACAGTCAGCATCAAAAGTTGCTGAACACATTCAGATTTTCAAAATCGCCGTACACCGTATTATTACGTATTATTGGGGTGTACAGCGATTTTGAAAATCTGAATGTGGTCAGCAACTTTCGATGCTGACTGTACTTTGTTAAATAAATTAGAGTATTAACGCTTCAAAGGTGGTTTGAAAGGAGCCTGAAAACATTAAAATTGAGTTTAGAGTCGTTTAACAAAAGCAATGTTCAAGTTTTGGTTTTGGAAGCAATCGTTGAACGAACTCATAACCTCAATGAAATTTCTTTTTTATATTAGTACTATTTTCTTATACCTAGTGTTTTCTAGACAATAATAATTGATAACATGTTTTTGAGATATTCATAATATTAAACCCAGATTTTTAAAATAAGTCTGCTTATTCAGTTAAACTATTTTTCATCAGTATTAAGTGTTATTTACTTCTATAAATTATTATGACAGCATTTACAAGCAAGCGATTAGAATCAATTGCAATAAAATTGCAATGGAAGCCGTTAGCAATCTTACGAGTTCATTAGAATGTGGATATTGAAATGAATATTATGTACTGTTCCGCAATCGTAAAGATATACAATTTGCATCACTAGTTGTGCCGTATGGCTTCGTTCACATATAAAATTCAAGTTTCAACCTCTTTTGATGGACTGGTATACCTCGACTATTGGCTATCATATTCAACGTGAATTTCTCGAAGAGTTTAATCTGTGATTTTCGTCTTCTGTATGTAAAGGCGCTCCTTCACTGCGAGCATTCCCCTGTAATGTAACGTTACAGATTCGAGCATTTAATCGGGGAGGGAGAACAATCGAGCATCACAATGCGCCCCTTGTAACGATACAAAACGAGTTTACATCAGTGAAGGAGGAGAACCGTACAATGAGCACCTTGTATCAAATCTACGTATACTAAACGGTACGTGCTTCGCAACGTCAAAATGAAATGACCGGATGAATGACATAACAACATGCTTGTACTTTCAACACTGCAAAAAGTTTCAATTTGACAGCAAAATCCCCATTACCAAAATGATCCGCCATTTATTGAATTTATTTGTCACAAAAAATATGATAAATGAAGAACCGCTAGACTGATTTTGTGCAAACTTCACATAAACCATCTACATAGTCCGAACAAAGTAAGTATAAACATTTGGTTTGGATAGGTAAGCCCGTTCTTTAGTTATAAAATTACAACGAAAAGTGGCATTGATTTTTTTATAGATAGATAGATGTACGCGAATGCTTCATTACAATGTTACATTACTGTGAATAATGTTACATTACATGCGAACGCTCATCATTCAGGGAGGTAATATTGTAATGTAATACCCAATGTCGAATCTACATTACACGCGAATGCTCCCGGTGCGTGAGGGAACGCCTTTACATTTCTCGTACAAGTGACAAAATTTCAAACTAAGAAGAAATAATTATGTGCCCTGATTTCTCAAAGATACTCATAATGTAATCAAATAAATACCATACCTAAATATTATAACAGAAACGAGATAAAATCACCAAAGGCACAGACAGAATCCATACGAATAATCCGATTCCAAGACGAGTACCTGAATTAATATTCGGTTTGTGATCAGCATAAGTAAAAGTAACTGGTATTACCTACTGATATTTACCGTTGAGTATTACTAATATCAGATTTCTATGAAAATATATATCATGAGGAACAGATATTACTCGAATACTCGTATACAGGGTGTATGGAGAATAATTGAATTGGTCCGGTATCATTATTAGTAAGGATCAGTTTATTCATTCCTTGAGTTAACCAGACTGCGGATGGGAATGAGAAATGTATTATGAAAGGTTTTAAGAGTGAATCTTTTTTTTATTATCTGTGTATTTGTTGATTTTTAATCAATGGGTATCGTAACTATTTCAACAATATTAATTGATATACGATAGATAAACGGTTTGTTAGTTTGAATATTTTTTATTTGTTCAGAATCATAATGTCAGGACGATATAAAAAAAATACGTGTGGCACTCGGGGACTGCCGCGGTAAAGCTATTGCATAGCATTTTATCAACTTATGCATTTTTTTATTTTTTGAAGTGAAAACTTCTTTAGCGGCGTTGTACACTTTTTCTGTAATGGGTAAAAAATTTAAAACTCGCGTCAGGGTCACGTGACCCTGATCGAAAATGAGTAAGACGTCATTCAAATTAGTTAATTTCATATCTGTACTACTCCAGTTTTAAAATAAAACATAGTAACAAAAAAGTTTTCACTTCTACCGGCACTCCTGGAGTGCAACCTTTTTTTTTCTTTTTGTTAGGCTATTGCCAGCTCTACGTCAAGAAAAAAAAACACCGTGCCGAAGTCTGCCGAACTAAAACGACGTTAGACGATGCAGGGTGTTAGGTTTATTTTCGTTATAGATAGTTTTTTTTTTTTAGGTGGTAAAATCATCAAATGAGTCCTCCCGCCCTGGGTGGGGCGGAAGGACTGTCAGACTCTTACTGACTAAAATCCACCCGTGTTCCTTCGGATGCCCTTTACGTTCCGGGGCCACGGTATCCTGGGTTAAGAAAAAACCCGCGACCCCAGCAGGCATTTGGCGCGAAACACGACGCGCCACCGACCCGGCCTTGGTCCTTGGTCGGACGGCGAGCTACCCATTACTCACCGTCCGCAAGCCCGCTCCGCCGCTGTGCCCTCTGCTGTTCAGAGGGATACGCGTTGGAGCGTCCACCTGACAGGATATTCGCATACGGGCAAAGGGACCCCTTAGGCACACAGTGCCTAAGGAAGAGTTTTTGCCCGCATCCCAGGGTGCACCGGCCCGAAAAACTGGTCTTCCCCCCGGACGTATCCGAGAGGGAACTCCAGTCCACGGGCGCACGTGGAGGTTTCCTGTCTTAGCACCCCGTTATAGATAGCTTAAAATATCTTCTGGAAAGCACGAAAATTCTCCATCACTCGCCCGAAATTGTGTTTGTTAGTTTTTTTTTTTAAACTCAAATAAAACACAACTCAAAACTGATGATCTCTCGTTCATTTTAGAATTAGTTGTAGTTGTTGTTGTTGTGTTCCCCTTGACTGAAATATAAAAGTGAATCTTGCATGTTACATGGAACTTCTAAAAAAACTCACCGGAACGCCAAAGAATTTTCTAAAAATCGCGATTTCTTTACCGTTATAACAAAGGTCCGGTTCATGGAATGAAAAATCGAATATGCATTGAAAGATTCACCCTGTATATGCATTGTTTGCTAGACGGAAGTAATAGCGTTCTTAAAATGCATATATTTTTATGCATGAAACGTACACATTTGTGCATTTATGAAAGAATGAATATCTTGAAGATTTTTCCTAGATGATATGGAAATTATACGAGTATTACAAAAGGGAGTTTTAAATAACGTACTAGTTTTTGCTCGCGACTTCGTTCGAGTGAATATTTGGCCTTCAGAAGCCAAATATTCACTCGAACCAACAACTCGTCGGTTAGCCGACCGCGTCACATTCCATCGGCCAACCGCGTTGTTACTTTTTCCGACTAACTATCAAAAAAGAGGAAATCTGCACGCGCTCATTTTCCCTAGCAATGTATGAAACTACCGATGCTATGTTCTTACCATACGGGTTTCACTGCGAATTTTAACCGTCAATGGCGCTACCAGCGCAAAACGTAAACAACGTTCAATTGTAATTTCGAGTGTGTAGTGTATGTCAAGTTAATCATACAGTAAATGACATCATGCGCTGGTAGCGCCATCTGAGCCGAGCTTTGCGTGAAACCTCCCATTATCGTCTAATGTCAAAGTACTCAAATTCGGAACAGAAGTCCACACAGTGCCGGCACTGTGTGTAGGAGCCTTTAGAGGGCCAAAGCCTGCCGGGGTCACTGGACTAGCTGGTTACCCACCGTGGCCCCGGAAAGTAAAGGGCTATTGAAGGACACCGTGGATTTAAGTCAGTACAAGTCTGACAGTCCCTCCCCTACTGCCCTGGGTGGGAGGAATCGTTAAAATTTGATGATTTTACAACGCTTAAAAACCAATGATACTTGTAAATAAAATACAGAAATCTTGTGATAAGGCGTTGTTCTTGAAAACTTCCGAAGATTGGCGCGACTAAGTACAAGAAAAGGAAACAAAACAAGTCACTTTACGCATGTCGTATCGACAGAGGCCGTGAGCTCAAACTCCATCGAATTGGTATTCCAAGGAAATGGGGAGAATCTGTTTGTTCTCCTGATGGAAAAGTTAGTCGACGTTGCGATGTTTTCATCTTTGTAATTAAAATAAATGAACATGACTGTTACTAAGGAAGTTTTTGGGTCTCTAGTGTGGGAAACACGAATAATATCCCGTGTCATACTTTTAAATTGGGAATGTTTGTGTTACTGGAAAATAAATTTGCCCCGCTTGGACAGAGCACCGCCGCGCCGTGTCCTCACGGTGGCGATGGACGGCGACCTCTCGCGCCCGGCATTGGTCGAGGCCATGCTGCGGGGCGAGACGGAGTGAGAAGCGGTCGCCTCCTTCTGCGAAGCAGTCATGCTCGCGAAGGAGGAGGCGGGCCGCGTGAGGAAGAGGATTGCGTCCTCCCTCCACCCCAGCCGCAGAGGTAGGCGCCCACGGCGTCGAGGGTCGGCAGACGATCTCCGGCCACCGTAGCCGCGGGCATGCGGAAAGGGCAACTCGCTGTCCGACCATGGACCATGCCTGCTTTTTTTTTTACGTGGTAACATCATCAAATGAGTCCTCCCACGTACATCAAATGGTCCAAGGTCGGACAGCGAGTCGCCCAGTACTCGTCACCCGCATGCCCGCGCCTACGGTGGATGGAGATCGTCTTAACTTCCGACGCCCGTCGTCGTAGGCATCTGCCACTGCGGCTGGGATGGAGGGAGGACGCTGTCTTCTCCCTAACGCGGCCCGCCTCCGCCTTCGCGAGCATGACGGCTTCGCAGAAGGAGGCGACTGCTTCCCATTCCGTCTCGCCCTGCAGCGTGTCCTTGACCAATGCCGCGGGTGCGAGAGGTCTGCGCCTATTGCCGCCGTGAGGACACGGCGGTGCTCTGCCCAAGTGGGGCAGTCCTACACCGTATGCTCCACCATGTCCTAGATAGAGGACACTTAGACAAACAAAAATTAAAATGGACATAATATCCTAAAGCGTCAGGATTCAGAGGTATTCAACTATTCACCTTAAACTGTTTAAGAACAGTTTAAGGTGAATAGTTTAAGGTTTAAGGGGATAAGCAGGTATGCATATTGAAATATGAAAACATCGTTATAATTGATTTGGCTAAAAGCTATTTCGAAGTATAAGATCATGAAAGTTTTTACATAAATGTGCTTACAACGTACGCTCTCCTTCCCAACATGACATACTCAAATTAGAAAGACCAAGACGTTATTTATCTAGACGCCTAAATGTAATCAAAGCCAGGTCACGCAGACAACTCTCTCACGTAATTGAGAAGATGCTAATTAAGACTAAACTTCCTAAAACGTACTTGTGTACTTCACAAAGTCTGAGAGATGAAGGTTTCTTACGCCCTCGACCTTCACTTGGTAGACTGCCAAGAATACTGGCATAGATTACGGAGCTATGCTTTGGTAGACGCGGCACTCCAGCTCGCGTATCAATGGTACTGTAGAAACCGGTTTTGTCGACGGCAGAATAGAAAAAATGTCAGATAGTAGAAATATTTCTATCTTCTTCAGTCATAAAACGTGTACTGTTCTGAACTATAGAAAGCAATATCATTTACATCGGGGGTTTGAGGATGGAGATGGAAGGCAGTAGCAAGAGATCCTCAACAGTTTACAGCATCTATGTCGTATTAAAATTTGGCCTCATTTCATTCATCATGATGAGAACTTAAGAGATTGCTGAGATTTGAAAGTCGTAGACGGTCTGAAAGTGCAGACTTCAATTCCAAGAGGTCCTCAACAGCTAATGCAGTCGTTACTGTGACGGTTACGTTGACAATGACAAAAGTGAAGACGAGTTTCTACGTGTGTTAAACACTTTTATCATGGTGTAAAACTGAGTAGCTATAAATTAAAACCTTTTCAACGAAAAATTAAACCAACGAAAGATCGAACGAACTGAAAACAAAAAATACATTTTGAGGCGGCGCCAAAGAAACAATCAACGAAATTAACGTAGCTCTTTGCTTCAAGAGGTAATTAATTAACATGTCTGTTTGTTTATTGCTAGGTGGGATTGCGACAGGTCCCATAATCCATAGAAGTCGCAAGCGAAAACGAATCAGAACTTGCACACAAGTTTCACTACATTGCTATTGCGGTAGGTATTTGTTTGATCAACTAAATTCATTGTCCATTAATAGTCATCAATGTTATAAAACTTGCAAGCAACATCGTCTAAATGAGCTTTTATTTCGTCGTGTCGAGCGACGATGCAACGGGACAAAAAATGTTCCCTAATCCATAGTAGGTATAATAGGCTTAAACGAGACCAAGTGTCGTTTCTGTACTACCACTCTATGCTAGTGACTGTAACTTTTTCTTAATCCCGTTCTGTAGTGGAATAAAACGCTTGATCCATATCAGTTTAGTTAAGAAGCTGACCTCTTGAGAAGAATGTATCTTCTATCTTCGTTATGTTGCTCAGCTACTTTGGTCTAAAAGATTGGATACTTTTCGCTTCTGTTTTATTTTCTTTCAGTTTATATTAGACCTCAGTGTTTGACTTGATAGTTTTAACCTCTAGACTACGAGTTACATGCTAGAGGGACATAGTTGGACTGTTACTGCGAAGGAAAATGAGCCTTATAGTCCTATGTGATGTGTAACATCCGACATTTCACCTTGGCAATGAGCAAAATAATTTTGACTTTAAGACAAAATGATTATCCACAGAAAGACCTCAGCAATAATTGCTTAACTTTGGTGACCTTTCTCACCCATTTAAAGATATACTTATCAAATAATTAAGAAGTTGTTTAGAGCAAAAAGCCAATGCAACGGTTTTGCAATGTAACTGTACTAAAAGCAAGGAAATAAGTACTTGAGTGTCGATTGACGCTAATCAAGTCGCAAGTCGCATTACCTTAAGTGAGCGTATACTGTCACATGATGAGGAAACCGATTGTCCCAAAACCAACAATTCTCGCGTGATGGGTAGTGCATTCACTCTTGAGGCCTGTGTCCCAGCCGTGGGAACATTATAGGTTGATGATCGACCTAGTAGTACATCCACATTTCGCCAGTAATCTTTAAGTACCATATTATAGGGGGCGAGCCTCTATAGGCTCTAGATCTGGTTTGAATACGGAATCTTAGGATCGGATCTCTTAGCACGAAACCCGTGATTTCGGCCTTAGAGTTTCGACCGTTTTGACAAGGAGCCAGGACAGATCAGACCTTAGAGTTCGCGCCACCGCTCAGGATCTGCGGAAAATTCAATAGGTGCATCCACACAGAGCGAGCAGCCTCGCGAGGCAGTTTCCTCGCGCGGCAAATGCCTCTCGAGACTGCTTGCTCTGTGTGGACGCACCTATTGACGTTGACGTTAGTTACGTTCGTACATCCGTATCTATACCTGTGTCTTCGTTGACGGACTTAGAAAGTAGACCCCTGAATTTGCGCACCGTGGGTATCTATCTATCAACCGGGAATAAATCCAAACTCCGTGGCAGCTACTCAGAAAATCCAACCCCGGAATACTTTCACAGAAAAAAAGTCATGAGCTGACGAGTTCCTAGTGCTCGGGATCAATAACCGTTAGACATATATTTACATGACGTTTACCTAGTTCAAACGCTAAAGATTGCCAGTGCACTCTACGGCTTTCAATATTCAATGCGAAACTAATTAAAATACAGGAAACCATGGTCTTAAAAGGTGACAGTAAAAGCCCGACGCCCACGTTCCGGGATAAGGCTACTACAGACGAATTATTTTCTACGCGCGATTCCTGAACGTGCATCTTTGCCACTGACAGAAAGTGCCTAATGAAAGACAGAATGAAAGAACATTAATATTTAAAGTATTAAAAAAAAACACATTTTTTTATCTTTGAATTACTCCTGTATCGTGGGCCATCTTACCACAAGAAGGATACACATCTGTTGAACATTTGTTTAAAAAAATGTCAATGTCAAAACGAGGTTTCACGTTGATATAGGGGTTAAATTGCAGTTACACCATTTTTAGACAAGTGTTCAACATTTATTTTTTTTTTGGTCAGGCGGTTAAAGTTTCGTATGCATCGCTAGACCCGGAACAATTACTAGTTGTTCAGAAAATCTACTTGTTGTTCATCTAAATATTTTCCTTGCGGAAATCAAACACACGGCACAGCGCTGGCAGTCAACCCAGAGCAAATGGGCCAAAAAAAATTAGCGTTGCAAAAAACCGTGTCGTTGCGCGTATACAAGAGATGTCTGAAAAGTTCATTAGTGTTCAATTTCTCTTGCTTTTACCACTTTTACTCGATACTCACGAAGTGCTAGCAATAAATTAGAACCCGATGTGGCACCTTTCCATTGGTTTGTAGTAATGTCGTAGTGATTTCTATGAGAATAAAATACTACTAAAGTCAAGTAAAATCAATCTAAAGGGTAGGTACATAGTTGTAGAACCTAGGGAAAACTAGAAATCACTCTAGATCTTGATTTTTAATACTATTTTATTTTTCCCATGGGAATGAAAAGTTCTTGAGTGGCGACCACGGACCGGAAGACGCAACATAGGCAGGCCTCCCACTAGGTGGATCGACAATATCGTGAGAGTTGCGGGAAATTTATGGTGTGAAGTGGCGAATTGTCGTTCGGTTTGGCGGTCTAAGGGGAAGGCAAGGGGAAGGCCTATGTTCAGTGGACGCCTTTCAGCTGTGCAACAGTGGACGTCTTTCAGCTGATGATGATTTTATTATACAAAACAATATCATTCATTTAACCACCAATGAACTTACGAACAGTAATAGCCCAGCGGTAGCGGCTCCAACTTATAGCTTCCATTTCTCTTCAATTTTTTTATCGTGGTAAAACCATCAAATGAGTCTTCCCACCCATTACTGTCAGACTTGTACTGACTAAAATCCACGGTGTCCATCAACAGCCCTTTACGTACCGTGTTCACGGTAATTCGTTAATCCCGCGACCCCGGCAGGCTTTGGCCCTCTGGCTCCGTCCGGGCTATTGAAGGATACCGTGGATTTTAGTCAGTACAAGTCTGACAGTCCCTCCTGCCCTGCCTTGCCGTGGTACTCATTTGATGACATTAGAATGCTTAAAAAAAGGTTATCTGCTTAGAAAGTTCCGCGATCCGTGTAAACGAGCCCTTAGATCAACATTTCCTTAAAACTTTATCTCTAGATCTGAAACATACTTCAACATAGAGCAAAAGCTATCGATTAAACTAAGTTCAAAACTCTACCGTGTGTCGACGCGACGACTCTACAAGACTCTACCGCTCTAAACTGAAGTAATGAATACTGTAACTTTTGGTTGAGATCGTGCAAAGTTAGGCTAAGACACTCTCTATGTCTTATGTAGCTTTAATTACTCAGCATTATATTATGTTTAGTAAAACGTTGCATTTTCTATCAGGAAAATGGTCTGATAAACTGCCATTTAATTTGCTCTTGTCAATATCAATGTGTGTTAGCAGTGAAGACTTACGGCGCCGAAATGTGGTTTCTTACTATAGACCTCGTTGGTAAGCTCAAGATAGCCCAACGAGCTATGGAGAGAGCTATGCTCGGAGTCTCTATGCGCGATCGACTCAGAAGTGAGGAGATTCGTAGACGAACCAAAGTTACCGACATAGCCCAACAAATTAGCAAGTTGAAATGGCAGTGGGTAGGCCATATAGCACGCAGAACTGATGGCCGATAGGGCCGTAAGGTTCTCGAATGGAGACCACGCACCACATAGGACGTCCAGCTACAAGGGACAGACCACAGGATCACGCTGGGTGCAAGCCGCTTCCAACCGGATCTATTGGAAGTCTATAGTAGGCCTTCTACAGACTTGCAATAGATGTTCAGTAGTCGACGTCTTACCGCTGATATAATGACGATGAATTTACTCTATAATTCTTTAATATATTGTAAGGAAATCTTTAGTTATCTAAAAAACATTGTCACTTTCTTTTTTTAGCGTGAGAATGTAGGGAGGAGCGTGTGTGACAGCATTTTAGGTAAAATGTGTTTGCACCGTGGATCCCTCAGATGCCGGCATAATGATGTTTCATGAAGAACTGGCTCCCTCCGGCTTCCGCA
Source organism: Agrotis clavis (assembly GCA_954870645.1). Classification (NCBI taxonomy): domain Eukaryota; kingdom Metazoa; phylum Arthropoda; class Insecta; order Lepidoptera; family Noctuidae; genus Agrotis; species Agrotis clavis. The sequence continues at coordinate 6,100,432 of OX940942.1, forward strand.
TATGAAATGCAGGCGAGCTGTTTGTCAAAAGACTCTTCAGCCAATAAACAATATTTAACGTTTTAAAAGACGCCTGTTTTGACGTAGTTTTGGTCATCAAATAAGTCCTCCCGCCCAGAGTAGAGCGGAAAGGACTGTCAGACTGGTACTGACTAAAATCCATAGTGTTCCTTCAATAGCCCTTTACGTTCCAGGGTCACGGTTACTTGTTTAGACCATCCCGTGGCCCTGTAAAAAGACGCCTAAGGCGAAAATTGCGTAGGGTTAAATACCTACCCTACATAATATAGCCTATACCCATGTATTTGTCGTAAAACCATATAAAGTGGAGCACATAACGTTCCCCGAATTTTCCATTTTTTGCCTAAAGCCAGGATATTATCGTTTAGCTCGCTAAAATGTTCGGGTACAGGCCTTTTAGTAAATTAACTCAACCCGAACAATTCCAGTTGGTTAAAAAAATCGGGTTAGTGTGAGTTGGATTCGTGGAAGGGTTCCGTACTACAAAAGCTGATGTGACAAATAAGAAGAGAAAATTATTTAAGTTTGATGGGGTTCATCACTTTCTGTTATAAGGATACTCGTATACACACTATGATACAGGAGAAATTCATAGTGTGGGCCAATGCTTTTCAAAAAAAAAAAAAAACCCATGGGCCCAGTGGCTGGCTTATAGAGATCAGATAGGCAGTTAGTACATACATACAGACAGAATATTACTATTCGGTTGTATCCGATTAATTCCGCGTTGACTGGAAGCCAACTCCAACATACTAGTTGCCTGCCGGGGTCGCGGGACTGTCTCATCAGGAAGCCATGGCCCTGGAAAGTACAAGTACACGGCTATTGAAGGATCACCGTGGATTTTAGTAAGTGTAAGTCTTATTTTCCCTCCCCACCCCGGGTAGGAGGACTAAAGTGATGATTTGAACAAGAAAACAAAAAAAAAATAGTTTTCTAAACTATTTTTTTTTTGTTTGGTTACCAACGTGTTTTGTTAAAAAAAAGAGTTACCCACCTATTACGGAGTCTCCGATAGAGGGCGTTGTAGGCATAATCAAAGGGTTTCGTTTTAGTCTTTTTGTTACGGAACCCCAAAAGAGGATAATCCAGTGCTGTAAAACTTCTAGCTCGGGTCTAGATTTTCCTATGCTAACGTAAATCGAGCTTACGTCATGTATGGTGAGTGCACCAATTTCTATTCCTCTCGATAACTTTTATTTATCATGTTGAGCAGTTAATGGAAAATTCCTTCCTCGATTTCTGCACGTGTCGGTTTTAACTAGTTTTTTTTATTATTTTAGTTTTGTGTGGCCCGATCAAAGTTGAATTTAATGTAGTACCTATCTATGGTGAAATCTTTGTGGGAATTCAATTCAATTCTTTTAGTAGTATTTATTTTATTTATCTTAGGTGTTACCTGTTAAAACATAATTTGGATCCTTACTTCCCTTTTAACATTATAAATGTCTTGTGTATGTATGTTTTGTTTGCACATTAAAACTGAAGCGATTATAATGACTTGGCACTCTCTGCTATCTTAATTATTATTAATTATTTTAGTTATTATATATTAATTATTATTACAGTATTAGAGGTTTATTTTAGTTGTCGTTAGTTAGATGCAGTATGTTTATTTCTGTACACACAGGAAATAATAAAAAAGAGGTACCCACATTTCTAAGCTATTGCATAGCTTTTATCGCGGACTCTGAGCGCGGCGAGTGAATCAAGAAATTCCGTTACGAAAATAAACCTAACGAAAAAACCGAACGAAAACAAACCTAACACCCCGCATCGTCTAACGTCGTTTAAGTTCGGCAGACTTCGGCACGGTGTTTGTTTTTCTTGAGAATTTCACTTGATAGACGTGGCCAACCATAGCCTAAAAAAAATGCATAATTTGATAAAAAATGCTATGCAATAACTTTACCGCGGCAATCCCAGAGTGCCACACGTATTTTTTTTTTTCAAAAAGAACCAGTTCTCCAATTTCTGCAACACCAGAGGTATAGCCACGGAACAGAAAAAACAGTGATGTCGACCCCGACTTACGAGTTGTAAGTCATGGGTTCGAACACAGCCAGTCACATACTTTATATAAATTAGGAAAACATCGCGAGGAAACCGGCATGTCCTAGAACCGAATTCGAAGATATGTGACATCTACCACTACTAACTTAACATGAAACTTGAAATACGGTACCCACGAATTTTTAACATCTACCTAACACAACTTGTCCATACCACATAAAGAGGTAACTCTTTCATCAGCTATTCTTTGGTCCATGTCTTGTTAATGGGGAGGCAAGTGTCAAAGTGACAAGTGACAGTTTGGTCCCAAAAGAACTGTCAAATCAAAGCAATTTTCTGCAAAAAAACGATTTATTGATGTAAAATGACTAGATGTTGTGTAATAAGCTGTAAAAATGATGGAACATACAAATTTCCGTCCATTCACACTATCAAGATATAATGGGTAGCTGCTGTGACTGCCTTGAGAACAAAAATTGAATTATAACTAAGGAAAAGCTATACAATAAACAAATATCCAGGCTTGCGAAGCCGGGACAGGCCGTTAGTTGAGTTTATTAATGAAATTCTATGATTATACCATAACTAAACAATCGAATACACTTTTGAAAATAATATATACTTTTCTATTGGAGGTTAAGTACCAGTATTGCATCGCTCTATAAATCATGAAATGGTTCGTCTGGCGGAAGAATTATCACCTGGAACGAGTTTTGTGATAGTTGTGGTATTAAGAAATTAAATATATTGTGATATTTCTCAAATATAATAGAAAAAAAGGGGTAAAATTACTGACTTAAAACATTATGATATTGTATCAAAATAGAGAGTCAGAAGCAGCATTATATTCTTGTTATAGGAGAGGACAGGTAAAACATACCTAAACTCAAAAATTGAAACCTCTACTAAAAGTAATTGTGGATTTATTACGGTAAAATCAAATGTATTACCACTCAATTAAATCACTTTTTTTCCTCTTGTAGATGCACCGCGGCGTCTTAATTCTTCTTTTAGTATATGCACTTGCATTGACGAATAATTTTCCATATTTGTTTTGTATTTATACTCAATTTTTATAACAATAAATCTTGTTTGTTTTTTGTACAAGGTAGACAGTAATCTGACGTGGGGACCAACTATCGCAGCGCCATCTACGATTAGCTTTGAGTTGCCATCCCCATTTGACGGAGCCCACTTATAGGGCCAAAGCCTGCCGGATTTACGGGACTAACGAGCTACTGTGACTCCGGAACGTAAAGGGCTATTGAAGGACACCGTGGATTTTAGTCAGGGTGGGAGGACTCATTTGATGATTTAATTTTACCACGCTAAAATAATAAAAATACCCTGTTAAATCAGCTGTATTCCTGTGTATCACATACGTTCCGTTTTCTTCAACCCGTATTTTCGTTCGTATCAAGAAATCCGAATAGTTTTAACTTACCTCTGTGGCTTCTAAAGCTGCATTACGCTAGATAGGATGTCTCTAAGCAGGAATAGCAATTTAAACTGAAACTCTAACCGTAGTGAATGTGAACACATTGCAGTTTTGTCTAGCCATTTTGGCTTTTGTGTACCTCTAAATAAGAATCTAAGAAGACTGAAAATATTATCGGTGTGGGAAAAATAGCCGACAGTACTGAAATCGTGGTAGTGTGACAAAAAGATGACCGGTCCGACTTCGCAGTGCAGAGACAATTAAATATGCTGACAAAATAAACTTATTCCATTTGAAAACTTAAAAAAAATGTAACCGAATTCAAAAACAACCACAAAAAAGTTCAAAATAACCTACAAAAAAACTTTACTTTCGAAAGTCGGTGACTTTATTTCCCACGTTTTTATAGACTCACTTTTTTATTTCATTGACTTTTTGTCACCGATTTTCGAAAGAAAAGCACTAAAATTTTGTAATCCGTAGCACCGAAATAATAAAAACAAAAACTACTGAACCTAACTAAATGAAAATTGTATGGGACGAAATGGCAGATACACGGTATCGAACAAAAAAAAAAGAATCAAAAAAGAAAAAAATCGGACCAGAAACCTCCGAGTAATCAGTGTAGACAATGTTGAAAACTTTTTAGGTTTTTGTTGATATTTCAAAAAGTGCTAGTCCGATTTCGATAAAATTTAAATGGGACCATTCGGGAAGTTTAAGGTATACTTCCCGAATGGTCCCATTTAAGTTTTATTCCAAAAAAAAAAGCATTTTTCAAATCGGTTGGTAAACGACGGCGTTATGCCCGAACAAACAAAAAAATAATAATTATAAAAACATCCGAATTGAGAACCTCCTCCTTTTGGAAGTCAGTTAAAAAATAAAACATTGCCAAAGGAACTGTATTTCTTGCGCATCAACGGAACTTTTCTTTTTAGCGTGGTAAAATCATCAAATGAGTCCTCCAACTCCGGGCAGGGCGGGAGGGACTGTCAGACTTCTACCGACTAAAATCCACGGTGTCCTTCATAGCCTGTTAGGTTCCGGGGTTACGGTAAGGGAATAATCCCGCGACCCCGGCAGGCTTTGGCCCTCTGAGAGGGGGGCCCCGTCATTATGCTGACGCTCTTTGAGGCGCGCGTGGGACACAACGCGCCGTCGACCCGGGCATGGTCCTTGGTCGGGCAGCGAGTTGCCCTTTACTCGCTGCCCGCATGCCCGCGCCTACGGTGGCCGGAGATCATCTAGCGACGTCCGTCGCCGTGGGCGCCTACCACTGCGGCTGGGGCGGAGGGAGGACGCTGTCCTCTCTCGCTCGCGGCCTGCCTCCTCCTTTACGAGCATTACTGCCTCGCAGAAGGAGCTGACCGCTTCCCACTCCGTCTCGCCCCGCAGCATGGCCGCAACCAATGCCGGGCGCGAGAGGTCTCCGCCTATCGCAGCCGTGAGGACACGTCGGTGCTCCGCCCAAGCTGGGCAGTCTTGCACCGTATGCTCCACCGTGTCCTCCGGGCGATCTTCGCAGTGGTGACACCCAGGCGTCTCCTCCTTTCGCATCAGACACAGGTACCTCCCGAAACTTCCGTGTCCGGTGAGGCCTGCGTCAAGCGGTAGGTCAGGACGCCATGACTTCTCTCCAGCCACTCCTCAAAGAGGGGTCTTACCGCCGCAATTGCGGCGTGCCCGGCGCATCAACGGAACTTAGAAAAACTGTTTGGTGCTGGACTCTTTGGTGAGGTCGACCTCCACCATTGAGATCGGTAGCTGGGTCAGGTAGCTTTTCCCTTTTCCCGGGGTGAATCGCTAGGAGGTGGTTCCCACTCCTTAAAACTGTTCTGAAGACTATCGATTTTAATCGGTTACATTCTGGTATTGAACAAAAGTGCAAACATCCGAATTGAGAACCTCCTCCTTTTTAGGAGTCGGTTAAAAGTTAATCTTTCTTTATGCTACCTACCTAACCTACTATTGTAAGCTATAAGAGCTACTACCACGCCCTGGTGTCGCTTTTACTAAAGTTGTATTAAGCCATTCAAGTTTGTTGATGTTAAGGATAAAGCGCTTTGAGATGTATGATATTTTCCTCTCTCTCTGGCATTCTGCCAGAATCCGCTTTGTTAAGCAAACTGTTTGGTAGGACGGCTCTTTTGGAAGGGTACTACGGTATTATTCAATCAGTATAAGCGGGTTGAATACAACCGGGAGTTATGACTCGCGTTTAAGTAGATTGGCAAGTGATGGTAGATTTCTATGTACCTATTTTTGAACGATGCAACGTGGTTTTGATCAACGCAACTAAATGCTATGTGGTTCTGGTTGAACTCGGTTTAGTTGGAAGAGCTCGTGGCTTAATAATTACAGCCGCACTGGCCGATCTTTCGGATTAAGCCGCGCTTGCCGTGGTTGGTCTGTGGATGGCGGACCATCATTCTGTCATAGCAATTTCCCTCCATGTCTCGGAAAGCACATAAAGCTGTTGATTCCGGCTGTCATTTGTAGATCTTTGACAGTTGCTACTAACAGTAAGAAGCTCAAAAGTCTGACAACCAGTCTTACCATGGGGTATCGAGGCATATAGCATATAGGCAGTCGCTTCATGTAAAATTCGGTTCGCCTGGAAGCCGACCTCAATATAGTTGGGAAAAGGCTACATAGATATATAAAGTAACAATTAAGTAACCCGTCATCGAGTGAAATGGCGTACCATTGGAGAGGCCTATGTCCAGCATAAATACACACATATACACACGGCTACTTCCCTTTTTTTTTTTTTAGGTGGTAAAGTCATCAAATGAGTCCTCCCGCCCCCGCCCTTGGTGGGGCGGAAGGGACGGAAGGCGGAAGGGACTGTCAGACTCTTGCTACTTCCCTTTTTTTTTTTTTTTTAGGTGGTAAAATCATCAAATGAGTCCTCCCGCCCTGGGTGGGTCGGAAGGGACTGTCAGACTCTTACTGACTAAAATCCACCCGTGTTCCTTCCTATGCCCTTTACGTTCCGGGGCCACGGTATCCTGGGTTAAGAAAAAACCCGCGACCCCAGTAGGCATTTGGCGCGAAACACGACGCGCCACATGCCTGCTTGGTCCTTGGTCGGACGGCGAGCTACCCATTACTCACCGTCCGCAAGCCCGCTCCGCCGATGTGCCCTCTGCTAATCAGAGGGACACGCGTTGGAGCGTCCACACGACAGGCTAGTAGCATACGGGCAAAGAGACCCCTTAGGCACACAGTGCCTAAGGAAGAGTTTTGGCCCGCATCCCAGGGTGCACCGGCCCGAAAAACTGGTCTTCCCCCCGGACGTATCCCAGAGGGAACTCCAGTCCACGGGTGCACGTGGAGGTTTCCTGTCATAGCACCCCACGGCTACTTCCCTTGGGGGTAGGCAGAAACTACAGAGCTACTACAATCCTTACATGTCCAGTAGTGGACTGCTAAAGGTTGATGACGATGATGATGATTATTGACTAAGGATTTGATATTTTGTAAATCATCACATCATCGTAAAGAAAAGAAAAGATCAGTCGAGCAAAAAAATTTAAACGTAATAGCAACCTGCCAAAAATAGTAAATCACCCAAAAACTTTACATAATTCCTAGGCCGAAAATAGTTGATTACATAGGTAAAATACTGTTTGTAATATTCATAAGTGAATGAACATGTAAAACCTACTATGTTTGTCATGGGACACAGAACAAATAGTGCACAGAAGGATAAACGGAACACTGATGCTTCAGTTTATTTGCACGAAGGTACCAGCACGGTTCAGTGAACCGAGATCTTGGCTGTCATTTGTTGGTTTAAGATTGTCGTTGCATAAGTGAAAGCAAGATCCATGTCAAATGATGGCATTTATTTGCATCCATAGACTGGAACCCAATCTCAACATAATTATCTACTTTAAAAGGGCTTTTCATCTGCGCGGCCCTTTCCGAAGTGTATTAAAGTTGAATTGAATCATATGATGAGACACACACACATGGACACACTTCAATTCAATGCCAATAAACATATTTTCTTTTTTTTCACGTACAGGGCGAGTATAACCGAATTCGCGACTGTCATTTACTTAAGTACTTCACGCACATATACCCTTTTGTTCATCAAATGAGTCCTCCCGCCCTGACTCAGGCTGAAAAAACTGTCACAGTCTTATTGAAAAAATGTCCATCCATTCCGTAACCGTTTGCGATCGAAGGTGTTTTTTTACGCCCTTCGTACACAAGGCGGTGCAGGTCTCCGATACCTTACGACATTGGTATCCAAGGCGACTATCGCAATACAAATCCATAGAGGTTCGTACACATGCACGCGTCAATGGATAACAAAGTCGTAAGGTACGGAGATTTGTGTCGCGTTGAGTTCGAAAGGGCTTGGTCGGTGCCGCGATGACATGCTTTACCTAGAGCTTGGTGATTGTGCGAGCGCTTGGTTTCTTTCGTAAAAAGTGAGCCTTCTGTATTTATCTACTCCATGCACAGGACGTCAAATAAGTCACTTCAACTTCAAACTCATAACTTCTGAGAACTAATAGTAATATGAGAAAACTCTTGCGTCCTATTTTGGTAGAATTTGGGCGTGGCCCCATGTCTCCGGCGCGGCGCCGTGCCGAGCTACGGTGCCGAGCTACGGCGCCGCCCGCCGGAGAGCGGCGCGGCGCCGTGCCGAGCTACGGCGCCGCCCGCCGGCGAGCGGCGCGGCGCCGTGCCGCGCTACGGCGTCGTGTACCGGCACGTACCCTATGTTCAGCAAGTGTATCCAAAGATAAAAATTACAGTTTTGATTTGATATGGACCGCGAAAGGCGTATCCTGGTCCTGTTGCTAGTGTATACATATGTATGTATGTAGTCATACGTATGTCTACATCAAAAAAAAAATTCTATGATAAGAATAAATAAGTTAAAATAATTTCTTTTATTTCTTACCTTACGGTGCGTACAGACTATGTAACATAACATGTTATATAACTGTAATTTTTATCTTTGGATACACTTGCTGAACATAGGGTACGTGCCGGTACACGACGCCGAAGCGCGGCGCGGCGCCGTGGCTCGGCACGGCGCCGCGCCGCTCGCCGGTGGGCGACGCCGTAGCCCGGCACGGCGCCGCGCCGTAGCCCGGCACGGCGCCGCGCCGCTCGCCGGCGGGCGGCGCCGTAGCTCGGCACGGCGCCGCGCCGGAGACATGGGGCCAGGCCCTTAGGGCGTGGCCCCATGTCTCCGGCGCGGCGCCTTGCCGAGCTACGGTGCCGAGCTACGGCGCCGCCCGCCGGAGAGCGGCGCGGCGCCGTGCCGAGCTACGGCGCCGCCCGCCGGCGAGCGGCGCGGCGCCGTGCCGGGCCACGGCGCCGCCCGCCGGCGGGCGGCGCGGCGCCGTGCCGCGCTACGGCGTCGTGTACCGGCACGTACCCTATGTTCAGCAAATGTATCCAAAGATAAAAATTACAGTTTTGATTTGATATGGACCGCGAAAGGCGTATCCTGGTCCTGTTGCTAGTGTATACATATGTATGTATGTAGTCATACGTATGTCTACACCAAAAAAAAATTCTATGATAAGAATAAATAAGTTAAAATAATTTCTTTTATTTCTTACCTTACGGTGCGTACAGACTATGTAACATATAACATGTTATATAACTGTAATTTTTATCTTTGGATACACTTGCTGAACATAGGGTACGTGCCGGTACACGACGCCGAAGCGCGGCGCGGCGCCGTGGCTCGGCACGGCGCCGCGCCGCTGGCCGGCGGGCGGCGCCGTAGCCCGGCACGGCGCCGCGCCGCTCGCCGGCGGGCGGCGCCGTAACTCGGCACGGCGCCGCGCCGGAGACATGGGGCCAGGCCCTTTGGCGGTAGGATATACATTTAGAATTACGTGTGATTATATGGGAAGGTGTATGAGGTCTTGGGATATTTATGTTCAGTTATGTTTGCTCCAATTTTGCAGCCTGGAATGTGGATTGTTTGTTTCTCGAGAGTCCTGATCCGTTGGAACAGGAAAATGGCTTGTATTATATTCCAACAGAGTCTATAATCCCATAACGCCCAATTCCACAGTATATCATCATCAGTGTTTAATTTATTTTTGAAAAACTGTCCTATTTTTTTGTATTAGTATGAAAAGCTTTGTGAACTGATCTTAAATACGAAATTGAACGGCTAGTAAAGATAAATATAACGCAAAGTATAAGAACTCGATGTGATATATTTTATAATGTTAAAACGAAAATGGTGATTGTATTTTGGCGTCAAAGAACGTTGAGATTAAGTCAATATCCATTCTGCTAAATAATTGAATTCCACCTCATTATACTGCCTGCCGGGATCGCGGGACTGTCTCATCAGGTAGTCGTGACCCTAGAACGTAAAGGGCTATTGAAGGATCACCGTGGATTTTATTCAGTACAAGTCTAACAGTCCCTCTCGTCCCGCCCTGGGTGGCAGGTCTCATTTGATGATAATAATATAACCACGAAAAATGAAAAACAGCATCATACTGATACGAGTATAATATCTTATAGGTACCTACGCTAAAACTTACTATTAATTCACTACTTGAAATATTTTTACTAGAGTAAACAAAATTACTGTCAATCTAACAGCAACAGAAAACTGTAAACTTTCACCTTTTTCTTTCAGTGTAACCCAGGGTTGGAAATGTTTTAAAACAAGTTTTTTTTTGTTTTTTTTTTAGTTTCTGGCTTTTTTTGTTTTTTTTTCCACCTTATTTGTCGATGTCTTAAACGTATAAATCAATTATGTTTCATTTCTAGACTAAATCTTTTCAAATTCGCGCTATGTAATGGTTTTTTTTACGAAAAATGATCAATGGAAAAAAAAATACATGTGATGTTTTTTTTGCTAATATTTTTAAGAATTATTTCATAACAATGCCAATAAAAGTTAAAATATATGACATAGCAACGGCATAGACTCAAATGGTTTTATGTCAAACTATTTAGACTCCTCAATATTAATTTATTTTCATTTTATATGCATTCATCCGACTTGAAAAGTAGTTGAAACGAGTAGGTAATAAAAACACTGTTTAATTTCAAACTGTTTTAAACAGGTGTTTTAAAACAACTTGTTTTAATCATGCCCACCCTGGTGCAACCTTTGCAACGTATTAAGACGTAACATTGATACTCCTTTTTTTTTTTTTTTTTTTTTTTTTTTTAGGTGGTAAAATCATCAAATGAGTTCTCCCGCCCTGGGTGGGGCGGAAGGGACTGTCAGACTCTTACTGACTAAAATCCACCCGTGTTCCTTCCTATACCCTTTACGTTCCGGGGCCACGGTAACCTGGGTTAAGAAAAAACCCGCGACCCCAGCAGGCATTTGGCGCGAAACACGACGCGCCACCGAACCGGGCTTGGTCCTTGGTCGGACGGCGAGCTACCCATAACTCACCGTCCGCAAGCCCGCTCCACCGCTGTGCCCTCTGCTAATCAGAGGGACACGCGTTGGAGCGTCCACACGACAGGCTATTCGCATACGGGCAAAGAGACCCCTTAGGCACACAGTGCCTAAGGAAGAGTTTTTGCCCGCATCCCAGGGTGCACCGGCCCGAAAAACTGGTCTTCCCCCCGGACGTATCCGAGAGGGAACTCCAGTCCACGGGCGCACGTGGAGGTTTCCTGTCATAGCACCCCAACATTGATACTCCTGTAACATATTTCTGTACCGAGGAAGGCACAACGACCTCGGTACAAACGAGCGGAGATCCGGCGGCGAGCTTCCGTGATCATACAGGGCTAAGAAGTATAGAAAATCTGGAAGGGGCACGATGAAAACCGTTTGGTAAAGCTTGTGCGTGTGGTAGGCCCAATATGGGCAATGTACATAACGGGGACATCGGTAAGGAATTATATGACGTTCTGTTGTCCCCGTCATGGGGACACAGATTACCGAGACAACGGGAATACAGAGAAAAAAGTTTATGATCACTAGTTTAAGCTGTTTTTTCTTTAAACTATGCCAAAACATTTAAACTATTTTTATTCTAAATCTATATTTTAGATTCTTATGATGGGCCTACCGTAACAAAAAAAAAAAGGTTGCACTCCAGGAGTGCCGGTAGAAGTGAAAACTTTTTTGTTACTATGTTTTATTTTAAAACTGGAGTAGTACAGATATGAAATTAACTAATTTGAATGACGTCTTACTCATTTTCGATCAGGGTCACGTGACCCTGACGCGAGTTTTAAATTTTTTACCCATTACAGAAAAAGTGTACAACGCCGCTAAAGAAGTTTTCACTTCAAAAAAATTCGAACATTTTTCAAAGTGATCGCAAACTTTTGTTGATGTGTCCAACTGTCCATGTTGCTTCTAGTAGATACTACATCTTGAATGATAACCAAGAGAAAGAGATCAAATATATCAGTTTGTCTGATGTTGGTGAACGAACAATGTTTTATACGTGCAGTTTGACGATATTTCTTGTTATAGTCAAATGAAATCATATGACGTCTACATTCTACTAATATTATAAAGTCAAAGTTTATGAAGATGGATGGATGTGTATTTTTTTAATCAATATTGTAACAGATGACGTCAACCGAGCTCGGTTCGAAATGAGCGTTTAATATTTAAAAATATTAAGTATGGTTGACGTCGTAAAGATGATTTCTGAGGGAAGAAAAATTTTAGATTGCAAGTGGGATTCGGACCTTTCGGGTTCGAAAAGCGTTCAAACGAGGAATAGAGAATTTCAGCTTGCAGATGTGGGTTGCAATGGCCTAGTTGGTTAAGGCGTCTGGAGTACCTATCCAGAAGACGCGGGTTCGAATCCCACTTGCAATCTTAAAATTTTTCTTTCCTCAAAAAATCATCTTTACGATGCGCGTCGCATGCGTTAATGCGTTTAAAATAATTAATAAGTATGGTAGTTGCTATCTCAATAAACAACATTGATTTGGCTGTAATGTCAACGTGTTGGGTGAAAGTTAGTTAAACACTAATCCAAGAGATGGCGCTACGCTACCGAAAAGCGTAAACGAGGAATAGAGAATTTCAGCTTGCAGGTGTGGGTTGCAATAGCCTAGTTGGTTAAGGCGTCTGGAGTACCTATCCAGAAGACGCGGGTTCGAATCCCACTTGCAATCTTAAAATTTTTCTTTCCTCAAAAAATCATCTTTACGATGCGCGTCGCATGCGTTAATGCGTTTAAAATAATTAATAAGTATGGTAGTTGCTATCTCAATAAACAACATTGATTTGGCTGTAATGTCAACGTGTTGGGTGAAAGTTAGTTAAACACTAATCCAAGAGATGGCGCTACGCTACCGAAAAGCGTAAACGAGGAATAGAGAATTTCAGCTTGCAGGTGTGGGTTGCAATAGCCTAGTTGGTTAAGGCGTCTGGAGTACCTATCCAGAAGACGCGGGTTCGAATCCCACTTGCAATCTTAAAATTTTTCTTTCCTCAAAAAATCATCTGTATCCAAGACTTTCCTAATGGAAACGCGCCTTAAGGCTTAATAAATAAAGGCCAAGAGAGAGGCTTCTTATTAAATAGAACCTTTCACCAGATCAATGTCTCAATATGTTGAACAAACAGGACATATGTCTCCGTCAATCTTCGCGAAATCCTGACAAACAAAATGTTTCAACCCGACACTGGACAAACGGACAAACGGATAATATTAACGGTATTATTTTTGTTGGCTCTGCTATATTGTTGTTGCTTGGGTTTTCTCGCTAAGAAACTATTTCAGAGCAGAAGTAGATATTAATTAAACGATTTCTTGCGAATTTAAGGGAAAAGATTTTTGGGGAAAGTCATATTGTTCTCTTAGTAGTTTAGCTTAAGCTTTTTTTTTGAAAGAAATGCTTAGACCATCTCGCGGCTTTGAAATTCCACGCATTTTTTGTTTGGTAAATTCATTAAAAGAGTCCTCCTGCCCTGGGTTAAAGGAAGGGAATGTCAGACTTTTGCTGGCTAAAGATCCACTCATCCAAAGGACAACTAAAGGAGCAGTTGCCCTTTGCGCATCAGGGTTACGGTTACTTTTAAAGACGGTCCCGCGATTCCGCAGCTTCTTTAGGCGCGCGTGAAATACTACTCGGTATTGACCCCGGCCTGGTCCTGATCGGACGGCAAGCTAGAAATTCTTCTCTTCCATGAGAAATAGGTTACAACGACAGCACTTTACAGTCGATATCTTACAAAACCACCTCCTATCAGTATAACTTATGTAAGGCAACATTTCACCTCATCGTTTCACCCATTATTGGGTACATTTGTCCCCATAGTTCGCTCCGAGCCTTAATGTAAGTACTTCGTCGCGGTTCCGGAGAAATGGGTTACAAATATCCTCCTTTCTGGGAATGTCCCAGATCAGTGGGTTGCACTTAGTATTGCAGTTCATTTCTTTTGCTGGAACATTCGATTTGGAAGCGATATCAAGTATCTTTGGTAGATAATTCATATGTATAAAAATTGAGGAAATCAAAATCAAAGATATGATGGATGGATAGTATGAGTAATCGAGGAGTATTTAATGTAAAAAGACATGCAACCTATAATGTTCCCACAGCTGGGACACAGGTCTCATCTCTGTGAGAGAGAGAGGGCTGTAATTAATCCACCACGCGAGAACAGTGCGGGTTGATAGATGTCATATGTCTTCGAATTTTAGGTTTAGCATATGTGTAGGTTTCCTGACGATGTAATCCCAATGGAAAATCCCAGGAGTACTACTGGTACGTCTACTTCATTGTTTTGATAGCAGTGGTGATGAAATACACAAAGTAAAACGCCTGCTGGGTTCGAACATACGACCTACAACTCGTCAGTCGGGATACCACTGGGGTAACCATTGCTCCAGATATTGAACACCTATACCAAACATTACATCCTGAATTCCACAAAAACTTTAAGGTCGAAAATCGCTTGCGGTACAGACAGAAACACAGACAGATTTATGAATATTTTGTATGAAGTGTTGACTGGCCCGTGTAAATAATACTAAGCCGGATGATCCGTTAGACGATACCTCACGCGGCGACCGACGTACCGGCGCCCGGCAGAACTAGACGCGAATACTGATTTTTTAGTGTAGATTATTATGGGGAATAGTTGATTAGGAAGATTCAAGGTTTAATTTGATATGTGTTTAACCTTTTAACCGCGTGGCTAAATATCAGTTGCCGTGCCCCTAGAACGCGGCTATGAATCGTCCTTAATTTTCTCTTCCCCTCTCTTTCTGCTCCTGTAAAGCTCCGATTTGCTTAATATCATGGTGTACAATAAAAAGTATTCTATCTGTCTATGTACATAAATAGAGAGATATAGAATAGATGCAATAAAATCGAAGAAAACAACAAAAATCGTGAATATTCTCTGTCGCACAAATACGACACGGGCGGTGGGGGCTTATATATGCGACTCGCGCGGTTAAAGGTTAATTAAAGTCTTTAATTCACTGATAGAAAAAGCCTAGCTATGCTATTCTCTATAAGAAATCTCAACGCTGGACTCTACGATGCGCTCTACGACGAGGCGGCTTTGAGATCGTACGATCGTACAGCGCGAGCGGTGAACGCTAGTGTCGCTGTCTGTAGCTTAGTGTATAGCAAACTTTAGTCCCAGACAGGACAGGACAGGGCGAGAGGGACTGTCAGACTTGTACTGACTATAATCCAGGGTGTCCTTCAATAGCCCTTTGCGTTCCAGGGTCACGGTAATTATGCGCTCCGTCATTAAGCGTACACTCATTGAGGCGTGCGTGGAACACAACGCGCCGTCGACCCGGGCATGGTCCATGGTCGGACAGCGAGTCGCCCATTAGTCGCCGCCCACATGCCCGCACTTACGGTGGTCGGAAATCGTCTGCCGACGTCTGACGCCGTGGGCGTCTACCGCTGCGGCTCGGGTGGAGAGAGGACGCTATTCTCTCCCTCACGCAGCCCGCTTCTCCTTCGCGAGCATGACTGCTTCGCAGAAGGAGGCGACCGCTTCCCACTCCGTCTCACCCCGCATCATGGCCTTGACCAACGTCGGGCGCGAGAGGTCTCCGCCTATCGCCGCCGAGAGGACACGGCGGTGCTTTGCCCAAGCACGACAGTCCTGCACCGTTTGCTCCACTGTGTCCTCCGGGCGATCCTCGCAGTGGTGACAGCCAGGCGTTTCTTTCCTCCTTATCAGACACAGGTACCTACCTCCCGAAACTTCCGTGTCCAGTGAGGACCTGCGTCATGTGGTAGGTCAGGAACGCCGTGACGCCTATCCAGCTACTCCTCAAAGAGGGGTCTTACCGTCGCGATTGCGGCGTGCCCGAACTTTAAAACGACTTAGACTAAATCAGTGACAGTGATAGTACGTAGTCAAGTTTCGATATTGTAATTTTTTACAAGAAAATCGGTTGTAAATCGAGTAATAGTAGTTTTGAAGTAGATAATGTTTTTACTGAATACTTATTGTTTTTTGCTGCTTTAAAGTGTTGTGATACTCGATTTTCTTGGGAAAAAGTAACACAGCGAAAGATGACAAAGTATTAGAAAAACTTCCCCAAGGCAAGGCAAGGACACCCTGTATAAGTGTATACATTCTAACAAAATCGCATAATAGCTATCAGCTGTTACAAAACCGCTATAACCTCGTGAACTAAAGGCCATATCCTTGGTGGTCTGGTCACTCAATTGACTAGCTGCACGCTCCAACGCTCCTCAATAGACATGCTCTAATAAAACTTGTGTGTAGGGACACAATACATAATAGATGGTACATATATCAAGTATTGTATTGTGTGGGTATTATATTAATGCGAAATAATGTTTTGTTTGACAGCTATCTGTAGTTTGTGATGGATTGACAAACAATGGACAATTTCAATCGCTGAAAATAGTCATCATAGCGTCAGAGATCTTTGGAAAAACTTTTTTTTTTTTTCATTATGCTTCTTATCGAATGAACCTCGATATTTGGTTGAAGAATCTTTTGTATGTTTATTTACTCTTAGTTTTTTTTTTTACATTCGAATCTCGGGATAATCATCAAGAAAAAAAAAATAAGAGAACGCTTTCTCATTATTGTTCCAAGAAATTATTTTCAACTTTAGCCAAACAAATAACACATTTAAGTTCGCGAAAACACAAATCTTAAAGTACCTAATTCAAATGTTCATTTTGCATTCGATTATCTGATCTCTGGTTATTACAAAAAGTTAAAATTAAAAAAATAAAATAAAAATTGTTTATTCATTAACCACAAAAAAGACAACAAGTTGATGATTGGAGCCTCCTTTTAAGCAACAAAAAGCCTGTATTAGGAGACTCCGCTCTTTCACAGCAAGTTTTTGTAACAGAACAGAACAGAACAGAAAACATAACAGAAAACATAAAAGAAAACAGAACAGAAAACATAATACAGGGGTGGTGGGGGGGTTGTGTGTTTTGTGCGTGACTGTGTAGGTGAGCGCGTGTGAGTATGTGTGAGTAGGTGAGCGCGTGTGTGTGTGAAATGGGTGAGTTAAACTATGTGCTGCAAAAGCTTCTCAGTGTCATCATAGGTAAATGGTTTTATCCAATTTGTAACCATTTTTTTACATTCATGTAGTTGTTTGGTGTATATGTATATCTCCATGTTTACTCTATTATATAGCTGAGCAGAACGTTTGTTGTATTGTATCGCAGCGAAATTTGTTTTAGTTTGAGGAATTTGGGCAATTATGTCTTTCCGTCTCTTTGATAGTGTGTTTGCATTATAAGGAAGTGTCTTATGTTTTTTTAGGACTGTATTAGTAATGTACAGTTTTCTAACCGACAGCAGATCACTCATCGTATAGACTTTCAGTTGAGAATCTTATCTTTTTGAAGTACATTATCTTTATTAGTGCTCGTTGTGCTCGTTCTACATCTATAAATCTGGTTTTAGCTGCACCGCCCCATATGGGGATACAGTAAACTACACACATCAAAAGTGTCTAGGGATCAAGCATTTTTATGCGGATTTCTTGAGATTGAGATGTGGCTTTGTAATAAATTTATGATTTTATAAATTTATATGGATCCTTTTTGGTGCATTTCATAATTTGAATCAGGAACTGTAAATCAAATTCGAGTAAAAGATGAAAATCAGCTGTCAATATTTTCCCTATAAAAACATACAACGCATTGAAGACATTATTAGTGCTACTGTTTCCCTACTACTGATTAAAACCAACGTTATTATGGAGCGGCGACGTCATTTAAGCAGGGAAGAAATGCTCAGAGCCGTGGGAATGACAGAAGCTGGTTCCCGGCAACGTACTGTGGCTTTAGCTCTGAATACAAGTCAGAGTGTTATCAGTCGACTTTGGACACGTTACCGAAGCACTGGTACCGTGGCTGAGCGCCATGGAGGACGGTATCGCTGCACCACACGGAGACAAGACCGATACATTCAAATCTTAACTCGAAGAGCTCCAACAATAACCGCCATGATGTTAGCCGTGAGGCTTCATCACTCTTCAGGGAACTTAATTAGCGACCAAACAGTCAGAAACCGCTTGCACGAAGTGAACCTTCATTCTCGAAGACCGCTACGGGTACCACCTATAGCAATGCACAATCGTAGGATTCGATATCAATGGGCTCTTGAACACAGAAATTGGGCAGAAGAACAATGGCGTTTCGTGTGCTTTTCTGATGAGTCTCGTTTTGGTATGAGACCGGATACAAGACGTATACGACACTGGAGAACCCCTGGACGCCAACAGCGATTAAAATCCTGCCAGGAAGTCCATCCTTATAGTGGTGGAACCATCATGGTATGGGCGGGTATTTGGATCGGCGGAAGAACTGAGTTGATTTGGATCAGAGGCAACCTCAACGCTCAAATTTATGCTGAGACGATTGTATCAGACGTCATCGTTCCTCTACAAGTGCAAATCGGTCCCTTATTTCAGTTAATGCATGATAATGCACGACCGCACACCGCAAGAGTTGTAAGACAGACTCTCGCCGCAGCTAACATCAATGTCCTGCCCTGGCCTGCTCAGTCGCCAGACTTGAACCCGATTGAGCATGCATGGGATATGCTACAGAGAAGAGCTCTGCCGAATATGGAGGGTATCCAGTCGCAAGAAGACCTTTTTTTGTTGTTGCAACGAACATGGGCGGCCATTCCACAGCGTGATTTGGATGAACTCATTTTGAGTATGCCAAACCGCTGTTCTTGTGTTGTTAGTGTTCGCGGTAGAAACACGGATTATTAATTGTTTAAGTTGCCCAATAAAATTTTAAAGAAAACTGTTATTTCAGTCTTTTTTTCGAACTTTAATGTTAGTGGTTCAAATGTCAAAAATCCCTTTATTAGGAAAATGGCAAATTTCTTTATGAATGCAAAGGTGACTTGGTTTATCGTTAATCCTTAAAGAACATTTTAATTAATATCAATCAGGAGAAAAGTTATTGCAAAAATATATGTTGATCCCTAGACACTTTTGATGTGTGTATTACAGATTGCACAAGTGCTACATAGACTTCATTTAGGAGATTTCTATTTGGGCCTACTTTTTTATTTATATTTGTGGGGAGGACATATCGCAATGTTTTAAATATCCATCCCAGTTTCCTAACTCTTCCTGTAACATGCTCAAGATGAGCATACCATGATATTTTTTGATCAATTATGACTCCCAAATATTTGGTTTGTGAGACTTTACTAATTGCAGGACAGCCACAGTTTTTATTGTTCCAAACATTATCACATGAATGTACTTTAAGGTTAAAATCTTTATTTGGTTGTGAACGATTCGAGATGGTAAAACAGATGTAGTTCGTTTTTACTGTGTTTAGTGTAAGTAGGTTGTCGTTGAGCCAATTTGTTATTTGGACCATACCCATTTCCGCAGTGCGCCCAACATCGGACCAGTTGATCCCAGAAAAGACAACGGCTGTGTCATCAGCATATGAGAAGATTTTTGCGTTATCCACTTTTAAGTTGCACAGATCGTTAATGTACGTTAGAAATAATGTAGGACCTAGCACGCTACCTTGCGGTACGCCGAATGACACATCCGCATCCTCACTTACATGTGCTCCTATCTTAACCCTCTGCGTTCTATTTGATAGATAATCTTTGAAAAAATTCAGTGGCTCTCCTCTTATTCCTAGTCTTTCCAGCTTGGTCTTGGAAAAGTGATAGTAAAAATTCTGAACACCAATAATTTAAGACCTTTTTCCCTTAAGGTATTTTCTAATCGCACCAAAATATAAGGTGCGCCAGCATTCCTCAAATCGTTTCAAAATTACTTGGTAATAAATAACCTGTAGTACCTAAATCAAACCATCAAAGTCAGTCAAATGGTTCGAACCGAATGATGCATCGGTGAAGCACCCATCATTTAGCAATTATAATAAATCGTACAAGACAAATCTTTAACATACTTGTTGTAAATGTCAGGTGCGTAACATAACTTTAAAGCCAAGGATACACTAGTGGACAAATGTGCCACGACATGTATCGACATGTCAAGCGAAGTCAGCCGATTTCGCCTGACAACATGGCGACAACGCACGACTTCAGTCCACAGCGACGTCAGACGAAGTCGTGCGACTTCGCGGAACTTCGCCAGATATGTCAGGCGAAGTTCCGCGAAGTCACGAAGTTTCGTCTCACAAGGCGGTCCATATCATGACACCAACCCAGCGATGCCGCGCGATGTTGCCAGACATGTCGCGCGAATTCCGGCAACGTCGTGCTACTTCACCCAACGTCGCTGGCGACACGTGTCGCAGTTGTCGCCTAGTGTATCCTTGGCTTTAGGCCCTTTGTACACAACGACTCATGTCTCCCATGCCTTACGACTTACCCATTGACGCGTGCGTGTATATGAACCTCTATGAAATTGTATTGCAATATTCGCCTGGATTCCAAAATCTTAAGGTTGGTATCTACCAACCTTAAGATTTTGGTATCCAGGCAACGCAAGTCTCCGCTATCTAGCGGAGACTTGCGTTGCGTTGTGTTCGATGGGGCTAAGGGTCAATTATCACTGAGACGCGACGGACGCTGCGACCTCATTCCAATAGAGCAACTCGAAATGTATTTTTTTTGTACACGAAAATATGCACTGCCAGTATTCGTAGCGCCACGTGAACATAACTGCATTTATCACAACAAAATAGTTATTTTAAAGTCATTTTTTAGTGAGCAGTGATGGCCCTGTGGTATTGGCTCCGAGTTGAAGATCATGGGTACAAACCCAGCCAGGCGTATTACTTTGTGTTATTAATCACCACGGCTCTAAAAGGAAAACATCGTGATGAAACCGGCATGTCCTAGAACCAAAAATTAGAAGACATGTGACATCTACTAACCCGCACTGGGCCTGCGTGGTGGAATATTTCCCACTCTCTCTCACAGAGAGGTCTGTATCCCAGCAGTGAGATCATTTCAAGCTGATGATACAGTAGACTTTTGGCAATAAATTAGACAAGAAAACATAAAAATTACGTCTGCTGTTCACCAAGAGAAAATGCAGAAGCCAAACGCCAGTTCTGATTAAGTCCCGTAAAATAGAGACGAGCCTCTTTTTTATTTGAATAATTATAAAAAAGCCCACACTGATGCCTGAACTGGATTTCTCAAGACCTCAAGCTTAGCAGTCGCGTTTGCGACTACTAGAGAATCCAAGTAAAATCATTGAACCACTGAGTGACTATTCCATTATACTTAATTACGATAAAACGGTCGACTAGTGATGTGCGCATGCTCTACTGGCTACTCGATATTTTAATTAAACTTAGTCATTCATTATTATTAAAATCTAACCCTTGACGCCCTTGCAAATAGTTCTCGGGTGAGGATATGACAACTATGTGAAAGATTTCGTAATAATGAGAATTGTAAAATTTATTAGTAGCAAAAAGATCTTTCTATCTATAGGTGAAAGTTAGGTGAGGTCATTGGTCGTTTGTCAAGAAATGTGCCAAAATAAAATTATCATTTTGCTAGAAGATGTCGAATTTTTTCTGTGACAATTGTTAGGGTTCTTTACCCAAAGGGTAAAACGGGACCCTTTTCTCATTTTTAACGGGACTTTGCTGTCCGTCAGTCTGTCACCAGTCTTTATCTCATGACCGTGATAGTTAGGAAGCTGAACTTTTCACAGATGTATTTCTCTTGCCGCATACTAAAAACAGTAACATGCATTTTTAAGGGAACTCTTATAGTTTTTTACAATAATGGTACGGAATATTTCGTGCGCTAATCCGACTCACACCTGTTTTTTATAATTTTCTCTATAATTTCTTTAGCAAAATGTGACCCCGTGGATTTTAGTCAGTACAAGTCTGACAGTCCCTCCAGCCCGGCCCGGGATGGGAGCACTCATTTGATGATTTTTCCGCCAAACAAAAAAAAATAAAAAATAAATCACAAAAAAAGTTGGTAAAGTTTACACATACGGTTTAGATTATAGTGACCAGTCTAGATATTTTTTTCTAAACACAACCTTGTTTAAAACTAGGAATTGTGTACCGTGTTTACAAACGGTTAGACTCATATACACAACACCCTGACCCGGAACAACAGCTTGTATATGATGATAGCACAGCCGTCAAATGCTCAACCACTGCCCCAAATGTGCCGTCAAATCAACACCATCTATATGTATATTATGCTATACACTACCATCATCTTCATTCAAAGCCATGTACATCTGAATCACCATCGATTCCGCTCATCAAACGTCAAACATTATTAACTAACTACGCCATATCACTTGCATGTCCAATAGCATACCATGAAGATACAGTAGTAATTATTATCCCATTGATTTTGATTTACGATGCATGAACAATAATGAACATCACTGAGCTCACCGCCATAGGGATGGGAAATAATTGTATCGATAAATTAAAGGAATATAAAACGAGCGCAGACTTTGTAGGTCACGTTTTGTATCGATATTTTTTAATGAACACAACACAGTTTTTGAAAGTAAATGTTGAGGATTTTATTGTTTTTGCTTGTTTATTGAATGTTTGGGTTTTTAATTGAATTTTTGTGAAATAAAAGTTGATTGACGTTAATATTCACTGCAGGTTTTCATACAACGTTAAATCAATTAATTGAACAAAAGTGTCATAATAAATTGTATGTTTTAATTACGGTTAAAAAGTTTACTGCTGTTGATTTTTAATAAATTATTTTTATAATGTAACGTTTATTGATAATTATGTGATGGTAAATATAATCATTATTTCTTAGGGCTTCTCATAATCGAATTTATTGCAAGATCTACAAACACAAAATAATGAAGTGTGTAGTTATTATGTATACGTTCAAACCTAAGCTATTGGTGTCAGTTAGGATACGGTCTTAAAAACACTTGCATTTTATGCCATTTTATCTTCAAATTAAATTCATTGCATTCATCTGTAAATGATAGATATTCAATTAAGATCATTGGGATTCGAGAATTCATTTGATCCGTATTTTTTATTTTGGAACGTTAACCAAAATTATCGACGATGCGACGCTTCTAAAAACCACAAAATGACACTCGGTCAATATATAATTTTACAGGCATTTCCTTTCCCCATTGTCGAAATCAAATAACATCATAAAAAATTGGCAAGAGTTGCCAATTTTTTTCGTTCATACAATTCGTATGAAAAAATATGTAAAAAATTGAGATCGGGCTAATTTATTTTTTTAACATTTCTCTATATGTTCCTAGAAACACCTTTCAAAAATTTATATGAAGATTCATTGACTGGTCCTGGATTCCGAGGTATAAACCTAAAGACACTCCACTATACCTAAACAGGTTTTCAATTTAATTATGCAGTAAACTATTGTAACAAGTATAACTGAAATATCGATAACTTAGCTATAGTAAACAATCACATCACTAAACGGGCGTCAGCAAGACTGACCACAGCGTTTCCTCCTAGTCTGTTCCGAGCTCTGATTATAAATCGTGGGCCCTTTATTGTCCTTAAATAGTGCTGTGCCTTGTGGTCGCCTTAGGTGACACTTTGTGGTCTTTGGAGTCAGTCTGTTGTCTTTAGTAATAATAAATTGTTCGTGGATTGTGTAGATTTGTGTGTGGTGTGATTATTTTAGGGGTTAATGAGGCGTTTTAGTATTTAAACTGTTTAGTTAAGTGTGTTGATATTTAATTTGTGATGATAACTGATTTTAGACCAGATAATATTTAAAACGAGCAGACGTGTGTGTTGCTGAGGACTTTGTCCGCCATTTTTAATCTCAATCCTTAGCCCTTTTTAACCGACTTCAAAAAAAGGAGGAGGTTCTCAATTCGTCGGAATCTTTTTTTTTTTTATTTTTTTTTTTTTTATGTATGTTCCCCGATTTCTCGAAGACGCCTGGACCGATTTGGAAAATTTTTCTTTTGTTTGAAAGGGTATACTTTCCAATTGGTCCCATGATCACCAGGTCAGGATCTGATTATGAGATCCTAGGGAAATCGAAGGCATCCTTCAAATTTTATAGGCACATAGGACCATTTTCATATATTTTCTAAAGCTGTTCAAGTGGGGTGCTATGACAGGAAACCTCCACGTGCGCCCGTGGACTGGAGTTCCCTCTCGGATACGTCCGGGGGGAAGACCAGTTTTTCGGGCCGGTGCACCCTGGGATGCGGGCAAAAACTCTTCCTTAGGCACTGTGTGCCTAAGGGGTCTCTTTGCCCGTATGCGAATAGCCTGTCGTGTGGACGCTCCAACGTGTCCCTCTGATTAGCAGAGGGCACAGCGGTGGAGCGGGCTTGCGGACGGTGAGTTATGGGTAGCTCGCCGTCCGACCAAGGACCAAGCCCGGGTCGGTGGCGCGTCGTGTTTCGCGCCAAATGCCTGCTGGGGTCGCAGGTTTTTTCTTAACCCAGGTTACCGTGGCCCCGGAACGTAAAGGGTATAGGAAGGAACACGGGTGGATTTTAGTCAGTAAGAGTCTGACAGTCCCTTCCGCCCCACCCAGGGCGGGAGAACTCATTTGATGATTTTACCACCTAAAAAAAAAAAAAAAAAAAAAAAAAATGGAAGGTACAACTCCTTAACAGGAAGGAGTAAGCATCGATTGATTTACTTTGTGGTCGCATATCTCCGGAACTACAAGTCCGATTTAAGTAATTCTTTTTTTGTTGTACTAGGTATCATTTAACTTAAAGAATACTGTAAGTTTCATCAAAATCGGTTCAGTAATTTTTGAGATATGGAATTTTATTAGCTTATTGTGTACATGAGTGATGTAAGTACCGGTGCGAAGGATTACAAAATTCTAGTGCACATGTAAGAGAATAATGTTCTTGACAAGAATTCGGGTTGAATATTTAAACTAAAAAGAGTAAAATAAAAACTTTTTAAAAAAAAATGTAACCGCCTTCAAAAACAACCACAAAAAAGTGTAAAATAATCTACAAAATAACTTTTCTTTCGGAAGTCGGTGGCTAAAAAGACAATGAAAAAAAAAAAAACAAAGGCACCGACTTCCGAAAGAAAAGTTATTTTGTAGATTATTTTACACTTTTTTGTGGTTGTTTTTGAAGGCGGTTACATTTTTTTTTTTAAAGTTTTTAATTAATATTCAATCTCAATTCAAATCTCGTTCCTATGTTTTAGACGATTACTTTTGATTTTTCACACACAACAGTCACGTCACGTCACCGACAACAGATTGGTGTCGGTATGTGTACGTATCCACAAACATCAGTCATCGTCAAGTCGTCCGTCAGTCACGTCACCAGTTTGACTGATTCATTGAACATCAGTGAAGTTACGGATTAGTAACACGTGTAGCAATGACGGTAGCACAACGCTGACTGAACTGAGACGTCACGATCCCGGGTGTGTGGGGATAATAGTATGAAACTGGACCGGTGACTGACGTGTGGGAACAAAGTCACACTAGGAGTATAGAAACTTCTTTTTTAAACCGGTGACGTGACGTGACGGTGACTGATGTGTGTGAATGCACCGTTAAAGTCACGGATAGGCATATCCGGTCGTTGATTGGTTACAGACCAAGATTCAACCGAAGATAGCAGCAGAGTTTGGTTGTTAATTTCTAGCGTAGGACGCTAAGAAGGTGGTAGGTACTGGTAATTTTTGCGGAGTATCTTGGCATTCAAAAGGTACTAATTCTCAATTAAATTTGAAGACATGACGGTCATAATTTTAGACCTGCATGGACCATGGACATGCATAGACCTTCATGGCATTTTCAAATGACTGCCTAAAAAAAGACAATGAATGTTCTATATAGAGATTTTTAAAGGTCAAATTGTTATTAATCAGACTTTCAACCTCGCAACATGGTGTCTCAAAATTAGGACTCTAAAAGCTTGAACCTGCGGTCGACCGCCATATTTGAATGTTCGTTATTTTCATTATTCAATTTTCTCTAAATACAGTCGAGAACTTTCTGTGACACGTATTTAGTGTAGCCATTGCTCTAATTATACACAACAGCTGTCGGACGCCGCAGTGAGCTCTGTGGTCGCTCTAGTTGACTTTATGTGGTCATACGAGTTGGTTTATTGTCTTAACTTACCCTAAATTCAACTATGAATGTTGGTACTTTTTGGTGAGTTTCTGTTTTGCACGTATGAAAAGACGCTAATGTGTTTTGTCATTTACAAAGTTGGTCCATCGAGCCGGATTGTTCTCTTTATTTCTTGTGGTGAAGGATTCAACGAAAGTCCTGTCATAATGATGAACGTGACAGTTGACATCTATTCCACCAATTTGCAATAAGCGATTTCTAACTTCGTTCATAATATGCGCAGTAAAAGAGTAGAATTTATTTCCGCAGCGTCTGTGTTTCCGAACGCATACAACCCTAATCTCTTCAATATTACCAGTGAACAGGCTCTTCTGGGTAAGCTCGCACCATCGTAGGCTTTGTTTCTGACCTAGAGTAGATATTTAAATAAATAAGTAAGATTAATAGGAGCCCTGTTACGAGACATTCAATTCAGACTTACTCATAAATGTCACAATAATTTACTTTAAGATCAAATAAAAACTATCGTTGTATATGTTACAGGCAATATGTATATTCCGGAATTGTATAGAATGCCTAAGCTTTATATATATTGCCTACAACGTTCAGGCAATGTATATAATTTTTTTTGGTACCCATAACACAAGTTAAATCTTTACCTTGGGTACCAGAGTTCATACAAATATTTGCATGATTGACATTACCAACAGATCAATGTCTGAGATGTTTTTAGCTTTATTTTCTTATTTTATTGTATGTTCACCTTTGCTTGTAAATATTTGTCTGTAAATGCCTAAAAGCGCAAATAAACAATTTATAATTTATAAAAAAAAAAAAAAAAAAAATTATAATACGATTCATTTCATACATTGCCTAGCTATTGTATAAAATGTCCAAAGCGCATCAGGCAATGTGTATAATGAATGACCACGAGAAGGAGACATGATCACAGATCATGTCATTTATTTTTACTAACAGCCTATTTAATACAATACTCATAATCTAAACTATAAATAAAAACTAACTAGTAATATGTACAAATAATAATAATGTCATGTCATTTCACTAAACTACGTAAAATGTCAGAAAACGTCGACGGAGCACCGCTTCGCGGTGCTCCTACTTCTGGGTGGTTTTAAAAAAATAACCTGTCCGAGTCGGGGTGCCCACAGTCGTATTTACGATATTCAAGTACTATAAAATTTAAGAAAAGTTAAATTCCGAGGTAAAACTCATATAGCTAGTGAGCCTCTACTCGACAAGGATCCCGGAGGAAGTTGAAATTAGGATTAGCTCTCAAAAGATCAGTACCTATCTAACTAAATCATAGAGAAGAAAAATCGATTACATACATTGCCTGTGCTTCAACTGGCATTCTATACAATGCCTAGGTATTTTATACATTTCCTAGGTAAAGTGTAAAATAGTTTAAACATTGAACATCATTTCATACATTGCCTGAACGAGCGACCCCGGCATTCTATACATTTTCTAGGTATTGTATAGAATGCCTGCATTGTACAGATTGCCTATAACATATACATTGGTCCTGACTCCTTACGTCTCTTTGTCTACATACTTAATTAAATGGTGGTCCTTAAAGTTAATTTTATGACCCGAAATAAGTAAATTCTAGTCAGATTAAACACTCTACGGTCACTTTTATTACCTAATCTTAAGCACTAGTCTAGAAACTTCGATAATAGTACATTAGATGTAATGCACATTAAGTGAAGTTCGGAAAGAGTTTTACTGCGAATCGAGATAGCTTTGCAACGTCGAGTGGGGTTCGTTAAAGAAAATAGAATGTGTTCTTATGTCAACGTGAGCTTTAAGAGAATAACTAATGGCGGACTCTTTGGTTAGTGTCCTTTTAATGTATGAAAAGACGGTAAAGAGTCTTCTCTATGGTTTATGGATGAGTTAGATGGTCCTTCGAGCCGGATTGTAAGAAACAATTGAATAAAATCTATGACATACGTACGAAATTTTTTCTGCGGTATTTGAGCTTATTGTGTTTAGATAGACTGATAATAAAAACAGTGATTTCATTAACTTTTCCCTAAAACCAGCATACTAAAAAATATATGACATTTACCAACCCACATTGAGATCGAGAGACAATATTGGTATGTCGCAGATAATGGTCAGACTGAGAGGTAGAGGAGGCCCTGTGTCTCTATTATAGATATAGGATAATTGTTGATTAGTACTACATAGAAAGAAAATCTGAAAAAGTGAGATCCGTCATAAACTGCTGAGTATCCAATACGAAAAAAATCTTTTTCCTTTTGATTTACTTTTTTATTCTAGTTCCTCAATACCTTGACTCATGAATACTTCTATTACTTACTAAAGAAAAATATGGGTGACTCGCTGTCCGACCATGAACCATGCCCGGGTCGACGGCGCGTTGTGTTCCACGCGCGCCTCAAAGAGTGTCAGCATAATGACGGGGCCCCCCTTTAGAGGGCCAAGGCCTGCCAGGTCGCGGGACTTATCGAATTTCCGTGACCCCGAAACGTAAAGGGCTATTGATGGACAACGTGGATTTTAGTCAGTACGAGTCTGACAGTCCCTCCCGACCTGCCCTGGGTGGGAGGACTCATTTGATGATTTTAACAATATACTAAAGAAAACCATAATCTTCAAATTGCATCACTCTACAACGCACCATATTCGTACCATATCCCAATTCTCCTATTATAGCATATGATAAATATTTACCTTATAAAAGCAGCGCACGCGTCGACCGCGTAAACCAAGATTAACTACGCGTATATCAATCTTAACTCTTTGTAGTAAAGTTATAAATTACCCAGTTAACCGTCGTTTAACTGCTGTTAGAGGTTAATTTTAAACGGGTTTGTGTAAACTAGATATTTTTGATACTATTGAAGTTTAATTTCGTTGGTAAGCTAAGCATGCGTGGGCGCATTTGGTTTGTAATTTTAATAGATTTAAAACTAGTTTGGTTATGTCTTTTTTTGTTGTAATAACTAAACGGATCACACGTATGTCAACAGAATCGCAACATGTTAGATTCAAATTCAAATATCTGACGAAGTGCACTGTGAAGAATTCTTGGGTTGGAGCACTCGAAATACGGGAATAAATAATAGACGTAGTCACGGTTAGAAGCAACGTATAATGAATGGTCAAAATCACTGACAGGTGAAACCAAGTACCCACTAATATTTATATTAAAACAATATCAGCATACCCACTATTACTTATGACTACAACATACATCACACCTCCCTTCTTATTCTTTAAATAGTAACTAAGCTAGAATATTACATTTAACTATAATTATACTTATTTTCTACCTTAATCTATTTCGAACCGGACAACCGGTCTGCGTATACGTTTGGGACCCTCCACTGGTGGCGGTACCGTCGGCTCAGCGTCACACCTAGGTGGGTCAATGGGCTGAGGTATCGTAGGCACAATGTTGCTTTGGGAATCATCAATACCTCTGTCCATCACACCTTCCCCTTCTGCAATACGTAGTCGATCTTTAATAAAATCTCTAGAATCCGGTGCATTTACCTGGCCATCAGCCTGTAACGGCACAGCAGTCTCACTTCGGCCGTCATGTTCTATGTTCCCCTCATCTCCTTGACAAGGAACATCTGACAGACGAGAACGGCTCCTGATTTGATCAATGTGTCTTTTGAGAAGTCGACCGTCACCGCTATCCACTACATACCTACGAGTACCTTCTATATCTCTTACAGTTCCTTTTACCCATTTATCTGACGCACCGTACTGTCTTGCCCACACTGTATCACCTTCGCACAGAGTTCGTGGTTGAAGCCCCTCACCCTGTGCCTTGCGTCCCTGTACCTGTCGTACCCTATCTTCTAATGCCCGGTGCCCCCGTAACAAGTCGAGTCGAGAACGGAGTGAGCGCCTCTGTAGCATTGACGCAGGTGTCTCACCTGTAGTGCTGTGTACTGAATTTCGATAAGCTAACAGGAATGTTTGTAAAGCCGTATCCACATCAACATTATCCCTATACGCTTTTTTTATGGCTCGCTTACAGAGTTTTACAGCGTTTTCAGCCGCACCGTTCGATGCCGGGTGGTAGGCTGGTGAGAAGCTTTGACGAATACCATTTTTTTTAAGAAATGAACTAAACTCTTCACTTGTGAACGGCGGCCCTTGATCCGAAACTAACTCTTCGGGTAGACCGAATCTAGCAAATGTAGCTCTTAAAATTTTAATGACTCTTAAAGCATTTGTGTTTTTCATTTCAAATATTTCTATCCACTTTGAACTAGAATCAACTAACACAAAAAATTTTGAACCCTGATATGGGCCTAAGAAATCTATATGCAATCTTGTCCACGGCTGCGCGGTATAGGGCCACGGTTGTGGCGGCGCCCGTGGTGGTGCGTCAGCCTCCGCGGCGCACGTCTCACATTGTTTACATATATAGCTTCTATGTCCGCGTCTACATTAGGCCACCAGACATAACTTCGTGCTAGCCCTTTCATCTTCACGATACCCATGTGACCAGTGTGTAGCTGTCTTAAAATCAGACTTCTTAATTTAGTAGGTACTAGCTTCTGCCCGCGACTTCGTACGCGGATCCTGTTGCTTATGCCGGCGACGACGGGGTCGTCAAAATCGAAGATCTGAAACGTCGAATTCTAAGAGCCAGGCTGAACAACTCTTGCCAAGACGTCATTCCTATATGTATATGTTATAGTGTAGCTGGGGTCTTGGAGTTCCACATCAGGTGTTCCAGATCTCAATTTTCATACGTCAACAGAGAGTGCTCATGAGGCTGGACAACTCTTGCTAAGACGTCATTTCTATATACATATGTTATAAAGTAGCTGGGCTGTTGGAAGTTCCACATCAGATGTACCAGATCTCCAATTTTTATGCGACAACAGAGGCTGCTCATCAGGCTCAACAACTCTTGCTAAGACGTCTTTACTGTATATGTTATAGAGTATCTAGGCTCTTGGAGTTCCACACCAGGTGTTCCAGATCTCAATTTTCATATGTCAACAGAGAGTGCTCATTAGGCTGGACAACTCTTGCTAAGACGTCATTCCTATATATGTTATAAAGTAGCTGGGCTGTTGGAGTTCCACACCAGGTGTACCAGATCTTCAAATTTTATACGACAACAGAGGTTGCTCATCAGGCTCAACAACTCTTGCTAAGACGTCTTTACTGTATATTTCATAGTGTAGCTAGGCACTTGGAGTTCCACATCAGGTGTTCCAGTTCTTTAATTTTTATACGTCAACAGAGAGTGCTCATCAGGCTGAACAACTCTTGCTAAGACGTCTTTACTGTATATGTTACAGTGTAGCTGGGCTCTTGAAGTTCCACATCAGGTGTTCCAGATCTTCAATTTTTATACGCTGACAGAGAGTACTCATCAGGTTGAATAAAACTTGCTAAGACGTCATTCATTTATATGTTATAGTGTAGCTGGGCTCTTGGAGTTCCACATCAGGTGTTCTAGATCTTCAAATTTTTATACAGCAACAGAGAGTGCTTATCAGGCTGAACAACTCTTGCTAAGACGTCGTTCCTGTATATGTCATAGTGTAGCTGGGCTCTTGGTGTTCCACATCAGGTGTCCAGGATCTTCAAACTTATACTCTCAGCAGAAAATGCTCATCACGTGGAACAATTTTTGCTATGGCACCATTTCTGTATCTCTTATAGTTAAGCAGGTCTGTTGCGGTTCTGCATCAGGTGTTCAAGTTTCCAAGATAAATTATAGCCTATATGTTAACGGGACTTACTACCTATACAACGAAAAAAAAATTATTCAAATCCGTCCAGTAGTTCCGAAGATTAGCGTGCACAAACACACAGACAAACAGACAAACAGACAAACAGACAAACCGACAAACAGACAAACAGACAAAAAAAATTTTAACTACATTTTCGGGTTCGGCATCGATAGAATAACAATCCCTGATACTTTTTTTTATATATTTCCATTGTACAGACACCACTTTTCTACAAATTTATTATATGTATAGATTACCATTCTATACCCCCACATGAGGCACCCGAATTCTGAATATAATTCGCGACGTCTATTGTAATATGGTTGTATTTCTGCCTTAGCTGAACATTTATTCGGCCAGCCAGACTGTACGTATGACATTATTCTGCATAACTCAACATCTTTTTGCGTCGCCTCTTTAACATCATTATGAGTGATGGGCAAAAAATCTTCTACAAAATGTACATACGTACTGTCCGTCCTATCCGAACGAATCTCTGTTTTATTAGGCAGACGTGACAATGCGTCCGCACAATTTTTTTTTGATGTGACATATTCTATCGTATAATTATATGCGGACAATAGTACTGCCCATCTCTGTAAACGAGATGCGGCCATAATTGGTATTCCTACTTTATTTCCTAAAATATACGTTAAGGGTTTATGATCGGTTCGCAGCACAAACCTTCGACCGTACAAATATTGGTGATACTTCCTGATTCCAAAAACTATTGACAGTGCTTCCCGATCAATCTGTGAATATGATCGCTCCGCTACACTAAGAGATCGCGAGGCATAGGCTATCGGCCGCTCGCCGCTTGGTGTGATATGGGACAGCACGGCGCCGACCCCCACGCTACTCGCATCAGTAGTCAACACGAGTGGCAGGTCGACCGAGTAGTGTGTTAGCACCCCACTACTAGCTAGCATCGTTTTAACCCTATCAAAAGCATTTTTGCATTCTTCACTCCAAACATATTTTACTCCTGATCTCAATAAGTTGTACATTGGAGCTAAAATTGTACTTACGTTTTTTATAAACTTAGCATAATACATAACCATACCTATAAAGGCCCTCAACTCCGATATATTCGTCGGTGCCGGCGTGTTTATAATCGCTTTGACTTTATCTGTACAAGTGTGTACACCGTCTGCACTGATGACGTGCCCCAAGTAAACTACAGATTTAGCAAAGAAGGAACACTTGTCTTTCCGCACTCGCAACCCATACTGTTCTAATCGATCAAAAACTTTGCATAAATTAGTCATGTGCTCAGACGCCGTGCGCCCCGTTATGATGACGTCATCTAAAAATACTCCTACCTGCGGTAAATCCGCGAACATCTGTTCCAAACGTCTCTGAAAAATGGCCGGGCTCGACGCAAGACCATACACTAATCTGTTATAGCGAAACAATCCCTTGTGTGTGTTAATAACGGTATATTTGCTTGATTCATCTAGCTCAAATTGGGCAAAAGCTTGAGAAAGATCCAGCTTGCTGTAATGTTCCCCACCATTCAACCGAACTAGCAAGTCTTCAACCCTAGGTAGTGGATAACGATCGACTTCTATTACCTTATTCAATGTGAGCTTATAATCGGCGCAGATCCTTATGCTGCCGTCCTTTTTAACGACGGGCACGATAGGGGTCGCCCAGTCCGAACGCTCGACCGGAGTGAGAATGCCGTCCCGCACCAGCTGGCCCAGCGCGCGCTCCACCGGCTCGCGCAGCGCATACGCCAGCGGGCGCGCGCGCATGAACACTGGCCGCGCGCCCGGCCGCAAGTGAATGCCAACCTTACCACCAGTGAACCGCCCCAAACCGTCCGCGAACACTTTACAATATCTGGAACTAAACATATTTATATCAAACTTTGATCCATTACAGATGCTATTGTTATTTACAGAAGTACGATAATCCAATAACGGCAGCTGTATTGCTAATGATGCCAACCATTGCCTGCCTAGTAACATTGTTTTGCCATTTTTAATCACATACAAGTCTAACTGTTTACATTTATCCTTATATTTGACTAGAGGTTTAATAACTCCCAATGGTTTAGTGGTTTCTCCTGTATAATACCTCAACACAATATTACTTTGTACAATTTTTAAGTCACTAAAGAACTTATCGATGCTTCCGGCAACAAATGTCGTAAACGCCATTTTGGCGAAAATGAGTTAAGAATGCAGCCCTACTTAATTTTTGGCGCTGCGTCGATCTAAAAATGTGAAAAAAATATTCGCCTAAAAAAAATACTTTTACACCCAAAATTTTTACTATTATAATCAAGATTTTTTAGAAAAGAGGGTATGTATAACTCATATTGCTTAGAACCGAATAACCGTGAAGGTCGTATAATGCAACGTACAAACAGCTGTCGGTCGTAAAAACATGAATACATAATTAATTGTAATTACACCCCACAATCATTTTTAAAACGTAAGCTCTGCTGAGAAACAATTGTCGTAATGTCACTTGGTCTTGGAGAATTGGTTTGAAAATTGAATTATGTAGGTCGTAATATAAGAAAAAAGAAAGAAATACTATACTTTGGGAAACCTTAAAGAATATTAATTGGAGAAACATTAGAGTAGCAACTTTCAGAAAGACCAATTTAAACCAAATAGAACTCAAATATTCAATGAAAGAAGATGCAATTACACATCGAATCAAGTTGTTCGAAGATGTCAAGCGTAAAAGAAAGGGAAAAGAGAAGAATAAATCAAAAGAAAATACAGAAGAAATGTTAGAATTACAATATAATCGAGTAAAGCAGTTGACTCCAAAACAGCTATATACGGATAAACTACCAATTACCGCAGCTAAATACAAAGATCTGCAACGATTGTGTGATCAGGGGACAATACACAAACGGTTTCATGCCGAATACAAACAGCTTCCTTGTCAGTCTCATAATGTCATTGATACTCTTCCTGAGACTGACGAGGAAGATGAAATTTCTGTTTAATTATCTTCTATCAGAAAATCAGGTCTTCAAATTTCTGGTTAATAATCTTCTATCCAATGACAGAAGATTATTAATCAGAAATTTGAAGACCTGATTTTCTATAACTCGTCGTCGTATTATGTTTTGCATCTACTTTTTTATTATCTTGTCGATAACACTTTCCCATTTTCACCAACGACACTAAAAGTTAGGTAGACCATAGTACAGAAGCTTTCCGAACAAACAAGATCTAGAAAGATGAACTACCTAAATTTTTAAGGGTGTTGGTGAAAATGGGTATTGTTTATTAAAATTATTAGAGCAGTAAGCTTGGTAGAATGTTTACTTATATTTTTTTGTAATTCATTATCAATACGTTTTAAAAAAATGTCGCGATTATAAAATCTTCTTGAAATCAATGAAACAAAATGATTACTTAACATTTTGAATTATGTCTGGCTGGTTAGGTACGCCGTTGGAGGTAGAACACTATAGGCATCTTGTAACAAACGCTTGATTAAATTATACGGGACGATGCCTATAATATACTTACTTAAGTGTTTTTTATACCTTTAGGACCTGCCAGGTCCTAAAGGTATAATTTTTAATTATGTCAATTTGTGTTTTATTTTATTGTTTTTATTACAATTAATGAAAACTCAACTTACAGTCTTAAATTCATTGATTTGCTTCAGATATTTTCATGTTTGTTACATACCATCGCATCAGATCGTGGTGTTTACACTCATTTTTATTTCAGTATATGGTTTTTAAAACCAAACCCAGAACTATTGTATTTAAAAACTGGTGCATACTTCTAACTTCCGTTAGACAAATCGTTCTCCATTGATTTGTTAGTGGTCGTAAATACCAACTTCTTGAATTTTCTGGGGTGTATGTCCAAGCTAACTTTTAAAATAAGGCTTTGACATAAATAGCAATAATATAATATGAAACACCATCGTATTTTACGTATTTCTTGTATAGAACACAATTTTACAACTTTTAAAGTTAAAAAGATATAAGCCAAAAATGAAATTATTTTTTGTTTTTCGTTGATTACCAAAAGTGCTATTTTGGTGTTTACGACCTTTGTTGTCGGAAGCATCGTTATTATAGGTGTGTTCATTTATACATGAGATAGCACTACCTGTATCGCACTCAAACTTCATTATTTTTCCTTGAACCTCTAATGACACAACAATAGGTCTGCACTGTGAAATTTTCAATTCATTAAGTTCAATTATTATTACCTCGTCACTATCGTCGCTGTTGACTACATTATTTTTGCACTGCTCGGCCTCGACGGTATAATGACGTGTCAACCGCGGACACATACGTCGCAAATGACCCTGTTGGTTGCACACCCGACATACATAGTGCCCGAACTTGCAAACGGCCTCCTCATGCGGCCCGCCACAAGCTCGACACTCCCGCTGCCGCCCGCGCCGCTCCCGCTCCACCGAGCCGCCCGCAAGCGCCGGCGCCGGCGCCGCTGGTGCGAACCGGCCTGCCTGCGGCCGCTTACGTTGTGCGTACTCGCCTTCCTGCGAGTGGCCACCAGCGCGGCCTTTCACTGCTCCGCCGCTGCCGCCACCGCCCTGCCGCTTATTGATCATTAGCTGACAATCTACCGCCGCCTTGTGCTCACTGACCGTCTGCTCCACGACCGCTGCTGCATCTTTCTCTGCCGCCTCCATGCTTACGGCCAGATTATATGCTTTCATGAAGTCTAATTTAGCCTCTGCAAACAGTCTTTGTCTAATCGTTTCACTTTTTATCCCGCAAACCAGCTGATCTCTTAAACTTTCTTCCAACCATGCTCCGAACTCACAAGTTTTAGACATTTTCTTTAAAACCGCCACATAGTCTGATATCTGTTCACTGTTTAGTTGTTTGCGATTACGAAATTTATAACGTTCCGCTAATTCACTCGGTTTTGGTTGAAGATGTTTTTCCATAATAACCGTTATTTGTTCAAAAGTTTTTGTGTTTGGTTTCGCCGGTGTACATAAATTCACTAATAGCTCGTAGCTTGCTGCACCCATTACAGTAATTAACGTTGGCACTTTTAACTCACTTGATATTTTATTAACTAGAAAGTACTGTTCCAGACGATCTACATATAACCTCCAATCGTCCTTGTGGATGTCGAACTCGGTAATCCTACCGATCGACATTTTTTTTAAATTTTTTTTTTCTTGTTTAATCACCTCTAAACACCTTTCACAATTAGGTAATAGTTTATCCTCGTCGCCACTGAAGAATTCTTGGGTTGGAGCACTCGAAATACGGGAATAAATAATAGACGTAGTCACGGTTAGAAGCAACGTATAATGAATGGTCAAAATCACTGACAGGTGAAACCAAGTACCCACTAATATTTATATTAAAACAATATCAGCATACCCACTATTACTTATGACTACAACATACATCACACACTGAAGTGCGTGTCTATCGAGTTCCGTTTCTGACGGGTTGCGAATCGATCCTGAGGAATGACGAATTGCGTAACTGACTAGTTGCATTTTTGACCACATACGTGTTTTCCAACTAAATATCATGCTTGTTAACCCAAAAGTACATGAGCAAAGGAGTACTAGATAATAACACCATCATTTTCAGTAGTTGTTCGCTGTCATAATGACATAATGTACCATCATTTTTTTTATCGTGGTAAAATAATCAAATGAGTCCTCCCACCCAGGGCAGGGCGGGAGGGACTATCAGACTCGTACGGTCTAAAATCCACGGTGTCCTTCAATAGCCCTTTATGTTAAGGGGTCTCGGTAATGAGTTAAGTCCCGCGACCCCGGCAGGCTTTGGCCCTCTAGAGCGGGGCCCCGTCATCATGCTGGCGCTCTTTGATATAATGTACCATCTAGAGATGAATGATGTAATAAAGGTTCTGTTCTGTTTCTGGCCCATTATTCTCCATAGAGATGTATGCATTGGAAACCTACGGTACTTTCACATTTATTATGTCTTGTGACTGGGACTGTGGCACAATAACTATTTCTGTACTAGTTTTATTTTATTAAATGTCTTTTGAACATTCCAAAGTGCCTGTAATTGGCCTAGTGGAAATAAATGATTTAATTTGTCAAGGCACAAGCATTTATGCCTTTGTCAAACTGAAAAGCGTGCCGAAGCGTTTTTGTTTGTAATGTATAGAATTGTTTGAAGCCTTTCACATGGACTATCGGACCGCTTTCGCTTTTTATATGACAGGATTCGGATCGCATTCGCTTCGCCCTGTCTGTTTGACAATAGCTTTATTGTTCCCACTGCTGTTTGCAAACCGTCGTGTTTGTTTGACCAGAATTATGAATGTGGACTAGGAGAAGAGAGTATGTTAGGGCTGCCTACCCCATGGAACTAGAAAAGCGTGAGATTATGTTTATTTGAAAAAAAAAATTGTAAGCACATAGTGGTCGAGTGATCGATTTCTACGTTTCACGTATAATTGACGGAACAAATATTTGTATGATTTAGTAGTTGTTTCGAGTCTGGGTGTTAGCCCGCGCAATGTTGAACCGACCATTTGGGCGTTTATAACCGGTTTTTTGAACCAATCGCAAATGGTCAACATAACATATTGGTTTAGTGTATGTGAATTGTAACTATGTTTATTAACGCACCCAAAACACGGGAGAAAAAAAAATTGGATTCTATCGATGTCACCTAAGTCAAAAGTTTATTGCTCTTTTTAATTAAAAAACAATCAATACTCTTTTATTTTGCTAATACTCATTGACGTCAATCAAAAATAATATACTTGATAGACTAATTTATACCTAAGAAACTTCATCTCGTCTTAACAAGCTTAAATCTACTAAAACAAAAAAAGAAACAAGTAATTTCTATGTAAATTATTTGTTAACCAGCAAAGAAGTTCAATGTACTTTTATCTTAAAGTTTTTTAATGAAAATTACAAGCGATTACCGTTGATTACGCGGCATAAATAAGTAGGATTAAATGTTAAGATTACGGTAAAGTTTAACATTAAAGTAATTGTACCGCTTTTTATGGAAAACCAAGAAGGGTTTTCCATAAAAAGCGGTTTACACTTTGTAATTGTTTTTTTTCAACCATGGAGTATTGCATTGCCCAGTTACTGGGTTGTGGAGGTCCGACAGGCAGTCGCTTCATGTAAAATACTGATATTCAGCTGCATCGGGTTCGACTGGAAGCCGACCCCAATATACATAGTTGGGAAAAGGCTAGGCAGATGATGATGACTTTGTAATTGTTTTGCACCCTTGTCATCATAATTCGCTGTTACTAACGCATATAAACGGTGAAGAAAAACATCGTGTAGAAACCGGCATGTCTTAGAACCAAAATATGAAGACACGTGACATTATATTTGTCAACCCAAACTTCGGTGCCCAAACTAGGCCTGCGTGGTGGACTATGGTCCACTCTTTCTCACAAAGAGGAGGCCTGTGACCCAGCAGTGGGGACATTTATAGGCTCATGGTGATGAACGGATGGCGCAGTGACTGAACGATCGACTGCTGTGCTGCTTGTAGTATAATTTGATATTAAAAAAACTATTCATGATTTTAACAATATTAATTTATTTATTATTCAATCTCGTTACCAACCAATCTTTAACACGAAATAAAGAGACCCCGTCCAATTGTTTACAAGGTTCGTAAAATGCTTGTTTTTCTACTTTTTCCTTTTAAAAACAATTTATGACCCCACCCTAGGGGGTAATGTGGAACGCTTTGTTTTCTATTAAGTGGGCACAGACCTTTATTTATTGGGGGAACGCGATTGAAATAGGTAATTTGAATTTACATTTTTAAAATGGCCATTTGGGATTGAAGAATAGAAAGAGTTTTTTGTTAAAAGGGTATTTAGTACTTTGAACACCGATTTTTGGGAAATACGTAATATTTTAAATTGAATCAAATATGACTGCTGTTAAGGGCCTTCGCGCCTTTTAAGCCGTAAAAACGTTACATTCTAAAGCATGCTCCTCATTAACGGCTGGGTGTAAAGATTGAAAAAAAAATATATGTTTACTGTAGATTCATGTACAACAATGTGAGCAAATTTTATTTTCTTAAGACAAATAGATGAGCTGTAAAAAAATATTTAACAACACGCTATTTTGTTCAAATAAATGCTCAGTACTTCTAAACGGTTTCGTTTATTTAAAATATTTTTGAATAGATCAATCGGTGTTAAAATTTACTACAAAGTGAGCAACGCTCATGTAAATCAGTCAATATTTTACAAAGAATATGTTAAATATTGAGGTTTCCATGTATAAAAACCGGGCGAAGGCGGCCCGCGGCAGTCGTTCCTGCCTCGCTGCATAGTCTATGATATCGTTTTGAGGTATCGCAGTATGCTCGGGACATATTAGTTTATGTGGTGCAGATATGAAAGTGTGCTGAAAGCTCCGCCCTGATGCTCAAGGTCATTGAGGGTACTATGCGCCTTAAGTATGTTATAAGGAAGACAAGTGAGACAAGCGAGGGCTTGGCACACTGATTTATTAACGGTAGGGCACATCGCGCGGGCGCAGCCACGCACAGGACACCTAGTGGGAGGCCTGCCTTCGCTGCGTTTTCCGGTCCGTGGTCGCCACTCGAGAACTTTTCTTCCCCATCGGTTGTCAGTTCTACGAGCGATGTGGCCTGCCCATTGCCACTTCAACTTGCAAATTTTATGAGCTATGTCGGTGACTCTGGTTCTTCGCCGAATATCCATGTTCCGGATTTTATCCCGCAAAGAAACTCCGAGCATAGCTCTTTCCATTGCTCGTTGAGTGACTCTTAGTCTCTCTAAAAGGCCAGCATTCAAATACCACTAGTGTATAATATTTTAATTTAATGTACTAATGAAAGTTGGCAATACATTATACCATGCAGGAAAACAGTTACATGACCACATCATAATAATTTGCAATACATATTCAAATGATTGTACATAAGGACTTGTACTCACGGGTGCCGTCACTGACGGTCCGGTTCGCACGGAACAAATATTTGTATGATCTACAAGTAGCTGTTCCGGGTCTGGGTGTTTGTGTATGTGAGTTTCTGTTTGTAAACACCCACGATTTACGAGGAATCCTTTGTGCGAGGTATTTAAAAATTAAAAAATACGTCACGAATTCGCGCACCTATGAATCATGAGTATTTTCACGGATCTGTCACAAAAATTTGACGAACAAAGCTTCTGTTTTTAGCGAATGTCATTTTTATAAGACAATTCGCAATTTGAGACGAGATTGTAATTTTTCACGATTTCTAATGCGTTTGATCACGGTGTGATTTGAAATGTACTTTACAAAACTCTACTCGTCGAGGCCGAATCTTTAATTTCCTTGTTTGAACGGTTCTGATGGAGCAAGCTCGGGCATGCAGACAGCGAGTAATGGGCGACTCGCTGTCCGTTCACGGGCCATGCCCGGGTTGACGGCGCGTCGTGTTTCACGCGAGCCTCAAAGAGCTGTCAGCATAATGACGGCGCCCCCTAAGGCGCGGGCCACATATAAAAGACGTAAGATGCAGACGGGGCGGACATATATGTCTCATCGGCGTCTCTTTCATACAAAATGTATAGAAGCGTCGCGACGTAAAACACATGGAAGTGACGGGGCGCAGACGCGACTCTCATACATTTTCGCACGTCCGCGACGCGTCCTCGTGTCGTCTTTTCTATGTGGCCCGCGCCTTAGACGGCCAAAGGCTGCCGGGGTCGGACCGCCTTAAAAAATCATACGTACTCGTGTATGCGAGCCCTATTCGGCTACCGGCTTCCAACATTCCCATACTAAAACATGTATATTAGGTCCCCATTAGGAAAACTCGTT
Organism: Agrotis clavis; assembly: GCA_954870645.1. NCBI lineage: Eukaryota > Metazoa > Arthropoda > Insecta > Lepidoptera > Noctuidae > Agrotis > Agrotis clavis. Next base: position 6,141,929 of record OX940942.1, read on the forward strand.
TACTTCAATATCAAAACTAGATATTACTTCCATAAACTATTTTATCTAGTATTCGCACAAATGTTCACGCCTACACAACTTTCAAAAACTTTCCTAATGAAATTAAACTCTAGCCTCCATTTAATACGGTTTAAATTGCTTTAACACGGACTGATATCTAAATTAATACCCTAGGAATGATTAGAACTTTGACATTGCGTGGGTTACCCAAGTTAAAGTAAATAAAGTTTTAGTAGATTAACGTGTGACCTTATTACAAAGGATTAAAGTTCAAAATAGATGTGAATGTGTGGGTGGGAACGGTGGTTTGAGATACCTATTCTGATACAAATTGATAAACTGTTTGTGGCCAGGAAACGCGTGGTTTATCTGCAAAAATCGAAATAGTTTGATGATCATAGTTATCCAACTCGAAATAAGGGTAAAGGGAGATTATTTTGTGAGACAGGCAACTCAGTGATAGAGTCTTAAAAGTCTCTCAAAACGTTACCCATGCATGCTGTAATGCGAAATGATGTGTCACTTCATCTTGTCCATTTTAGTGGTGAACTAGTTGCATCATGTCGCATTACTGCATGCATAGGTAACGTTTGGAGAGACTTTTAAGACTCTATCACTGAGTTGCCTGTGCCAGGGAGATTATTTGGTGAGACAGGCAACTCAGTGAGAGTTGCCTGTCTCACCAAATAATTTCCCTTTATCCTACAAACTTACTAATAAATACCTCTTTGTAACATATTAGTATAGACCAAGAATCTGATTTTCTTGTCTCTGTTACTGTGGTAAAATAAAACAAAACAATAATTATATCAGCTTACCTATTTGTGTAAGCTGATATAATTATTGTTTTATTTTATTTTATTCAAAAACAATAATAATTTAACTGTTTTTTTGTGTTATAATTCTATATTTTTAAATAACGATCGAATCTACAAACAAGAAGAAATCATAACATAATCTACCCTAACAAAAACGTAAACGGCAAATGAAGGATCTCCTTGGATTTTAGTCAGTACAAGCTAACAGTCCCTCCCGCCCCGCTTCGGGTATGAGGACTCAGTTGAAGACTTAACCACGATAAAAAAAGAGACATTTTTCAAAGGGATCGCAATATTTTTATTGACGTGTGTACTCAACTTTGTTGCCGCCTTTTTAGGAGCCCCAACCACCAGTTTTCAATGAAATCAATTCAATACTAAAAGCACCTATATTGTGTTACTTACATACTGTGGTTGTCACATTTAATTCATTTCACATTATGTTACAATTGCCCATGCCCATTTCACAGACGAATGAACAGTTTTTACATTCAAACTATTGAAAACCGTATCATGAAAATTGAAACCAATTTGGAATTCAATTATGATGGAATTTATATAATGTGATTTAAGGGTTTCCCGCACACGGGCCACCGGCGACAACCACAAAACGCCGCTAGTTTTTCCTGTTTTCATACATTTTCTATGGACTCGCCCGGTTGACACCGGTGGCCGCCACACGCTACAATCGTCGCTGCCCGTTTCTTGTGGCCCGCACCGGCCACTAAACGTCGACACAAAACGCCGCCACAAGCCACTCGTGATTCCGCACCCCTCACTCTCTTACCTCAGTAATGCATTGGTTATAAAAAGTAGCAGCCGACGACCGCAAGTGTCGACCACCGGCCACAAATGGCTGTCGCACGCTTCAGCTACCTCTGTAGCCACGTCTAGCTTCTCGTGGCGGCGTTTGTGGCTGTCGCGAGTGATGGCTCGTGTGCGGCGACACTTAGTGTGTTTGCCAACGAGTGATGGAAAGTAGTTTACGAAATATTGCCTGCTGGGGTCGCGGAACTGCCCAAGCTTATAACAGTGATCCCAGATCGTAAAAGGTACTAACTAATTGTATAGAGATTTAAGTCAGTACGATTCTAACAGTCCTAACCACGGCGGGAGAACTCATTTAATCTATTTTTTTTATTTTTTTATTTAGAAATATACGAGTATAAGTATGTTTATCAGTTGTCTAGTACCCATAACACAAGCTCTGCTTAGCTTGGGACTAGACGGCGTTGTGTGATAGTTGTGGAATATTATATTATTATTTAATGATTTTCATCATCATTAGCTATAATCCATCACAAGGGCCCAGTGCGGGTTGTTAGATGTCACATTTCTTCGAATGTTTGGTTCTAGGACATGCCGGTTTCCTCACGATGTTTTCCTTTACCGTTTTGAGAGTAGTGGTGATGAAATAAATAACACAAGTAATGCGCCTGGCGGGATTCGAAACCACGACCTACAATTCGTAAGTCGGGACCGATACCACTTGGCTACCACTGCTCTAATGATTAATGATTTTAGCATTAAAAAAAAAGAATTTTGAAAATCGGTCCACAATTGGCCGAGTAATCGCGTAACAAACACGCAAAAAGTAAAGATCATCATAATATCATCCAAGTAGCCGAAATTAATAAAAATGCTCACAAAATAAAAAGTACTGAACCAAATTGGATGAAATTTACGGGTGAATTAATTTTTTAACGATCGATGCAATAGTACAGGGTATAATTTTTTCAGATTTTAGCCGGTTCGATCCCCGGGTGTGGGAGAAGAGAATTTTCGAAAATCTTTGAATGCAGTTTGCTTTCTATTCAAAAATAAAGGAATGTTTCCTTTGAGTAAAATTTTCTATCTGCAGTATTATGAGTACTTTCCCTCCAGGTGGCATTACAAAATTCCACCCTGTATACAAGTATATTCCACATTGACAATATTATTGGTTGGCAGTTCAGTCTGTGTAATGTAAACTGAATATCTTCTATTGCCGTGTGACGTCAAAGGGATTAGGCGATGCGTTGCCAAGCTAAGGACACAAAGACGTATGTCTGACAGTCTGTAATTCTACCTGTAGTATGTAGGCTCACCTTAGTTATCGATACAATGCGATTCAACAAAGTATTGAATTGCACTGCCGACATGTTGTGACGTCTGAGTTGTCATACTCGTAGCGAACCAGGGCCAGGTAGGCTGGGTTAGCTAAAGCGGTAAGGCCGTAATGTTTAAAAATGACTCCCCAAAAGCTTACCTATTCGAGTAATATGAATTATATGGAACTAGATTTTGTCCGTGCATTTTTCTTGAAAATATCAAAAAAAAAGCTAATCTATTTGAGTCAAGTTTTTTACTGAGATAGATTAGGAATTGTTGAGTAATATGCACAAACAAAAGCTTATCATTTAGAGTCTGGCTCGTGACTGAAATAATATATCTATAGCCTTTGTAAATAAGCAGCCCGGCAGCGTATTGCCAAACTGTATACTGACCCTGACCCAGACCGGGGTTGCTCTGAGATCGATCGCAGTTTGCCTTTGTAGTTGAAGAGCAAACTGTATACCTATTCAGAGAGTGTCTGAATCAAAATGCATTTTGCTTTAAAATACTAGACCAAAATACATACGAGTCCAGACCTCCAGCGTCTCGTCTCGTATCGGACAGAAACCGGATAAAAAGTCGAATTCGCTTTTGCATCCTTAGTCAAATTGCTGATTCCCACCTATCAAGGTAAGTCGACGGAGCCCCGCTTCGCGGCTCCTATTTCTGTTTGCAAGGTTTAAAGTAGCCTAACACGAAGAGGATGACGGGGTCTTTCAGACCCCGCCAATTCTGGACTTCCAAAAAAAAAAAAATTCAGAACTAAAATGTGCCAAATCGGTCCAGTCATATTCGAGATTTAGCGAGACGAACGAACAGTAATTGATTTTTATATGTATATGTAGATTATGTAGATCTGGGTAGTCATTGCAATGGTTTTCTAAAAAGTTATTTTTTTTACTGCCATGGTGGGTAGGAGTCCAAATGTCATGCGAAATTGCGGACAAACGCTAGTCCAACCTATGATGAGTTAATTTTAAACTAATGAAGTAACTGGCCGTGGACGGCCAAATCTGCAATTATGACCAATTGCAAAAAAACCTGAATTTTCATCAAAATCGGCCTCCAGACTCCTTTCAGCATTTTTCGCTATTCTTCATAATTATTTTATGATTTTGCCATCTAATATGCTCCGTTGGAAAATTCACCCTGTACTCATATATTCTCCGTAATATGTCAAAAGATTAAAGATCCGACATTTAGTAGGTTCAAGACTTCAAGACCTATAAATAAAACATGACTTCACCTATAAATATTTATCATTGAATGAGGATAATAACTCACTGAACACATGAGCAATTCTTTTGAGCTTCAAGTATATTATTTAGAGGCTATATACAAAAGCATTTCCATAAAAACTTCATTTCCGAAAAGGCTTGCCACTGTGTAGGAAATATAACAGTAAATTAATTTGAAAACAAACACCGTTTGCGCTTGTTTTCCAAGACTTTAGGTTTGTTATAACGGTACGGTGTTACACTAAACAAATAAAAAATAAAAATAACTATGTATGTCAAATTGAGAACCTTCTCCTTTTTTTCGTGGGTCATAAATAATTATTAAACATGATTAATTTAAAATGAGTTTTAGACTATTCTTTTTGTTTATGGTAACATTAATGCTAAGTTTATTGGTTGTTATTATGCATAAAACGAGTATATTAAGTAAAGGTAATTTACAGAATGACTCATTTTCTTCAAAGAATTGTATAATTATTTTTGTTGAAACGATATCGATTCAAAAGGATTAATTCGATCTTAGGATATATTTTTAAGCTAGGTTCATCGAATTTTAATTTTGTTAACGGATAATTGATTGTGAATTTTGCATCCGACAGTCAGTCTGGCTTGATCCTCGAGCCGAGCAGGTTGAACTAATCCCTGATTGTCGCGACTAAAACTGTTTGAGTCATTAAAAGTGTGAACGTGTTGTTTAAAAAGTTGAATAAATTTGTAATAATAACGATTGTGGACTAATTTTCTGATTCGACAGTCAAGTAAAACAGGTGAGAAATATTGCCTTTTCGTAATTTATTGATCTTATCTACTATTATGTATGTTCACTTTCGTTTTGTCAGTTATTCATTTCAACTTGTTTAGGACGGGGGACAGTCAACTCCTATAGCTGTAAGGAAACTTTTGTGTTGGTATTGCTATTTTGTGTGTTAAATTTATACAATGGCAGTGGCTGAGCGATTGACTGCTGCGTTACGTGCCGCGGGTTCGATTCCGCGCAGAATCAATACTTGTGAAATCTACAAGTAGTTGTTCCGAATCTTCCGTTTGTGCATATGAGTTTGAATGTTTGTCGACGCACCCACGATAGAAGAGAAATTCATGCAATGTGAGGTTTCACGCAAAGCTCGGCTCAGATGACGCTACCAGCGCATGGTGTCATTTACTGATGATTAACTTGACATACATCATACATTCGAAGCTACACTTGACGTTACTTACGTTATGAAACTCTCTATTGTGGCATATTTTTGAAAATCGTCTGGTCAGCTATTATTTTATGGAAAAGGTGTAAAGAATAAAAATTTTTGAAGTGAAAACTTCTTTAGCGGCGTTGTACACTTTTTCTGTAATGGGTAAAAAATTTAAAACTCGCGTCAGGGTCACGTGACCCTGATCGAAAATGAGTAAGACGTCATTCAAATTAGTTAATTTCATATCTGTACTACTCCAGTTTTAAAATAAAACATAGTAACAAAAAAGTTTTCACTTCTACCGGCACTCCTGGAGTGCAACCTTTTTTTTTTTTTGTTTATGTGTGAAATCATCAAAATGACTCCTCCTGCCCCGTGTGGAGCGGAAGGGTCTGTCAGACTTATACTGGCTAAAAGTCATCCCTGGTCTTGCAATTGTGCTTTGCAGTTAATACGCAGTAACCTCTGAAGACCTTGTAAAAGTCTTTTGTGTCAAGTGATCCTTCTTTAGATCTCTCCTATTACCTACATTGTTTCACTAAGATATGAGTATTATACAATCTCTCTCCTGAAACCTCCAGGTGTTTCTACCAGAAACTATATTCTAAGCGGGCATGCGGACAGCGAGTAAAGGGCAACTCGCTGTCCGAACATGGACCACGCCCGGGTCGACGGCGCGTCTTGTTCCACGCGCGCCTCAAAGAGCGTCAGCAAAATGACGGGGCCCCATCTCAGAGGGCCAAAGCCTGCCGAGGTCGCAGGATTATTTCCTTACCGTGACCCCGGAACATAAAGGGCTATTGAAGGAAACCGTGGATTTTAGTCAGTACAAGTCCGACAGTCCCTCCTGCCCTGCCCGGGGTGGGAGGACTCATTTAATGATGTTACCACGCTAAAAAGAAAAAAGTGTCTACCTAGAGTTAGCGGCTAAAAAAACGGTTTTCAATAGTCTTATTAAAAACCGTTTTTTTCCAATTTGAGAATAGGCTATTTATAGATGAGAGTCTCAGGGTAAAATCATAAATAGCCATTTACGTTCCAGGGTCACGGAACCTGTTTAGACAGTCACTCTCACTTTGTCTTTGTATTTCCATTTTGTAACCCAGACTTCTATTTAGTAACCTATATTGTAAAAAAATGAACTTTTGTAACCTAGAGTTACAGAATGGAACAGAAATGTGGGTTTTTAGAACCATGTTTTAATTTGTAACTGAAAAATACCTGAATAATAAACAGTTTCAGTAACAGTTTCGATAGCGTAAAACACAAAATTTTATTCACAGAGTGTTCATTAAAATATATGGAGTCCTACATAATACATACATTAATTTAAATAATTTTGCCGTTATTTTCATGCTATAGCATGATCGCAATTTCTGAATTACCCAGTTATTGGGTTGTGGAGGTCAGAGGCACAAGATTTCTTTATTTTACCACTATTTGAAGTATTTACGGGTTAAAATTTCCTTTATGGACCATTGATTTATGGGAGGGTGAGGGTGGGGGGAGGTGAGCGGGGGAGGGGGCTGCCCCCCTGCGACATCGCCACATCTCGGAGCCTCATGGTTATGGAGATATCCATGCTTGAAGTTTTTAGGTTAGAATGAATTTTGAGGTTATGTTTTCGTAATGTTTTGGACATTATAAACCTGATTTATTGAAGGAGAGTCGGGGGGAGCCAGGTCGACGGAGCCCCGCTGCGCGGGGCTCCTACTTCTGGGTGGTTTATAAAAAAATAACCACGAAGGGGATGGCGCCATCCCCTTCTAACCTAACCTGTCCGAGTCGGGGTGCCCCAAGTCCCGAGCTCGCTTCGCTCGCTCTTGCACTCAATAAAACACCAAAGTATTAACATTTTGACAAACGATGACTGACAGATAAAAAAAAGACGCTCTAAAACAAAATGGCGTCGCTATGCGTTTCGTTCCACCTAATGTAAACTCAAAAATTCGTTAATTTGTGTGTGAAAAGTAAATGTAATTGCATAATACAACAATTATTGTGCACACTTATTACACACCAAACTAGTATATCGTATATAAAATTATATTTAACCTTCTATTGGTGACGTGCCGTCAATTTGACACCTATTAACTAAAACCACTGGATATGTGTCGAACAACTGTTTCCCCTCACCCGCACTTCTCAGTAGCTGCATTTAGCTCAGTTTGGCGTCCGATTTCACACAAATTGGTACTTGCAAACGCACAGATGATGAGATATAGGATACCCGACGTCAATTTGACGTCACATCACCAATAGTGTCCGTAATTTATACTACTATCAAGTTGTAGTTTTTCATTAAAAATTAATCCAAATGAAGAAGATTACGAGTATTAACACTGAGATTTTAAAACAAAGTAGCAGTGATGAGTTAGAACAGAATCACTGAGTGGAATCTGATCGTAACACGAAAAGTGAGCAGAAAGTCCAGAACCTGACACGGACTCCGAGGATGAGTTTTTTAGTAATTTGAAAAGTGATAGGCTTTTGTTGCTCAATAAGTGCCGCAAAAAATAAAAAAAAAACATCACATCTATACAAGTAGTGCAAGAATCCTGCCTTTATTGCCTTAAAAAAAACCCACGCCTCACCAAAATTAATCTTTATTTTTTTCCACTGTAGTAGTACGTTAAAACATTTTTTTTCGTTACTTGTTAAAGTATCAATAAGAACTGAACGTTGGATTTCATTTTGATTGATTTATTTAATTTTATCTTCATTGATTTCAATATCTACGAAAATGCTAGCTGAATATTAATACTAAGTTTGTGTGAATAATATACGTAAAATTTTCTACTGTAATAATATATAAAAAGTGTTTAATTTATGAAAGTAAGATATCTACTTGTAAATAAAGCCATTTGTTTCATCCCCATGCACTTAGTTGTCCTGAAATTCGGCTTTGCAGAAGTACGTCAAAATGACGGTACGTCACCAATACTGTTACTCAATCTGACGTCACCAGTAGAAGGTTAAGTAAAACGTGACATAAATTTAATAAGATACACCTCGAAGTCGTCAACGGAACGTGAAATGTCAACTTTGACATCTACCATGACAAAAATGTAGTGCTATTTTCCAATTTGTATGGAAACTTTAAACAAATTAATCTCGTAAACTGTGAACGTCCGAAACTTGAAAATTTGTGAAAAGCTTTCTATTTATGAGTACTATCTACAAAAAAAAATATGAACTTCGAAATCAATGGTCCATAATGGAAAGTTTATCCTATTTACGGTTTTTTCGTGTGATAAAATCATCAAATGAGTCCTCCCACCCAGGGCAGGACGGGAGAGACTGTCAGACTTGTACTGACTAAGGCCCACACGGTGTCCTTTAATAGCCCTTTACGTTCCGGAGCCACGATAGTGTCGCGACCCCGGCAGGCTTTGATCCTCTTAGGCTCCATCATATTGCTGACAGCACTTTGAGGCGCGCCTGATAGATTTTTTACTGCACAACAATGATATTCTAATATACAGATATATTATACACTTACAAAACAACAGAAAAAACTGTTCCGCGCCGAGCGGCAGCACACATACACACTTTTTTACTCACACATTACATTTCACTACAAGTAAAAAGGATAGCTTGTTAGAACGTACTAAGAAAAAAAGTGACAGCTAGATAAACAAACAGCGCCACGCGTCATCAATCCCTCCGTACGTCGGCATCATAGACTAGGTCCCACGTAGGACATTTTCTGGTCTTCACGTTTTGCGCGCTCATTAACATATCTGTTTACTAAAATATCATTGTGCACAACTCTTTAATTAACGACCAGATTACCTTAACTAGACAACTACCCACATAAAGTTATTAAGTCAGTACAATGTCAAAATCTATCTAAACTTAGATAAATAAACGTCAGACTGATCACGTTCTCGGGATCTAGATTGAGAACCGGTTTAGGAAGATAAGATAGGTAGGCAAATGCACTGGATGGCCTTGGGAAGATCGTGTGGATGGAGTAAAAGTTCTTAAAACGGATTTGAATTTGGTTCCAACCCCAGCTTTGGACGAAGTAGGTCTGATAATGATGATGATTAACTTAATGAGTTTCCATCAATGTTATTAAAATCAATAAAAATCAAAGCATTTATGTATATCAAGTAGGGCATTACAGGCTCTTTTGAAATTGTCAAAAGATAACCCAGTCACAAGACATAATAACACTGTGAAAGTACTGTAGATCATCTACTACAGTACTCTCAGTCTTGTGACTGTGGGACTACAGTAGATGCCCATTCCAAAGCCTAGATATCTATGGAGAAGAACGGGCAAGAAACTCCATGGACATTAAACTCCATTAAATCGCCAAAACTTGTTACATCATTCATTTTGAGATGGCACATTATGTGAGAATACAATGTCACATTGTCTGGAGTATCAACTAAACATTATTCTGAAATCGACACAAAAGCTTCATCCAGGTAATAAACTTAGAATCTACAAGAAAAATCTATATTTCGTCCTCCAAAAGACACATCAGACTCTTTTCACAGTTTGATGTATCGTGTTTATATATCTTAAGGTACTTGTGAACAAAATTGTGGGAAGTGGTTTTTTCACAGAAAGCCAGATTAATCCGCAAGGATACTGCCGATTTAGCGGCGGTAAAGGGGTGTCCTCATTGGTGAAGGCGACTTAAAAAAGAAAAGTTTTGTTTAATTTATTCATTTTTGCCTGTGAAAAATGTTTTGATCTCAGTTTAAATGGGTTTATCTTAAAAAAATACCATTCATATACACATAACTATTAAAACCTAATTAAAAAATAAACTAAAACGCTGTTATTTAAGTGCCCAGAACACTGATATTATTTATGACAACGATTGACTTCTGGCCAAGGTAAAAACCACACCCTGGGTCACAGGAAAAGTCAGCTAAGCGTGCGGAAATTTCTTTGAATAAATCATGCAGCATAAAAAATTACGAGTAAGTAAATTTTTGTTTTAGTCGAAAACAAATTATATCTCTATCTACTTTTGAAATTATTAATATCCACGATTAAAATACTCTAGTTCGGAAGACTTGGGAAGAGATTTTGCCCAGGGGTTTGCACAGGTTAACTGCAACTCCTCTGCAGGAATTCACACATCCTTTCCTACCCCAATCTTCCCAATCACCTGCACCTTCTAGAATTCAGGCCAACGACACACGATAGCTACGTATTGCTAATTTGAGTCCATCGACACTCAAAGAAGAAGATAAAGATGAAGAATATTTATCTTTCCTTACATACTTTTATCCACACACGCCCAGTAATCTAATATGTTCAATACGGCTAGACGTAGCTTATATAATTATGATAATGTCACATCCCTTCATCGTAATGGCCTCATAAGAGGCTCACATTCAGCAGAAGTCTACGTGCTGACAACTTAATATTCCAATAATTATTAGGTCTAGACTGAAAACATTACTTAGTATTCATCCCGCCACAGCCTAATAAAAGTATTTTTGGTAATTTTCGGTAAAAGACAGGGTGGAGGACATACATAATTCAGGAGCTATTATCGTTGAAATTTTTCGTTCATTATCAAAAAACATATTTAGCGGTTTTGGACGTGGCTATATCTATGACAAAATTGCAGAACTTAGAGTTAAAATCCTTTTTTTTACCGTGGTAAAATAATAATCAAACAAGTCCTACCACCCATACTGTCAGACTTGTACTGACTAAAATACTACTAGCCCACGTTCCAGGGTCACGGTTACCTGATGAGACAATCCCGCGACCCTGGCAGGCTTTGGCCAACTCTAAGAGGCGCGCGTGCAACACAACGCACCGTCGGCCCAGTCATGGTCCATGGTCGCACCCCGAGTCACCCATTTCTCGCCGTTCGCATGACCGATATAGGAATAATAGTACACTTCTGGAGAAGCTCGTAGTTGAATAATAACAACTGTAACTTTGGAAACGACATTCAGCCATTGATTTTGTCTGTCATTAATAAATCTTTGAAAATCACTCCTGTTAGCCAGAAGTTATAGAGTATGACAACTAGTCTAGCCAAGGGGTGTAAACTCAGTTGCTTGGTAGTGGAGTTCAGGTAGGTAGTCATCATCTGCCTAGCCTTTTTCCCAACAATCTTGAGGTCGGCTTCCAGTACCCTTAGCACGAGTTTTCAGTATTTGAGACGTAAAGTAAACTGGAACTTTGACAATTTCAAATTGACAATTTACAAGCAAAAAAATAGTTCCTTCTTCGCGCACCAGAGGCGCTGTTCCATTTTTCCATACAGAAACGCTGTAAATACTGGAAAGACGCTGTAAATTATAAGAGTGAAAATTCGTGCGAAGGGTACTGTTTGACAGAATGCAGTTAAATATCAGTATTTTACATGGAGTTCAGATAGATAGTCGCTTCAATTTGAATACTGATATTCAGGCAGATGAAATTTAGTATATTTCTGCTTAACTCTTCGGGGATTACGGGATTACAGACATGGTATAATTTTGTATGTGTTATTCTTTATATTTTAAATAACCAAGAATATTTAAACAAAAAAATTGTTCGCAAACTTCCACGCGACTTTTTTTCCATTTCCAACATTATACACTCGCCTTTACAAGCTCAAAGTGACAGATCCCTGTTGACAGTTCTGTATCGCAGGCTTTACCCGGGTGTACCCGGGTACTTTGCGTAATACCCGGGTTCTTTCTTTATTGTTTTATTTAGAGAAAGATCTGATGGAGTTACGTTAATTACGATGTGAAGACTAGACAATAGAGAATAATATTTTGTTTGTATTTTAGTAACTCTGTATTGTTTATGGTGATTTATTTGATTCTAATGATTTGTGATGTATAAAGAGGTGGTTATTTCAATTCATATTACCCAGGAGTTATCACAAGTTTTTACCCGACTACGGCAAAGCCAAAAGGAGGGTTATGATTTTGACCGGTATGTTATGTATGTATGTTTGTCTGTTCCCTCGTATCTTTACATGACAAATGAGGTGTCGTTAGAAGCGTCTCAGTTGTCCGCTGGTTATAGGGTAGGTGACGTGTCACCAAATCCAATATGGTGCCCTCTAGGCGATGTAAAGTAGTAACCGAAAAAAAATTTTTTTTCGCACAGTATCGACATGGGTATCAAATTGAAGAACTTGATGTGCACATTTGAAATATATATACATTATATAGCTTTTATATACATTAATAGCTACTTTGCCTGTTTCTAACAGTGTCAACATGGGTATCAAATCAAAAGGCTTAATGAGTACATTTGAAATTTACTCGCTACTTTGCTTTTATTATTATATACTTATCAAATAATTAATAACTAACCCCAAAATAGTGTAAATAAAAAATAAGTTAAAACAACTAAAACCCGACTACGACAAAAACGTTCACTGAAAAGTGTAAAACAAGAACAATATTAATTTATCACCTGCGGTTGTTTCACACAATCTTCGTTATGTAAGTGGCACACGACCACGGCTAGCACAATATCGGTCAAATTAATATTGTTCTTGTTTTACACTTTTCAGTGAACGTTTTTGTCGTAGTCGGGTTTTAGTTATTTTTAATTAACTTATTTTTTCAGTTTTTCATGACGTTAAGTAAACGGGTACTTTGACATTAATTTGATGGATAAAATTATTTCAACTCCACCACGAGGAACAGTTAGTGATTCTAACCACTATCTTCAGTTTTCGTCTTCAAATATATTTTGTTCCCATTCCACAAGAACGCCACAACGTTAACTTCAACATAAGTGACAAGCCAACCTCATTCCCGTCTGCGTTATAAAAACAGAAACTTATTTATCTCAGCACAAATAAATCCACTGGTGGAAAGCACTGACACGTTCCTAGATCTTAGATATGGCATGTGGGGCGAATCACTTTACCTCGGGGTATGAATAATGCTGTAGACTTAGATTATAGAATGTACAGATTACTAGTAAGTAAGAAAAATTATCACATTCGTTCGATTCCTGCGTAAAACAAGTAAACGTGTCCAAGTTGTCCAACGAAAACAATCGTTCAAAGGTGAGCGTAGCTTTCACTCATACATTTGTATAAAAGTGGCTTCAAGAAAAGCGTTACTTTTTGTTTTGAACGCGGAATCTGGATGTTTTATTAAAATCTAAGGCACAGTATATGAGTTAAATGCCGATTTACGCATCCGGTAAATGAGTTCAACATGCGTACTGTTTTAATTTACTAGCAACAAACTTACTTGCCGTGTTCATACTTCTATTTGTTTTTTACTCACTTCTGAATGTGCAAAGCTGCCTTTAGTCTATATTACCGTACCATTCGACTATTATGCCTTTGTCAAACTGAAAAGCGTGCCGAAGCGTTTTTGTTTGTAATTTAAAGAATTGTTTGAAGCCTGTCACATAGACTATATATCGGACCGCTTTCGCTTTTTTATATGACAGGATTCGGATCGCATTCGCTTCGCCCTGTCTGTTTGACAACAGCTTTAGTGATTTTATAAGCCATCATGCATCGGTAAGTGGACAATAAATGGCTTATACTTATACTTACTGTTACTTACGGGATATCTTCGGATAAAACCCGAATTAATTCAAGGTAAGAGTGTCGAGGTTTCGCTCCATCGTAGGCTTTGTCATAGTTAAAAACAAACACATCTCTAATAAAAAAAATATCGTCAGTGATTGTGAATTATTTTGAGCTGCCGAGTCCCTATATTTCGTCGCTGTTGCAAGCGCCATGATCGCGGGTTGACTGGAGAATGCGGGTGGATGAAAATAAATAGCTATTAGGGGCAGACAAATCTATCTACCCTCTTTCTTTGACTCTTGCTACAAACGAATTGTTTATCCTCCCAGTTTTACGTTTTCCTTTATTATTTTCCACTAGTCAGTTGGATATTATCAAAAAATATTTGACCCATTATTTTTCTTTTGTCTCGTAAAAACAACTATTTATTAAATTTACAATTTATTGATGCTGTAAAATAGCCAATTGTGTGAAATAGTTAGGTATTGTTAGTCATATTTTGGCTCAACACAAGCGGTATAGAATTTGGTCCACTCGTCTTTTCTTTGCTATTCTATGTTGACAGCTTTTCACCACGCGCTCTATGTCTTTCCCTCATACTCTGACTGCGCATCCCTATATAGTTGTAACCTACATACTCGTATCTCCAAGTTTCTCGTCATTATAGAAATATGTTACTTACGTATTCTCACAAGTACATAGAAATGTAACATTCTTACTTCTTATAAGTACGCAATTTACTAATTAATGATAGCGGTTATAGACCAATGGTTTGAGAGCCGTTATGGCGCTATGAGGATGTGAGTTCGATTCTTGCTTGTGGTAATAAGGTGTGTTGTTTAAATTCCGTGGATTTTTGTGGGACACCTTTAAAACATGTCTTTTTGACCAAAGGGTAAAACAGAGGTGCCTTATCACATTTCCAGCAACGTTATTCCATTATACTTGTATTGTTATTAATTCACGAATTTAATCATTAGGTTTACTGCTAAGTGGCTGTTTTAGACACGCTACGCCTAAAAAAAATATATATACCTAGTTGAAAAAAATAAAATAAAGCTTACTTAGTTTTGTTTAGCATTTTCATTCCTTTCCATTCCCTCCGAAGAATTATTTATAAACTACCGAGACATTTTATCAAAATGGAATATCATAGGTATTCTTTAAAAACCAGCACGTCTCGTACAAATCTCGACATCTGGGAAGAATATCAACACATCCTTTTATTATTTGAGGAGAATATAAATTTACTAGTTTTTAGAGTTCCGTTTCAGTAGTGGTGGTCCAGTAATGGCCCCAATGATTTCAAAAGCAAGGATACGCTTATAAAACATTTTACCTAAGCATTCTTCATACCCGGGGTGAGTCCCCGCTGCCTCAACAAGTCGAGGAGTGGCGGGAAGAGCTCCGGCGCGATATCAGAGCATGGAGGGAGCGACTGTCGCAACCGAGATCGCGTTTGATAAGGAGGGAAGAAACACCTGTTAAATCATACGAACTACGTTCAACTACGTTGCTTAAATCGACGACGCAACCGGAGTTGACTGAGTTGCTTTGGTCCGGAACTGACAGCTGGGGGCCAAATAACTGGTGCCATTTTCGTTGTTTGATTTGGGCCTGTCCTTACGTAATACATAAGTCAGTAGGTGCGTCCACACAGAGCGAGCAGCCTCGCGAGGCATTTGCCACTCGAAGCAGCTCGGTTAGTGTGGACGTGTCTCGGCCGAAGCAAGCGAGCGCACAGCCTCGGGCGAGCGACCGAGCTCCCGAGCCATACAGTGTCGGCTTTTTGTTTGGCTCGCGCGCGTATATTGTTTCTTGTCTCGGTCGAGAAACAATAGGCAAGTCCACAAAGAGCAAGCTGCCTCGCGTGGCAGTTGCCTCGCGCGGCAAATGCCTTGCGAGGTTGCTCGCTCTGTGTGGACGCACCTAATGAATAGCCCTGACCAATATGATGCTTTACTACTAGTTTGTTTAATTTATTTCATCACCACTGCTCTCAAAATGGCGAAAGAAAACGTTGGAATACGTTAGCCAAATGCGAGAAAATCGCGGTCAAATACACATTCAAACACACTGGTCGAACAAGAACCTACTTTTTTTGAAGTCGTCAAAAATAAAACAGTGTTCGCTAGTATGTCATAACTTTTGTATCCGCAGCCCGTTGTGGCCTTCTCGTCAAACTTTTTAAGTATGCATCCAGAAAGTTTGTAAAATAACACATGTTTTAAAGTTTTAAACATAAGTTATTGTTGACAACTTCAAGCAAGATTTTCTCAACTATGGTTTTATAATGAACCAACTTCTCTCGTAAAGTTTTATGTTCCTAATATTTTTTCAAGAAATAAATCTTGGTGAAAATAATGTCAAGTGCGTATACAGGCTGATATGTAGTTAGCGTGCGTATACAGGATGTATTGCTTGAAATGGGTAATACTAAACCTAATTTGCAACATTTTTAACCCCCTCAATATGGTTCTAATCTTGCATGTTTTGGAAATATTGAACTTCAAAGTTATACTATTTTAAAATTTGCCTCTATCATATGAACTGTATGTGGTGACAGTCGTTCATTTCTCACAATAATCTACGGTACTTTCACAGTTATGTGTTGTGTTGGGACTTTAGCACCATCATTTTGTAGTACCTATTTCATTATATTTTTTTTTATCAATGACAATTCTAAAGTGCCAGTAAATGGCCTACCTGAAATAAATGCTTTGATTTGATTTAAGCATTTCATGAGGGAGAGGTAGAAATTTTTCGTCACATCACGTCGCGTCGCTTCTCGGTGACCCTTTCTCACAGTCTCCTTCTGTATTATACGGAACCAATTGTTATTTATACTACTCGCACCTAGCTTTATTTTTACTATTGTGCGTCTGTCTGTATATCAGACAGAGCCCTTTCAAGATTTCAGGCCCTGACATAGAGTGAGTGTTGAATATTTATTACTTTTCAGGCATTCTGTCCTGGTATGTTATTAGGTTTTTTTAGTACATGTTTAGTCGATATAACCTTTCCTGATTTGATATTAAACTTTCTACGTCGTTCATGTCAATGATCTTTTCATGAAATTATAGTTTTTTTTTACTTTCGGGGTCATTGTTCTTTGATTTCTGATAGGGAAGAATGGGAGAAGAAAACGTGTTGTGCTGAGCCCAAGTAAAATGGGATAAGGGTAGGAAGATGGTGGTAATGACTCTTGGGGTTACGGAAAATCCAAAATGGCGGACGAATGGTCTACACTTTTGTACAAAAATAGTGATAAATAAGCATACGCCTAATAGAAAGCGATCATCATAGCTTATGGATTTTTGCATCACCAGAGTTGTCGCTACACATTGTCAGGGTTGGCATGATTAAAACAAGTTGAAAAAAATCTAGTCTAGAAATGAAATATATAATTTATTTATAAGTTGAGACGTCGACCCATAGGTCGAATCAATTTGAAATAATACGGGAAACTAAAAAAAATAATACTTGTTTAAAGCAAACTGTTCGTTTTATATAATTTAAAAAAAAACTATTTTTTTTTTTCCAACCCTGCACATTGCGGATCCTGAACTCTTTGAGGGTGTAAAGAAAGTAAAATGGAGGGCTGTTGCGAATGGTAAAGGAACCATGTCTTTTAGTTGTTTTTTTTTTAACTTTGCCCCACACTAGGAATTTCTCATGCGTCGTGGGTGCGTTTACAAACATAGAAACACATACCCAAACACCCAGACCCGGAAAAGCTACATGTAGATCAGACAAGTAGATACACACATCAAAAGTGTCTAGGGATCAAGCATTTTTATGCGGATTTCTTGAGATTGAGATGTGGCTTTGTAATAAATTTATGATTTTATAAATTTATATGGATCCTTTTTGGTGTGCATTTCATAATTTGAATCAGGAACTGTAAATCAAATTCGAGTAAAAGATGAAAATCAGCTGTCAATATTTTCCCTATAAAAACATACAACGCATTGAAGACATTATTAGTGCTACTGTTTCCCTACTACTGATTAAAACCAACGTTATTATGGAGCGGCGACGTCATTTAAGCAGGGAAGAAATGCTCAGAGCCGTGGGAATGATAGAAGCTGGTTCCCGGCAACGTACTGTGGCTTTAGTTCTGAATACAAGTCAGAGTGTTATCAGTCGACTTTGGACACGTTACCGAAGCACTGGTACCGTGGCTGAGCGCCATGGAGGACGGTATCGCTGCACCACACGGAGACAAGACCGATACATTCAAATCTTAACTCGAAGAGCTCCAACAATAACCGCCATGATGTTAGCCGTGAGGCTTCATCACTCTTCAGGGAACTTAATTAGCGACCAAACAGTCAGAAACCGCTTGCATGAAGTGAACCTTCATTCCCGAAGACCGCTACGGGTACCACCTATAGCAATGCACAATCGTAGGATTCGATATCAATGGGCTCTTGAACACAGAAATTGGGCAGAAGAACAATGGCGTTTCGTGTGCTTTTCTGATGAGTCTCGTTTTGGTATGAGACCGGATACAAGACGTATACGACACTGGAGAACCCCTGGACGCCAACAGCGATTAAAATCCTGCCCGGAAGTCCATCCTTATAGTGGTGGAACCACTTTAGGAAATAAACAAACTAACAATAAATTAATTCTCGAGTGCCACCAAGCTCTGGAGAGTTTGTCGATGTACAATCGGATTACTCTCCAGTGGATCAAAGGACACAGCGGATCTTTGGGTAATGATGCAGCAGATGAACTTGCGAAGAGAGGCTCTGATATAAAGGTGCTAGGCCCATACCCTCTTCTCCCACTGCCTTTCTCACAATTTCGTGCGTGGATTCGCCAAAGATCGACGGAACTCCATAACAACAGATGGTCACGGGCAACAGACTGTAGACAGTCGAAATTGGCTCTGCCGATGGTACACCCGCGATTAACCAAAAAACTCCTCAGCATGAGCAGGAATAACCTTAGAATAATTATAGGAACAATTACGGGCCATAACACACTTAATAAACATCTCTTTAACATAGGTGCCACAGACAGTCCCCTTTGCAGGGGATGCCTTGACGCCGAGGAATCAGCCGCCCACGTTATCCTGGAATGCGTGGCCGTGGCCTCTCAACGTGAAGAAATCCTCGGAACAGTGAGGTCGCTCCGCGAAGCCTGTGAAGCTCCCAGGAGGCTTCTGTGCTTTTGGGCGGAGCTAGGCTGGCTCTGTTAGCCAGAATCCCCACGCACAACGGACCGAATGGGAGTCTAAGTGCGGAAAAGGGAGTCCCATCATCATCATCATCATCATCATAGTGGTGGAACCATCATGGTATGGGCGGGTATTTGGATCGGCGGAAGAACTGAGTTGATTTGGATCAGAGGCAACCTCAACGCTCAAATTTATGCTGAGACGATTGTATCAGACGTCATCGTTCCTCTACAAGTGCAAATCGGTCCCTTATTTCAGTTAATGCATGATAATGCACGACCGCACACCGCAAGAGTTGTAAGACAGACTCTCGCCGCAGCTAACATCAATGTCCTGCCCTGGCCTGCTCAGTCGCCAGACTTGAACCCGATTGAGCATGCATGGGATATGCTACAGAGAAGAGCTCTGCCGAATATGGAGGGTATCCAGTCGCAAGAAGACCTTTTTTTGTTGTTGCAACGAACATGGGCGGCCATTCCACAGCGTGATTTGGATGAACTCATTTTGAGTATGCCAAACCGATGTTCTTGTGTTGTTAGTGTTCGCGGTAGAAACACGGATTGTTAATTGTTTAAGTTACCCAATAAAATTTTAAAGAAAACTGTTATTTCAGTCTTTTTTTCGAACTTTAATGTTAGTGGTTCAAATGTCAAAAATCCCTTTATTAGGAAAATGGCAAATTTCTTTATGAATGCAAAGGTGACTTGGTTTATCGTTACTGTGACAAACGATAACACTTTATTTGATGAATCCTTAAAGAACATTTTAATTAATATCAATCAGGAGAAAAGTTATTGCAAAAATATATGTTGATCCCTAGACACTTTTGATGTGTGTATTTGTACCGTTCTAGGATCGAACCACGACCGAACCCACAACACGCTGGGCAGTAGTCGATAGCTCAACCTCTGCCGACGAGTACCTATGTTTTTTTTAATTCGAACCGGTCGTTCCTGAGATTAACGCGTTCAACCAAACAAACTGAAGAGCTTTATGATATTAGTTCAAAAAAGGAAATTGTAACAAATCGATCATAACCGATACCCGAAGTATCAGGAAATGAACAAAAATACCGTAGATTTAACCCTTAACAGCAGAGCTATTAAGATAATAAATAAATACCACGGCATATTAACCTTACCAGCCATTAGCCTGAACTATTAATAAGGCACAGAATTATTTAATACATTTGATTTGGGAACTGATTTAAGAGGGTTATGTTTTATTGATGGACGGTTCAAAGGTTTTACTCAAATGAGGGTTAACGTTGGGAAATAGATCAGTAACACGTGCCAAAGATAGAGCCTTTTTTTTTTTTTTTTTAGCGTGTTAAAATCATCAAATGAGTCCTCCAACCCCGGGCAGGGCGGGAGGGACTGTCAGACTTCTACTGACTAAAATCCACGGTGTCCTTCATAGCCTGTTATGTTCCGGGGTTACGGTAAGGGAATAATCCCGCGACCCCGGCAGGCTTTGGCCCTCTGAGAGGGGGGCCCCGTCATTATGCTGACGCTCTTTGAGGCGCGCGTGGGACACAACGCGCCGTCGTCGACCCGGGCATGGTCCTTGGTCGGGCAGCGAGTTGCCCTTTACTCGCTGCCCGCATGCCCGCGCCTACGGTGGCCGGAGATCATCAAGCGACGTCGGTCGCCGTGGGCGCCTACCACTGCGGCTGGGGCGGAGGGAGGACGCTGTCCTCTCTCGCTCGCGGCCCGCCTTCTCCTTCACGACCATTATTGCCTCGCAGAAGGAGCTGACCGCTTCCCACTCCGTCTCAAAGATAGAGCCTTGAATATCGACGCTAGTTGCCAACCTGTCGATTTTTAGCCGACTTCAAAAAGGAAACGGTTCTCAGTTCGGTTGGTGTTATTATTATGTACAATGAACCCCCAGGTTTCCGGTCCAATTTCAGTGATTCTTTTTTATCTGTTTCATAAAAATTTCATCCAATTTGGCTCACCTTACTTACTAGAGAGAGAGACTTAGACTACAATATTCTTACTACAAAATTAAACACCATGATCCTTCTCATTTTCTCATATACTTATTGGACCGCGGTGTCCTGTTAAGAGAGTCCCGCGACCCTGGCAAGCTTTTGTCTCCGACAGTATGATCACATCTTGAGATGCGGAGAAATACGACTCGTCGTATACCCGGGCGTGATCGGACGCTTAGTTACAAGTAGAAAGCACTGGAGACGGTGGCAAAGCTAACAAATTGGTGTAGTGTGTCAATTAAATTATCAAAATTATTATTTCTGACTAACTGGCGTACTTACACAATAATCCTTTACTACATAATACATAATTTCACTACTCTAAACTTATTTTGCTATAAGAGTACAAAATACAATTTAATACCCCATTTCATTTCCTATTTCTATCTTTGTCTACCACTAAACAATGTCTAAATCTATCTCACTCACTCGACAATACCACATATTTCTGTACTTCTTTGGAAATGACTCAAAGTTCAATTTCCCCAATAAATATGTCCCGTTCTAGCATAATATAGACTAATATATTTACCTCTCGTTCGTTCATCAGGTCCATTTAGGGATGTACAATAAAATATTAGAGGTATTCTTCAATAGTTACCTAATTATGACCAAACTTGGCTTGGTTAAGTGGAATTGGTATAACTGGGATAAATATGGTTAGTGTTCTCGATAGGGTGGGGTTACATTCCGAGCGGGTTACGTTAGAATGTAAGGGTTGCCTTGTATGAAAACAATGAGAGACTCATAATATTACCACCTAAAATAAAGATACGCACTTCTGTTGCTCGCTAGAAATCTATAATTACTAAAGATTATACAAAAGACTAAAGACGCAGATTATACGAAGATTTTTGTTGAATTTCTGAACTAGGTACCTAACTAAAAAGGGTAAAAAATACTAAATAGGTAGTATGGCAAAATTTCGGGCATAAAGAGGTAGTAAGGCAAAATTTCGGGCAGCAAATGCATCCTAGGCCGGGATTAAGCGTAGATGGGAAGATTTGGAGTTGTGTATCAAGCTTACGGCTAACAGTTGCATTGAATACATTGAGAGATTAGAGAAATGTGTAGAATAGAATAGAATAGAACTTTATTTTGCAAACATGGGTAGTACAATAAGGTGTTAAAAATGTATATTATATAGTTCTGCCATATTTTACCATTCGGTATGCAAACATTTACAATAGTAATTAAAGAAGCACTTTACACTAGTTAAACCAAATACAAAATTTAAAAATAATGATAGTAATAAAAAATAAAAAATATTAATAAACTAATAAACAACAACATTCATACATTAATTTTTTCTGTTAAAAACTCAGTCACACTGTAGTATGTTTTGTTTGTTAGGAATTTACGGAGTGTACTTCTAAATTGTAGTATATTTAAATCTTTCCAACCACTCGGTAATTTATTATAAATAGTTGGAGCCATGCAATAGACACTGTTGTGCATCAAAGTGGTTTGACATGTTACTTGAAGTAGTTTGTTATTGTCACGCCTATTTCTAGGGACTACATCAGCAAGGCGCTCAAAACGACTGGGATTATTTTTGACAAACATAGCTACTTCAAAGATGTAGAGGCAGGGAAGCGTCAAGATATTATGTTTCTGAAAATAGGGCTTGCAACTGTCTGTCGTTTTCAGTTTGAACATTGATCGAAGACATCTTTTCTGGGCCTTGAATGCTGTGTCTCGATCAGTCGAGTTCCCCCAGAAAATAACGCCGTAGCGTAAATGGGATTCGACTATGCCGTAATAAGCCGTGAGAAGCGCTTTAGTGTCTACTGTGGAAGATAATCTATATAAAGCGTATGCAGACGAGCTCAGTTTCTTACATAATAAATCTATATGCGCTTTCCAATTCAAACTGTAATCTATTTGCAATCCTAAAAATTTTGTTTCTGTTGCTTCTTCAATATCGATATTTTTGTTATGTATGTGAAGATTAGTTATACCGGGTGTTCGTTGTCTAAAATGCATTATCTTAGTTTTATTTAAATTTATAATTAAATTATTTCTGTCTAACCATTTAATTATAGAGTCAAGAGAAGTATTTATATCATTTTCATAAGTTATTTTGTTTAGACAAGGGATTGTTATTGTGCTATCATCTGCAAACATAGTTATAGGTTGTTCAATAGACATGGGAATATCATTAATATATAAAACAAACAAGGGAGGGCCCATTACGGAACCCTGGGGTACACCGAAAGTAATTTTACGTTCTCGTGTGTGCGGTGGATTTCAATACATAGATGTATTTTGTTAGGTTAACAGTGGAATGTAAGCGTAGCTATAAAGAGTTATAATGTGGCTTGATGTCAATAGTTATAGGAGAAGAATCAAGTTCTCAAGTTGAATGATGTAACAAAGGTTCTGTTGTAATTTTGGCGATTGAAAAAAGAGTGTCCATGGAGTTTCTTGCTCGTGTTTCTGCATAGAGGTCAACGCTTTGTACCTACACACCTATAGTATTTGCACAGTTTTTATGTCTTGTGACTGGGACTATAGCCCCTTAATAATTTTTAAACTATTTTATTTTTTGCCCTTTGACAATTTTAAGTGCCAGTATCTGGCCTACTTTATATATAAACTAGTATTTGCGCGTTGCGCGAGCTGCTAGCAGCTCGCGGGGTCGTGTTTTGGAGAAGTATTCCTTACCTTTATAAAATTTTGAGAATCCATAAGAACCTTTACATGAATTGGAAAATCCATAGTCCTTAAAAAAATTTGTAAATTACCTATATAAAATTCTTTTAATAAAAAAAAACAATCAAAAACAGAAATAAAAAAAAAAAAAAAAACAAAAAAAAAATGAGAATTCCTTAGAATAGAAAGAATTTTAATATCAAATAGAGCACTTAAGTGTCAGTAATAGGAAATAGTAGTCTGGCATTGTCACAAGTTAATATGTATATAAAACTTAAAATAGTAACAACGAAAAAAAGGTCTGGGTAGCTTAAGAGTTTCACCAGGGTCTACAAATATCGGATTGAGGATAAACCGGGCTGGAATTGTTAAAAAAAATATTGAACTTCACTAAAAACGCGCAAAAAGCACTGCCGTATTGTGAAAACTTTGAATTTTTTGCAGTCGCCATCTTGGATTTTGATTTTTAAGATTAGAATTTGATTTTGACCTCACTTTCGGCTTTAGCATCCTCAAAAACCATGAAAACGACTCCCATGATGAACACTTCAAAAATTATCGCGGCCGCCATCTTGGATTCTCATTTTGACCTCGCCATCGGTTTTAGCACCCTTGAAAACCATGAAAACGACTCCCATGATGAACAATTCGAAAACTATCGCAACCGCCATCTTGGATTTGGTTTTTAACCTCACTATCGGCTTTAGCATCCTCGAAAACCATGAAAACGACTCCCATGATGAACACTTCAAAAATTATCGCAGCTGCCATCTTGGATTCTCATTTTGACCTCGCCATCGGTTTTAGCACCCTTGAAAACCATGAAAACGACTCCCATGATGAACAATTCGAAAACTTTCGCAACCGCCATCTTGGATTATGATTTTGACTTCACTATCCGCTTTAGCACCCTCGAAAACCATGAAAACTACATCTATGATGAAAACTTTGAAATTTTTTGCAGTCGCCATCTTGGATTTTGATTTTGACCTCAATAACGGCTTTAGTATCCTCGAAAACCATGAAAACGACTCCTAAGATGACATTGTT
The DNA here is from genome assembly GCA_954870645.1 of Agrotis clavis. NCBI lineage: Eukaryota > Metazoa > Arthropoda > Insecta > Lepidoptera > Noctuidae > Agrotis > Agrotis clavis. Next base: position 6,166,646 of record OX940942.1, read on the forward strand.
GAACAATTCGAAAATTATCGCAGCCGCCATCTTGGATTTTGATTTTGACTTCACTATCGGCTTTAGCATCCTCGAAAACCATGAAAACGACTTCCATGCTGAACATTTCGAAAATGATTGCAGCCGCCATCTTAGATTATGATTTTGACTTCACTATCGGCTTTAACAACCTCGAAAACCATGAAAACGACTGCCATGACGAAAATTTAGAATTTCTTGCAGTCGCCATCTTGGATTTTGATATTGACCTCACTATGGTTTTAAGCATCCTCGAAAACCATGAAAACAACTCCCATGATGAACAATTCGAAAATGATCGCAGCCGCCATCTTGGGTTTTGAATTTGACCTCACTATCGGCTTTAGCATCCTCGAAAACCATGAAATCGACTCCTATGATGAACATTTCGAAAATTATCGCAGCCGTCATCTTCGATTTTGATTTTGACTTCACTGTCGGCTTTAGCATCCGCGAAAACCATGAAAACGACTCCCATGATGAACATTTCGAAAATGATTGCAGCCGCCATCTTAGATTTTGATTCTGACTTCACTTTCGGCTTTAGCACCCTGGAAAACCATGAAAACGACATCCATAATGAAAACTTTGAATTTTTTGCAGTCGCCATTTTGAATTTAGATTTTGACCTCACTATGGGCTTGAGCATCCTCGAAAACCATGAAAACTACTCCCAAGATGAACATTTCTAAAATTATCGAAGCCGCCATCTTGAATTTTGATTTTGAACTCACTAACGGCTTTAGTATCCTCGAAAACCATGAAAACGACTCCCATGATGAACAATGCGAAAATTATCGCAGCCGCCATCTTAGAATTTAATTTTGACCTCACTATCGGCTTTAGCATCCTCTAAAACCATGAAAACGACTCCCATGATGAACATTTCGAAAATTATCGAAGCCGCCATCTTGGATTTTGATTTTGACCTCACTATCGGCTTAAGCGTCCTCAAAACCATGAAAACGACTCCCATGATGAAATTTATGAACAATTCGATAATTATAGCAGCCGCCATTTTGGATTCTCATTTTGACCTGGCCATCGGTTTTAGCACTCTCGAAAACCAAGAAAACGACTCCCACGATGAAAACACAAAAACTATGCATCACAAAAAGAATTTTTCAATTCCAAACCAAATAAAACAAACTTTTCAGTTTAGATAAGGAAAATTATGATATTTCAAATATTATTGTGTTAGGTACGCGCTTACTGCCCCTCGAACACTGCATTGTTTGCAGTCGCCATCTTGGATTTTGATTTTGACGTCACTATCGGCTTTAGCACCCTTGAAAACCATGAAAACGACACCCATGATGAACAATTCGAAAATTATTGCAGCCGCCATCTTGGATTTGGATTTAAACCTCACTATCGGCTTTAGCATCCTCGGTAACCATGAAAACGACACCTATAATGAAATAGATGAACAATTCGAAAATTATCGCAGCCGCGATCTTGGATTTTGATATATATATATATATATATGAAAACACAAAAACTATCCATCTCAAAAGAATTTTTCAATTCCAAAACAAACAAAACAAACTTTTCAGTTTAGATAAAAATATGATATTTAAAATATTATTGTGTTAGGTACACGCTTACTGCCCCTCGAACACAGCATATTTTGCAGTCGCCATCTTAGATTTGTATTTTAACTTCACTATCGGCTTTAGCATCCTCGAAAACCATGAAAACGACTCTCATGATAAATATATATATATTTTTTTTTTATAACCTGCTACTTAGCGATCTGTTTCTTTCCAACAATAAACTAATATGCTGTCAGATTTTCATCAGCTATTTTATTCATAGCAGAGATGTGCGGTCCAATCCTCATATTTAGTCTGCGAATCTTGTCGCTAATTTAGATATACTATTCCTCTTTAGGCGAGAGAATCTTAGACTGCCCTCTTCATGCAGTTTGGCAGCTAGCTCCTTTATAATTATGTTGGTTCAGTCGGAGTTGATATTTCACACGGTTCTTAGGTTTAAATCTAAGTTCACATATTTGTTGCTTATGTGTGGTAGAATATTGAACATGGCTCTCATTGTTTTGCTCTGAAACTATGATAAATAATTCGAAAATTATCGCAGCCGCCATCTTGAATTTTGATTTTGACCTCACTATCGGCTTTACCATCCTCGAAAACCATGAAAAAGACTCCCATGATGAACAATTCGAAAATTATCTCAGCCGCCATCTTGGATTCTCATTTTGACCTCGCCATCTGTTTTAGCAACCTCGAAAACCATGAAAACGACATCCATGATTAAAACTTTGATTTTTTTTGCAGTCGCCATCTTGGATTATGATTTTGACTTCACTATCGGCTTTAGCTTCCTCGAAAACCATGAAAAAGACTCCCGTGATGAACAATTCGAAAATTATCGCAGCCGCCATCTTGGATTCTCATTTTGACCTTTTTTGAAAAGAACGCGGGAACAGATACTGAATATCCGCCAAATCGTTGAGAAGAGCAGGGAATTCAACAACCCCGTGGTCCTTTGCTTTATAGATTATACAAAAGCTTTTGACTGTGTACAATGGGATAAACTGTGGAAACTGTTACTGGAAATGGGAGTACCTGATCACCTTGTCGGTCTGATCCAGAGTCTATACACGGATAATCGTTCTTTCATTAGGATAGGTCATGAATGCTCTAATATGTTCCAAACTAAGAAAGGTGTGAGACAGGGCTGTATATTGTCTCCTTCCCTTTTCAACATATATGGAGAGTACATCATTCGGAAAACTATCGAACACTGGGAGAAAGGTTTCCCTATAGGGGGAAAAAGAGTTTCAAATCTCCGATATGACGACGACACCGTTCTCCTTGCTACATCCATGGAAGATATGAATGAGCTGTTCCAAAGACTCGAGACTGAAAGTGACGACATCGGTCTCGCAGTGAATAGAGCTAAAACCAAATTAATGATTTTGGATCGAGCCGGGAAGCTAACAAATGTCACCTGCAACATTCCTGGCATTGGCATCGTCGACCACTACATCTACTTCGGCTCGCAAATCTGCAACGATGGTAGCTGTGTCCCCGAAATTAAAAGGCGAATAGGAATGGCTAAAGATGCTATGACACGTTTAAGCAACATCTGAAAAAAGAGAGGAATTGGCATAAAAACGAAGATCAGACTGATACGAGCCCTAGTATTCCCTATCTTCCTGTATGTAGTGGAAACATGGACCATTTTGGCACGAGAAAGACAGAGGATTGATGCATTTGAGATGTGGTGCTGGAGACGAATGTTGAGAATACCGTGGACTGCGAAACGCACCAATGCATCGATCCTAAGTCAGCTTCGAATAAACCTCGCTTGTCAACTATATGCCAACAGCGCATTCTCTCCTATTTCGGCCACCTGGTGCGCAGAGGTGATGAAAGCTTGAAGAAACTGATTGTGGTTAGGAATACCGAAGGCAAACGATCGCGCGGTCGTTCACCAACTCGATGGACAGATCAGGTGAAGGAATCATCGTCCTCTAAATTCTACTCGGTGGTAAAGGATGCGCTGGACAGAAACCGGTGGAGGCGGATCATCCGCTCCAGATGCAACTCTGAAGCTGACCACGATCCTCAGACATGAGGGGCCGACTACAGAGAGAGATCGGTTTTAGCACCCTCGATAATCATAAAAACGACATCCATGATGAAAACTTTGAATTTTTTTACAGTCGCCATCTTGGATTATGATTTTAACCTCACTATCGGCTTTAGCATCCTCGAAAACCATGAAAACGACTCCCATGATGAACAATTCGAAATTTATCGCAGCCGCCATCTTGGATTCTCATTTTGACCTCACTATCGGCTTTAGCATCCTCGAAAACCATGAAAGCGACTCCCATGATGTACATTTCGAAAATTATCGCAGCCGCCATCTTGGATTTTAATTTTGACCTCACTATCGGCTTTAGCATCCTCGAACACCATGAAAACGACTCCCATGATAAACATTTCGAAAATTATCGCAGCCGCCATCTTGAATTTTGATTTTAACCTCACTATCGGCTTTAGCATCCTCGAAAGCCATGAAAACGACTCCCATGATGAACAATTCGAAAATTATCGCAGCCGCCATCTTGGATTTGGATTTTGACCTCACTATCGGCTTTAGCATCCTCGAAAACCATAAAAACGACTCCCATGATGAACATTTAAAAAATTATCGCAGCCGCCATCTTGGATTCTCATTTTGACCTCGCCAACGGTTAAAGCACCCTCGAAAACCATGAAAACGACACTCATGATGAACAATTCGAAAATTATCGCAGAGGCCATTGGGGAGGGGTGAAGGGGGGGAGTGGGGTGAGTTTTGAAGAATGATTTTGACTAACTCTGGGCCCCTTGATATGAATCTGAAAAAAAAAAATGTTGCACGTCTGTAAAACTTCCGAGATCCGCCTAAAGGGGGAGAAGGGGTGCGAGGGGGGGGGAACTTTGAAAAATGGTTTTTACTATTCCGAACCTCCTCTATACGAATCCGTAAGAAAACAGAACACGGGTCTCTTAGTGTCTGAGATACGATTGGGAGGGGGGGGGGAGCCAAAAAGGAGAGGCTTAGTACTTTTGCCCTACTCATGAGAGTTACTTGTAAGTTTGCTTGTCGTCATCGTCACCCCTGAGTTACGCTTCATCCACTCAACCTTCGTTACGTCCCATGATGAAATTGATGAAGATTTTGAAAATTATCAAAGCCGCCATCTTGGATTTGGATTTTAACCTCACTATCGGCTTTAGCATCCTCGAAAACCATGAAAACGACTCCCATGATGAAATTGATGAACAATTCGAAAATAATAGCAGCCGCCATCTTGGATTCTCATTTTGTTCTCGGCATCGGTTTTAGCACCCTCGAAAACCATGAAAACGACATCCATGATGAAAACTTTGAATTTTTTGCATTCGCCATCTTGGACTTTAATTTAACCTCACTATCGGCTTAAGCATCCTCGAAAACCATGAAAACGACTCCCATGATGAACAATTCGTAAATTATCGCAGCCGCCATCTTGGATTTGGATTTTAACTTCACTATCGGCTTTAGCACCCTCGAAAACCATGAAAACGACATCCATGATGAAAACTTTGAATTTTTTGCAGCCACCATCTTGGATTTGGTTTTTAACCTCACTATCGGCTTTAGCATCCTCGAAAACCATGAAAACGACTCCCGTGATGAATATTTCGAAAATTATCAAAGCCGCCATCTTGGATTTTGATTTTGACCTCTCCATCGGTTTTAGTATCCTTGAAAACCTTGAAAACGACTCCCATGATGAACATTTCGAAAATTATCGCAGCCGCCATCTTGGATTTTAATTTTGACCTCACTATCGGCTTTAGCATCCTCGGAAACCATGAAAACGACTCCCATGACGAACATTTCGAAAATTATCGCAGCCGCCATCTTGGATTCTCATTTTGACCTCGCCATCGGCTTTAGCATCCTCGAAAACCATGAAAACGACTCCCATGATGAACAATTATTCGAAAAGAACAATTCGAAAATCATCGCAGCCGCCATCTTGGATTTGGATTTTAACCTCACTATCGGCTTTAGCATCCTCGAATACCATGGAAACGACTCCCATGATGAAATTGATGAACAATTCGAAAATTATAACAGCCGCCATCTTGGATTCTCATTTTGACCTCGCCATCGGTTTTAGCACCCTCGAAAACCATGAAAACGACTCCTATGATGAACATTTCGAAAATTATCGCAGCCGCAATCTTGGATTTTAATTTTGACCTCACTATCGGCTTTAGCATCCTCGAAAACCATGAAAACGACTCCCATCATGAACAATTCGAAAATTATCGCAGCCGCCATCTTGCATTCTCATTTTGACCTCGCCATCGGTTTTAGCAACCTCGAATACCATGAAAACGACTCCCATGATGAACAATTCGTTTATCACAGCCGCCATCTTGGATTTTGATTTTGACCTCACTATCGGCTTTAGCATCCTCGAGAACCATGAAAACGACATCCATGATTAAAACTTTGAAATTTTGTGCTGTCGCCATCTTGGATTTTGATTTTGACCTCACTATCGGCTTTAGCATCTTTGAAAACCATGAAAACGACTCCCACGATGAAATTGTTGAACAATTCGAAAATTACAGCAGCCGCCATCTTGCATTCTCATTTTGACCTCGCCATCGGTTTTAGCAACCTCGAATACCATGAAAACGACTCCCATGATGAACAATTCGTTTATCACAGCCGCCATCTTGGATTTTGATTTTGACCTCACTATCGGCTTTAGCATCCTCGAGAACCATGAAAACGACATCCATGATTAAAACTTTGAAATTTTGTGCAGTCGCCATCTTGGATTTTGATTCACCTCACTATCGGCTTTAGCATCTTTGAAAATCATGAAAACGACTCCCATGATGAACAATTCGTAAATTATCACAGCCGCCATCTTGGATTTTGATTTTGACCTCACTATCGGCTTTAGCATCCTCGAGAACCATGAAAACGACATCCATGATTAAAACTTTGAAATTTTTTGCAGTCGCCATCTTGGATTTTGATTTTGACCTCACTATCGGCTTTAGCATCCTCGAGAACCATGAAAACGACATCCATGATTAAAACTTTGAAATTTTGTGCAGTCGCCATCTTGGATTTTGATTTTGACCTCACTTTCGGCTTTAGCATCTTTGAAAACCATGAAAACGACTCCCATGATGAACAATTCGAAAATTATCGCAGCCGCCATCTTGGATTTTGATTTTGACCTCACTATCGGCTTTAGCATCCTCGAGAACCATGAAAACGACATCCATGATTAAAACTTTGAAATTTTTTGCAGTCGCCATCTTGGATTTTGATTTTGACCTCACTATCGGCTTTAGCATCCTCGAGAACCATGAAAACGACATCCATGATTAAAACTTTGAAATTTTGTGCAGTCGCCATCTTGGATTTTGATTTTGACCTCACTATCGGCTTTAGCATCTTTGAAAACCATGAAAACGACTCCCACGATGAAATTGTTGAACAATTCGAAAATTACAGCAGCCGCCATCTTGCATTCTCATTTTGACCTCGCCATCGGTTTTAGCAACCTCGAATACCATGAAAACGACTCCCATGATGAACAATTCGTTTATCACAGCCGCCATCTTGGATTTTGATTTTGACCTCACTATCGGCTTTAGCATCCTCGAGAACCATGAAAACGACATCCATGATTAAAACTTTGAAATTTTGTGCAGTCGCCATCTTGGATTTTGATTCACCTCACTATCGGCTTTAGCATCTTTGAAAATCATGAAAACGACTCCCATGATGAACAATTCGTAAATTATCACAGCCGCCATCTTGGATTTTGATTTTGACCTCACTATCGGCTTTAGCATCCTCGAGAACCATGAAAACGACATCCATGATTAAAACTTTGAAATTTTTTGCAGTCGCCATCTTGGATTTTGATTTTGACCTCACTATCGGCTTTAGCATCCTCGAGAACCATGAAAACGACATCCATGATTAAAACTTTGAAATTTTGTGCAGTCGCCATCTTGGATTTTGATTTTGACCTCACTTTCGGCTTTAGCATCTTTGAAAACCATGAAAACGACTCCCATGATGAACAATTCGAAAATTATCGCAGCCGCCGTCTTGGATTTGGAGTTAAACCTCACCATCGGTTTTAGTACCCTTGAAAACCTTGAAAACGACTCCCATGATGAACATTTCTAAAATTATCGCAGCCGCCATCTTGAATTTTAATTTTGACCCCAATATCGGCTTTAGCATCCTCGAAAACCATGAAAACACGACATCCATGATGAACAATTCGAAAATTATCGCAGCCGCCGTCTTGGATTTGGAGTTAAACCTCACCATCGGTTTTAGTACCCTTGAAAACCTTGAAAACGACTCCCATGATGAACATTTCGAAAATTATCGCAGCCGCCATCTTGAATTTTAATTTTGAGCCCAATATCGGCTTTAGCATCTTTGAAAACCATGAAAACGACTCCCATGATGAACAATTCGAAAATTATCGCAGCCGCCGTCTTGGATTTGGAGTTAAACCTCACCATCGGTTTTAGTACCCTTGAAAACCTTGAAAACGACTCCCATGATGAACATTTCGAAAATTAATGCAGCCGCCATCTTGGATTTCGATTTTGACCTCAGTATCGGCTTTAGCATCCTCGAAAACCATGAAAACGACTCCCATGATGAAATTAATAAACAATTCGAAAATTATCGCAGCCGCCATCTTGTATTTCGATTTTGACCTCACTATCGGTTTTAACACCCTCGAAAACCATGAAAACGACATCTATCATTAAAACTTTGAAAGTTTTTGCAGTCACCATCTTGGATTTTGATTTTGACCTCACTATCGGCTTTAGCGTCCTCGAAAACCATGAAAACGCCTTTAATGATGAACATTTCGAAAATTATCGAAGCCGCCATCTTGAATTTTGATTTTGAACCGTCCTAGTTTTTTCTTTTCCGAGCTTCCTCTTTACGAATCCGTAAAAAAACAGAAAACGGGTCTCTTAGTTTCCGAGATACGATGGGGGGAGGGGTGAAGTGGGGGAAGTTTTGAAAAATGATTTTGACCAACTCTGGGCCCCTTGATCTGTTCCACCTCGCCAGGGATAAAGAGAGATTTTTAAGTCTGATGACCAACCTCCAGAAGAAGAAGGGCCCTTTGATATGAATCTGAAAAAAAAATGTTCCAAGTCTCTTCTGTAATCCGCCTAAAATGGGGAAAAAGGGGGTCAAGAGGGGGAGTTTTGAAAAAACTGGTTTTTCTTTTCCGAGCCTCCTCTATACGAACCCGTAAGAACACAGAACACGGGTCTCTTAGTTTCTGAGATACGATTGGGAGGGGGGGGGGAGGCCAAAAAGGGGAGGCTTGGTACATTTGCCCTACTCATGAGAGTTACTTGTAAGTTTGCTTGTCCTCACCCCTGAGTTACCTACCTACCACCGGAAAGCTGTCGTGACCTTATCCCTACGCTACGCTTCGTTTTACCGTTACCTAGTTTTTCCGAGATACGATGGGGGGAGGGGTGAAGGGGGGAGAGGGGGGAGTCTTGAAAAATGATTTTGACACACTCTGGGCCTTTTGATATGAATCTGAAAAAAAATATGTTCCAAGTCTCTTCTGAGATCCACCTAAAGGGGTGGAGAAGGGGTCAAGAGGGGCAACTTTGAAAAAATGGGTTTTTCTTTTCCGAGCCACCTCTATACGAATCCGTAAAGAACAAGAACTCGGGTATCTTAGTTTCTGAGATACGATTGGGAGGGGGGGGGGAGGCCAAAAAGAGGAGGCTTGGTACTTTTGCCCTACTAATGAGAGTTACTAATGTAAGGTTGCTTGTCGTCACCGCTGAGTTACGCTTCACCGACTCAACCTTCGTTACGCTACGGAGGTCGCCGGCTCGCTTCGCTCGCCACCTCCCCCCTTCGCTCCTCTCGGTCTCGCGGGTTCGCTCCACTCAGGACCTACCTACCACCGGAAAAATATCGTGACCTTAACCCTACGCTACGCTGCGCTTCGCTTTACCGCTATGGGGGGAGGGGTAAAGGGGGGGAGAGGGATGAGTTTTGAAAAATGATTTTGACCAACTCTGGGCCTCTTGACATGAAACTGAAAAAAAAAATGTTGCAAGTCTCTTAACTTCCGAGATCCGCCTAAAGGGGGGAGAAGGGGGGCAAGGGGGAGGGAACTTGAAAAATGCTTTTTACTTTTCCGAGGCTCCTCTATACGAACCCGTAAAAAAACAAAACACGGGTCTCTTAGTTTCCGAGATACGTTGTGGGGAGGGGTGAAGGGGGGGAAAGGGGGGGTTTTGAAAAATGATTTTAACCAACACTGGGCCCCTTGATATGAATCTGAAAAAAAAAATGTTGCAAGTCTGTTAACTTCCGAGATCCACCTAAAGGGGGGAGAAGGGGGAAAGGGGGGGGGGACTTTGAAAAATGGTTTTTACTTTTCCGAGCCTCCTCTATACGAATCCGTAAAAAAACAAAACACGGGTCTCTTAGTTTCCGAGATACGATGGGGAGGGGGGAGAGGGGGGGCGAAAAGGGGAGGTTTGGGATTTTTCCCATACTCACGAGAGTGACTTGTATACGAATCTGTCAAAATATACCCACCTTCCCCTTCACCATCTGGGAGAACAATTCTGTCAATCAGTCAGTCAGTCAGTCAGTGGTAATCGAGCTTTATATAGTATAAATCGAGCTTTATATAGTATAATAACTAGTATTTGCGCGTTGCGCGAGCTGCAAGCAGCTCGCGGGGTCGTGTTTTGGAGAAGTATTCCTTACCTTGATAAAATTTTGAGAATCCATAAGAATCTTTAAATGAATTGGAAAATTCTTAGTCCTTAAAAGATTTTGTAAATTATCTAATTATATAAAATATTTTTAATATTGTGAAAAGCCTTATAACTAATTCAATAAAAACAAAGAAACAAAAAAAAAAAAACAAAATAAATTGAGAATTCCTTAGGATAGTTAAAAGAATAAAACTCAGAAGGCGCCATAAGGGGCAACTTTGAAAAATGGTTTTTACTTTCCTGAACACGGGTCTCTTAGCTTTTGAGATACGATTGGGAGGGGGGGGGGATAGCCGAAAAGGAGAGGCTTAGTACTTACGCCCTACTCATGAGAGTTACTTGTAAGTTTGCTTGTCGTCACCCCTGAGTTACGCTTCATCCACTCAACCTTCGTTACGTCCCATGATGAAATTGATGAACAATTCGAAAATTATAGCAGTCGCCATCTTGGATTTTTATTTTGGCTTCACTAACGGCTTTAGCATCCTCGAAAACCATGAAAACGACTCCCATGATGAACAATTTGAAAATTATTGCAGCCGCCAACTTGTATTTTAATGTTGACCTCACTATCGGCTTTAGCATCCTCGAAAACTATGAAAACGACTCCCATGATGAACATTTCGAAAATTACACCGGTCGACAAATGAAAAAAAAATTTTTGCGCATGGGTTTTACTTATCATATTCTGATTATACAAGCATATTTATTTAAAAAAATGTGATAACAAATCAAAAATATTTGCTTTAAGAGTTTTTTTTCCAAAGCTGTCAGAGGCGAAAATTTAAGCTGGACTCTATGTGGGCGCTCTAATAAAAAAAAAACTAATTGTGATATTTTCTTGAAGTTACCTAGCATTGAAGAGGAAGAAGCCAGGGACAGTTTTAAGGCAGTAGTTCATGGTTAAATTGTAAACCCTAGAGCTGAAAGTTATGACGAGCTGATCACTGACACAACTACCAAATTTTTTCATCATCGGAAGTGGAAAGTCTCTAAAGATACACTAAAGACGCTTATGCTACATTCTCATTTGGATAAATATAAAGATAACATGGAAGCTTGTACGGAAGAACAAGAGGAACGCTTCCATTAAGACAATTTGAGATTTGACAAGCATTTGAGAGACGTTACCAAGGCCAGTACTGAAAGGGAAATGATGGGAGACTATATTTGGGGGTTATAAGAGAACTTTCTACTGAAAATAGCAAGAAAACTAAAACTATTGCTTACTTAATAGTTTAACTTTATTTTAAAACTTATTTTGTAAAAATTAAACATGAATGGATGTACGGTTTCCTGTGTAATAACTCATCTCTGTGTCAATTTTTAGGTATTTTCATTGATTTTCATTTTCCCATTTTTTACTCATAAAAGCAAATTCAAAACTTTTTTTTGTTCATTTTCTTATTTCTAGTTATACAAGCAATAAAAATAACTTAGGTAGAACCCGTGCGCAAAAATGCTGTAGACCAGTGTTATTGAAGCCGCCATCTTGGATTTTGATTTTGACCTCACTAACGGCTTTAGCATCCTCGAAAACCATGAAAACGACTCCCATGATGAAAAATTTGAAAATTATAGCAGCCGCCATCTTGGATTTGGATTTTAACTTCACTATCAGCTTTAGCATCCTCGAGAACCATGAAAACGACTACCATGATGAACATTTCGAAAATTATTGTAGCCGCCATCTTGGATTTCGATTTTGACCTCACTATCGGCTTTAGCATCCTCCAAAACCATGAAAACGACTCCCATGATGAAGATTTCGAAAATCATCACAGCCGCTATCTTGGATTTCGATTTTGACCTCACTATCGGTTTTAGCACCCTCGAAAACCATGAAAACGACTCCCATGATGAACATTTGGAAAATTATCGAACAATACTAAAATTATCACAGCCGTCATCTTGGATTTTGATTTTAACCTTACTATCGGCTTTAGCAACCTCGAAAACCATGAAAACGACTCCCATGAAGAACAATTCTAAAATTATCACAGCCGCCATCTTGGATTTGGTTTTTAACCTCACTATCGGCTTTAGCATCCTCGAAAACCATGAAAACGACTCCCATGATGAAGATTTCGAAAATCATCACAGCCGCTATCTTGGATTTCGATTTTGACCTCACTATCGGTTTTAGCACCCTCGAAAACCATGAAAACGACATCCATAACGAAAACTTTGAATTTTTTGCAGTCTGCATCTTGGATTTTTATTTTGACCTCACTATCGGCTTTAGCATTCTCGAAAACCATGAAAACGACTCCCATGATAAACAATTCGAAAATTATCGCAGCCGCCATCTTGGATTTTGATTTTGAACTCACTATCGGCTTTAGCATCCTCGAGAACCATGAAAACGACTCCCAAGATGAACAATTCGAAAATTTTCGCAGCCGCCATCTTGGATTTTGATTCTGAACTCACTATCGGCTTTAGCATCCTCGATAACCATGAAAACGACTCCCATGATGAACAATTCGAAAATAATAGCAGCCGCCATCTTGGATTCTCATTTTGACCTCGCCATCGGTTTTATCACCCTCAAAACCATGAAAACGAATTCCATGATGAAAACATTAAATTTTTGCAGTCTGAATCTTGGATTTTGATTTTGAACTCACTATCGGATTAAGCATCCTCGAAAACCATGAAAACGACTCCCATGATGAACAATTCGAAAATTATCGCACCCGCCATCTTGGATTTTGATTTTGACCTCACTATCGGCTTTAGCACCCTCGAAAACCATGAAAACGACTCCCATGAAAAACAATTCTAAAATTATCACAGCCGCCATCTTGGATTTGGTTTTTAACCTCACTATCGGCTTTAGCATCCTCGAAAACCATGAAAACGACTCCCATGATGAAGATTTCGAAAATCATCACAGCCGCTATCTTGGATTTCGATTTTGACCTCAGTATCGGTTTTAGCACCCTCGAAAACCATGAAAACGACATCCATAACGAAAACTTTGAATTTTTTGCAGTCTGCATCTTGGATTTTTATTTTGACCTCACTATCGGCTTTAGCATCCTCGAAAACCATGAAAACGACTCCCATGATAAACAATTCGAAAATTATCGCAGCCGCCATCTTGGATTTTGATTTTGAACTCACTATCGGCTTTAGCATCCTCGAGAACCATGAAAACGACTCCCAAGATGAACAATTCGAAAATTTTCGCAGCCGCCATCTTGGATTTTGATTCTGAACTCACTATCGGCTTTATCATCCTCGAGAACCATGAAAACGACTCCCATGATGAACAATTCGAAAATAATAGCAGCCGCCATCTTGGATTCTCATTTTGACCTCACCATCGGTTTTATCACCCTCAAAACCATGAAAACGAATTCCATGATGAAAACATTAAATTTTTTGCAGTCTGCATCTTGGATTTTGATTTTGAACTCACTATCGGATTAAGCATCCTCGAAAACCATGAAAACGACTCCCATGATGAACAATTCGAAAATTATCGCACCCGCCATCTTGGATTTTGATTTTGACCTCACTATCGGCTTTAGCACCCTCGAAAACCATGAAAACGACTCCCATGATGAAATTGATGAACAATTCGGAAATTATAGCAGCCGCCATCTTAAATTCTCATTTTGACCTCGCCATCGGTTTTATCACCCTCGAAAACCTTGAAAACGAACATCCATGATGAAAACATTGAATGTTTTGCAGTCCGCATCTTGGATTTTGATTTTGACCTCACTATCGGCTTTAGCATCCTGGAAAACCATGAAAACGACTCCCATGATGAACATTTTGAAAATTATCGCAGCCGCCATCTTAGATTTTAATTTTGACCTTACTATCGGCTTTAGCATCTTCGAAAACCATGAAAACGACTCCCATGATGAAATTGATGAACATTTCGAAAATTATAGCAACCGCCATCTTGGATTCTCATTTTGACCTCACTATCGGCTTTAGCATCCTCGAAAACCATGAAAACGACTCCCATGATAAACAATTCGAAAATTATCGCAGCCGCCATCTTGGATTTTGATTTTGAACTCACTATCGTCTTTAGCATCCTCGAGAACCATGAAAACGACTCCCAAGATGAACAATTCGAAAATTTTCGCAGCCGCCATCTTGGATTTTGATTCTGAACTCACTATCGGCTTTATCATCCTCGAGAACCATGAAAACGACTCCCATGATGAACAATTCGAAAATAATAGCAGCCGCCATCTTGGATTCTCATTTTGACCTCACCATCGGTTTTATCACCCTCAAAACCATGAAAACGAATTCCATGATGAAAACATTAAATTTTTTGCAGTCTGCATCTTGGATTTTGATTTTGAACTCACTATCGGATTAAGCATCCTCGAAAACCATGAAAACGACTCCCATGATGAACAATTCGAAAATTATCGCACCCGCCATCTTGGATTTTGATTTTGACCTCACTATCGGCTTTAGCACCCTCGAAAACCATGAAAACGACTCCCATGATGAAATTGATGAACAATTCGGAAATTATAGCAGCCGCCATCTTAAATTCTCATTTTGACCTCGCCATCGGTTTTATCACCCTCGAAAACCTTGAAAACGAACATCCATGATGAAAACATTGAATGTTTTGCAGTCCGCATCTTGGATTTTGATTTTGACCTCACTATCGGCTTTAGCATCCTGGAAAACCATGAAAACGACTCCCATGATGAACATTTTGAAAATTATCGCAGCCGCCATCTTAGATTTTAATTTTGACCTTACTATCGGCTTTAGCATCTTCGAAAACCATGAAAACGACTCCCATGATGAAATTGATGAACATTTCGAAAATTATAGCAACCGCCATCTTGGATTCTCATTTTGACCTCGCCATCGGTTTTAGTACCCTCGAATACCATGAAAACGACTCCTATGATGAACATTTCGAAAATTATCGCAGCCGCCATCTTAGATTTGGATTAAAACCTCACTATCGGCTTTAGCATCCTCGAAAACCATGAAAACGACCCCCATGATGATAACACAAAAACAATCCATCTTAAAAAGAATTTTTCACTTCGAAACCAAACAAAACAAACTTTTTCAATTAAGATAAAAAAATATGATATTAAAAATATTATTGTGTTAGGTACGCGCTTACTTCCCCTCGAACACTGCATTTTTTGAAGTCACCATCTTAAATTTTGATTTTGACGTCACTATCGGCTTAAACATCCTCAATAACCATGAAAACGACTCCTATGATGAACAATTCGAAAATTATCGCAGCCGCCACCTTGGATTTGGATTTTAACTTCACTATCGGCTTTAGCATCCTCGAAAACTATGAAAACGACTCCCATGATGAACATTTCGAAAATTATCGCAGCTGTCATCTTGGATTCTCATTTTGACCTCACGATCGGTTAAAGCACCCTCAAAAACCACGAAAACGACATCCATAATGAAAACTTTGAAATTTTTTGCAGTCGCCATCTTTGATTTTGATTTTGACCTCACTATCGGCTGTAGCATCCTCGAAAACCATGAAAACGACTCCCATGATGAACAATTCGAAAATTATCGCAGTCGCCATCTTGGATTTTGATTTTGACCTAACTATCGGCTGCAGCATCCTCGAAAACCATGAAAACGACTCCCATGATGAACAATTCGAAAATTATCGCAGCCACCATCTTGGATTTTGATTTTGACCTCACTATCGGCTGCAGCAACCGCGAAAACCATGAAAACGACTCCCATGACGAACAATTCGAAAATTATCGCAGCCGCCATCTTGGATTTTGATTTTGACCTCAATATTTCGGCTGTAGCATCCTTGAAAACCATGAAAACGACTCCCATGATGAACAATTGGAAAATAACCGCAGCCGCCATCTTGGATTTTGATTTTGACTTCACTATCGGCTTTAACACCCTCGAAAAACATGAAAACGACATCCAAGATGAAAACTTTGAATTTTTGCAGCCGCCATCTTGGATTTTGATTTTGACTTCACTATCGGCTCTATAGCATCCTCGAAAACCATGAAAACGAAACCCATGATGAACAATTCGAAAATTATCGCAGCCGCCATCTTGGATTTTGATTTTGACCTCACTATCGGCTGTAGCATCCTCGAAAACCATGAAAACGACTCCCATGATGAACAATTCGAAAATTATCGCAGCCGCCATCTTGGATTTTGATTTTGACTTCACTATCGGCTTTAGCACCCTCGAAAACCATGAATACGAAATCCATGATGAAAACTTTGAATTATCGCAGCCGCCATCTTGGATTTGGATTTTGACCTCACTATCGGCTTTAGCATCCTCGAAAACCTTAAAAACGATTCCCATGATGAACAATTCGAAAATTATCGCAGCTGCCATCTTGGATTTGGATTTTGACCTCACTATCGGCTTTAGCATCCTCGAAAACCATGAAAATGATTCCCATGATGAACAATTCGAAAATTATCGCAGCCGCCATCTTGGATTTGGATTTTGACCTCACTATCGGCTTTAGCATCCTCGAAAACCATAAAAACGATTCCTATGATGAACAATAATTATAAAATCATCGCAGCCGCCATCTTTGATTTTGATTTTGACCTCACTATCGGCTGTAGCATCCTCGAAAACCATGAGAACGACTCCCATGATGAACAATTCGAAAATTATCGCAGCCGCCATCTTGGATTTTGATTTTGACCTCACTATCGGCTTTAGCATCCTCGAAAACCATGAAAACGACTTCCATGATGAAATTGATGAACAATTCCGCTACCTAGTTTCCGATATACGATGGGGTGAAGGAAGAGGGGGAGGGGTGAGATTTGAAAAATGATTTTGACATATTCTGGGTCCCGATATGAATCTGAAAAAAAAAATGTTCCAAGTCTCTTCTGAGATCCACCTAAAGGGTGGGAGATGGGGGTCAAGAGGGGAACTTTGAAAAATGGTTTTTACCTTTCCGAGCCTCCATATGAATCCGTAAGAAAACAAAACACGGGTCTCTTATTTTCCGAGATATGATGGGGGGAGGGGTGAAGAGGGGGAGAGTCGGAAGTTTTGAAAAATGATTTTGACTAACTCTGGGCCCCTTGATATGAATCTGAAAAAAAAAGTCTGTCAACTTCTGAGATCCGCCTAAAGGGGGGAGAAGGGGGTCAAGGGGGGGGGCGGGACTTAGACAATGTTTTTTTCTATTTTGATTCTCCTGTAAACGAATCCGTAAAATAACTGAACATACCTCTTAGTTTCTGAGATACGATTGGGAGGGGGGGAGGCCAAAAAGGGGAGGCTTGGTACTTTTGCCCTTCTCATGAGAGTTACTTGTAAGTTTGCTTGCGTCATCCCTGAGTTACGCTTCACCCACTCAGCCTTCGTTACGCTACGGGGGTCGCCGGCTCGCTTCGCTCGCCACCTCCCCCCTTCGCTCCACTCGGTCTCGCAGGTTCGCTCCACTCAGGGCCTACCTACCACCGGAAAGCTATCGCGACCTTATCCCTACGCTACGCTACGCTTCGCTTTACCGCTACATAGTTTTTCCGAGATACGATGGGGGAGGGGTAAAGAGGGGGAGAGGGGGAGTTTTGAAAATTGATTTTGACATTCTCGGGACCCCTTGATATAAGTCTGAAAAAAAAATTGTTCCAAGTCTCTTCTGAGATCTGGCTAAAGGAGGGGGGGGGAGAAGGGGGGGCAAGGGGGAGAAACTTTGAAAAATCGTTTTTACTTTTCCGAGCCTCCTCTATACGAATCCGTAAAAAAACAAAACACGGGTCTCTTAGTTTCCGAGATACGATGGGGGGAGGGGTGAAGAGGGGGAGAGGGGGGAGTTTTGAAAAACGATTTGGACCAACTCTTGGCCCCTTGATATGAATCTGAAAAAAAAAATGTTGCAAGTCTGTCAACTTCCGAGATCCGCCTAAAGGGGGGAGAAGGGGAGCAAGGGGGAGGGAACTTTGAGAAATGGTTTTTAGTTTTCCGAGCCACCTCTATACGAATCCGTAAAAAAACAAAACACGGGTCTCTTAGTTTCCGAGATACGATTGGGAGGGGGGGGGGAGGCCAAAATTGGGAGGCTTGGTACTGTTGCCCTACACATGAGAGTTACTTGTAAGTTTGCTTGTCGTCACCCCTGAGTTACGCTTCACCCACTCAACCTTCGTTACGCTATGGAGGTCGCCGGCTCGCTTCGCTCGCTACCTTCCCCCTTCGCTCCACTCGGTCTCGCAGGTTCGCTCCACTCGGGACCTACCTACCACCGGAAAGCTGTCGTGACCTTATCCCTACGTTTCGCTTTACCGCTACCTAGTTTTTCAGAGATACGATGGGGGGAGGGGTGAAGATGGGGAGAGGGGGGGGGATTAGAAAAATGATTTTGACTTACTCTGGGCACCTTGATATGAATCTGAAAAAAAAATTTTGCAAGTCTGTTAACTTCCGAGATCCGCCTGAAGGGGGGAGAAGGGGGCCAAGGGGGGGGGGACTTTGAAAAATGGCTTTTACTTTTCCGGACCTCCTCTATACGAATCCGTAAAAAAACAAAACACGGGTCTCTTACTTTCCGAGATACGATGGGGGGAGGGGTGAAGAGGGGGAGAGGGGGGAGTTTTGAAAAACGATTTGGACCAACTCTTGGCCCCTTGATATGAATCTGAAAAAAAAAATGTTGCAAGTCTGTCAACTTCCGAGATCTGCCTAAAGGGGGGAGAAGGGGTTAAGGGGGGGAACTTTGAAAAATGGTTTTTACTTTTCCGAGCCTCCTCTATACGATTCCGTAAAACAACAAAACACTGGTCTCTTAGTTTCCGAGATACGATGGGGGGAGGGGTGAAGCGGGGGAGAGGGGGAAGTTTCGATAAATGATTTTGACCAACTCTGGGCCCCTTGATATGAATCTGTAAAAAAAAATTTTAAAAGTCTGTTAACTTCCGAGATCCGCCTAAAGGGGGTAGAAGGTGGGCAAGGGGGGGGGGACTTTGAAAAATGGTTTTTACTTTTCCGAGCCTCCTCTATACGAATCCGTAAAAAAACAAAACACGGGTCTCTTAGTTTCCGAGATACGATGGGGAGGGGGGAGAGGGGGGGCGAAAAGGGGAGGTTTGGGATTTTTCCCATACTCACGAGAGTGACTTGTATACGAATCTGTCAAAATATACCCACCTTCCCCTTCACCATCTGGGAGAACAATTCTGTCAATCAGTCAGTCAGTCAGTCAGTGGTAATCGAGCTTTATATAGTATAACTAGTATTTGCGCGTTGCGCGAGCTGCAAGCAGCTCGCGGGGTCGTGTTTTGGAGAAGTATTCCTAACCTGAGCAGTGGTGGCCCAGTGGTATCGGTCCCGACTTACGAGAAGGTGTATGTAGGTCGTGGGTTCGAACCCCGCCAGGCGCATTACTTTGTGTAATTTATTTCATCACTACTGCTCTCAAAACGGTGAAGGAAAACATCGTGAGGAAACCGGCATGTCCTAGAACCAAAAATTCGAAGACATGTGACATCTGCCAACCCGCACTGTGCCCGCGTGGTGGATTATGGCCCCACTCCCTCTCACAGAGAGGAGGCCTGTGTCCCAGCAGTGGGAACATTATAGGCTGATGATGATGATGATTCCTAACCTTAATAAAATTTTGAGAATCCATATACACTTCTGGACACATCTATTGGCCCACCTTGTATTTTCAGTTTCGTTCGGTCCTAGCTAAAATTTTATATTAGGTCGAGCAAAAAGTTTTTATGCAGTTTTGAACCTGGCACATTCACAATTTCAATCAATAGTCTTTTTTTGAATTTCGAACACATAATTTAAAGAAACAAAAGACAATTTGGAGCCTGTTTGTTGATATCAAACAATCGAATAGTAAGAAAACTTGGTTTTATTGGTTTACTTGGATTTAATTCTTGAAAAAGTGATTGATATCTTTGGTTTTGCAACAAACATTACTTATTCTTAACATTAAGGTGAGGTTCTATCCATAATCTATGGATACTTCACCTGAAGTCGCCGCCCAAGCTGTGGCACTTATTCAGGCCGGACACAGCCAAAGAAACGTGAGTGCTCAACTTAATTTAAGTCGATCTGCGGTCCGAAATGTTTATCGGAGGTACCTAGAGACTGGCGGCTTTGTTCGTCGCCAAGGAAGGCGTGTTAGGGCTCGTCAGCCAGTTGCCCAGACGATGCAGGAGTTGAAAACTGCCATAGAAGAGGAATGGGAGATGATCCCTTAAAATTTCATAGAGCGGTTGATAAACTCTATGCTTAATCGTATGAAAGCTGTGGTAGATGCCCATGGAGGCAACACGCGTTATTGAATTAAACCTTTATTTGATAAAACATGTTTTTTATTCAAAAATCATTGCCTTTAACAAGGCGCATATCCGACTTGTTAGGCGTAGCTCCATGTCGTATGGTATTCTGAATTCAAATTTAAAACAATACGATCGAAAAAGATGGTAAAATGTATCAGGTTTAAAACTGCATCAACAGTTTTTGTTCAATCTAGGAATCATATTTCGGTAGGGGCCATCGAAACCTAAACTCTAAGGTGGGCCAATAGATGTGTCCAGAAGTTACCATAATAAAATTTTGAGAATCTATATGAATCTTTAAATGAATTGGAAAATCCATAGCCCTTAAAAGATTTTGTAAATTATATAAAATATTTTTAATATTCTGAAAACCCTTATAACTAATTCAATAAAAAAAGAAACAAAATTTAAAAAAAAATACAAAATAAATTAAGAATTCCTTAGGATAGATAAAAGAATTTTAAAATCCGTTAGAAAACTTAAAAGATTTTGAAACCCTTTAAGAACCCCATAATCCAATCTAAAATCTTATTTAAAACTCAGAAGGGGCAAAAAATGGGTTTTTACTTTTCCGAGCCTCCTCTATATGAATCCGTAAAAAAAAAGAACACGGGTCTCTTAGTGTCTGAGATACGATTGGGAGGGGGGGGGGGGGAGCCAAAAAGGAGAGGCTTAGTACTTTTGCCCTACTCATGAGAGTTACTTGTAAGTTTGCTTGTCGTCACCCGTGAGTTACGCTTCATCCATTCAACCTTCGTTACGTCCCATGATGAAATTGATGAACATTTCGAAAATAATGGAAGCCGCCATCTTGGATTTTGATTTTGACCTCACTATCGGCTTTAGCATCCTCGAAAACCATGAAAACGACTCCCATGATGAAATTGATGGACAATTCGAAAATTATAGCAGCCGCCATCTTGGATTCTCATTTTGACCTCGCCATCGATTTTAGCACCCTTAAAAACCATGAAAACGACATCCATGATGAAAACTTTGAATTTTTTGCATTCGCCATCTTGGACTTTAATTTAACCTCACTATCGGCTTAAGCATCCTCGAAAACCATGAAAACGACTCCCATGATGAACAATTCGTAAATTATCGCAGCCGCCATCTTGGATTTGGATTTTAACTTCACTATCGGCTTTAGCACCCTCGAAAACCATGAAAACGACATCCATGATGAAAACTTTGAATTTTTTGCAGCCACCATCTTGGATTTGGTTTTTAACCTCACTATCGGCTTTAGCATCCTCGAAAACCATGAAAACGACTCCCGTGATGAATATTTCGAAAATTATCAAAGCCGCCATCTTGGATTTTGATTTTGACCTCGCCATCGGTTTTAGTATCCTTGAAAACCTTGAAAACGACTCCCATGATGAACATTTCGAAAATTATCGCAGCCGCCATCTTGGATTTTAATTTTGACCTCACTATCGGCTTTAGCATCCTCGGAAACCATGAAAACGACTCCCATGACGAACATTTCGAAAATTATCGCAGCCGCCATCTTGGATTCTCATTTTGACCTCGCCATCGGCTTCAGCATCCTCGAAAACCATGAAAACGACTCCCATGATGAACAATTCGAAAAGAACAATTCGAAAATCATCGCAGCCGCCATCTTGGATTTGGATTTTAACCTCACTATCGGCTTTAGCATCCTCGAATACCATGGAAACGACTCCCATGATGAAATTGATGAACAATTCGAAAATTATAACAGCCGCCATCTTGGATTCTCATTTTGACCTCGCCATCGGTTTTAGCACCCTCGAAAACCATGAAAACGACTCCTATGATGAACATTTCGAAAATTATCGCAGCCGCAATCTTGGATTTTGATTTTGACCTCACTATCGGCTTTAGCATCCTCGAGAACCATGAAAACGACATCCATGATTAAAACTTTGAAATTTTTTGCAGTCGCCATCTTGGATTTTGATTTTGACCTCACTATCGGCTTTAGCGTCCTCGAAAACCATGAAAACGCCTTTAATGATGAACATTTCGAAAATTATCGAAGCCGCCATCTTGAATTTTGATTTTGAACCGTCCTAGTTTTTTCTTTTCCGAGCTTCCTCTTTACGAATCCGTAAAAAAACAGAAAACGGGTCTCTTAGTTTCCGAGATACGATGGGGGGAGGGGTGAAGTGGGGGAAGTTTTGAAAAATGATTTTGACCAACTCTGGGCCCCTTGATCTGTTCCACCTCGCCAGGGATAAAGAGAGATTTTTAAGTCTGATGACCAACCTCCAGAAGAAGAAGGGCCCTTTGATATGAATCTGAAAAAAAAATGTTCCAAGTCTCTTCTGTAATCCGCCTAAAATGGGGAAAAAGGGGGTCAAGAGGGGGAGTTTTGAAAAAACTGGTTTTTCTTTTCCGAGCCTCCTCTATACGAACCCGTAAGAACACAGAACACGGGTCTCTTAGTTTCTGAGATACGATTGGGAGGGGGGGGGGAGGCCAAAAAGGGGAGGCTTGGTACATTTGCCCTACTCATGAGAGTTACTTGTAAGTTTGCTTGTCCTCACCCCTGAGTTACCTACCTACCACCGGAAAGCTGTCGTGACCTTATCCCTACGCTACGCTTCGTTTTACCGTTACCTAGTTTTTCCGAGATACGATGGGGGGAGGGGTGAAGGGGGGAGAGGGGGGAGTCTTGAAAAATGATTTTGACACACTCTGGGCCTTTTGATATGAATCTGAAAAAAAATATGTTCCAAGTCTCTTCTGAGATCCACCTAAAGGGGTGGAGAAGGGGTCAAGAGGGGCAACTTTGAAAAAATGGGTTTTTCTTTTCCGAGCCACCTCTATACGAATCCGTAAA
Organism: Agrotis clavis; assembly: GCA_954870645.1. Lineage (NCBI taxonomy): Eukaryota > Metazoa > Arthropoda > Insecta > Lepidoptera > Noctuidae > Agrotis > Agrotis clavis. The sequence continues at coordinate 6,190,147 of OX940942.1, forward strand.
GAACAAGAACTCGGGTATCTTAGTTTCTGAGATACGATTGGGAGGGGGGGGGGGAGGCCAAAAAGAGGAGGCTTGGTACTTTTGCCCTACTAATGAGAGTTACTAATGTAAGGTTGCTTGTCGTCACCGCTGAGTTACGCTTCACCGACTCAACCTTCGTTACGCTACGGAGGTCGCCGGCTCGCTTCGCTCGCCACCTCCCCCCTTCGCTCCTCTCGGTCTCGCGGGTTCGCTCCACTCAGGACCTACCTACCACCGGAAAAATATCGTGACCTTAACCCTACGCTACGCTGCGCTTCGCTTTACCGCTATGGGGGGAGGGGTAAAGGGGGGGAGAGGGATGAGTTTTGAAAAATGATTTTGACCAACTCTGGGCCTCTTGACATGAAACTGAAAAAAAAAATGTTGCAAGTCTCTTAACTTCCGAGATCCGCCTAAAGGGGGGAGAAGGGGGGCAAGGGGGAGGGAACTTGAAAAATGCTTTTTACTTTTCCGAGGCTCCTCTATACGAACCCGTAAAAAAACAAAACACGGGTCTCTTAGTTTCCGAGATACGTTGTGGGGAGGGGTGAAGGGGGGGAAAGGGGGGGTTTTGAAAAATGATTTTAACCAACACTGGGCCCCTTGATATGAATCTGAAAAAAAAAATGTTGCAAGTCTGTTAACTTCCGAGATCCACCTAAAGGGGGGAGAAGGGGGAAAGGGGGGGGGGACTTTGAAAAATGGTTTTTACTTTTCCGAGCCTCCTCTATACGAATCCGTAAAAAAACAAAACACGGGTCTCTTAGTTTCCGAGATACGATGGGGAGGGGGGAGAGGGGGGGCGAAAAGGGGAGGTTTGGGATTTTTCCCATACTCACGAGAGTGACTTGTATACGAATCTGTCAAAATATACCCACCTTCCCCTTCACCATCTGGGAGAACAATTCTGTCAATCAGTCAGTCAGTCAGTCAGTGGTAATCGAGCTTTATATAGTATAACTAGTATTTGCGCGTTGCGCGAGCTGCAAGCAGCTCGCGGGGTCGTGTTTTGGAGAAGTATTCCTACCTTAATAAAATTTTGAGAATCCATAATAATCTTTAAATGAATTGGAAAATCCAAAGTCCTTAAAAGATTTTGTAAATTATTAAATTATGCAAAATATTTTTAATATTCTGAAAACCCTTCTATCTAATTCAATAAAAAAAGAAACAAAAAAAAAAAAAAAAATTGAGGATTCCATAACATAATTAAAAGAATTTTAAAATCCGTTAGAGCACTTAAAAGATTTTGAAACCCCTTAAGAACCCCCTAACCCCCATCCAATCTAAAACCTTATTCAAAAATCAGAAGGGATGCCTCCCTTAAGGGGCAATTTTGAAAAATGGTTTTTACTTTTCCGAGCCTCCTCTATACGAATCCGTAAAAAAAAAGAACACGGGTCTCTTAGTGTCTGAGATACGATTGAGAGGTGGGGGGGGAGCCAGAAAGGAGAGGCTTAGTACTTTTGCCCTACTCATGAGAGTTATTTGTAAGTTGCCCCTGAGTTACGCTTCATCCACTCAACCTTCGTTACGTCTCATGATGAAATTGATGAACATTTCGAAAATTATCGAAGCCGCCATCTTGGATTTTGATTTTGATCTCACTACCGGCTTTAGCATCCTCAAAAACCATGAAAACGACTCCCATGATGAACAATTCGAAAATATTCGCAGCCGCCATCTTGGATTTTGATTTTGACCTCACTATCGTCTTTAGCACCCTCGAAAACCATGAAAACGACTCCCATGATGAAATTGATGAACAATTCGAAAATTACAGCAGCCGCCATCTTGGATTCTCATTTTGACCTCGCCATCGGTTTTAGCACCCTCGAATACCATGAAAACGACACCCATGATGAAAACACAAAAACTATCAATCACAAAAAGAATTTTTCAATTCCAAACCAAACAAAAAACTTTTCAGTTTAGATAAAAATATGATATTTAAAATATTATTGTGTTAGGTACGCGCTTACTGCCCCTCGAACACTGCTTTTTTTGCAGTCGCCAACTTAGATTTTGATTTTGACGTCACTATCGGCTTTAGCATCCTCGAAAACCATGAAAACGACTCCCATGATGAACAATTTTAAATTATCGCAGCCGCCATCTTAGATTTTGATTTTATCCTCACTATCGGCTTTAGCATCCTCGAAAACCATGAAAACGACTCCCATGATGAACAATTCGAAAATAATCGCAGCCGCCATCTTGGATTTTGATTATGACCTCACTATCGTCTTTAGCATCCTCGAAAACCATGAAAAGGACTCCCGTGATAAACAATTCGAAAATTATCGCAGCCGCCACCTTGTATTCTCATTTTGACCTCGCCATCGGTTTTAGCACCCTCGAAAACCATGAAAACGACTCCCATGATGAAATTGATGAACAATTCGAAAATTATAGCAGCCGCCATCTTGGATTCTCATTTTGACCTCGCCATCGGTTTTAGCACCCTCGAATACCATGAAAACGACTCCCATGATGAAATTGATGAACAATTCGAAAATTATAGCAGCCGCCATCTTGGATTCTTATTTTGACCTCGCCATCGGTTTTAGCACCCTCGAATACCATGAAAACGACTCCCATGATGAACAATTCGAAAATAATCGCAGCCGCCATCTTGGATTTTGATTTTGACCTCACTATCGGCTTCAGCATCCTCGAGAACCATGAAAACGACTCCCATGATGAACAATTCGAAAATTATCGCAGCCGCCATTTTGGATTCTCATTTTGACCTCGCCATCGGTTTTAGCACCCTAGAAAACCATGAAAACGACTCCCATGATGAAATTGATGAACAATTCGAAAATTATTGCAGCCGCCATCTTGGATTCTCATTTTGACCTCGCCATCGGTTTTAGCACCCTCGAATACCATGAAAACGACTCCCATGATGAACAATCCGAAAATTATCGCAGCCGCCATCCTGGATTTTGATTTTGACCTCACTATCGGCTTCAGCATCCTCGAGAACCATGAAAACGACTCCCATGATGAACAATTCGAAAATTATCGCAGCCGCCATTTTGGATTCTCATTTTGACCACACCATCGGTTTTAGCACCCTCGAAAACCATGAAAACGACTCCCATAATGAAATTGATGAACAATTCGAAAATTATAGCAGCAGCCATCTTGGATTCTTATTTTGACCTCGCCATCGGTTTTAGCACCCTCGAATACCATGAAAACGACTCCCATGATGAACAATTCGAAAATAATCGCAGCCGCCATCTTGGATTTTGGTTTTCACCTCACTATCGGCTTTAGCATCCTCGAAAACCATGAAAACGACTCCCATGATGAAATTGATGAACAATTCGAAAATTATTGCAGCCGCCATCTTGGATTCTGGATTCTCATTTTGACCTCGCCATCGGTTTTAGCACCCTCGAATACCATGAAAACGACTCCCATGATGAACAATTCGAAAATTATCGCAGCCGCCATCTTGGATTTTGATTTTGACCTCACTATCGGCTTTAGCATCCTCGAAAACCATGAAAACAACTCCCATAATGAAATTGATGAACAATTCGAAAATTATAGCAGCCGCCATCTTGGATTCTCATTTTGACCTCGCCATCGGTTTTAGCACCCTCGAAAACCATGAAAACGACTCCCATGATGAAATTGATGAACAATTCGAAAATTATAGCAGCCGCCATCTTGGATTCTCATTTTGACCTCGCCATCGGTTTTAGCACCCTCGAAAACCATGAAAACGACTCCCATGATGAAATTGATGAACAATTCGAAAATTATAGCAGCCGCCATCTTGGATTCTCATTTTGACCTCGCCATCGGTTTTAGCACCCTCGAATACCATGAAAACGACTCCCATGATGAAATTGATGAACAATTCGAAAATTATAGCAGCCGCCATCTTGGATTCTTATTTTGACCTCGCCATCGGTTTTAGCACCCTCGAATACCATGAAAACGACTCCCATGATGAACAATTCGAAAATAATCGCAGCCGCCATCTTGGATTTTGATTTTGACCTCACTATCGGCTTCAGCATCCTCGAGAACCATGAAAACGACTCCCATGATGAACAATTCGAAAATTATCGCAGCCGCCATTTTGGATTCTCATTTTGACCTCGCCATCGGTTTTAGCACCCTAGAAAACCATGAAAACGACTCCCATGATGAAATTGATGAACAATTCGAAAATTATTGCAGCCGCCATCTTGGATTCTCATTTTGACCTCGCCATCGGTTTTAGCACCCTCGAATACCGTGAAAACGACTCCCATGATGAACAATTCGAAAATTATCGCAGCCGCCATCTTGGATTTTGATTTTGACCTCACTATCGGCTTCAGCATCCTCGAGAACCATGAAAACGACTCCCATGATGAACAATTCGAAAATTATCGCAGCCGCCATTTTGGATTCTCATTTTGACCTCGCCATCGGTTTTAGCACCCTAGAAAACCATGAAAACGACTCCCATGATGAAATTGATGAACAATTCGAAAATTATTGCAGCCGCCATCTTGGATTCTCATTTTGACCTCGCCATCGGTTTTAGCACCCTCGAATACCAAGAAAACGACTCCCATGATGAACAATCCGAAAATTATCGCAGCCGCCATCTTGGATTTTGATTTTGACCTCACTATCGGCTTCAGCATCCTCGAGAACCATGAAAACGACTCCCATGATGAACAATTCGAAAATTATCGCAGCCGCCATTTTGGATTCTCATTTTGACCTCGGCATCGGTTTTAGCACCCTCGAAAACCATGAAAACGACTCCCATGATGAAATTGATGAACAATTCGAAAATTATTGCAGCCGCCATCTTGGATTCTCATTTTGACCTCGCCATCGGTTTTAGCACCCTCGAATACCAAGAAAACGACTCCCATGATGAACAATCCGAAAATTATCGCAGCCGCCATCTTGGATTTTGATTTTGACCTCACTATCGGCTTCAGCATCCTCGAGAACCATGAAAACGACTCCCATGATGAACAATTCGAAAATTATCGCAGCCGCCATTTTGGATTCTCATTTTGACCTCGCCATCGGTTTAAGCACCCTCGAATACCATGAAACGACTCCCATGATGAACAATTCGAAAATTATCGCAGCCGCCATCTTGGATTTTGATTTTGACCTCGCCATCGGTTTTAGCACCCTCGAATACCATGAAAACGACTCCCATGATGAACAATTCGAAAATAATCGCAGCCGCCATCTTGGATTTTGATTATGACCTCACTATCGTCTTTAGCATCCTCGAAAACCATGAAAAGGACTCCCGTGATGAACAATTCGAAAATTATCGCAGCCCCCACCTTGGATTCTCATTTTGACTTCGCCATCGGTTTTAGCACCCTCGGAAACCATAAAAACGACTCCCATGATGAACAATTTGAAAATTATCGCAGCTGACACCTTGGATTCTCATTTTGACCTCGCCATCGGCTTTAGCATCATTGAAAACCATGAAAACGACTCCCATGATAATCAATTCGAAAATTATCGCAGCCGCCATTTTGGATTTGGATTTAAACCTCACTATCGGCTTTAGCATCCTCGAAAACCATGAAATCGACTCCCATGATGAAATTGATGAACAATTCGAAAATTATAGCAACCGCCATCTTGGATTCTCATTTTAATCTCGCCATCGGTTTTAGCACCCTCGAATACCATGAAAACGACTCCCATGATGAACAATTCGAAAATTATCGCAGAGTTCATCTTGGATTCCGAGATACGATGGGGGGATATGTGAAAGGAGGGAGTGGGGTGACTTTTGAAAAATGATTTTGACACACTTTGGGCCCCTTGATACGAATCTGAAAAAAAAAAAATATGTTCCATGTCCCTTCTGAGATCCGCCTAAAGGGGGGAAAAGGGGGGCCAAGAGGGTGAACTTTGAAAAAAATGTTTTTTTTCTTTTCCGAGCCTCTTCTATACGAATCCGAAAAAACGGGTCTTTTAGTTTTTGAGATACGATTGGGAGGGGGGGGGGTGAGGTCAAAAAGGGGAGGCTTGGTACATTTTTCCTACTCATGAGAGTTACTTGTAAGTTTGCTTGTCGTCACCCCTGAGTTACGCTTCACCCACTCAACCTTCGTTTTGCTACGGAGGTCGCCGGCTCGCTTCGCTCGCCACCTCCCCCTTTCGCTCCACTCGGTCTCGCAGGTTCGTTCCACTCAGGACCTACCTACCACCGGAAAGCTATCGTGTCCTCATCCCTACGCTTCGCTTTACCGCTACATAATTTTTCCGAGTTACGATGGGTGGAGGGGTGAAGAGGGGGAGAGGGGTGAGTTTTGAAAAATGATTTTGACTAACTCTGGGCCCCTTGATATGAATCTGAAAAAAAATGTAGCAAGTCTGTTATTTTCCGAGATCCGCCTAAAGGGGGAGGAGGGGAGCAAGGGGGAGGGAACTTTGAAAAATGGTTTTTAGTTTTCCGAGCCACCTCTATACGAATCCGTAAAAAAACAAAACACGGGTCTCTTAGTTTCCGAGATACGATGGGGAGGGGGGAGAGGGGGGGCGAAAAGGGGAGGTTTGGGATTTTTCCCATACTCACGAGAGTGACTTGTATACGAATCTGTCAAAATATACCCACCTTCCCCTTCACCATCTGGGAGAACAATTCTGTCAATCAGTCAGTCAGTCAGTCAGTGGTAATCGAGCTTTATATAGTATAACTAGTATTTGCGCGTTGCGCGAGCTGCAAGCAGCTCGCGGGGTCGTGTTTTGGAGAAGTATTCCTACCTTAATAAAATTTTGAGAATCCATAATAATCTTTAAATGAATTGGAAAATCCAAAGTCCTTAAAAGATTTTGTAAATTATTAAATTATGCAAAATATTTTTAATATTCTGAAAACCCTTCTATCTAATTCAATAAAAAAAGAAACAAAAAAAAAAAAAAAATTGAGGATTCCATAACATAATTAAAAGAATTTTAAAATCCGTTAGAGCACTTAAAAGATTTTGAAACCCCTTAAGAACCCCCTAACCCCCATCCAATCTAAAACCTTATTCAAAAATCAGAAGGGATGCCTCCCTTAAGGGGCAACTTTGAAAAATGGTTTTTACTTTTCCGAGCCTCCTCTATACGAATCCGTAAAAAAAAAGAACACGGGTCTCTTAGTGTCTGAGATACGATTGAGAGGTGGGGGGGGAGCCAGAAAGGAGAGGCTTAGTACTTTTGCCCTACTCATGAGAGTTATTTGTAAGTTGCCCCTGAGTTACGCTTCATCCACTCAACCTTCGTTACGTCTCATGATGAAATTGATGAACATTTCGAAAATTATCGAAGCCGCCATCTTGGATTTTGATTTTGATCTCACTACCGGCTTTAGCATCCTCAAAAACCATGAAAACGACTCCCATGATGAACAATTCGAAAATATTCGCAGCCGCCATCTTGGATTTTGATTTTGACCTCACTATCGTCTTTAGCACCCTCGAAAACCACGAAAACGACTCCCATGATGAAATTGATGAACAATTCGAAAATTACAGCAGCCGCCATCTTGGATTCTCATTTTGACCTCGCCATCGGTTTTAGCACCCTCGAATACCATGAAAACGACACCCATGATGAAAACACAAAAACTATCAATCACAAAAAGAATTTTTCAATTCCAAACCAAACAAAAAACTTTTCAGTTTAGATAAAAATATGATATTTAAAATATTATTGTGTTAGGTACGCGCTTACTGCCCCTCGAACACTGCTTTTTTTGCAGTCGCCAACTTAGATTTTGATTTTGACGTCACTATCGGCTTTAGCATCCTCGAAAACCATGAAAACGACTCCCATGATGAACAATTTTAAATTATCGCAGCCGCCATCTTAGATTTTGATTTTATCCTCACTATCGGCTTTAGCATCCTCGAAAACCATGAAAACGACTCCCATGATGAACAATTCGAAAATAATCGCAGCCGCCATCTTGGATTTTGATTATGACCTCACTATCGTCTTTAGCATCCTCGAAAACCATGAAAAGGACTCCCGTGATAAACAATTCGAAAATTATCGCAGCCGCCACCTTGTATTCTCATTTTGACCTCGCCATCGGTTTTAGCACCCTCGAAAACCATGAAAACGACTCCCATGATGAAATTGATGAACAATTCGAAAATTATAGCAGCCGCCATCTTGGATTCTCATTTTGACCTCGCCATCGGTTTTAGCACCCTCGAATACCATGAAAACGACTCCCATGATGAAATTGATGAACAATTCGAAAATTATAGCAGCCGCCATCTTGGATTCTTATTTTGACCTCGCCATCGGTTTTAGCACCCTCGAATACCATGAAAACGACTCCCATGATGAACAATTCGAAAATAATCGCAGCCGCCATCTTGGATTTTGATTTTGACCTCACTATCGGCTTCAGCATCCTCGAGAACCATGAAAACGACTCCCATGATGAACAATTCGAAAATTATCGCAGCCGCCATTTTGGATTCTCATTTTGACCTCGCCATCGGTTTTAGCACCCTAGAAAACCATGAAAACGACTCCCATGATGAAATTGATGAACAATTCGAAAATTATTGCAGCCGCCATCTTGGATTCTCATTTTGACCTCGCCATCGGTTTTAGCACCCTCGAATACCATGAAAACGACTCCCATGATGAACAATCCGAAAATTATCGCAGCCGCCATCCTGGATTTTGATTTTGACCTCACTATCGGCTTCAGCATCCTCGAGAACCATGAAAACGACTCCCATGATGAACAATTCGAAAATTATCGCAGCCGCCATTTTGGATTCTCATTTTGACCACACCATCGGTTTTAGCACCCTCGAAAACCATGAAAACGACTCCCATAATGAAATTGATGAACAATTCGAAAATTATAGCAGCAGCCATCTTGGATTCTTATTTTGACCTCGCCATCGGTTTTAGCACCCTCGAATACCATGAAAACGACTCCCATGATGAACAATTCGAAAATAATCGCAGCCGCCATCTTGGATTTTGGTTTTCACCTCACTATCGGCTTTAGCATCCTCGAAAACCATGAAAACGACTCCCATGATGAAATTGATGAACAATTCGAAAATTATTGCAGCCGCCATCTTGGATTCTGGATTCTCATTTTGACCTCGCCATCGGTTTTAGCACCCTCGAATACCATGAAAACGACTCCCATGATGAACAATTCGAAAATTATCGCAGCCGCCATCTTGGATTTTGATTTTGACCTCACTATCGGCTTTAGCATCCTCGAAAACCATGAAAACAACTCCCATAATGAAATTGATGAACAATTCGAAAATTATAGCAGCCGCCATCTTGGATTCTCATTTTGACCTCGCCATCGGTTTTAGCACCCTCGAAAACCATGAAAACGACTCCCATGATGAAATTGATGAACAATTCGAAAATTATAGCAGCCGCCATCTTGGATTCTCATTTTGACCTCGCCATCGGTTTTAGCACCCTCGAAAACCATGAAAACGACTCCCATGATGAAATTGATGAACAATTCGAAAATTATAGCAGCCGCCATCTTGGATTCTCATTTTGACCTCGCCATCGGTTTTAGCACCCTCGAATACCATGAAAACGACTCCCATGATGAAATTGATGAACAATTCGAAAATTATAGCAGCCGCCATCTTGGATTCTTATTTTGACCTCGCCATCGGTTTTAGCACCCTCGAATACCATGAAAACGACTCCCATGATGAACAATTCGAAAATAATCGCAGCCGCCATCTTGGATTTTGATTTTGACCTCACTATCGGCTTCAGCATCCTCGAGAACCATGAAAACGACTCCCATGATGAACAATTCGAAAATTATCGCAGCCGCCATTTTGGATTCTCATTTTGACCTCGCCATCGGTTTTAGCACCCTAGAAAACCATGAAAACGACTCCCATGATGAAATTGATGAACAATTCGAAAATTATTGCAGCCGCCATCTTGGATTCTCATTTTGACCTCGCCATCGGTTTTAGCACCCTCGAATACCGTGAAAACGACTCCCATGATGAACAATTCGAAAATTATCGCAGCCGCCATCTTGGATTTTGATTTTGACCTCACTATCGGCTTCAGCATCCTCGAGAACCATGAAAACGACTCCCATGATGAACAATTCGAAAATTATCGCAGCCGCCATTTTGGATTCTCATTTTGACCTCGCCATCGGTTTTAGCACCCTAGAAAACCATGAAAACGACTCCCATGATGAAATTGATGAACAATTCGAAAATTATTGCAGCCGCCATCTTGGATTCTCATTTTGACCTCGCCATCGGTTTTAGCACCCTCGAATACCAAGAAAACGACTCCCATGATGAACAATCCGAAAATTATCGCAGCCGCCATCTTGGATTTTGATTTTGACCTCACTATCGGCTTCAGCATCCTCGAGAACCATGAAAACGACTCCCATGATGAACAATTCGAAAATTATCGCAGCCGCCATTTTGGATTCTCATTTTGACCTCGGCATCGGTTTTAGCACCCTCGAAAACCATGAAAACGACTCCCATGATGAAATTGATGAACAATTCGAAAATTATTGCAGCCGCCATCTTGGATTCTCATTTTGACCTCGCCATCGGTTTTAGCACCCTCGAATACCAAGAAAACGACTCCCATGATGAACAATCCGAAAATTATCGCAGCCGCCATCTTGGATTTTGATTTTGACCTCACTATCGGCTTCAGCATCCTCGAGAACCATGAAAACGACTCCCATGATGAACAATTCGAAAATTATCGCAGCCGCCATTTTGGATTCTCATTTTGACCTCGCCATCGGTTTAAGCACCCTCGAATACCATGAAACGACTCCCATGATGAACAATTCGAAAATTATCGCAGCCGCCATCTTGGATTTTGATTTTGACCTCGCCATCGGTTTTAGCACCCTCGAATACCATGAAAACGACTCCCATGATGAACAATTCGAAAATAATCGCAGCCGCCATCTTGGATTTTGATTATGACCTCACTATCGTCTTTAGCATCCTCGAAAACCATGAAAAGGACTCCCGTGATGAACAATTCGAAAATTATCGCAGCCCCCACCTTGGATTCTCATTTTGACTTCGCCATCGGTTTTAGCACCCTCGGAAACCATAAAAACGACTCCCATGATGAACAATTTGAAAATTATCGCAGCTGACACCTTGGATTCTCATTTTGACCTCGCCATCGGCTTTAGCATCATTGAAAACCATGAAAACGACTCCCATGATAATCAATTCGAAAATTATCGCAGCCGCCATTTTGGATTTGGATTTAAACCTCACTATCGGCTTTAGCATCCTCGAAAACCATGAAATCGACTCCCATGATGAAATTGATGAACAATTCGAAAATTATAGCAACCGCCATCTTGGATTCTCATTTTAATCTCGCCATCGGTTTTAGCACCCTCGAATACCATGAAAACGACTCCCATGATGAACAATTCGAAAATTATCGCAGAGTTCATCTTGGATTCCGAGATACGATGGGGGGATATGTGAAAGGAGGGAGTGGGGTGACTTTTGAAAAATGATTTTGACACACTTTGGGCCCCTTGATACGAATCTGAAAAAAAAAAAATATGTTCCATGTCCCTTCTGAGATCCGCCTAAAGGGGGGAAAAGGGGGGCCAAGAGGGTGAACTTTGAAAAAAATGTTTTTTTTCTTTTCCGAGCCTCTTCTATACGAATCCGAAAAAACGGGTCTTTTAGTTTTTGAGATACGATTGGGAGGGGGGGGGGTGAGGTCAAAAAGGGGAGGCTTGGTACATTTTTCCTACTCATGAGAGTTACTTGTAAGTTTGCTTGTCGTCACCCCTGAGTTACGCTTCACCCACTCAACCTTCGTTTTGCTACGGAGGTCGCCGGCTCGCTTCGCTCGCCACCTCCCCCTTTCGCTCCACTCGGTCTCGCAGGTTCGTTCCACTCAGGACCTACCTACCACCGGAAAGCTATCGTGTCCTCATCCCTACGCTTCGCTTTACCGCTACATAATTTTTCCGAGTTACGATGGGTGGAGGGGTGAAGAGGGGGAGAGGGGTGAGTTTTGAAAAATGATTTTGACTAACTCTGGGCCCCTTGATATGAATCTGAAAAAAAATGTAGCAAGTCTGTTATTTTCCGAGATCCGCCTAAAGGGGGAGGAGGGGAGCAAGGGGGAGGGAACTTTGAAAAATGGTTTTTAGTTTTCCGAGCCACCTCTATACGAATCCGTAAAAAAACAAAACATGGGTCTCTTAGTTTCCGAGATTCGATTGGGAGGGGGGGGGAGGCCAAAATGGAGAGGCTTGGTATTGTTGCCCTACACATGAGAGTTACTTGTAAGATTGCTTGTCGTCACCCCTGAGTTACGCTTCACCCACTCAACCTTCGTTACGCTATGGAGGTCGCCGGCTCGCTTCGCTCGCCACCTCCCCCCTTCGCTCCACTCGGTCTCGCAGGTTCGCTCCACTCGGGACCTACCTACCACCGGAAAGCTATCGTAACCTTACCCCTACGCTACGCTTCGCTTCGCTTTACTGCTACCTACTTTTTCCGAGATACGACGGGGGGAGGGGTCAAGAGGGGGAGATTGGGCAGTTTTGAAAAATGATTTTGACATACTCTGGGCCCCTTGACATGAATCTGAAAAAAATGTTCCAAGTCCCTTCTGAGATCCGCCTAAAGGGGGGGGGGGGGGGGGGGGAGAAGGGGTCAAGAAGGGAACTTGAAAAAATTGGTTTTTACTTTTCCGAGCCTCCTCTATACGAATCCGTAAAAAAACAAAACACGGGTCTCTTAGTTGCCGAGATACGATGGGGGGAGGGGTGAAGAGGGGGAGAGGGGGGAGTTTTGAAAAATGATTTTGACCAACTCTGGGCCCCTTGATATGAATCTGAAAAAAAAAATGTTGCAAGTCTGTTAATTTCCGAGATCCACCTAAAGGGGGGAGAAGGGGGAGAAGGGGGACAAACTTTGAAAAATGTTTTTTACTTTTCCGAGCCTCCTCTATACGAATCCGTAAAAAAAACAAAACACGGGTCTCTTAATTTCCGAGATACGATGGGGAGGGGGGAGAGGGGGGGCGAAAAGGGGAGGTTTGGGATTTTTCCCATACTCACCAGAGTTACTTGTTTACGAATCTGTCAAAATATACCCACCTCCCCCTTCACCATCTGGGAGAACAAAGATGTCAATCAGTGAGTCAGTCAGTGAGTGGTAATCGAGCTTTATATAGTATAACTAGTATTTGCGCGTTGCGCGAGCTGCAAGCAGCTCGCGGGGTCGTGTTTTGGAGAAGTATTCCTTACCTTGATAAAATTTTGAGAATCCATATGAATCTTTAAATGAATTGGAAAATCCATAGTCCTTAAAAGATTTTGTAAATTGTAAATATGTAAAATATTTTTAATATTCTGAAAACCCTTGTATCTAATTCAATAAAAAAAAGAAACAAAATTAAAAAAATACAAACTAAATTGAGAATTCCTTAGGATAGTCAAAAGAATTTTAAAATCCGTTAGAGCACTTTAAAAAATTTGATACCCCTTAAGAACCCCCTAATCCAATCTAAAACCTTATTAAAAACTCAGAAGGGTGGCATAAGGGGCAACTTTGAAAAATGGTTTTTACTTTTCCGAGCCTCCTCTATACGAATCCGTAAAAAAAAGAACACGGGTCTCTTAGTGTCTGAGATACGATTGGGAGGGGGGGGGAGCCAAAAAGGAGAGGCTTAGTACTTTTGCCCTACTCATGAGAGTTACTTGTTAGTTTGCTTGTCGTCACCCCTGAGTTACGCTTCATCCACTCAACCTTCGTTACGTCCCATGATGAAATTGATGAACATTTCGAAAATTATCGAAGCCGCCATCTTGGATTTTGATTTTGACCTCACTATCGCCTTTAGCATCCTCGAAAACCATGAAAACGACTCCCATTATGAAATTGATGAACGATTCGAAAATTATAGCAGCCGCCATCTTGGATTCTCATTTTGACCTCGCCATTGATTTTAGCACCCTCGAATACCATGAAAATGACTCCCATGATGAACAATTCGAAAATTATCGCAGAGGCCATTTTGGATTCTCATTTTGACCTCGCCATCGGTTTTAGCAACCTCGAAAACTATGAAAACGACATCCATCATTAAAACTTTGTAATTTTTTGCAGTCACCATCTTGGATTTTGATTTTGACCTCACTATCAGCTTTGTCATCCTGGAAAACCTTGAAAACGACTTCCATGATAAACATTTCGAAAATTATCTAAGCCGCCATCTTGGATTTTGATTTTGACCCCACTATCGGCTTTAGCATCCTCGAAAACCATGAAAACGACTCTCATGATGAACAATTCGAAAATTATCGCAGCCGCCATCTTGGATTCTCATTTTGACCTCGCCATCGGTTTCAGCACCCTCGAAAACCATGAAAACGACATCCATGATGAAAACTTTGAATTTTTTGCAGTCTGCATCTTGGATTTTGATTTTGACCTCACAATCGGTCATACTTACGCTACAGAGGTCACCGGCTCGCTTCGCTCGCCACCTCGCAGGTTCGCTCAACTTAGGACCTATACCTTCCACCGGAAAGCTATCGTGACCTTATCCCTACGCTACGCTACGCTTCGCTTTACCGCTACCAAGTTTCCGAGATACGATGAGGGGAGGGGTGAAGGCGGGGAGAGGGGTGAGTTTTGAAAAATGATTTTGACATACTTTGGGCCCCTTTATAAGAATCTGAAAAAAAAATGATGAGTCTCTTCTGAGATCCGCCTAAAGGGGGGAGAAGGGGGTCAAGAGGGGGAACTTTGAAAAAATGGTTTTTTCTTTTCCGAGCCACCTCTATACGAATCCGTAAAAAAACAGAACATCGGCCTCTTAGTTTCTGAGATACGATTTGGAGGGGGGAGGCCACAAACGAGTGGCTAAGTACTTTTGCCCTACTCATGAGAGTTACTTGTTAGTTTGCTTGTCGTCACCCCTGAGTTACGCTTCACCCACTCAACCTTCGTTACGTCCCATGATGAAATTGATGAACATATCGAAAATTATCGAAGCCGCCATCTTGGATTTTATTTTGACCTCACTATCGGCTTTAGCATCCTCGAAAACCTTGAAAACAACTCCCACGATGAACAATTCGAAAATTATGGCTGCCGCCATCATGGATTTGTATTTAAACCTCACTATTGGCTTTAGCATCCTCGAAAACCATGAAAACGACACCCATGATGAAATTGATGAACAATTCGAAAATTATCGCAGCCGCCATCTTGGGTTTTGATTTTGACCTCACAATCGGCTGTAGTATCTTCGAAAACCATGAAAACGACTCCCATGATAAACAATTCGAAAATTATCGCAGCCGCCATCTTGGATTTGGATTTTGACCTCACTATCGGCTGAAGCATCCTCGAAAACCATGAAAACGACTCCCATGATGAACATTTCGAAAATTATCGCAGCCGCCATCTTGAATTTTGATTTTAACCTCACTATCGGCTTTAGCATCCTCCAAAACCATGAAAACGACTCCCATGATGAAATTGATGAACAATTCGAAAACTATAGCAGCCGCCATCTTGGATTCTCATTTTGACCTCGCCATCGATTTTAACACTCTCGAAAACCATGAAAACGACTCCCATGATGAACAATTCGAAAATTATCGCAGCCGCCATCTTGGATTTTGATTTTAACCTCACTATTGGCTTTAGCATCCTCCAAAACCATGAAAACGACTCCCATGATGATCATTTCGAAAATTATCGGAGCCGCCATCTTGGATTCTCATTTTGACCTCGCCATCGGTTCAAGCACCCTCGAAAACCATGAAAACGATATCCATGATGAACAATTCGAAAATTATCGCAGCCGCCATATTGGATTTTGATTTTGACCTCACTATCGGCTTTAGCATCCTCGGAAACCATGAAAACGACTCCCATGATGATCTTTTCGAAAATTATCGCAGCCGCCATCTTGGATTATGATTTTGACCTCACTATCGGCTTTAGCATCCTCGAAAACCATGAAAACGACTCCCATGACGAATATTTCGAAAATTATCGCAGCCGCTATCTTGGATTCTCATTTTGACCTCGCCATCGGTTTAAGCACCTTCGAAAACCATAAAAACGACATCCATGATGAAAACTTTGAAGTTTTTTGCAGTCGCCATCTTGGATTTTGATATTGACCTCACTAATGGCTTTAGTATCCTCGAAAACCAGGAAAACGACTCCCATGATGAACAATTCGAAAATTATCGCAGCCGCCATCTTGGATTTGGATTTTATCCTCACTATCGGCTTTAGCGTCCTCGGAAACCATGAAAACGACACCCATGATGAACAATTCGAAAATTATCGCAGCCGCCATCTTGGATTTTGATTTTGACCTCATTATCGGCTTTAGCATCCTCGAAAACCATGAAAACGACTCCCATGATGAAATTGATGAACATTTCGAAAATTATAACAACCGCCATCTTGGATTCTCATTTTGACCTCGCCATCGGTTTTAGCACCCTCGAATAACATGAAAACGACTCCCATGATGAACATTTCGAAAATTATCGCAGCCGCCATCTTGGATTTTGATTTTGACCTCACTATCGGTTTTAACACCCTCAAAAACCATGAAAACTACACCCATGATGAAAACACAAAAACTATCCATCACAAAAAGAATTTTTCAATTCCAAACCAAGCAATACAAACTTTTCAGTTTAGATAAAAAATTATGATATTTAAAAAAATATTGTATTAGGTACGCGCTTACTGCCCCTCGAACACTGCATTTTTTGAAGTCCACATCTTAAATTTTGATTTTGACGTCACTATCGGCTTTAGCATCCTCGAAAACCATGGAAACAACTCCCATGATGAACATTTCGAAAATTATCGCAGCCGCCATCTTGGATTCTCATTTTGACATCGCCATCGGTTTAAGCACCCTCGAAAACGATGAAAACGACATCCATGATGAAAACTTTGAAGTTTTTTGCAGTCGCCATCTTGGATTTTGATTTTGACCTCACTATCGGCTTTAGCATCCTCGAAAAACATGAAAACAGTCATGATGAACAATTCCAAAATTATCGCAGCCGCCATCTTGGATTTGGATTTTAACCTCACTATCGGCTTTAGCATCCTCGAAAACCATGAAAACGACTCCCATAATGAACAATTCGAAAATTATCGCAGCCGCTATCTTGGATTTGTATTTAAACCTCACTATCGGCTTTAGCATCCTCGAAAACCATGGAAACGACTCCCATGATGAACAATTTGAAAATTATCGTAGCCGCCATCTTGGATTTTGATTTTGACCTCACTATCGGCTTTAGCATCCTCGAAAACCATGAAAACGACTCCCATGATGAACAATTCGAAAATTATCGCAGCCGCCATCTTGGATTCTCATTTTAACCTCGCCATCGGTTTTAGCATTCTCGAAAATCATGAAAACGACATCCATGATAAAAACTTTGAATTTTTTTGCAGTCGCCATCTTGGATTTTGAGTTTGACCTCACTATCGGCTTTAGCATCCTCGAAAACCATAAAAACGACTCCCATGATAAAATTGTGAACAATTCGAAAATTATAGCAGCCGCCATCTTGGATTCTCATTTTGACCTCGCCATCGGTTTTAGCACCCTCGAAAACCATGAAAACGACTCCCATGATGAACAATTATTCGAAAATTATCGCAGCCGCCATGTTGGATTTGGATTTTAACCTCACTATCGGCTTTAGCACTTAGCACCCTCGAAAACCATGAAAACGACACCCATGATGAACAATTCAAAAATTATATATCAACCTCCTATCGGCTTTAGCATCCTCGAAAACCATGAAGACGACTCCCATGATGAAAACTTTGAATTTTTTGCAGTCGCCATCTTGAATTTTGAGTTTGACCTTACTATCGGCTTTAGCATCCTTGAAAACTATGAAAACGACATCCATGATGAAAACTTTCAATTTTTTGCAGTCGCCATCTTGGATACTGAGTTTGACCTCACTATCGGCTTTAGCATCCTCGAAAACCATGGTAACAACTCCGTAAATGAACATTTCGAAAATTATTGCAGCCGCCATCTTGGATTCTCATTTTGACCTCGCCATCGGTTTTAGCACCCTCGAAAACCATGAAAACGACCCCCATGTTGAACATTTCGAAAATTATCGAAGCCGCCATCCTGGATTTTGATTTTGACCTCACTATCGGCTTTAGCATCCTCGAAAACCATGAAAACGATTTCCATGGTGAAATTGATGAATAATTCGAAAATTATCGCAGCCGCCATCTTGGATTCTCAATTTGACTTTGCCATCGGTTTTAGCACCCTCGAAAACCATGGAAACGACTCCCATGATGAACATTTAAAAAATAATCGCAGCTGCCATCTTAAATTTGGATTTTAACCTCAGAATCGGCTTTAGCATCCTCGAAAACCATGAAAACGTCAGCTCCCATGATGAACAATTCGAAAATTATCGCAGCCGCCATATTGGATTTTGATTTTGACCCCACTATCGGCTTTAGCATCTTCGAAAACCATGAAAACGACTCCCATGATGAACAATTCAAAAATTGTCGCAGCCGCCATCTTGGATTTTAATCTTGACCTCAGTATCGGCTTTAGCATCCTCGGAAACCATGAAAACGACTCCCATGATGAACATTTCAAAAATTATCGAAGCCGCCATCTTTGATTTTGATTTTGACCTCACTATCGGCTTTAGCATCCTCGAAAACAATGAAAACGACTCCCATGATGAAATTGATGAACAATTCGAAAATTATAGCAGCCGCCATCTTGGATTCTCATTTTGACCTCGCCATCGGTTTTAGCACCCTCGAAAACCATGGAAACGACTACCATGATGAACATTTAAAAATATCGCAGCCGCCATATTGGATTTTGATTTTGACCTCACTATCGGCTTTAGCATCCTCGAAAACCATGAAAACGATTTCCATGGTGAAATTGATGAATAATTCGAAAATTATCGCAGCCGCCATCTTGGATTCTCAATTTGACTTTGCCATCGGTTTTAGCACCCTCGAAAACCATGGAAACGACTCCCATGATGAACATTTAAAAAATAATCGCAGCTGCCATCTTAAATTTGGATTTTAACCTCAGAATCGGCTTTAGCATCCTCGAAAACCATGAAAACGTCAGCTCCCATGATGAACAATTCGAAAATTATCGCAGCCGCCATATTGGATTTTGATTTTGACCCCACTATCGGCTTTAGCATCTTCGAAAACCATGAAAACGACTCCCATGATGAACAATTCAAAAATTGTCGCAGCCGCCATCTTGGATTTTAATCTTGACCTCAGTATCGGCTTTAGCATCCTCGGAAACCATGAAAACGACTCCCATGATGAACATTTCAAAAATTATCGAAGCCGCCATCTTTGATTTTGATTTTGACCTCACTATCGGCTTTAGCATCCTCGAAAACAATGAAAACGACTCCCATGATGAAATTGATGAACAATTCGAAAATTATAGCAGCCGCCATCTTGGATTCTCATTTTGACCTCGCCATCGGTTTTAGCACCCTCGAAAACCATGGAAACGACTACCATGATGAACATTTAAAAATATCGCAGCCGCCATATTGGATTTTGATTTTGACCTCTCTATCGGCTGTAGCATCCTCGAAAACTGAACACGGGTCTCTTAGTTTCTGAGATACGATTGGGAGGGGGGGGGGGAGGCCAAAAAGGGGAGGCTTGGTACTTTTGCCCTTCTCTTGAGAGTTACCTACTTGTAAGTTTGCTTGTCGTCACCCCTCAGTTACGCTTCACCCACTCCACTTTCGTTACGCTACGGAGGTCGCCGGCTCGCTTCGCTCGCCACCTCACCCCTTCGCTACGCTCGGTCTCGCAGGTTCGCTCCACTCAGGACCTACCTACCACCGGAAAGCTACCGTGACCTTATCCTTATGCAACGCTTCGCTTTACCGCTACCTAGTTTCGGAGATACGATGGGGGTAGGGGTGAAGAGGAGGAGAAGGGGGAGTTTTGAAAAATGATTTTGACCAACTCTGGGCCCCTTGATATGAATCTGAAAAAAAAAATGTTAAAAGTCTGTTTACTTCCGAGATCCGCCTAAAGGGGTAGAAGGTGGGCAAGGGGGGGGGGGGACTTTGAATAATGGTTTTTACTTTTCCGAGCCTCCTCTATACGAATCCGTAAAAAACAGAACACGGGTCTCTTAGTTTCTGAGATACGATTGGGAGGGGGGGGGAGGCCAAAAACGGGAGTCTTGGTACTTTTGCCCTACTCATGAGAGTTACTTGTAAGTTTGCTTGTCGTCGCCCCCGAGTTAAGCTTTACCCACTCAACCTTCGTTACGCTACGGAGGTCGCCGGCTCGCTTCGCTCGCCACCTCCCCCCTTCGCTCCACTCGGTCTCGCAGGTTCGCTCCACTCAGCACCTACCTACCACCGGAAATCTATCGTGAGTGACCTTATCCCTACGCTACGCTACGCTTCGCTTTTCCGCTACCTAGTTTCTGAGATACTATGGGGGGAGGGGTGAAGGGGGGGGGAGAGGTGTGAGTTTTGAAAAATGATTTTGAGCAACTCTGGGCCCCTTGATATGAATCTGAAAAAAAAAGTGTGAAAAGTCTGTTATCTTCCGAAATCCGTCTAAAGGGGGGAGAAGGGGGTCAAAGGGGCAACTTTGAAAAATGCTTTTTACTTTTCCGAGCCTCCTCTATACGAATCCGTAATAAAACAAAACACGGGTCTCTTAGTTTCTGAGATACGATTGGGAGGGGGGGGGGGAGGCCAAAAACGGGAGTCTTGGTACTTTTGCCCAACTCATGAGAGTTACTTGTAAGTTTGCTTGTCGTCGCCCCCGAGTTAAGCTTTACCCACTCAACCTTCGTTACGCTACGGAGGTCGCCGGCTCGCTTCGCTCGCCACCTCCCCCCTTCGCTCCACTCGGTCTCGCAGGTTCGCTCCACTCAGCACCTACCTACCACCGGAAATCTATCGTGACCTTATCCCTACGCTACGCTACGCTTCGCTTTTCCGCTACCTAGTTTCTGAGATACTATGGGGGGAGGGGTGAAGGGGGGGGAGAGGTGTGAGTTTTGAAAAATGATTTTGAGCAACTCTGGGCCCCTTGATATGAATCATGGTCAAAGGGGCAACTTGGAAAAATGCTTTTTACTTTTCTGAGCCTCCTCTATATGAATCCGTAATAAAACAAAACACGGGTCTCTTAGTTTCTGAGATACGATTGGGAGGGGGGGGGAAGGCCAAAAAGGGGAGGCTTGGTTATTTTGCCTTACTCATAAGAGTTACTTGTAAGTTTGCATGTCGTCACCCCCGAGTTGCGCTTCACCCACTCAACCTTCGTTACGCTACGGGGGTCGCCGGCTCGCTTCGCTCGCCACCTCCCCCCTTCGCTCCACTCGGTCTCGCAGGTTCGCTCCACTCGGGACCTACCTACCACCGGAAAGCTAATCATGACCTTATCCCTACGCTACGCTGCGCTTCGCTTTACCGCTATGGGGGGAGGGGTGAAGAGGGGGAGAGGGGAGAGTTTTGAAAAATGATTGTGACATACTCTGGGCCCCTTGATATGAATCTGAAAAAAAAAATGTTGCAAGTCTGTTAACTTCCGAGATCCGCCTAAAGGGGGGAGAAGGGGGGCAAGGGGGGAGGAACTTTGAAAATGGTTTTTACTTTTCCGAGCCTCCTCTATACGAATCCGTAAAAAAACAAAACACGGGTCTCTTAGTTTCCGAGATACGATGGGGGGAGGGGTGAAGAGGGGGAGAGGGGGGAGTTTTGAGAAATGATTTTGACCAACTCTGGGCCCCTTGATATGAATCTGAAAAAAGAAACGTTGCAAGTCTGTTAACTTCCGAGATCCGCCTAAAGGGGGGAGAAGGGGGGCAAGGGGGGGGAACTTTGAAAAATGGTTTTTACTTTTCCGAGCATCCTCTATACGAATCCGTAAAAAAAACAAAATACGGGTCTCTTAGTTTCCGAGATACGATGGGGAGGGGGGGGAGGGGGGGCAAAAAGGGGAGGTTTGGGATTTTTCCCATACTCACCAGAGTTACTTGTTTACGAATCTGTCAAAATATACCCACCTCCCCCTTCACCATCTGGGAGAACAATGATGTCAATCAGTCAGTGAGTGAGTGAGTGAGTGAGTGGTAATCGAGCTTTATATAGTATAACTAGTATTTGCGCGTTGCGCGAGCTGCAAGCAGCTCGCGGGGTCGTGTATTGGAGAAGTATTCCTTACCTTGATAAAATTTTGAGAATCCATAAGAATCTTTAAATGAATTGGAAAATCCATAGTCCTTAAAAGATTTTGTAAATTATTAAATTATATAAAATAATTTTAATATTGTGAAAACCCTTTTAACTAATTCAATAAAAAAAGACACAAATAAAAAAAAAAAAAACAAAATAAATTGAGAATTCCTTAGGACAGTTAAAATAATTTTAAAATCCGTGAGAGCACTTAAAAGATTTTGAAAACCCTTAAGAACCCCCTAATTCAATCTAAAACCTTACTTAAAACTCAGAAGGGAGGCATAAGAGGCAACTTTGAAAAATGGTTTTTACTTTTCTGTACACGGATCTCTTAGCTTTTGAGATACGATTGGGAGGGGGGGATAGCAAAAAAGGAGAGGCTTAGTACTTTTGCCCTACTCATGAAAGTTACTTGTAAGTTTGCTTGTCGTCACCCCTGAGTTCCGCTTCATCCACTCAACCTTCGTTACGTCCCATGATGAAATGGATGAACAATTCGAAAATTATCGCAGCCGCCATCTTGAATTTTGATTTTGACCTCACTATCGGTTTTAGCACCCTCGTAAACCATGAAAACGACATCCATGATGAAAACACAAAAACTATCCATCACAAAAAGAATTTTTCAATTCTTAACCAAACAAAACAAACTTTGCAGTTTATGATAAAAATATATTTAAAATATTATTATGTAAGGTACGCGCTTACTGCCCCTCAAACACTGCATTTATCGCAGCTGCCATCGTGGATTTTGATTTTGACCTCACTATCGGCTTTAGCATCCTCGAGAACCATGAAAACGACTCCCATGATGAACAATTCGAAAATTATCGCAGCCGCCATCTTGGATGCTCATTTTGACCTCGCCATCGGTTTTAGCAACCTCGAAAACCATGAAAACGACATCCATGATGAAAACTTTGAAAATTTTTGCAGTCGCCATCTTGGATTTTGATTTTGACCTCACTTACGGCTGTAGTATCCTCGAAAACCATAAAAACGACTCCCATGATGTACAATTCGAAAATGATCGCAGCTGCCATCTTGGATTTTGATTTTGACCTCACTATCGACTTTGGCATCCTCGAAAACCATGAAAACGACTCCCATGATAAACAATTCGAAAATTATAGCAGCCGCCATCTTGGATTTAGATTTCGACCTCACTACCGGCTTCAGCATCCTCGAAAACCATGAAAACGACTCCCATGATGAACAATTCGAAAATTATCGCAGCCGCCATATTGGATTTGGATTTTATCCTCACTATCGGCTTTAGCATCCTCGAAAACCATGAAAACGACTCCCATGATGCACATTTCGAAAATTATCGCAGCCGCCATCTTGGATTTTGATTTTGACCTCACTATCGACTTTGGCATCCTCGAAAACCATGAAAACGACTCCCATGATGTACATTTTGAAAAATATCGCAGCCGCCATCTTGGATTTAGATTTCGGCCTCACTACCGGCTTCAGCATCCTCGAAAACCATGAAAACGACTGCCATGATGAAAAATTCGAAAATTATCGCAGCCGCCATCTTGGATTTTGATTTTGACCTCACTATTGGCTTTAGCATCCTCGAGAACCATGAAAACGACTCCCATGATGAACAATTCGAAAATTATCGCAGCCGCCATCTTGGATGCTCATTTTGACGTTGCCATCGGTTTTAGAAACTTCGAAAACCATGAAAACGACACCCATGATGAACAATTCGAAAATTATCTCAGCCGCCATCTTGGATTCCCATTTTGACCTCGCCATCGGTTTTAGCACCCTCGTAAACCATGAAAACGACATCCATGATGAAAACACAAAAACTATCCATCACAAAAAGAATTTTTCAATTCTTAACCAAACAAAACAAACTTTGCAGTTTATGATAAAAATATATTTAAAATATTATTATGTAAGGTACGCGCTTACTGCCCCTCAAACACTGCATTTATCGCAGCTGCCATCGTGGATTTTGATTTTGACCTCACTGTCGGCTTTAGCATCCTCGAGAACCATGAAAACGACTCCCATGATGAACAATTCGAAAATTATCGCAGCCGCCATCTTGGATGCTCATTTTGACCTCGCCATCGGTTTTAGCAACCTCGAAAACCATGAAAACGACATCCATGATTAAAACGTTGAAATTTTTTGCAGTCGCCACCTTGGATTTTGATTTTGACCTCACTGTCGGCTTTAGCATCCTCGGAAACCATGCAAACGACTCCTATGATGAACATTTCGTAAATTATCGTAGCCGTCATCTTGGATTCTCATTTTGACCTCACCATCGGTTTAAGCACCCTCGAAAACCATGAAAACGACATCCATGATGAAAACTTTGAAAATTTTTGCAGTCGCCATCTTGGATTTTGATTTTGACCTCACTAACGGCTGTAGTATCCTCGAAAACCATGAAAACGACTCCCATGATGTACAATTCGAAAATGATCGCAGCTGCCATCTTGGATTTTGATTTTGACCTCACTATCGGCTTTAGCATCCTCGAAAACCATGAAAATGACTCCCATGATAAACATTTCGAAAATTATCGCAGCCGCCATCTTGGATTTTGATTTTGACTTGACTATCGGCTTTGGCACCCTCGAAAACCATGAAAACGACATCCATGATGAAAACTTTGAATTTTTGCAGTCGCCATCTTGGATTTTGATTTTGACCTCACTATCGGCTTTAGCATCCTCGAAAACCATGAGAACGACATCCATGATGAAAACTTTGAATATTTGCAGTCGCCACCTTGGATTTTGATTTTGACCTCACTACCGGCTTCAGCATCCTCGAAAACCATGAAAACGACTGCCATGATGAAAAATTCGAAAATTATCGCAGCCGCCATCTTGGATTTTGATTTTGACTTGACTATCGGCTTTGGCACCCTCGAAAACCATGAAAACGACATCCATGATGAAAACTTTGAATTTTTTCAGTCGCCATCTTGGATTTTGATTTTGACCTCACTATCGGCTTTAGCATCCTCGAAAACCATGAGAACGACATCCATGATGAAAACTTTGAATATTTGCAGTCGCCATCTTGGATTTTGATTTTGACCTCACTATTGGCTTTAGCATCCTCGAAAACCATGAAAACTATTCCCATGATGAACAATTCGAAAATTATCGCAGCCGCCATCTTGGAATTAGATTTTGACCTCACTATCGGCTTTAGCATCCTCGAAAACCATGAAAACGACTCCCATGATGAATTTGATGAACAACTCGAAAATTATAGCAGTCGCCATCTTGGATTTTGATTTTGACGTCACTATCGGCTTTAGCATCCTCGAAAACCATGAAAACGACTTCCATGATGAACAATTCGTAAATAATCGCAGCCGCCATCTTGGATTTGGATTTTGACTTCACTATCGGCTTTAGCATCCTCGAAAACGACTCCCATGATGAACAATTTCAAAATTATTGCAGCCGCCATCTTCGAATTTGATTTTGACCTCACTATCGGCTTTAGCATCCTCGAAAACCATAAAAACGACTCCCATGATGAAATTGATGAACAATTCGAAAATTATAGCAGCCGCCATCTTGGATTCTCATTTTGACCTCGCCATCGGTTTTAGCACCCTCGAAAACCATGAAAACGACTCCCATGATGAACAATTCGAAAATTATCGCAGAGGCCATCTTGGATTCCGAGATACGATGGGGGGAGGGGTGAGGGGGGGAGTGGGGTGAGTTTTGAGAAATGATTTTGACATACTCTGGGCCCCTTGATACGAATCTGAAAAAAAAATATGTTCCATGTCCCTTCTGAAATCCGCCTAAAGGGGGGAAAAGGGGGCAAGAGGGGGAACTTTGAAAAAAATGTTTTTTTCTTTTCCGAGCATCTTCTATACGTATCCGAAAAACCGAACACGGGTCTCTTAGGTTTTTGGATACGATTGGGAGGGGGGCTGAGGCCAAAAAGGGGAGGCTTGGTACTTTTGCCCTACTCATGAGAGTTACTTCTAAGTTTGCTTGTCGTCACCCCTGAGTTACGCTTCACCCACTCAACCTTCGTTACGCTACGGGGGTCGCCGGCTCGCTTCGCTCGCCACCTCCCCCCTTCGCTCCACCACTCGGTCTCGCAGGTTCTTTCCACTCAGGACCTACCTACCACCAGAAAGCTATCGTGTCCTCATCCCTACGCTTCGCTTTACCCCTCCATAATTTCTCCGAGATACGATGGGTGGAGGGGTGAAGCGGGGGAGAGGGGGGAGTTTTGAAAAATGATATTGACTAACTCTGGGCCCCTTGATATGAATCTGAAAAAAAAAATGTTGCAAGTCTGTTAACTTCCGAGATCCGCCCAAATGGGTAGAAGGGGGGCAAGGGGGGGGAACTTTGAAAAATGTTTTTTTCTTTTCCGAGCCTCCTCTATACGAATCCGTAAAAAAACAGAACACGGGTCTCTTAGTTTCCGAGATACGATTGCGGGGGGGGGGGGGGGGGGGGGAGAGGCCAAAAAGGGGAGGCTTGGTACTTTTGCCCTACTCATGAGAGTTACTTGTAAGTTTGCTTGTCGTCACCCCCGAGTTACGCTTCACCCACTCAACCTTCGTTAGGCTACGGGGGTCGCCGGCTCGCTTCGCTCGCCACCTCCCCCCTTCGCTCCACTCGGTCTCGCAGGTTCGCTCCACTCAGGACCTACCTACCACCGGAAAGCTATCGTGTCCTCATCCCTACGCTTCGCTTTACCCCTACATAATTTTTCCGAGATACGATGGGTGGAGGGGTGAAGCGGGGGAGAGGGGGGAGTTTTGAAAAATGATATTGACTAACTCTGGGCCCCTTGATATGAATCTGAAAAAAAAAATGTTGCAAGTCTGTTAACTTCCGAGATCCGCCCAAATGGGTAGAAGGGGGGCAAGGGGGGGGAACTTTGAAAAATGTTTTTTTCTTTTCCGAGCCTCCTCTATACGAATCCGTAAAAAAACAGAACACGGGTCTCTTAGTTTCCGAGATACGATTGCGGGGGGGGGGGGGGGGGGGAGAGGCCAAAAAGGGGAGGCTTGGTACTTTTGCCCTACTCATGAGAGTTACTTGTAAGTTTGCTTGTCGTCACCCCCGAGTTACGCTGCACCCACTCAACCTTCGTTACGCTACGGGGGTCGCCGGCTCGCTTCGCTCGCCACCTCCCCCCTTCGCTCCACTCGGTCTCGCAGGTTCGCTCCACTCAGGACCTACCTACCACCGGAAAGCTATCGTGTCCTCATCCCTACGCTTCGCTTTACCCCTCCATAATTTCTCCGAGATACGATGGGTGGAGGGGTGAAGCGGGGGAGAGGGGGGAGTTTTGAAAAATGATATTGACTAACTCTGGGCCCCTTGATATGAATCTGAAAAAAAAAATGTTGCAAGTCTGTTAACTTCCGAGATCCGCCCAAATGGGTAGAAGGGGGGCAAGGGGGGGGAACTTTGAAAAATGTTTTTTTCTTTTCCGAGCCTCCTCTATACGAATCCGTAAAAAAACAGAACACGGGTCTCTTAGTTTCCGAGATACGATTGCGGGGGGGGGGGTGGGGTGGGAGAGGCCAAAAAGGGGAGGCTTGGTACTTTTGCCCTACTCATGAGAGTTACTTGTAAGTTTGCTTGTCGTCACCCCCGAGTTACGCTTCACCCACTCAACCTTCGTTACGCTACGGGGGTCGCCGGCTCGCTTCGCTCGCCACCTCCCCCCTTCGCTCCACTCGGTCTCGCAGGTTCGCTCCACTCAGGACCTACCTACCACCGGAAAGCTATCGTGACCTTATCCCTACGCTACGCTACGCTTCGCTTTACCGCTACCTAGTTTTTCCGAGATACGATGGGGGGAGGGGTGAAGAGGGGGAGAGGGGGGAGTTTTGAAAAACGATTTTTACCAACTCTGGGGCCCTTGATATGAATCTGAAAAAAAAAATGTTGCAAGTCTGTTAACTTCCGACCTGAAGGGGGGAGAAGGGGGGCAAAGGGGGGGGAACTTTGAAAAATGATTTTTACTTTTCCGAGCCTCCTCTATACGTATCCGTAAAAAAATAAAACACGGGTCTCTTAGTTTCCGAGATACGATAGGGGGAGGGGTGAAGGGGGGAGAGGGGGGGAGTTTTGAAAAACGATTTTCACCAACTCTGGGGCCCTTGATATGAATCTGAAAAAAAAAATGTTGCAAGTCTGTTAACTTCCGAGATTCGCCTAAAGGGGGGAGAAGGGGGAGAAGGGGGACAAACTTTGAAAAATGGTTTTTACTTTTCCGAGCCTCCTCTATACGAATCCGTAAAAAAACAAAACACAGGTCTCTTACTTTCCGAGATACGATAGGGAGGGGGGAGAGGGGGGGCGAAAAGGGGAGGTTTGGGATTTTTCCCATACTCACCAAAGTTACTTGTTTACGAATCTGTCAAAATATACCTACCTTCCCCTTCACCATCTGGGAGAACAATTCTGTCAGTCAGTGAGTGAGTGAGTGGTAATCGAGCTTTATATATTATAATAATAATAATGATTTGATTTTGAAACGAGAGTGAATGTTTAAAAGCCACAGGGACTGCATCCTATGTCCAAGCCCGGATTTTTGTCTCGAGGAGTTAATACTTCATATTTCATAATTACAAATAATTTTACTGAAGTTTTTTGCTGAAGTGGAAGTGGGCCGGCCATTTCTACAGACGGCAGGTGTAGCAGACATGTGCTAGTGTAGAGGCTGTGAATGGGTAAATATAGTGGACGATGCCTTGCGATAAGATCGATGATTTATATAGCATAACTTTTCATAGGACACAGCCCTAACCATTACCATAGGAATGACATTCATAGAGCATCGAATTTGGCTATTTCCTGATAGAATGTAAAGTTTATAGCCAAAGATATGGCCTCTAATGTGCCATTCCGGTGAGGGCGTATAATCTTAGTAGCATGTACTAGACCGATTTGTTTTGATTTCTTCATAAGTTAGAAGATAATAGAGGAGTCAGGTTTGCCAAAATATTGGATTTCAGTATGCATAAACGTTGTCAGTACAAAGAGGACATACAGCCTTCAAAACAAAGTCGTATTATAAAAAAAGAAATTTACCCTTTTTAGTTTAAAAACTCATTCAACCAACATTCTTGTTTAATATTTAATTTCCGTACACGTCGTCCCCTAGAATTTTGTTATGCATAGTACTAATATTGTTCAAGTACACAATATATATTATAAAAATCAATGCCATTTTCGTTGTAATTTTATAGCTCAAAAACGGGCTCACCTATCCAAACCAAATTTTAAGGCTTTGTTCGGACTATTTAGTAGATGGTTTATGTGAAGTTTGCACAAAATCGGTTGAGCGGTTCTTCATTTAACACATTTTTTGTAACTAATGAATTCAATAAATGGCGGATCATTTTGCTGATGGGGATTTTGCTATCAAAGTAGCGAAGCACGTACCGGGCCACTAGTAAGCCTATAAAAATGCTCTTAAAATAAAAACTACTGAACCAAACAGAATTAAATTACTCTGGGACTTGGGACTAAATGGCAGGTATACTGCATCGAGCAAAATAGAATCACTCACTAGAAAGTAATGAAGTAACAAATATTAAAAAAATAAAGTTGAATTTAGAACCTCCTCCTTTTTTTAAGTTGGTTAAAGTACCTACTGTTCCCGTGAAAAAAATAAAAACGTTCAGCACTTTTATAAAAGGCGCCATAAAACAATCATTGAATTTATTGTCCAATTCTGAATTGACGTAAGCGAAGTCGCAGTTAACAGCTAACCTAGAAATAAATATCTTTTGAAAAATAATTCATTATTAATATTAATACGACCCCAGACAGCTACGTCGACGCAGACCTAAAACTAAAATTTTAATAAAAGTCTTGATAGTTTCATTAAAAGCTAATTTAAGTTTTAAGAAATCTCAATTTTAAATAATTTGCCTTACTATTTTTAACCCACTTCAAAAAAAGGAGGAGGTTCTCAATTCGTCGGAATCTTTTTTTTTTTTTTACCCGACTGCGCCAGGAGGGTTATGTTTTTCGAGTGTATGTATGTATGTATGTAAGTATGTATGTATGTATGTTTCTGTGTGTTGCTCTGCAGCCTAAACGGCTTGATGGATTTTAACTTGAGAGGTGTCGTTAGATTCGTCTTAAACGTGAGAGTGTCACTGGGTACATAAAACTTGCCAAGTGCGAGTCGAACTCGTGTGCAAAGGGTTCCGAACTAAAAATTTTTTTTTAAAATCTCTCACATTCTATCAAGTGGGGTATCAAATTAAAGGATTTTAAAAATGGTTTACCAAAATACAGGGTGTATTTGAACAGATCACAAAGCCGTTAACTACGCATACTGTACATCTAACTAAGTAGCTTTACGCTAAAATTATCGCTGGGAACCGACTTTTATTTTTAGGTATCAAAAAAAATAATAATTTTATTGCGCGCAATGTAAAGCAAACAGGTTTCTGTCGTTGTGTGCGTAGGCGGGCTTCACGCACACAAGCGCGCCTGCTTACGCTGGCTGGAACGCGCTGTGATAAGAACGTATCGGCGACGCGACGTTTAGTTCTACGTTCTTTCGATTATTTGCGGGGATGAATGAAATGAATAAAGTTTCCGTGAAAACAAATAATAAAAATCCTACTGAGATGCACGATGTTCTTAATTTTTTTTTTAAGATCGTAAAATCATGGAAAGAGACCTCTCGCCCAGGTTGGGGCGGGAGGTACTGTCAGACTTCACCGACTAAAATCGACGTGCTCTTTCGTGTGCCCTTTACGTTCCAGGCCCGTGGTACATCTTTCAAACAATCTCACGACCCCAAGATGTTCTTAAATTAAAAACTCATAAAACACTTACCTACTGTCCATCGCTGATATCATCAATCGGTGGTCTCTCAACACTCACTAACTGCGGTTCAAACTGCCGACCTCCCACGCGGAGACAGACGCGAGCTCTAGTCAGCGTCTCTTGATGAACCAGTTCCAGGATTCCTTCTCGCTCTGACCGCTGCTTGAGTTCATCAAAAACATCAATGATTTTTTGACGCATCTCCGCAGCAGTCTGGCAGGTACGGTCAAACACCCTATCTTTGACGTATCCCCACAGAAAGAAATCCAAAGGCGTTAGGTCCGGTGAGCGTGCAGGCCAATCATGGGGCCCATATCGCCCAATCCAATTGTCGCCGAACAGCTGCGTCAGCTGATCGCGAACCGGTCTCACGATGTGTGGTGGTGCACCGTCATGCTGATACCACACGTCTCGCCGCTGGATCAGTGGCATGTCATCTAACGTGTCGGTTAGGTAACCATTAATGAGGTTGAGGTAGGCAGGTCCGTTCATACTTGGTGGCAAGAAAACGGGGCCCAGTATCTGATTTCCCATGATGCCAGCCCACACATTATGTTTCCACCGTACCTGGAAGCCCGTTTCCTGGGTTTGATGTGGATTCACGGAGCACCAATAGTGTGAATTTCGACGGTTCCACATTCCATTATTTGTGAAAGTGCATTCATCCGTGAAAATAACTTTATTCACAAATCCTCGGTCCTGCCTTAGCAGCCACCTGCAGTACTGCATACGGCGTGTTGTGTCACCCGGCATGAGTGCATGCACGCGATGAATTTTATAAGGTCGTTGCCTATCCCTTTTTAGAACTTTGTGCACGGTGGAATGAGACACCATGTACCTAGCCCGATGGCCATGCCGCCTTCGCAATACTTTAGCCGCTGTACGCACTCCCAAACGAGGGTTTTCTCGCATCACAGATAAGATGGCCGTTTCGGCCGCTGGCGTTATTTGCCTGCCACCCCCCTGTGAAATCGGCACGATAGGCTGATTATCCAACAAACGTTGCACTGCCCGCGTGAAAATACGTGAATCACTAGGCTGGAACGCTTCAGGGTATTGTCTTCCATAAATTCGTAGGGCTTCGGCAGCATTTCCATGCGCCATACCATAGCAGTATACCATATTAACATACTCGCGCGCAGAATAATCATGAAACGGCATTTTCGTATCTAAAACTTAAAAAAAAAACAAACGCACTAACTAGCAAAAACAAACACAAAAGTACTCAAAAACACACAGAATCTTTGTGTGTTAGCGAGTACACAGTCACAGAACACTCAATAGTAATGTTTTTCGGAAACAAAGACACAAGAAGTAAATTCGATCGTGTCAGAAACCGAACTAAATAAAAATTCTTTGTTTTGTCGGCACGTGGCTGCTGGCAGAAGGGCCAGCGGGTGTCGCGTAGGGCGGCGGGGGCGGGGACGCGCCCGCGCCGCCTGCTCGCTCCGCCCTAGCGGGCGGAGCGCGGGCGCGTCGGCTCGTTTTAACATGCGTTTGAACTACCGTGGAGGGCGGGTTCTCATTGACCACAAATGGCGGCCGTCTGCGCACGTACACTCATGAAGAAAAGACTTAAGACAAAATAATAATGTTAGTTAAATAATTTGTGTAATGTTGTAAATGCTGGTTATGCAAATAAATCAAAGGTAAGTAATTTAAAATGTTTATTAAAATAAATTGAACTTGAATTGATTTACTCTTTTGTAATTCTTTGTACTGTCGATACACACGTCTTTGTTGCCGCGGCCGTTTTTTTTGTAAGCTTCGAGTATTTTCGGAGTGGGAAGCGGTCTGCTCCTTCTGCGAGGCAGTTATGCTCGTGAAGGAGGAGGCGGGCCGCGAGCGAGAGAGGACAGCGTCCTCCCTCCGCCCCAACCGCTGTGGTAGGCGCCCGCGGCGTCGGACGTCAGCAGATGATCTCCGGCCACCGTAGGCGCGGGCATGCGGGCAGCGAGTAAAGGGCAACTCGCTGCCCGACCATGGACCATGCCCGGGTCGACGGCGCGTTGTGTCCCACGCGCGCCTCAAAGAGCGTCAGCACACTGACGGGGCCTCTCAGAGGGCCAAAGCCTGCCGGGGTCGCGGGATTATTTCCTTACCGTGACCCCGGAACATAACAGGCTATTGAAGGACACCGTGGATTTTAGTCAGTAAAAGTCTGACAGTCCCTCCCGCCCTGCCCGGGGCCGGAGGACTCATTTGATGATTTTACCACGCTAAAAAAAAAAAAGCTTCGAGTATTTGAAAATCTTGTGAAAAATTGTAAAACATTGTACACCAAACTTCTCGAATGTCTATTCAAAGCATTGCCTTTTCCTCGCGGTATTGTGGTGGCTTAAAATAGCAAATAAGTTCAACACAATATCAAATCTCAACAAAAAACCTAACAAACAACGAAACTAAAGAAATAAAAAACAATTTAAAACAAAGAAACACTTCTTTTCGACTGTACTTAGTGTACTAGACAGCAGTGTGAGAGCCACGATAGACGAATAGCGACTGAGCGGCCTATCACGAGACGCGCGCGCACCAATGGCGTCGCTCCGGTCTTGACGCATTCTTCCCGCGCCTCACCCCGCACCTCCAAAGGGACCTAAGTCTAGAGAAGAGAGTCATTGACCGTCGGAAGTAATCAGCTGTGCGTTTCCAACGTACATTACTGTTCGTAACTTCAAATGCGTAATTTATTTAGAAAAATCGAAAATACAGGTAATGTTTGTTTGTAAAAAAGTTTTGTATTAATACTTAGAATTGGATTTCGTAAAAAAAAGTTTTAAAAAAATGCAACTTTGACCTTCAATATCTCGAGAACCCGTGGAGTCCCAGGTATGGTCTAAAAGAAAAAAATGATCCAAATAATGGGTAGAATACGTGGCTTTCGGCTTCGTTAAAGGTCTTTTTCCACCCTGTATATATAACTTATATGTTTCAATTTAATTTGGACTGATAAATGCTAACAAAAACTAAAAATAGTAAAATAAAATAAATATTTAAAAAAACAAAAAACCCGACTGCGTAAAAAAACTAAAAAGAAAGAAACAAGCCCAGTAGTTTAGAATTCACTCATTCACACTCACAGTCGGGGCCCCTTGGGAAGATTTGATTGGTATAATTTGAATGGGCCCCGACTGTGAGTGTGAATGAGTGAATTCTAAACTACTGGGCTTGTTTCTTTCTTTTTAGTTTTTTTACGCAGTCGGGTTTTTTGTTTTTTTAAATATTTATTTTATTTATGTATGTTCCCCGATTTCTCGAAGACGCCTGAACCGATTTGGAAAATTTTTCTTTTGTTTGAAAGGGTATACTTTCCAATTGGTACCATGATCATCAGGTCAGGATCTGATGATGGGATCCCAGGGAAATCGAGGGCAACCTTCAAATTTTATAGGCACATAGTACCATTTTCATATATTTTCTAAAGCTGTTTAAGTATTTGCATCCGATAATCATCATCTCAGGTGGATGAGCTGATGAGGGAAGGTACAACTCCTCTAGTAAGGAGTCGGCATCGACTGATTTAGTAAATTATGTTTGTGTTCGCATATCTCCGGAACTACAAGTCCGATTTAAGTAATTCTTTTTATGTTGTACTAATTATCGTTCAACTTAAGGAATACTGCAAGTTTCATCAAAATCGGTTCAGTAGTTTTTGAGATAGGGAAGGAATGAAGATGTTAACGATGTTATTAACGGTGCTACGGATTTCTTACATACTCGTATGTAAGAAAATTATGTATTTGACAAGAATTTTGGTTGAATATTTATACTAAAAAGAGTTAAATAAAAACTTTTTAAAAAAAATGTAACCGCCTTCAAAAACAACCACAAAAAAGGGTAAAATAACCTACAAAACTTTTCTTTCGGAAGTCGGTGGCCAAAAAACAATGAAATTAATAAAAAAAACCACCGACTTCCGAAAGAAAAGTTTTGTAGGTTATTTTACCCTTTTTTGTGGTTGTTTTTGAAGGCGGTTACATTTTTTTTTGAAAAAGTTTTTTTCAATTAATTAAAAACTCTATGTAAAATGATTTACGACAGTTGAGGCAAAATCTTTAAAATACAAGTAAACTTTAACATTTTAAACGTTTGTTGCTCTTTCACGCAAAACCACTGAACAGATTTGGATAAAATTTGGTACTTACACACAAATAGTTTATGACCTGTATTAACACAAAGGAATTTTTTAATTCCAATTTTATACTCGTAGAATATTTTTATAAATATTACACGCCTAAAAGCATGCGTAGCGAAATACAGATTTTCAATGAACCTTCGACCTCCGGATTCAGTACATCCTAAGCGTCACCGTGAGACGTTAGAAATGGGTCGAAGAATTCGACGCTGTAGGCAGGAACCTTGATGGTTCAGTTGGAAAGAGCGTCGGAGCAAATCCTGCTCGTGGTTCGAATTTTTCTTTCCATTGAAAATCCCGTGGTATAATTCTCAAGTTATAGCTAAACCTATTGTCAGACATTTTACACGAGCAGCCTCTGGAAAGACTGTACGCAGAAAGCCATCAATGCTCTTCGAGTTCAATACAATAATGCGTTCAGGATGTTGTTGGGGCTGCCACGCTTCTGCAGTGCATCTGGAATGTTCGCGGATGTGCACACTGATGACTTCGCAGCTGTATATAGCAGAGGGTCCGGGGCAGCTCAAACAGTCTCCTGAATGTCATTGCGGGGAAATTTGATTGCTCGATTATTAATTCTTTGTCAAAATTACATGTTTACTAACATAGTTTTAAAGGATACATTTAATTATTAACAATTTATGGATGTGTTACGTCTGAAATAAAATGCATTTATTATTATTATTATTATTATAGCGGGCAAACCCGCTGGCAACAGCTAGTAATCTACAATGAACACACATGAAAACTTTGTCAAAAACCTTGAACATAATAATACTGAAAAACTTTCTAAGGCCGCACGTTTTCACCTGTTCGGTAATTCTGAATAAATAAATTCAACTTAATAATGAAAAGCCGAAGTAAAGTACTTCAGATGTTTCTAATTGGCTAACATCCTGAGATTCTGAACGAAAATAAATCATGGCTCTTATTAAATTACTTTTTAAGGTTTCGAGGCCAAATATTGGAGGGCATTTTATGACTTTTATTAACAGATGCCTTATTAGTCTTGGGTAGTGGTTTTCAAAGTATTGTATGAGTAGGTTCCTTTTATATTTTCAAGAATTTGCAATTAGAAATTATGCAAAAAATATGCGTGCTTCAAGACAATGGACCCACGGATGGAGTTATACTAAGCTATTTTACTCAAAAAATTAATTAATTCGAAAGATAACTTTAAAAAAATATTTGACCCGTATTTATTATTTTGTTACATAAACCAAAAGTGACGAAGATGCAACGCTTTATAATAATCACAAAACGTCACTCGGAATAATTTTACCGGCTTTGTGACGTCACGAAGCCCTTTTCCCGAATTTTGAAGCGGATTTTCTTTGTCCATAATCCGTGATTAAAAAAAAATACGTGTTGATTACTTTTCAATACTCTAAGTGACGGACGGAGGCCTTATCATGAGTTTTCAGTTATTCTGACGTAAAGTAAACTGGAACTTTGACATTTTCAAATTGACGAACAAGGAAAAAATTAGTTCCTTCTTCGCACACCAGAGGCGCTGTTCCATTTTTCCATACAAGAAACCCTGTAAATACTGGAAAGACGCTGTACAGTAAAATAGTGAAAACTCGTGATAAGGGTACTGAACAGATTTTCAATAATTAACATTCCACAACTATCACATTCAATATATTTATGAAGTAATCTACGCTATTCTGCGTATTAATTTTTTATAAACGGGAACCGATCAATTTACCGAATTTTGTTTGTTCGAATTTCATTATACCGAAAACTATTGGCCGACATCTCTTTTACTATATGCATTATTTGACATATTTTCAGATCATCGAAGTTTCATTAGCCATAAGTATTATTTTACCGAAGTATGTTCCGCCGATTAACAAAATAACTTTTTACTATTGACCGAAGCCTCTTTTAAACTTTTTTCAGTTGCCAAATGATTTATTTGCCATATTTTCACCATACCGAAACAACATTTTACCGAAAAATTAAATTACTGTCATAAAATTCAATATATTGTGCTACAAAACATTGTGGCGGAAACGAAATGCTGCAAAGCCGACTTTACGTAGTCTTGTCTGCCCTACCCCTAGAGTGTAATTTAAAATCGCGTAGGCGCGGAAGGGCCGGCGAAGCCGGTCAGTAAGCCGAAGCTGCGGTGGTGAGCGTTCAAATCATCTGCGGCGATAAGCTCGCGTGGGGCCACCCAAAACCCCGCAGCGCCGGAGCCATGACAGAAACAATGCTTGTTGCATTTTGCATGCTTGCTTGAATGCTGCGTGTTTGCTGCACGTTGCATGCTGCGTGCTTGCTGCTTGTTGCATGCTGCATGCTTGCTTGCATGCTGCATGCTTGCTTGCATGCTACATGCTTGCTTGCATGATTTTTTGGTGCTTGTTTGCATGTTGCATGTCTGTTTGTATGCTGTATGCAAGTGTATCACAATACAAACCTTTTTACAAACACAAGAACAACACAAATACAATAACAAGTCACAAAAGAGTATCAAGAATCACACAAAATGCGCAAGAAGATTCGAACACACGTGCTAGCTAGAACATCCCTAATAGTCCAACTGTGTAGTTAACAGCAAATGTCATTAATGATAATACAATGCCCGTCAGAGTTATATCGTATATGACATTTGCACAATTATTTTGTATTGTCTACCTACATTTTCAATGGCGCCTGCAAAAAAATTATCAGCAATAATTAGTGTGCACAAATTTCTAGGAGTTTGGTGAAATGAAAATATGGCAATTAAAACAGTGGTATACTGAATGTTTGGAAACATAATACTTCGAACAACCGTCGTTTCGAGTAAGTGTAACATGGGTAAAAAGTTTTTCGGCCAAATGATGTGTTGGAGTAACGAAAAAAAACGAATAGATAATAGGTTAACTGAAACAGTGGCAAACGTGACTTCGATGAAGTAAAAAAAAACCAAATGATAATAGTTAAAAAGTTTTCGGTCAAATGAAATTCGGTCAAACGGTTTTCGATCTTATGATAGGTACCTTTATAAACCAGGGATACATTGATGAAGCAAAAGATATCAATTTAAATAA
Organism: Agrotis clavis; assembly: GCA_954870645.1. NCBI lineage: Eukaryota > Metazoa > Arthropoda > Insecta > Lepidoptera > Noctuidae > Agrotis > Agrotis clavis. The sequence goes on from OX940942.1 coordinate 6,228,490, forward strand.
CAATTGCGAACCACTGGCACCTTTTCATATTAGAATATAGTTTTTTAACTATGAACTATCAATGTCATGACATGACTGAACTTTTATTTTTTTTTGTTCTAAATCAAGATTAAAGGCTGAGGGCAGACAATAGATTTAGCTCAATATCTTTTTTATTATTCATTATGCTCTAATCCTTACTCTTACGGCAAGAATTCAATTTTATTTGAAGAAATTTTTTGTTGCGTTTTTTACGATATCTTTAACTAGCTTTTCCTCCTGGTCATGCGGGCGGCGAGTAATGGGCGACTCGCTGTACGACCATGGATCATGCCCGGGTCGACGATGCGTTGTGTTCCACGCGCGCCTCAAAGAGTGTCAGCATGATGACGTGCCCCTCCCCCCCTCTAGGGGGCCAAAGCCTGCCGGGGTCGCGGGACTTTTCAAATTACCGTGACCCTGGAACGTAGAGGGCTATTGAAGGACACCGTGGATTTAAGTCAGTATCTACTAGTCTGACAGTCCCTCCTGCCCTGCCCTGGGTGTGAGGACTCATTTGATGATTTTATAACGTAAAAAAAAAGGTTTTGCTCGTAGTTTTACCCCCATTGCTCTGCTCCTACTGATCGTAGAGTGATGTTTTATAGCCCATAGCCATCCTAGATAAATGGACTATCTAACACAAAATAGTTTTTCAATTTGAACCCAATACTAATAATATTCCACAACTCACGCAACGCCATCTAGTCCCAAGCTAAGCAGAGCTTGTGTTATGGGTACTAGACAACAGATAAACATACTTATATATTTCTAAATACATAAATATTATAGATAAATTACACCCAGACACAGAACAAATGATCGTGCTCATCACACAAACATTTGTCCTGGGTGGGAATCGAACCCACGACCTCCGGCACAGCAGTCAGGTTCACTAACCACTAGACCAACAGGTCAGTCAAAATACTAAAGCAATAAAAATTTTCTCATATTACCTACCTATTATTAGCCCATTTGAAACGGTCGTCTTTAAAAATCTTCACCGGAATGTCTATTTTCTCATCTAGAAATTCTGAGCTAAATCCCTCAGACATATGACAGAACCGTTTACGTGAAACCCCTGTAAAACGAATATGTGTGACGAAAACGAAATATTTAGCTCGAAATGAAAGAGGGCTAAGTATTATTTTGATTATTTTGGGTATTATGAGTCGATTCGCTCATCATCGCTAGTCCGCGTCTCACGATGCACTGGTTCGTATGAAAACTTTTGATGTCTAACACACGTTTCTAAACATTATGAATATTTATTTAAATACTGAATTAACTAACACACTTTTTAAATATTTTACTGTGTTTGCCTTTCCTTCATCAGTTCCAAATTGTAAAAACTAAATCTTGTCTTGTATTACTAATATTGAAAGCCGTCGGTACTATAAGACAACGGGGCCCCGCACGGCTTGGACAACGTTAGGTTGCCTTTTAATTAATCATATTACAGCAAATAATAGAACTTTAACCTATGTAGAAAAACTAACAGAATCATAAAATACAAAGGATACAAAAGCGAGCTTGAAAATTCAATATCCCAACATCAAAAATTTGTTTTTATGGATTGTCGATTTTCATAAGTAAATCTCTGCCTGCGTGTCCTGTAGGCGTGCTGTTATTTAGGTAATGCAAATAAAATCCTCAAAAATAGAAGACCGCTAAGATCCGTTTAGCACAGATCTGCAAAACCTAGCTTTTTTTAGTTACACTATTATACAGGTTATTTTTTTATGTAATCGAATATTTTAGTATAAAATATAAAAAATACTGAAGAAACACTTACTTTTATTTGTCAACGCGGCCCTTGAACGCAAGAACCGCTGAAAAAACAAGTTGTTTTTTTTTTGAGCAAATCAAAATTCTTATACTCAAAACCTAGCTTTCTCAGATACAACGGTTTTAGTTCACTGCCAACAGAATATTTCCCATCGCAAATGTTTGCCGGTCTGACACTCAATTTGTGCCTGTTATTGACACGGCCACATTTTTATACGAAATATCTCGGGAATATGTCCACGAGGATATTTTCAGATCTTTATTTAGTCCTAGCTTTGAGACTTTAAAGCTAATATCGACTACACGTATGCATTTTCAAGGTTAAGTCGCACTTGCCAAGTCTGGTCTTTAGATGGGTCGAGTGACCATCTTTTAATGAAATAGCGACTGTCATTTGACGATGCCATTATGCTTGTGTCAAATTAACGGGAAATTCCGGATATTATCGCGATGATGATGTTTATACCTACCAATATTTAAATTCTAAAATCGCGATAACTAACGTTCTTTCCCGTCAGTGTGGCATTACAGGTAGAGTGGCTCGAGAGTTTGTCAACCAGATTCAAAAGGAGTATCGTTGTTACTAATTGCCTGCCGGGGTCGCGGGAGTATTTTATCAGGTAGCCGTGGAGGTAAACCCTGGACCTCATGTCCAGGATTTGCACTTGTAACCACTAAACCAATAGCGGCAGAAGCAATAGTAAAACCAAAAGTCATCATCATCATCATCAGCCTATAATGTTCCCACTGCTGGGACACAGGCCTCCTCTCTGTGGAGTGGGGGAGTGGGCCATAATCCACCACGCGGACCAAATGCGGGTTGGTAGATGTCACATGTCTTCGAATATAAGGTTCTAGGCCATGCCGGTTTCCTCACGATGTTTTCCTTCACCGTTTTGAGAGCAGTGGTGATGAAATAAATTACACTAAGTAATGCGCCTGGCGGGGTTCGAACCCACGACCTACAACTCGTAAGTCGGGACCGATACCACTGGGCCACCACTACTCTCAAACCAAAACCAAAAGTATTGCTACAAAATTAATATCTAATAGCACTTTGCATGGTAAATTATGAAAGCTGACATTACAATTTTGTATGGAAACTGCACGTAATAGAAAAGCCAATAAATTAATACATTAACGAGTACAGTTTGAGGCTATATTAATATTATGTTGTTATTGTGTGAGTTTAATGTGAAAATGGTGACGTCATTCAATTTCATTAATGATGTTGGCGAGTATATTTAAACTCGCTTTTGATAAGGCTTTGTACATTAGTTACACTATATACAGGTTATTTTTTTATGTAATCGAATATTTTAGTATAAAATATAAAAAATACTGAAGAAACACTTACTTTTATTTGTCAACGCGGCCCTTGAACGCAAGAACCGCTGAAAAAACAAGTTGTTTTTTTTTTGAGCAAATCAAAATTCTTATACTCAACACATTGAAAAAGAACCACAGAAAAAAAATCGCACTACATTAATAAATAGTCTGTATTAAGGACTTTTTATAATTTTTTGTAGAAACGTTAATAAGATTTATAATAATTGCATATATAAATTATAGGTTTAGAGATCGCGTAGCGTAGCGCACCAAAGTCGCCATAATGCAATACCTATGTATTGACAATCGGCTTCAATAAAACTCTATGAAATCGGTTACAAAGACAAAAGTCACATCAATAATTAAATTAAATTTCTATGGAAAGAAAAGTTCAAACCTAAAAAAATTCGAAAGCAGGATTTAAACCTTGAACCTCTGGATTCAGTACCTACATCCGACGCTCTTTCTAACCGAGCCATCGAGGTTCCTACCTACAAGCGTCAAATTCTTCAATTAATTTCTAACGTCTTGCTGTTCGAATTTTCCTTTCATAGTCAATCTTTGAAATTCGCGACGCATGCGTTAATGCGTTTTATATTTATAAAATATTCAATTGATTAATTTTCAGTTTTCTGGGCAAAAGTTTTATCTGTGCTCAAAGTAATTTCCAGAAAAATGTTTATTACTAATAATAGTTCATTAGAAAATAGTAGATACAGATCGCTCTCAATGTTCATAGAAGCTCTCAATTTTCTTCTATAAATGGATATTTCAAGCCCTTCCCATAAACAGGGTTTAACCCACATTTTAACATTGCAACAACAAACCAGTTTATCGCCAATAAAATTTATTGCTATCGATAAATAATGTCATAATAAAGTTCAAAACAGAAATATAAAACATGAAAGATATGATAATAATTGCGTTTTAAAAGTAGAAGATGATAATTTATAAGCACCTTTATGTAGTTATATTAATTGAATGTCTTAAAGCGGACTTTATTAAAATGCCATTACTGACAACCCTGGGGCCTTAAGGCTTGGTGCCGACTGGATTAAAGTAATAAAGCGTTAACTCCATTGTTAATCCCATAGAATTACAAGACGTTAGTACAATTAGTCGGTTCATGTAAAATACTGATATTCAGCTGCATCTGGTTCGACTAGAAGCCGACCCCAATATGGTTGTTAAAAGGCAAATGATGAGTACAAATACAAGACAACCGACTAAGTGGACAGACGATCTTGAAATAGTGGCCGGAAGGCAATGCACGCAGAGAAATGTCTAGCTACCTGTACGAGAACTTCTGGTTGCAACCGTGACAGCAAGACTCACTAGTTGACTTTAAAACATTTCTAGTAATAAATACTAAGTAAGTAGAAGAGACAAGGACAAGGACTTAGTATTTATTACTAGACATTTTGTAAAGTCAACTAGTGAGTCTTGCTGTCACGGTTGCAACCAGAAGTTCTGGTATCATTTCTCTGCGTGTGAATAGCCATAACACAAAACCGCCAGAAGTGGAAAAATTTGAAAGAGACCTACACTTAGCATTGGGTGACTAAAGGTTGAAGAAGAAGAAGAAGAAGAAGTATAATTATTACCAGTTTAATATGTTCATATAATTTGTAAACTCGCTTAACATAGAATTGCATGAAAATCGCTCATAATTTGAACACTCTAGCAATTCTCATGCAAGCCAAACTACAGGGTTACTTAGCTAAGTAAAATGTCAAGGTATTAGATAAATAACAAGCAATGAGGATATTGACTTAAAGCTTTGGAATTTGTTTCTGTTAAAAAAACCAAATATTGTTAATTTTTGACATTGACGAATATGGTATTTAGAACAGTTTTTAAAAGTTTTTTTTATGTTATATATCTCGCCTGTTTATAAGTGATGGGGTCGCGGGACTATTTGAAAAGATAACCGTGGCCCTGAAGCGTAAAGGGCTATTGAAGGCACACCGTAGATTTTAGCCAGTTCGAGTCTGACAGTCTGTTCCGTTTCACCCTCAGACTAAGTGGATTGTAAAATCCATGTGTTATACTCTTAGTAATATTTTGTGTAAGTAAAATCTATTTTGTGTAAAAAAAAACATTTACTATATTTCTGAAAAAAAAAACTTATCCAATTTACCATCCAATCTTGAGCATTAAATTGATTTTATCGCAACTTTAGGGACGTCAAATCGAGTTAGTATCAAATCAGCAAGCGCCTTCAATATTAAAAATTTGACATAAATATGATAAATCGCACATGAGATAAAACTGATTCAAATATCCAGTACTAAAATAACAAATTGTCTCTAATAAACCAATAAATTCTCCATGCTGCTGAATAAATCAATAAATGACAGCGATTCAGATTAAAAATTTGATCGATTGGAATTCAATGTTTTAAATGACAGCCCTGTGACTATAAGGCATCTGTCCCACTGACAGCGAGCCAACGATTTTGTCAACTAAGTGTACTTGTATCGTTGCTAATTGTTTACACCACCAACCAAATGGCCTGTCATGACATTATGCAGCAGTATTGTTTTAATCTGACTATTACCGTGAGGCTCTGAAGATTTTCCTTAGATGCAGTGCTGCTCCAGGGTTAAAAACTACAATTTGGTATTCATTAAGCTGCTTACAGTGACGTAACGTGAAAATACCTCAAGGCTTTGTTTCGACGACGAGCTCGTTGTAGCGTAAGGTTCTCTATAAGGGAATAGCAAGGCTGAAATTTGAAGCTACACAAGACGTAGCCTATTTAATGACTATTTTAGAATTATGGTAACATTCGTCCAAGTGTTAAAACTGGGGCATGCGGGCAGCGAGTAAAGGGCAACTCGCTGCCCGACCATGGACCATGCCCGGGTCGACGGCGCGTTGTGTCCCTCGCGCGCCTCAAAGAGCGTTAATATAATGACGGGGCCCCCCTCTCAGAGGGCCAAAGCCTGCCGGGGTCGCGTGATTATTTCCTTACCGTGACCCCGGAACAGAAAGGGCTATTGAAGGACACCGTGGATTTTAGTCAGTAGAAGTCTGACAGTCCCTCCCGCCCTGCCCGGGGTGGGAGGACTCATTTGATGATTTTACCACGCTAAAAAAAAAAAAAAAAAGTGTTAAAATTGTCCACATGTCATTACGTAAAAGAGTCAGAATTTTTTTTATAAAGATCAAGTGACAAAATGTACATACGACAAAAAGTGAAAATGATTTTATATTTACACATTAAATTGTTTGACGACATTGGATAGGAAAGGGCTTTTGAAATAAAAAAAGAATGAAAATTACTTCATAATTTTCTATTACCTATCTAAAAAAAAAGGCGTTGTTTTATCACAAAACCTAGGATTTTAAGCCATGTACAATATGACTTTTGGACATTATAACACTTGTTGACTTTTGCAAAACTTCATTCTAACCAAATAGAATTATAACATTAGGTTAAACTGACATGTGGACATTTTAATACTTGGATGAATATTACCATAAACCCTATTTCTTGTTGGTCAGAAAACGCGCTGTACTAGTGCCTTTTTTATGGCATATTTTCGTACACATAAAGATTGTTGTTCTTGAGCCTTCACCCGATTTTACTTTAGGTTGGTGTCTAATAAACATAATATTACCGGGTAATCGCCAGTTACCTCTGATCCTTCGCTGCCCGCCTCTACTTTCTCCTCGCTAATTGCCGGCGGTGGAACCGGGCCTTTAAAATCGATATGATTACAATCAGGTTGCTGAAATCGATAATCGGTTATCGATTAGCCGTGTATCATGTTTTTTTAATGTGGAACAAATGTTCTTCGAATGATTTCGGTCCTCGAGGCGTCGAGTTATGAGGAGTAGTACACACAGCGCAGGATCGTCAATTTTATGTCAAGATATAAAATGTACGAGGTGCAAGTTTCACATTATTATTTAAAGTTTTAATTTCATCATTAATTAATGGAGGAAGTGGGTTACAACTTACACAGGTTTTTATTAACTTAGTTCAGGCAGGTCGCTTCATATAATTTAAATCCCGAGTTAAATATCTTGTACCTATATACTTTAGTTATACACTAGTTTTTATTTATGCACTAATTATCTATTATTATATAAGACTTAACTATATTATATTTCTGTGGCTATGTTTACACCCATCTTTGTAAAAGATTATGAATAAATTTTATTATTTTATTTTATTATTTATTACAAGGTTTTTAACATGATTTGCGGTCTGGTGTGCCTTTGACATAGTTATCTCAGTATTTTAATGCTATATTAGGTTAAAATACGTCATATCCCTTTTTACAGTTGCATCAACGTCAAAATGGTTCAAGTGCCAGTCATTTCACAGTGTGTACATATCCTTAACATATTAACCCTTTTATGCTTACGTCTTTGTAATGTACCCGTTGCAAAACAGATAAAAAACTAGATTACTAAATAGTTGATTTACATAATTGTCCGCACATCTTATCTTGAAAGAAGAAGTTGGTCGAGACGGTGGATGGTGGTGCATAAATAATTTTACACTTTTATAATTTTAACCGATATCGTCGTGACAGCCCGAAGGGTTATCGAGAATATTTTTGAACGTGAAGCTAGGGTTTGAAAACTTGTAAGTTAAATGTGTGGTCACGTATAAAAAATTATCTATAAAGAAATATGACTCAACATCACATCAGCACCCGTAGCATGAGCAATTCTTTTTCTTTTATATTAAGGATAGACAAATTTATTTCTATACAATTTGAAATTTAGTTTGTTCTAACATAGTGCGACCCAAACAGGCGACTAAATGATAATTTGTTCTATGATCAAACGTAGCTTCGGATGAGATAAGTCTTCAATATTTTGTCTATTCTTCAACTTTAAACGTAAATAGAGAAACGTAGCCAATAGATTCCAGTAATTGTCACAACCAATATTATTATTCAGTACTTTTACAAATTAGTAGTTAAAAATAATTCAGTGTTTTACAATAATTTGGTGTCGCAATATTTTATACTGTGGTCCAGTGGGTCCGATAACGTAGGTAGTGGAATAATTAATTCACAAAATAATTTAATATGTTTCTACTTCGCTTCTGTGGCCGCTATAATTTGGTACCCACAAATATTGTAAATTATATATTTTTGGTTTGTGGTTAGTTTGGGCAACAGAAATAATACACGTGGGTATTTATTTTTTGTTTGTGCTAAATGGATTTTTTTTTTCACGTAAAACATTACATGTGGTCTGTAACACAGGGCCTTATCATGAGTTTTCAGTTATTCTGATGTAAAGTAACCTAGAACTTTGACATTTTCAAATTGACAAACAAGGAAAAAATTAGTTCCTTCTTCGCACACCAGTGTCGCTGTTCCATTTTTCCATACAAGAAACGCTGTAAATATGTGCAAGACGCTGTAAAGTAAAATAGTGAAAACTCGTGATAAGGGTAGGTACTGAAGCGTTAGGCAAAGGGTTGCTGGACTTTCTTAAAAGGGCACCATGTTGCTGGAACGCCTAGAGTTCTCTTTGCATTCGACAGGAAGCAAACAGGTTGGTGTTCAGTCAGTTAAGTCTGACAGTCCTTTGATTTGATGATTCCCTTTGACATTTTTTGCAAGTGATAGTTCATAGATGGAGGTCATTTACGTTTTTATTCTTATCGTAGTTGCACGATAGTTACTTTTATCGAAACTATTTATGCAACTGTTTTGATAAACACAAACAGTTAGAGTAAATAAACTATAGTAAACTACCACCAACAGTTAGGGTCTCCACACACGAGCCACCGACAAATCATCGCTGCTCGCTTGTTGTGGCCCGCACTGGCCACTAAACGCCGTCACATGCCACTTGCGCGATTCCTTACCCCTCCCCGCAGCAGCGCGTTTAAACCTTTTTCGTCAGAATCCACTATCATATGATACTGTGCACATGGGTGGAAAAACATGGGTGTAACTAGCCTTTTATGCGCCCAGGGATCTTTATAATGCTACTAGTATGGACATTTCTGCGCTCCTCCAACCCTGCGCGCTTAGGCACCGTTGGCACACCTCTATCTTTGATATTGGCCACTGACCAATACTGGCCATCAAATGTCAACCACCGGCCCCAAGTGGTAGTCGAGCGCTTCAGCTACGAGCTACGAGCCGCTTTTAGCTTCTCGTGCCAACTTTTGTTGCTCGTGTGGCCCGTGTGCGGCCACCCTTAGTTTTTACAGCGTCATAACATGAAAACTTGTTAAAATTAATGGCTGATGCAAATGAAAGTTGGTCACGTTATTCAGTAGAAACAGTATTTACATTAAAACTGTTTGTTCGTCTATTTATATGATGTTTTATGTAACTGCTGGCCACGTGGTACTGTCGGTTGTGATGTTTATGATTTCTTCTCTACTAGTACTAGCTGTTGCCAGCTTCAACCGCTATAAATAGAAAATTATCGTACAGGAAAATCGGGATAAAACTATCTTATTTCATAATCCAGGTAAACTAGGTATCTGTGTACTAAATATCATCCAAAGTAACAAACATCCATACTCCTCACAAACTTTCACGTTCATAATATTAGTAGGACTAGCTTGTCAGCGGCTTCGCTCGTGTGAAGTTCAGTTTTCGTTCTACGAGAATATAATACTGGAATAAAATACCAGGGAATATTAGGTACTATACGATAATCCAGGTGTATCTGTTTAGTTTTTTTTTGAAAAACAAACAAAGGAACAAAAATTATTGACCGGACATATTTTTTGACCCGGTATGCGACGATTATTTGAAATGTGGCTTGTTTTGAAGGTTTGGGGTTAACATTTCACGTTTCACATTTTTATTTATTTTAATCCAATTGCGCGGGGGGAAATAGATTTGTCGTTCAATACAAAACCTATTTCTCTGTATGAGAAATTGCCTATATTCTACCAAAATTTAAAAAATGTTAAAAGACTAGCTGTTGCCAGCGGCTTCACCCGCTACAACTCGAATATTATCCCACGGGAACATAAAATCGGGATAAAAACTATCCTATGTGTTAATCCAGGTTATAAACTATCTGTGTTCCAAATTTTAGCCAAATCCCTTCAGTGGTTTTTGCGTGAAAGAGTAACAAACATACCTACATACACATACATACATCCTCACAAACTTTCGCATTTATAATATTAGTAGGATTTACTTTAAAATGATAACAATCATATTTACTTAAATCGATTACTGAATAAAAATTATTCTTATTTTCGATTTATTTTATAAATAAATACCTATGTATGTTTTTAAAGGGATCCATACTTTTAAGGTGGGTCAACGCCGACACAGGTCCGAATAAAAACCTTTGAAGTTAACGGTTTTTATTATCAAATTCAAGAAAAACTTAAAGACATATTTAAATTGAAAGAGATCGAATGTAAATGTAAAGAAACATGTACCAAAATTAACAAAAAAAGAGAGTAAAACCGAGTCCTTCCATACGTTTTTCGTTAATAAAAGTTAATGCGTCCTGGCTTGTTACGAATTAATTTATACCGAAGAGCTGATTGTAACCTACATGAGTAATGGGGCTTATTAAGGCCTATTTTTAACATTCATTCATGATATTTTCTGTAGTAACAGTGTTTGTTATTTATTTTCCTAAAATAAAGTGAGGTTGTTTTGTGCAGTTATGAATCGAATAGGATTATAATATTTGGGTTATTTTTGTTATGTTTGATATAATAGACTGACTAAATCAGAGGTCGGAATGGAATGCAAGTTATTTTAGTACTTGCATCTAAATGTTGATATTAATATGGATCTTCCCGGGATTTCTAATAGACAATTTGGTGTGGAAAACAGTATTACAAATATATATTTGTAACCACAGTCCGCACCCATGATATAGAGTAAATTCCAAGTGTAAGACAAGTTTAAAAAAAAAAATATAAGATGTAGTGCAAGTTTTAATAAAGTATTCCTTTCTTCTTCGTACCAGAAAAGGTATTTTGACCGCAACGAAACAGTTAAATATTTTAACAATTTTACTGCACCCGTTTGTAATAATTCACGTCATCGTATATAATTATCCTTAATGAGCAAAAATACTCGCATAATCAAGGAGTTTTAATACACCTATTACTTGAACCGAGTTTAATTATCAAAAACCCGTTTATTTTTCACTAGTGCCTCAGTCCGGCTCCACAGCTTTGTCGAGTTGTCTAAATATTGAATGTTCTTGAATAATAAGTTTTTTTTATTAAATATTGCGTTGCCTCAAATCTGGGAATTTCAACACAAACCACCAGACTCAAAACAGCTATTTGTAGGCCATATAAATGTTTGTTCCGTGCGGGAACTGAACCAGTGATACGCCGCGCAACAGTTGATAGATCAATCGTTGCGTCACCCGTACCGTCGAATGTTGAGACAATAAATTACTTTATTTTCATTCTTCTGCCTGCTCATTATCAATTTTCTACTGTTATACTTATTTATTGGTCGTGCCGTTAGAGTCACCTCTTTTTGGCCTTTTCATCATTTAAAAATTCTTTCGTTCATATAGTTTATTATAAACAATAAAGTTTTCTTAATGAACATGTTTGAAAAAGTATGTTTGCTTATTGAATATATTAAACGTTTATTAAAACAAATCTTCAGAAATAAATAATCTATTTAGCAGTTCACGAAAGAGCCAACATACAGACTGACATGAAATGCGACTTCAACGTAAAAATAATAAGTAGGTATGTAAATCTAGACATACATACGTGTGAATGTATATCTAGTTATACATACGTAGATATTATACAGATAAACTAACATTCCCGATAAAAAATAACCTACACGTTCTCTTTCACACGATCCAGTAATTATACGTTTAAAATTCGTACAGAAGCCATGATTATTATCATACAGGAGTCCAATGATTTTTAATTCAATCTTCGTTAAAACGGTAACACCCACTTATAAATAAAAGAGACGTAAGCAACAATAAAAAGTAACAAGCGAAACCCGCCCTTCCTGTTAATAAAATATTCAAAAAAGGAGCGAAAATTGAATGGTTTGTTTTGTAAGTACAAGAATTCTTGACATTTTGCGTCGGTACAGCCTTATTTTTAGCTTTGCCTTAAGCGACAACATTATTCTGCACTAATGTAGACCTTAGGCCTTGAACACAGAGTACAATTTCTTTTATTATAAGGTCATTCATTTATTGTTTCTTTAGGTCATAATACCACCCATTTTCTCGTCAATGAACAGGCGCCAGTTACCAGTTTGACCGGTTGTGTTGTGAGCATACTAACTTAGATTTTAAAATGATGGATAAGTAACTTATTAATTAATGGCCTAAGTAAATACAATAAGATACCATTTATACATGTAAAAAATATAAAAATATAATTATAGTGTGTACAAGAAATATCGACGCACAAACTATAGGTACCTACACAAACACATACCTTCATGAATGTATTTGTTTTTTAAAAAATTAGTTTTTTACAAAAAGGTCCTTTATCATAGTCAAAACTTATTTGGAGTACTTGATTTAATCATTAATACCTTCTAAATTTAATAACATTATACCTAACTTTGCGTAAAAGAAATGCACAGTATCTAATTTATCATTATTTTTTCGTTACAAATATATAACTACAAACAAAAATAATAAAATACGCAGTACCATTATCGTGTAAACATCAATAACAGATATCAGGACATAAAACAACACACGAAACAATAAAAACCAGAAAAAATAAATAAAAAAAGAACAGAAATCATAATGTCAAAACCACAAAAGCACAAACCGATGACGGTGACAAAAATTGGTAAAATATTCGAATAAATACTGTTCTTTCAAAGTTAATTTTCCTCTACTTGAGCATCACCGTCAACATGACTATGAATTTTATTTTAGTTACCCATAAGGTTGCTTTTCAGTTGCTGACTTTGAAAACTCTGTCAAGTAATAGTAAGCTTTATGTCAATGAGAATAAAGTTGTTGGTGTCCTGCGTAAAGTAAATGGAAGGACTATACCTAGCACTCAGTCATAGAGGCACAAATCTTTTATCATTTTCCCGCATTTCCGGGACACGAGATCGCTTTACGATATTTATTTACATGCTTATAAATAACCTGATTTACTTATCGTGTAATCCTCGGGCTTTGCAAATAACTGTCTTTATTATTTTACTTGAGAATATTTTATGTTCAATTTTGTATTATTATGATTTTTATTTAATAAATCTCACATTTTATTAGATTTGTATACGTTCAAAGACTTAAATAGTACTGCAACATCCCCAAAAAAGGTTAGAAAAAAAAATCTTGTTTTAACTCCACTTCTTATCCAACTTCAAAGAATCCAAGCCAATTCTTTCTACTCCACATCGGCTTACTTCAACTCCCGCGTTAACGATATCAGTTGATCTCATCAAAACATCTGCCTCACCTCAGTAATTAACGTATTAATAAAGAGACCCGACCGATAAAAATAAGACCATTTCGGTAACGGAAGATTTATTACGTCTCGGCGATCGTTTATGTAGCTTTGAAGTGGTAGTTTCGAGATTTAATGAAGATTATTTATTCTATTATTACTAACTATATTATTATGAGTTAGTTTGAATGTATCCATTCAAACTAACTCATAATAATGACGGATCTTTGTAACTCAATCTCGTCAACAGGGCTATTGGCTAACTTGATAGTCACTGACCAGCAGTTGTCAACTGAACTTGGATTTTTGCTTGACACCTCTATATTTTATCGACTGTTATGAGACTAAGTTGAGGAGTGCCTCAAGAGCGTTAGAATAGTTGATTTTAGGGAACATTAACATTTATCAGTTTCATTCCAATTGAAAAAGCCAATACAAAATTTAGCTTTTGACTATTTGATGTACACCAGAGCAAGTGATCATCATTTGAACTGTTAACAGAAATACGAAATAGCCCCGCTGAACGGCTGAACGTGAGAATAGAGACAGATAAGGGTGCTAATGCTCAAACTACATGCACCGTGTACAAGCACCCATTAAAAAACGTGCGGGTCCAGCGACTTGAGCATGTACCAAAGCGGGCCACCCGCGCAGTTCTAACTCACGTGCTCTGCGGCGCGCGCGGGTTACTCGCGCATGTTACTTGAACAGTTTAAGACGTGCGTGAGTTTCATAATTCCGGCAAAATTACATTTTTAACAATGTTTTTAAAAGAATTTCGTTCGTCGAGACATCTTGACTAGATTAAGTAATAAAGCTACCGCGCGCGCGAATTGCATGCACATGTTACTCTTGATCAGAAACAAATAACTTGTACATATAGCTTGCGCAAGTAGCCCGCGTCTTTATTGATACAGTCATTTGCAACATTTACAAGTACACGCGAGTAACTTGATCAAATAGCTTGCGCATGTCACTCGCGCGGGTAACCCGCACTCTTACTTGCGCGGGTTACATGCACCGCGTAAAAGCACCCTAATGCCTTTGTCAAACTGACAGACGAACCGAATGCGTGGCATAGCCTTTTTGTTTGTAATGTATGGAACTGTTTGAGCCTGTCACATAGAGTATCGGATCGCTTTCGCATTTTTATATGACGTGATTCGGTTCGGTTCGCTATCGCCTGTCTGTTTGACAAAGGCCTTAGTTAGTCGATTCGCGAACAGCACCGCTTTTGCAGCGTAGCGCAGGAGGCAGTAGTACTTCTTCTGAGGGTGCTGATGATTCCACCAGTGTGCCGCACAAATGTTTGCCCAAAAGCGAAAGTAACTCCAGTGTGGGAACCAGATGACGCTAAATGACTTGAATAGCTCTATCTTTTTCCCACAGTGGAATTATTCTCGCTTGAAGACGTCATGGTATGCCACCGTGGAATCACTCAACCACACACGAACAAATTGTGTGCGAACTTTTCAAAGAAGATTACGCACATAATGAATATTTCTGAGCGCGATATGACAGAAAAGTACGTGTCAAGTTAAATATGCACCACAACTTTTATGTATTTTTTGTAGAAAAACAAGCCAAACATTTTATCAAAAAGGCAAGAATTGGCAGATCTTATGCCCCCAATATGATCACTACAAGACGTTGTCGTTGCGCACACACACACAGAAAACGCATTCAGCCGCAGCTTTTTTTTTTATTTGGTAAAAGTTTAATTTCTAAACGTCAAATGAGCACTCTCTGTTGACGAATAAAAATTAAAGACCTGGAACACATGCTGTTTAATTCCAAGCGCCCAGCGCTTTTTTTTTACCTTGGTAAATGCATCAAATGAGTCCTCCCACCTAGAGCAGGGCAAGAGGGACTATCAGACTTGTACTGACTAAAATCCACGGTGATCTCTCAATAGACCATTACGTTCCGGGGTCACGGTAACTCGTTAGTCCCGCTACCCCAGTAGGCTCAGGCCCTCTATGTGAGGCCCCGTCTTTGTACTGACACTCTTTGAGGCGTGTGTGGAACACGAAGCACCGTCGACCCGGGCATGTCCCATGGTCGGACAGCGAGTCGCCCATTACTCACCGTTTACACGCTTTATATCGAGTCTCAAAAAGTCACACAAATACATATTAAGTACATAATTATATCGTTTATCCTATTATAATCCGTTCATCAGAGGCGTCTCTAGCCCTTGTGGCGCCCGTGTGCAGCCAGTACCCTGGCGCCCTCTAGTCTAGTAGGAGCGGGGTCAAACAAATAGTTATAATTATTTTCAAACAGAAATTCGGAGATTACAAGAATAAAAAAATCACAACTTTGTAGTTATATCAAAAATATTTAATTTAAAAACTATAGTTACATGACAAACAGGAAGCTCGTACACACAAAGCCAGGCGCAGATAGGAAGAGCTCAGCGAATATTTAACTTCGATATCACTATCTATCACTCGATGATTTGTTTTTTTTTTTTCATGAATTTCGCTAGCTATTTTCCTATTTTTGATGACCTCCGACCTCGAGGCATATCGCAATAATTGTGCAAGCAAATAAACACAACTTACCTCTAAGTATTTTTGTCGAAAAAACTTTTTAGAAAAAAATGTAACCGCCTTCAAAAACAACCACAAAAAAGGGTAAAATAACCTACAAAACTTTTCTTTCGGAAGTCGGTGGTTTTTTTATTAATTTCATTGTTTTTTGCCACTGACTTCCGAAAGAAAAGTTTTGTAGGTTATTTTACCCTTTTTTGTGGTTGTTTTTGAAGGCGGTTACATTTTTTTTCTAAAAAGTTTTTTCGACAAAAATACTTAGAGGTAAGTTGTGTTTATTTGCTTGCACAATTATTATATTCAACCAAAATTCTTGTCAAATACATCACTTTCTTACATAATTATGTAAGAAATCTGTAGCACCGGTAATAACATCGTTAACATCTCTTTCATTCCTTCCCTATCTCAAAAACTACTGAACCGATTTTGATGAAACTTGCAGTATTCCTTAAGTTGAACGATACCTAGTACAACATTTAAAGAATTACTTAAATCGGACTTTAAGTTCCGGAGATATGCGAACACAAACATAATTTACTAAATCAGTCGCTGCCGACTCCTTACTAGAGGAGTTGTACCTTCCATCATCAGCTCATCCACCTGAGATGATGATTATCAGATGCAAATACTTGAACAGCTTAAGAAAATATATGAAATTGGTACTATGTGCCTATAAAATTTGAAGGTTGCCCTCGATTTCCCTGAGATCCCATCATCAGATCCTGACCTGATGATCATGGGACCACTTGGGAAGTATACCCTTTCAAACAAAAGATTTTTTTTTCCAAATCGGTCAAGGCGTCTTCGAGAAATCGGGGAAGATACATAAAAAAGGATTCCGACGAATTGAGAACCTCCTGCTTTTTTTGAAGTCGGTTAAAAATGACCGCCACACGTCCCTGGGAATTTTAATTTGAACTTTATACCATTCTAATACAGCCGAGTTAGCAATGATTGTCGGCGTGTTGTCAAACTAATCAAAACAAACAGGTGCCGATGCCGGCACGCGCCTTTGGTAGCGATGCGACATTACGCCAATTTAATCTTTAATTATCTGTTTTAAGGCTGATTTCACGTTGGAACAAAATTTATTGTGTAAATATAAATAGAGTAGGAAAAGGAGTAGCCTTGCTTTGCTACCGCGCGCCCGGCGACCGGCGTCGGCCATAACATGAGCGCAGGGTCTTTGAGAGCGCCGGTATCGACGCATCTTTGGAGGTGTCGCATTAAAGGGCGCTCGGCGCCCCCTTAGACCCGGCGCCCGCGTGCACCGCACACCCTGCACTATAGGTAGAGACGCCTCTGCCGTTCATCTAAACTTTCGCATTTCAAATTAGTTAAATTAATTAATAAGTTAAATTAGTAAGATTAAGTTACTTACAAACTATTAATTACTATTATTAATAGTTGCAACTTAAAAGTAATTATAAAGTATGTAACTAATTATAATACGAGTAATATGAAGTTTTATGGAATAAGATGCAAATAACTTTTAAGCCTAAAACACAGAATAATATGAATATTAAAATGAGAACCCCTGCGTACTTTTAATTTCGTCTGTCTGTAAAAACTTTAAAAAAAAGATGAATCTTTCTTTATTACAGTCTCATTCTAGCGACCCGGGAAGGACGACAATGAGATTATTTACTAAGTGACTCTTTGCAGCTGTGACTGTGTTCACTGAGCTCATTTTGAAGTCCTTTTATAGATCTTTGGGTCAGGAAAATGTCTCTAAA
The DNA here is from genome assembly GCA_954870645.1 of Agrotis clavis. Classification (NCBI taxonomy): domain Eukaryota; kingdom Metazoa; phylum Arthropoda; class Insecta; order Lepidoptera; family Noctuidae; genus Agrotis; species Agrotis clavis. Next base: position 6,246,297 of record OX940942.1, read on the forward strand.
CTTATTCCTTATCTATAGTTCTACAAACATATAGCATATTAAAATCTATAATATTACCACTGCTGGAATATAGCCTCCTATCTGTTAGCTATAATCCACCACATCAGCCCAGTTCGGGTTGGTAGATGTCACATGTCTTCGAATTTTTGGTTCTAGGATGTGCTGGTTTCCTCACGATGTTCTTCAACGTTTTGAGAGCAGTGGCGATAAAATTAATTACACAAAGTAATGCGTCGCGTCGGTTGATACCACAGGGTTACCATTGCTTTTAAAAATTAATATACAAACTAACAAAAGCAAAAAAAAAAATTGAAACCCCACACATTCCGATTTGAATAGAACAAAGGCCGTATTCCCTACAATGTTTGATTAGTGACTCGGACTGCCCAATTCATGGCCCGCCGGCCAATTCAAATAATAGCCAAGCCTGCATTGTAGGCCTGAACAAAGGGAGTCAATTAAAATAGACCTATAAGGATAATTGTAATTGTGACAAACTTTCTAAATGCCATAAGTAGGAGGTTTTGAACTAGGTAATGTATTATTCTTGTTTAAGTTCGTGTAGTTTATACGCGTGCATTCGTTTGTGAATGTTACATTACAGAAAACCAAACGAGAGCGTTTTAGCGAGCATTTTATAGAACGTTCTGGCGATTTTTTTGCCGAGACTACTGACAAGTCTGACATATTCTTGTAGAAAGAAAAAATTGGATCGTGAAAATAGAGCCAACTCTATGTTCGGCTTCTCTACCCAACCAACATTTTGACGCTAATTTCCACCTCTGTTATAGTTTGTATTGGTTTAACGGGTGTATAAAAGCGCCCAGTAAAACTTTTGTTTATTCAATGGTTATGACTATAACTAAATAACTCATCAAGATGAGTAACAGTAACAAGAATACATAATATGACTAGGGTAGGTATAAAAGATAAAAGCTGAACCACAGTAACACTAGGGGTAGTAACTTCAAGTAACAATAAGTACCTAAGGTAATAGTTAGATTTCTAATAAGTCTCACTATTTTCAAGTGTTCTTAAAGAGTGCTAAGTAAATGTTTTATACCACCTAACTTGCCTAGGAAACGTATTATTACTTAAGGAGGTATAAACGGTACAGTCGCAACCATCATAGCACCTGCTTTTATAAATTCAAGTAACAGAAATGACTTAAAGTAATATTATAGTTTGTTATAACTCTTCCTACCGACAAGAGCTCTTGAAAATAGTTAGCAAAATATTTTTACCACCTACGTTGCTATAAAAGTATTAATTGCAACTTATTTACAGCTACTTAATTGAGTAATCAGAAACCCCTATTTATGATAGCAATTGGTATTATGGTTATTTTTAGAGCCCTAATCGTTACAGTGGGGTTCAAATTTACTTTTATGTTATTCTAAGCCATAATAACACGGAATTTAAACATTGTAACTCTTTAGCATTTAATCTCAATTTTACATATTTATTCCCTTTTTTGATGGAAGGGTTTTATCGATTGAAAAACGTAACCCTAAAATACCACTACTTTTGCATCTAAGTCGAACCATTATAGAACCAAACCTCTTAAACTTGTACTCTTATTACCTTTAAAACCCTATTCTGGTATAACAAGTGCTACAATAGTTCTAACTACAGCCCATCCAGTACTTCTTGTTCATTAATAGTAATAATAGGAACCTAGGATAATAAGGAGTAGACACCATTTTCTAAATCAAACATAACCTAAAAATAAATAAAAAATAAATTGTTTAAAACCCATATTTTGTTTAATTTTCTCATTTTAAAACGCAACATATTTACTAAAATACACAATGAATGTAAAAGACACAGCCAATATCCTGTTTTTATCTAAATTTAGATTGAGTGTATGCCCCGCATGATAAAATGCAATTTATTTTTACTTTAAATATCACTTATTTTTAAGGCCCTGCAAAATTGAGATGCAAAACATATATTATTTTCTCAATAAAGTAACCCTCGCAATAAATTTTAGCCATGTGATAAAGAAATCAAACTTGATTCACCGAGTTATTGACAATCCGTAACTTGAAGTTCACTTAATTTCACCTCCTTATTACCATCATTTTTGAGAAATAAAGTAACACTTTTGGAACTAATGTATATGCAAAACAATAGAAAAAGAAAACACGCTACAGCCCTGAGTTGCTAGTCAACTCTGATCAAGATACATAAAGCAAATCCAAGAAAAAAATGGACCTAAAAAAGAACTAATATGTTACTACATATTTTATACCAGTAGATTTCAGAACTTGTGTACCACCTATAGTTTTTATTATAACCATAATACAGACTTTAAAGTGCTTGAGGTAGCTAGATTTATATTATACCACCATTATAGATACAAGAAATTGTTTGCCACTAACGCCACCCTATAACTATTATGTAACTCTCAGTGTTAAAAGAGTGAGCATTAAAATCATTATATTACTTATAGCGCTATAAGACGTGGGCCCAATCGAGAGTTTGTAAGGGGTTAGAGCGTGCTCTAACTCCAATTGCTAAAACCATTGTATGACTCTTGCTTGCCAAATGCACTTTTAAATAACTCTTTTATCACCAATTCTTATTACCAAAATGCTAGTTGGGTAATCTCTGAGCACAAAACCCGTGGTTTCGGCCTTACGAAACCCGTGGTTTCGGCCTTACGAAACCCGTGGTTTTGGCCTTACGAAACCCGTGGTTTTGGCCTTACGAAACCCGTAGTTTCGGCCTTACGAAACCCGTGGTTTTGGCCTTACGAAACCCGTGGTTTCGGCCTTACAAAACCCGTGTTTTCGGCCTTACGAAACCCGTGGTGTCGGCCTTACGAAACCCGTTGTTTCGGCCTTACGAAACCCGTTGTTTCAGCCCTACTGACAGACGTTTTGACAACGAACCCTAAGTAAGAATGAATAAATGATATTATTTGACGGATAGCTCCTTGGAGTCCGCGCCACTATTCATGACTCGCGGGTGGTACTACATTTTTTAATGCAAATTGATGTACTGACATAGATACTAGCGTCAAAATGACATTTGATTTTGACGTTACTTACATTCGTATCCATTTCCGTGTTTTCGTTGACGGACTAGACACCCTGTTCGTTGTTAAGTTCGGAAAAATTAAAGAACGGCGAATGCTCGGTGTTCTGTTACAAGTCAAGTCTATCAGCACCTTATGGCAGAAGGAATTGCGAGTGGGTTGTGCAATCATTGCTAAGTTTGTTGTTTGAAAATTTTCCTATATGTATGCAAATATTGGGAAATAGTTTACGGTTTTATTTTGTACGGGATACGCTCGCTGTCATGATTCTCAAATATGCTGTCATTTAGTAACATAATTATGTCGTAGGCTAATTTGATAAACAGAATTTTTGCAAAAAAATCTAAAGATATCGCAAAAACACGTATAATTTGATAATGGCTAATATTTTAAATGCGAAATTAATTTATATGTATGTAACAAATAAATGTAATTTGTTTGTTAAATAGCCTATTGGGGTATTGCAATAAGAATTAGGTATACAGGTAACAAGCTATTTAAACAGTTTTCATTATGTAATATGCAGACACATTGAAACTTCTAACACAACATTGTAAAACCGTTTCACAATAACTGTCTGCATACCTAATTCTTTTGCTGACTGTATAATATTGAACTGCCAATATCTTTGAGAAGCGCAAATAATAATAATATTTCCTCACCAAACTCACTTTATATTTTAACCCGTGTCTGTGTTTTTTTGCGCTATATAGTAAATAAAAATGATAAGTGATACAATTTCGAGGTTCAAGGGTGAAATAGTTAATGATTATATTTTAAATCGGTTAGTCAATCTCGTATCACTGTAATTATTTATTTTAACTTCTTTAAACATGTAAACTTAATTTAATATGGAACTTGGGATATAGCGAGTGTGGGTAACACCAACAGGAACAGGAACAGGTCGTAGCAGAATAACGATGCACACTTGAGGGTTGAACTGTCTTATATTTCTTTACAACAAGATCACTATTTATTTTAATACTTGGTATACTTATTCACAGTCTAATATAACTAAATAACTTGCACAACTTATAGCGTCGAGTCCGATAACAGAATGGATGCGCAACCCGCCAAACGTTTTTAAATCAACTTCCAAGAGCCCCCGTTTTAGCGCGAAGAAACGAGACTGTCATTGGTTCCCGCCATTTTTTTCTCAACCAATCACAGAGCGACCATAAATTAAATAAAACGGTAATGTTGCCAACATAAAATATTAATGCAAACTCAAAAATAGTGAATGTTAATTAAAAAAATAGATAAGCGGAAGTCAAAACTCACAAACCCTAACACGAGGGACTGATTTTAGGGACGTTAACTGTATGTTTTTAAGTTTTTGCATAGCTTTTACCGCAGGCTCTGAGCGCGGCGACCGAATCAAGAAATTCCGTAACGAAAATAAACATAACGCCCCGCATCATCATCTAACGTCGTTTCAGTTCGGCAGACTTCGGCACGGTGTTTGTTTTTCTTGACGTTTCACTTGATTGACGTGGCTGACTACAGCTTAAAAAAATGATTAAGTTGAAAAATGCTATGCAACAGCTTTACCGCAGCAGTCCCCGAGTGCCACACGTATATATTTTTTTATTTACCTACACGTAGGTATAATCCGGACATTATTACAAAATATTGAACCACAGTTAAATTAAAAGTAAACATTTATTGCTAAAAATAAAGCACCTTATGTTACAAAGATAAAAGATTGGTAATAACCTCTCACATAACCCTGTTCAATTTGATCTATACAGGGTGAATTTTCCTACTGGCGTGGATTTAAATATTGCAAGGAGTTTTGAAGCTGATTTTGATGTAAATAGCAAAACACATCACACGCTGTATTATTAAATTCTTTGACAGTGTCGCTGTTAAGATATCATCTGGTGACTCATATTTTAAAACAACATATTGGTAAAACCCACGCACGGTATGTATAGTATAAAACAAAGTCGCATTTAGTGTCTGTATGTTTGAGCTACTTCATAATATTTATTACTTTTACCAGTACCTATTTGAATCACCAATTAATAGGCATGTTGACTGCAAATCTAATTAGTCCATCAGAGAGAGTTTGAAAAATAATGGACACGTGCTATTATTTAATTTAAAAAATAAATTTTAATTTCATTATTATACACCGTGACTTTTTAGTCGTCTTACAAAAGTGGTCCACTTAATGTATACGACCTAAAATATCTCTAGGCGAGTTTTTTTTTAATATTTACTTTTATTATTCATAAATATTATGTACATTAGAAATATGAAACACCCTGTTAAAATGTTTACGTATCAAGCTGTAGAGTATATACCTATCTACCCAGCGCAATAGTCGAGCAGATCATTCCATCTCCATTTTATATGAGATAAGCGTGTTTCTAACTATGCCTTGCGTCATAATAACGACTTAAAATTTTATTTTTAATTTTTTTAAATCTCTGAAAAACCAATTTTATTCTTATAAACGTGTACTAGTCATTGGATACATGAACTGGGCTGCCGTTGTAAGACGACTAAAAAGTCACGGTGTATACGAAATTGTTTTTTGAAATTATTGGTCAATAGCACACCGTAATTTTAAATGTTGCGTTTTCGAAAGGGTAGATGAGATAATGGCACTCAAAAATAATAAAAAATAGCAGGTGACGCACACTCGTCTCGTAAATGCGATATTAACTGCTACTTATCACTATTCAGCTTCCTATCAGAACGCCTCTCGGGTTATCAGTATGCCTATACTTAATTAAGACACGTATAAATAAGATCGGCAGTTTAAAAAACCCGTTGTGTTGCTACTACATCCCACGAGTGGTGACCAAGTGTGGACACAACGTTACAATCTGTTGAAGGAACGTTGTGTGTACAAAATGTATAGAACACTATGTGTGTTATCGTTGTTATCGCTGTATGCGGGGTTGGCGCACTCCTTTGATTGGGGTAAGTTCAAGAATTATTTCCACAAAAAAGTATCGAAATGAAAAAATTGCCGGAGTCTGTGGCCGGAGTCTCCCGAGACTCCGGCAATCATAAAAACATCAGTCATAAAGACAATTTATTTTTTCTTGCTGATTCTAAACGGCCAGCTACAAGAAGAGGTTTTCACAATGAAACCTACTTATAAAATTCTCCTACAACAAAGCAGAGTGGCGCAGTGGAAGTGTGCTGACCCATAACCTGTTGAAAATTTGACCCAGTTTAGAAGTGAGATCTGGGTATCCTGGTATATAAAAAACCCATTTATATCTACATAATACATTTTTCTTTATTACAGTAGTGCACCACAAACATTTTAAATAAATTATATTCTCGTTGAATATTCGCGGTAGGGGATAATTTCTTTTTTTTATTGCGTAGATACCTAATGGCCGCGCGGTTGAGCGGCGCTTTCACTACCACCGCCCCTCCGCGCTACCTCCGGTTATACGGCGCCTCGCACAAGGGGCGCCGTATAACCTCGCGGTTCATTATTGGTGCAGGACGTGTTGAATGTCCCATTTAGAGTTCTGCTTCTTAAAAATGTATGAACCCAATATCTTCTTATTTTTTTCTTTCTACGCCATAAAAGCCAGATTGCTGCCACCACTTCAGCGGTCATTCTTGCCAGTGTCTGAGATCAAACTGGTCAAAACCGTGTTAAATACAACCGCGCGGTCAGGCGCGTAAACCGCCTTACCGCGCGGGCCACCGCTATGAAATCCGCTTTACCGCCACCGTCCGGCGCCCGCCGCGGCGGTGCGCGGCGTCGTGTGTGAATCGCCTTACCGCGGCAGTCTCCGAGTGCCACATGTATTTTTTTTTGTTTCAGAAATCGTCGTCTCCGACAACACTCAACTACATTTCTATGATTCAAACGGATCACTGACGCATACAGCAGTTAGTCCCACGGGTCGCACTGTTAGAAAACTGAATCACGACCCTGTACACAACAGAGTACTGTTTTCTGACGACTTTGATATAGTAAGCTTTGATATAGCTTCAAAGACAACTGAAACGTTATATAATACTCCAAACAGTTTTGTTGTTAGTTTCGCTTACGACCCGGTGTTAGAGTTGATCTTTTGGAGTGAATCAAACGAAAGAATATATTCAGCGTCAGTGAAAACTGGATTTAACAACGCAGTTGACTTGAAACAGTTAATTTTAACGGAAACCGCCCACGACATGGTCGTCGATAACTGTGGAGGGTAAGTTAATTACTAACAATATTGATATTTTATGTTCAAAGGCTTTCTTATTTAACCAGAAACATGGCTACTATCGTTAGCTCTATCCGACAAAGTTCCTACTGGGTTAATTCGTAAACAATTAGCTAAAAGTAAGGCGAGAATGAGATCAGCTCATAATATAGCCTGTAAGACGCTCCTTGGCACATGTCGACGCTCCTAATCTGCTTGATGAGCTGGCGAGCTTTTATGGGGTTATACCCAGTACTCCGAAATATTTTTTTCCGAGTTTCAAAACTCCGGATTTCATAACATCTTACAAAATCTATTTTCAAGAAATACTTATTTTAGAATTACGAATAATTTTATTTTTACCGAATAATATCCGATTTACACATGTTCGAAAAATGAAATGCTCGATGGGTTCGCGTTCCGATTTTCAACACACCGAATAAACTGATCCCATTCTAATGGCACTTAATTATTCCAAACTTTAATTTGCATAACCGTTTTTAAATTACTGATATTGGTTGTTTACACAGCCATTGTAATTTGGTAAATAACGAATTATGTAGAGTTTAACAACAAATCACCAAAGCATGACGTATTCATGTTTGTGAAATAAAAAAATAAATTAAAAATCGTTCGCAATTATTTCAGGTTTATTTATTGGATCTCCGGACCCTCAGAAATAGTGAGGGCTAAATTCAATGGGTCCCATAGAGAAATTGTCGCCAATTCAGTCAGCAGGTACTTTGTAACTATTGATCAACAAGCACAGAAATTGTACTGGTATCGATGGAAACATGGTTTAACATGTACAGATTTAAATAGAATTGACTCAAGAGGATTACATCAAATAACACCTCAGCATTCGACGTTCACAATTTCAAAGGATCATATCTACTGGAAAAATTGTGAATTGTTTAGAGGTAATTGTACCATCTGGAAAATACCAAAGAACGCACTGACCGATCCAGATGAGACCAGAGATGTTCTTGTTGAAGCAAATCTTTATAATGTAAGTGCTCCATATACTAGTGCAATGGCCGTAAAATACAACATTGAAGATCTAACTCGTGGAGTTCCTAACTGTGACCGTTTGAAGAGTCTGATACCAAATAACTCAGATGTGAGCCCGCTTTGTGTGCACGGTACAAAAGTTAGCGGGGAATCTCGCTGTGAATGTGAACAGGGTTACAGCGGCGAGAGCTGCGACGTCTCACTGTGTCACAACTACTGTTTCCAAGGACACTGTAGTGTCAGCGCTGAGGGAGAACCTAAATGCAGGTAATATAATTATGTTTATCTTATTATAGAACATTTATACAAATGTCGGAGCACAAGAGTTAGCCGCAACAGCTTTTAACATCCAGTTAATAAATAATTAACATTCAAAATATACGAAAAAAGAAAACGAGGGCCGTTTCCAATCCAGTGGCGGGCCTAGGGTTTCAAAACGAGGCAAGCCCAATAAAATTTTAACCGATTTCGAAATCAGCAATTGCATACCTCCGGTGGCTTTGAAAAAAGCCGTTTGGTTTGCTTCATTGCTTGAGGGAACAAAGTTATGGTAAGTAGTTGCTTGGTTGTTGTTTCAGAACTAACAGGTTACAGACAAAAAAAAAACAAAACAGAAAGTTACAAAACGAAAGTTACAAAATAGCTAGATAGAATGTAATAAGGAATTTAAATAAATTATTTATATTCTAATTGGAGTCGTCTATCTTGCTTAAGAAATGATTTAATTACATCAAAGTAAAATGTTGGTGATCGTTTTAATTCTATCAACAACTGTTTTTCAATAGCTATCATTGATACTTTGGAAAGACGCTCTTGATCTTGTGTATTTTTCAGATAGGTATGGATACGTTTATGAGACGAAAAAGCACGTTCTGCGGAAGACCTTGTAGCCGGAATAGTTACAACAAGATACGCTAACTTTAACAGCTCGGCAAGGCATCTTCGAGGTTATTCTCATGAATGAAATCAATTAATTCGAAAACATTACGATCTTTCAGATCAGGACTAAAATACAAGCAAATCACTTTTTAATGTTTGTTTGTCAAAATAATTTACATAAATGTCAAATAATTAATATAATTTCTCTGTAGGAAAATGTGAGTGATAATTGTAAATCCAACTTTTAAACACTGATCTATTAAATTGTCGTTTATGCTATTTACTGGTCTGAGAAATACACAGATTAGGCGTCGGTTTTAATGAAGAAATTAACTGTTTTTTCTGAGCAAAGTTTAAAGATTTTACCTTATCTTCGCCAATCAAAACTTGAACGCATTTTAAATCCTCACAAGGTACTATTACTTCCATGGTTGTAGGTAAGTCACTAAAACAATTGTATCACTGAGAAAATCTAAGAAAACACACAAAAAACTTTAACAACAAAACTTTTTCCCACTCAAGCAAACGAAACTGAAGTGAGTTGCACTCGGGTGTCGGGACTTACTTACGCAGAGTTGCAGTGTTGTCATTTAGGCAAAAAAAGTCCCCAGGTATATGAAAAATCTAGCTAGAAGTCGCAATTTTGTATATTTATGATATTGCTTGAATATTTAATTTCGTTATTTAAGTTATTTAAGTCGCTAGTTTTTATTGTTGCTAAATCTTAAAGTCTCTAAACTTTTTAAAAATCTCCAAGATCTCACGACGGTCGCTAAAACCGCAACACTGCAGAGTTTGCAAAGTGACAATACGCGTACAACTTCATACGCGTGCAGGGCTTAAATCATCATACAGATCGATTTGTAGACGCACAAGGTTCTAACTCGTGACACGGCACATCGCTATAAGTGCGAAAGTGACGAGAGATAGTATTTGAAAGCCCGGTAAAAGCCCGGTACGTGTAAGCGTGATAGCTATATTTATGTAGATGCTGCAAATGCGAAACTCTGCGCGCGACCATTCGACCAATCGCGATGCGTAGTAGTGTGGCATAGGTTGATACTTTGTGTTATTTTGATAAGAATTAAGCGCGCGAACTTTTAAATAGTTCGGGTTTGATATTGATTTTCTATCGAGCATTTTTAACGCATGCCGGGGCTTATGGGCTTGTATGAAGATAACGCCACTGTTCCAATTCTTTTTCTTCTTCTTCTTCATCTTCTTCAACCTTTAGTCACCCAATGCTGAGTGTAGGTCTCTTCCAAATCTCTCCACTTCTGGCGGTTTTGTGTTATGGCTATCCAGTTTCTTCCGGTCACTTTAACAAGATCGTTTGTCCACCTAGTCAGTTGTCTCCCTACATAAATTAGTTTCCAATACTACCACTTATTAAAACCACAAACATTTCAGGTGTAAAGCTGGTTACTCAGGAGCAAGGTGTGAAGTCAACGTGTGCCAGGAATACTGTCTGAATGGCGGAGTTTGTTCCCTGAACGAGAACAGTGAGCCAGTGTGTCAATGTACAGCAGGTTATGAGGGCAGCAGATGTGATGTTTCCATGTCTCTGATCAATTGTATCCAAACATGTATCCGTAACACAGGTAAAATACTTTTCAAGTCTTTTAAAAATGTCGGAATTCACGTAGATAACATTTTATGTGTCTTTTTTTTTTTTTTTTTTTACATGGCAAAATCATCAAATGAGTCCTCCAACCCCGGGCAGGGCGGGAGGGACTGTCAGACTTGTACTGACTAAAATCCACGGTGTCCTTCGGTAGCCCTTTGTGTGCCGGAGTCGCGGTATACGTATGTCCCGCAACCCCGGCAGGACTGTGGCCCTCTATAGGGGGGGCCCCATCACTATGCTGACGCTCCTTGAGGCGCGCGTGGGACACAACGCGCCGTCGACCCGGGCATGGTCCATGGTCGGGCAGCGAGTTGCCCTTTACTCGCCGCCCGCATGCCCGCGCCTACGGTGGCCGGAGATCGTCCCGCGACATCCGTCGCCGTGGGCGTCTACCACTGCGTCTCGGGCGGAGGGAGGACGGTATCCTCTCCCTCAAGCGGCCCGCCTCCTCCTTCACGAGCATGAATGCTTCGCAGAAGGAGGCGACGGCCTCCCACTCCGTCTCGCCCCGCAGCATGGCCGCAACCAATGCCGGGCGCGAGAGGTCTCCGCCTATCGCCGCAGTGAGGACACGGCGGTGCTCCGCCCAAGCTGGGCAGTCCTGCACCGTATGCTCCACCGTGTCCTCCGGGCGATCCTCGCAGTGGTGACACCCGGGCGTTTCCTCCTTTTTTATCATGCACAGGTACCTCCCGAAGCTGCCATGTCCGGTGAGGACCTGTGTCATGCGGTAGGTGAGGACGCCGTGGGACCTATCCAGCCACTCCTCAAAGAGGGGTCTTACATGTCTAGTGTGTCTTAAGAGCGCCTATTCTAAAAGTTGGCAATTGTTGTCAAATATTAACAAGTTTCAATGAATTTAGTAATGTTACTGTATGGGAATAAGAAATATGGCTCCGTAATGCACTAAAAATTGATAAGGGAATATAATAATTAATATTGCAACACCGAATATTTAGTTTTAGGTGTAAAAAAAGTATTTGGAAACTTGCCAAATGCCTTTTTACACCTGAAACGGTTACACACAGTGTTTTAATTGCATTCCATTCCTGTATCATTGTTTTTACGACACCGTTCTCCTTGCTATATCCATGGAAGATAATTATGAGTGAGCTATTCCAAAAACTCGAGAGTTAAAGTGGCAACATCGTTCTCGCAGTTAATAGAGCCGGGAAGCTAACAAATGTCATCTGCAACATTCCTGGAATTGGCATCGTCAACCACTACGTCTACCTCGGCTCGTAATCTGCAATAATGGTAGCTGTGTCCTCGAAATTAAAAGGCGAACAGGAATGGCTAAAGATGCTATGACACATTTAAACATTATTTGGAAGAAGAGAGGAATTGGTATCACAACGAATATTAAACTAATACGACCCCTAGTATTCCCTATCTTTAATTCTACTCGGTGGTAAGGGATGCGCTGGACAGAAACCGGTGGAGGCGGATCATCCGCTCCAGATGCAACTCCGAAGCTGACCACGATCCTCAGACATGAGAGACCAACTACAGAGATAGAGATATCATTTTTTTAGTGCAATAAAGAGCCATATTTCTTGTTTTCATACAGTACCAAATTAATAAAATGAAAACTTGTAAATATTTGACAGTTATTTGCGACGTTGCCATCTTTCTGGTTACGCGCTCTGAATAATCTACTAGTTTTATTAATTGTGTTTTATACGTTTACAGGTGTTATATCCACTACTGAGCAAGAAGTGAAGTCGACGCCGACGTCTGAATCATCTGTTTTCTGAAAAGCAAACAATACTCAATGGCTGTTTGAGCTTATAATTTTTAATTTTTACTACTTTATGTTTCTCACCAACAACAATAACTGTTAGCTAATCAATATTTTAATAAATTCAAATAAAATTCCTGCTATTATTTCAGTTTTTTTGCCATGACCTCGTATTATATTTTAATAAATTCAAATAAAAATCCTGCTATTATTTCAGTTTTTTTGCCATGACCTCGTATTTGTATCGATTAATCTACCGATCCGATTAACGATTAATCGAGACGTATTTATAACAATGCCTTAATTAGATTGAATTTATTGCGTCATGCATGTTTGGAATCTTGTTTTCTACATTTCCTTTGATTTTTACCTGTAGCTGTTTTAATAGAACCCTACAGTAGTAAGTAATTAATATTGGTAGTAACAGGGGATTTCACTGCGAGTTTTAGCCGTCAGTGGCTCTACAAGCGCATAACGTAAACAACGTCAAGTGTAGCTTCGTGTGTGTAGTGTATGTCAAGTTAATCACGCAGTAAAGCTATTGTCAAACAGACAGGCGAAGCGAATGCGATCTGAAGCGTTTTTATTTGTAATGTATAGAATTGTTTGAATCCAGTCACATAGAAAAGCGAAAGCGATCCGATAGTCTGTGACTGGCTTCAAACAATTCCATATATTACAAACAAAAACGTCTCGCTTCGCGTTCGCCACGCCTGACTGTTGGACAATAGCTTTACAGATGATGAATTTTTGTTTAAATACTTACTTACGGGCCAATGTTAGTCAGCAACCATATATTCATGGATGGCGCCTTGAAACTCGAAGAAACGTAACTTTTCGTATCTACAATGTTTCGCGGGCATTATTGCCCGTCTGTCATAATCAAACCGATTTTTTAAATCATCTTGTTGGCACGGCTTTTGGGCCTTTATGATATATCTTTATTTTGGGTTTGTACAACTTTAATGAACTCGACATTTCTGATAGTTTTGTCTGTAGGAAAACTACTTTTTGTCAGAAAATAATTCGAATAGGGAATTCACATTTTTTTTTAAATAAGAGGGCTCTCATACAACAAACGTGATATGAGTACGGAGGGGCTTAGATCGCACTGGATGCAAGCTTCCAACCAGTCGAACTAGAAATCTAAAAGGGAGGCCTACATTCACCAATTGACGTCCTAAATGATGATGATGAATGATGATTATGTATGTTGTATTTCAAACTTATTAATAAACATTCCACCAGCCCCCTTCTATCATCGCACATCTAGACGCACGGCAAATTACCATCCTTACCTTATAGCCAAACCACCAATTCGCACTAAGCGTTTCCAAACGTCTTATAATGCGGACAGCGAAGGAGTGGAACTCTTTGCCTGCGTCTGTGTTTCCGAACACAGCCGTACAACCCTAATCTCTTCAAAGTTAGAGTGAACAGGCTTCAGCTCACTCCATCGTCGACCTTGTCTTAGTCACTCCTGATCTAGGCTGAGGTCAAGAGCAAACCCAATGCACATAAAAAAAAAAAAAAAACAACTACAGTCACAATTTACCAACTCATACTCTAGATAGACTCACATTTTCGTACTTAATTATAATGACAATCTTATTCCACAATTTAGTCCATTATGAATCATTTGTCGCATTTGTAACAATAATGAAAGTAAACGATTGACTCGCTAACTACAATAACCTAAATCCCGTATTTGTCATTTATAATTAGCAGCTGATACAATGTTCCTGTGTGTATAAGGCAAGTTTGTTGACTAGAAACCAGAGAAACTGTAGCAATAGAATACCATAAATAATAATAATTAAGCTTTATGCAATACGACAATACAATTTTTTACGTGGTTAAATCACCCTATGAGTCTTCCCACTGACGAAAGGGATTGTCAGACTTGTAGTTACTTTAATTTATATACACCGTGACTTTTTAGTCGTCTTACAAAAGTGGTCCACTTAATCTATCCGACCTAAAATACCTCTAGGCGAGTTTTTTTTTAATTGCAATAATGATTTTTATTTTTAATAAATAGGTACATTAGAAATATGAAACACCCTGTTAAAATTTTTATGTATCAAGCTGTAGAGTATACCTACCCAGCGCAATAGTCGGGCAGATCATTCCATTCCATTTTTATGAGACAAGGGTGTTTCTAACTACGCCTTGCGTCATATTATCGAATTAAAATTTTATTATTAATTTTTTCAAATCTCTTAAATACCTATTTTTTTATTATAAACGTGTTCTAGTCATTGGATATATGCACTGGGCTGCTTTTGTAAGACGACTAAAAAGTCACGGTGTATATCTGTTATAACCGTTTAAGCCGGAGTCTCTCTGCACGATCGACTCAGAAATGAGGAGATTCGTAGACGAACCAAAGTTACCGACATAGCCCAACGAATTAGCAAGTTGAAATGGCAGTGGGCAGGCCATATAGCACGCAGACCTGATGGCCGATGGGGCCGTAAGGTTCTCGAATGGAGACCACGCACCGGCAAGCGCAGCGTAGGACGTCCACCCACTAGGTGGGCAGACGATCTTATGAAGGCCACAGGATCACGCTGGATGCAGGCCGCTTACAACCGGTCCTACTGGAAATCTAAAGGGGAGATCCTATGTTCAGCAGTGGATGTCTTACGGCTGATATTATGATGATGATGATGATGATAGCCGTTTACATTCCAGGGTTACGGTTACCAGTTAAAACAGTCCCACGACACCGTCAGGCGTTGGCCCTCTATGGGACCCGTAGATTGATGACAACTCTTTGAGGCGCGCGCACACGGACATGGTCCATGATCGGACAGAATTACTCGCCGTCCGCTTGCCCGCGCTTACGATAACTTTTAAGTCTAAAACATAGAATGTGAATTAAGAAAACGTTTAAGATGAGAAGTTGAGAACCCCTCCCAAGTCTTAATTTCCTCTGTCTGTAAGAACTTCAGAAAAAAGATGGATCTTCCTTTATTACAGTCTCATTCTGGCGACCCGGGAAGGACGACACTGAGATTATTTACTAAGTGACTACTCTTTGCAGCTGTGACTGTATTCACTGAGCTCATTTTAAAGTCCTTTTATAGACCTTTGGACCAGGCAATATGTCCCCGATACCTTACGATTTTCGAATCCAGGTGGCTATCGCAATACAAATCTTAAAGGTTCGTATATACACAGGCATGCATCAATAACCAAAGTCATGAGGATTTTTATTTCTTTTCTTTTTTTTTTTAAAGTTGCTCCATATAATATCTTGGGTGCGTTTACAAACATAGAAACTAACATTATCATACTACTTGCAGATCATGCAAATATTTGTTCTGTGCGGTGATCGAACCCGCAACACGCTTTGCAGCAGTCGATCGCTCGGCCATTGCGCCAAGTCTCAAAACCAGGCTTATTCCGGCGAGTGAAAGTGACAGAGCTATACAAGTCGTCTAGCGCCATCTCGTTCACTCACTGGAACAAGCCTGGTTGTAATACCCCCCCTGAGTCGCATTGCGGACGAAGCGCCTTAGTGTCAAATTCTAATATAACGCGAGAAAAGCCTAGGGAAGAAAGTAAGTTTAATATAAATACTAGCGTGCCAGTGATAACAAGAAAAATATCGCAAAATTGTTAACCTTTAAGGAGAAATCCTGAAGAGGACTTACAGTTGCCTGTAGACATAATAAGTCCTTTACCTAATATTTTAGTTACTTCAAGTGGCGACTTCGTCTTAGACTTGTCTCTAGTGGACCCTAGATAACGACGAGGGCAGAACGAAGGCCTTTGCCAAGTAGTTACAAAAAACATGCGTAAAATAATATATTATTTTTTGTCTATGCGAAACCCGATGCACTGTCCAATATTTTTGTGTAAAGAATCTATGTATAAAATTTTAAAACCATATCACAGAAAAAAAACAAAGTTATAAGCTTGTATATTACCTGGTTGTCCGTTCAAAATCATGCTCATTTCGCTGTACACCCGCGTTAACCGCGTCTCCTGTGTTATACACTCGTGATAATAGTTTGGCAATAGCGGGGCGTCCAAGTTCGCTGACATAAAGGAGGCCGCCATTCAAGAGCATGTGTCATCTCGTCAAAGGAACGATTTGCGAGCTATATTTTTTGATGATTGAACTTTCGATGCCGTTTAGTATATCATCAAAGCATTTTATAGACATTCTCCTAAAGAATCTCTTTGTTCAATTCTTTAATTTTTTCTTGAATTTTCTTATAATAATACGTCAATATCTTCCCATTCCATATTTGATTTATGAACACACCACTTCTTTTACTGGCAAATCTTGACACACTGAACAAAGTAATAATCACTTGTAGACGCTCTTTAAAACGCCCAAAACACTGGTCACGTGCCGCTCCGCTGCACGCTCTAAACGCTGCTACGAAGACACCTAGAGAGAAATCCATACGTTCAGTAGACCAGCGTGCACGCTCGAAACAACGCCCTGCTGCACGCCCCGCCGCGCCGTTTCGAATTTGCGGCCGTGTTTCCAAACGTCTTTTATAACGCGAACAACGAAGGACTGGAACTCTCTGCCTCCGTCTGTGTTTCCGAACGCATACAACCTAATCTCTTCAAAATTAAAGTGAACAGGCTTCTTCTTGGTAAGCTCGCTCCATCACCGACTTTATCTTTGTCAACCCTCACCTACACTAAGGTCAAGAGCAAACACATCGAACATAAAAAAAAAATGTGTAAGTTAGATAGACAGTCGTTCCATGTGGGATACTGAAGGATTTGTTCCCGTTGAATCCCACTTTTGGATCCCATTATTTAGGTATTCCCATTGAATCCCAGGTTATGACAATATGTGTACTATGCAGAAGAAAAGTGAGTTACATAATGGTTAGACTAAAAGCCAACACCAAATTTTTTTTTTATACAATGGATTTGCTCTTGACCTTAGTCTAGGTCAGAGTGATAAAGACCACATAGTTGGAAAAGTGTGGTGGTCTTTGACTGCTGGCCTTTTAGAGAGACTAAGAGTCACTCAACGAGCAATGGAAAGAGCTATGCTCGGAGTTTATTTGCGGGACAAAATCCGGAACATGGATATTCGGCAAAGAACCAGAGTCACCGACATAGCTCATAAAATTTGCAAGTTGAAGTGGCAATGGGCAGGCCACATCGCTCGTAGACCACGGACCGGAAGACGCAGCGTAGGCAGGCCTCCCACTAGGAGGACCGACGACTTCGTGAGGGTCGCGGGCAACCGATGTATGCCTCGACTGGCCTGTTGGTCTAGTGGTTAGTGACCCTGACTGCTATGCCGGGGGTCGTGGGTTCGATTCCCACCCAGGACAAATGTTTGTGTGATGAGCATGATCATTTGTCCTGTGTCTGTTTGTAATTTATCTATAATATGTATGTATTTAGAAATATATGAGTATGTTTATCAGTTGTCTAGTACCCATAACACAAGCTCTGCTTAGCTTGGGACTAGGTGGCGTTGTGTGGTAGTTGTGGAATATTATTATTATTCTCTCTATTTATTTTTAGACTTATAAATTACATTTTTAAATATTTTTATAAAAAAGAAACAAAAAACATTTAAAAATATAAAAAATAGCAGTCCACCAGCACCAGGAACAGGGTCCGGGCCGCCGGCGGTCAGGGCTCTTGAGAGAGGAACCTCCTAACAATACGCGCCGTGACCAGGAGTACTGCCTTCTGAATCAAGCGCTTGATCCAGCCACCCAGCGAGAGCCTCCTCGGGTGTTGGTCGAGGCTCTTGGCAATTAAGCCATTGGCAGATACGACTATCGGCACAATAACTGCCGTATTATTATTATTATGCAAGTGGCGAATTGTCGTTCAGCATGGCGGTCTAAGGGGGAGGCCTATGTTCAGCAGTGGACGTCTTCCGGCTGATGATGATGAGTTGGAAAAAGGCTAGACAGAGATGATGATGATGGCATTAAAGACGGGTGTTGGACGGCAAATAAAGCTTTAGATAAAAGCGTTTTTGAGATAAGCAGCTCCAAAAAACAAACCATTGAATAACCTTCAAAAGCTCTCAAAATAAGCAAAGTTCAATAAAAGGAAATCGCAGAAACGCCACAAAATTCTGCCTACCAAACTTAATAAGCATTACTCTCAATATAAATTCGATCCTTTTACGTATTCAAATATGGAAATATAGAAAAGCAAAGTCGGTCAATGGTAAAGGAAAAAGAAACTAATATAAAATGGATGTTCGGCCGTTCAAAGAGAGTGGAGTAAAGTAAATCTCGGAATGAATGACTTACACACCTTTAGTAATAAACGGGGCAGTGGTAAATCAACTTTGATATACAGGATGTTTTTGGGAGGGTGGGTGATTTTAATTGTGGGTGTAGAAATCGGTGTCGCGGGTTTATCGTCGTCGACGGAATAGGGTGGATTGTATTCAATAAAAGACTGAGAGTCCCTTCTGCCCCGCATTGGGCCGGGAGGACCACTCATTTGATGATGTTACCCTTAAAGAAACTGGTGGAGAATACGGTCATAACAAGGTCTGTGTCAACCAGTAGTATACTCTCATAATCCGTCAACGAAGCTATCTTCGTTGACAACGAAAGCAACTCGAAAGTTTTGAGTGAACCCCACCCCTATTAGTTTTAAAGTCATAAGTTCTGATAACTGAACAATCATGTTCTCACGAATTTTAAGTTCGTAACACTTACTAATTTTTATATGTCCGTGAGTGATAGAGTAGTAAACTCCCGAAACTTTGGCCGAAGCTATGGGTTTCGTGCTTAGATCGTAGTACCTCAATGCTGGACCCCGGATCGCAGCCTATCGGATTTATGTACACTGAGAAAAATGTCATTTTGGCATAATCTTAAAATATCGTGACGTTGGTTTAAAATAGATGCGTTGTCCTAAAATATGTTGATAATAAGTAAATATTATGCTAGAACTGAAATGTGTTAAGATGGAATCGAATTGTTTGGGTAAATAATGCAATATTATGATACTTGTCATCGTAAATATTTGTAATTTTAAAATAACATTGTCTTCTTCAAATAATAACACAATGTAATAGAAAATGGTCCACTGTCCCATAAATTAGTATGATAATTATAAATAAGATTCTAATTAAAAAACACAATGACATGTCACCGTAATTTTTGTAGATTTCATAGTTTAATATGAAGAAGTATCTCTAAAAATACGATGACCTGGGACCTAATGTACTATATTAAATTATAATGCTATAAACTTATATTTTTAAAGTAAGCATCATTTTTTAATATTACAGTCATATTATTTTATGTGAATCCTATGATAATACGATTAAATAATCTCATATTTTTAGAGTAAGCATCAAAGTTCAATAATATAGTCATATTATTTTAAGTGTATCCTACTGAATTATTATTACAGAAACCCATTTATGAGTAGCATCAAATTTTGAATGATGTCCTACAAATTTATGGTGACGGAATTTTATAATGAGCAACCCTCTCTCACTTCATTCCGCCGCCGCGCCATTTTTATTTTACCGCTACAGCCAGCCGGTCACGACTCACGACTCGTTTAATTGTTATAGCAATAACAATTCTATCAGTGCCAGTGAACGTGTGTGATTGCAAAAATGGATACGGCTACGCGTGATCTTTTGAAGAAGTGGAATTTGGAACGCTACATCGATCGTTTTGAAAGTAAGTTGACAAACCTAGTACCTAAGTTGCTAGCATGAGCTCACACATTACATTTTATAAAGTCGATGCGACGTAGTGCATTTCACAGCTGCAATCAGGGCGCTGTTAAATTTACCTTTTTTTCAGCTGAAAGAATTGATATCGCAACAATGCAGATGCTTAGTAAACAAGACATACATAGTATGTTCCCTCAATTAGGGGACAGACTCCGGTTCGAAGCAGCTCTGGCCATGTTAAAAAGCGACCAACCAAAAGATATGGTTTGTTTTCTTGTTAAATTTTATTTTAAAAAAGTAAATTTTGTTTTAAACTTTTTGCTTACACAATATGCCCTGCGTCGCTTAAATGCACATTCTCCTACTTGCATGTAGGTAGGTACCTACTTATTAACTTTTATTTAAAGTCTGTAAGTTAAATTAAAATACCTAACAATTTAACCGGTGCAGTATTTATTTAAAAAGTGGAATAAAATCCTAACTTTTCATCAGTCTTGTTAGTTTACCAACTAAGTGCATTATTATTACCTTTTTAAATTTCTTGTTAAATTTTAGGATAACTCCTACAATTCATCACTCTTTGAAGAGGTCCTAAGGAATGACTTGTTAACTAGTCTACCTTGTAACTTAGAGCCTCTGCCACCGTGTGAAGGACTGCAAAGCTCAATCCTCAACCAAGACTGCGAAGCAGGACTTAACCAGGAAAATTTGGTAAGTTATGCAAAATTGTAGAAAAGTACTCGTACTTACTGTTGTTTGGTTCAAGAGCAATATGTATTAATTTGTACTTACATCCATACTAATATTATAAATGCGAAAGTAAGTCTGTCTGTCTATCAGTCGGTTGGGGCAGGACCTTTTCACATTTTCATACCTAAGACACTGAACCGATGCAAAATTTGGTACTTATAGACATTCTTTGAGACCAGGATCAGTCCTGATCTTGATCGATTAGTTTTTATCAGGGCCGGATCAAGGGACGAGGGCAGGACCGTTCACACCTGCAATGCTGAACCGATTACTAGTAAAAAAATATAACACTTCCCTTAGTTAACCCCGGCTAGGGCTAGCTATAGCCTGTTAGTTAACGGTCGCACTCAGACACATTTAGTGATTATTTCAACGATTATTGAGGTTAACTGACCGTACATACTCATATTATCACACCTTTTTTTACATGTACTATTATAACATTGTCTCAAATTAAATATTATTTTAGGATGGTGACAAACTGGTGATACCACTGGACTCGTCGTCGTCAGTGGGTGAAGCAGTTACACAAGAGTCCACCGGGAGCAATTTAGTAAGTTATTGCCTATTACTCTGTACTTTTGATAAGGAATTTAAATTGACATTCAATATTTTTAACCCCACAAACAGATAAGTTTAACGTCTGTACCTGTCCTGTCCTGTATGTGTGTACGGACGGCCGTTTAGGAGCTATACTGTCACAAAGATTAGTAATATATTTGGAGTTGGTGACAGCTATAACTAACGAGTAAATTCATGATGCCTAGACTGGCACCGACTCCAACTAATCATTATACTGAATAGAAGGTAGGTATTGAACCTGTATTTTCAACATTTTTGGCACATTTTTGCAAGCTTTTTTTTAAACTTTTACCTTGCATATTTAGTTTGTAATGCCATACTTATACTATTTGTGTTTCAGGCGAATGTCATACTGAATTCATCAGTCGAGGGAAAACAAATAATAGCAATTGGGCAGAAAACGGCCTTACCCTCAAACGTGCGTGGGCGTTTATGCAAGCTGCTTATGGAGAAGCTCATTACGGCCGAAAACCCGGTACTTCTGACAGATTCGCAGCTGCTTGCTCTATCCTACGACATTGGCAGATTATTTAAAGAGGAGTCACCACCCCTATACTACGCGCCGTACCTGTCGGCTGATGCTTACCAGGCTAAGCGCAATATCTCTGGCTGGTTAGTCACCGCCAGAAGGGCTCGACGGCAGCATTTAGTTTCGTTGGGGCTTATTGAAAAGCCCAAGTCACGTTCTCGCTCCAAGTCCAGTCCTAGGCTAGACAGCCCTTCACTCGCTGGAATCGACCTAACCGGACTTAAAGAAGGTAACTCCTTTTCAAGAAATTTTATGTTTTCAGATTGAATTAAATTATCAAGAACAAAATTATTGAGAAAAATATCTGAATTAGTATAAATTTTCGTTACAAATTACAAATATCTGAATCTAAGAACCGCTATTGTTATTGTACTAATTATTAATCGTTTTAATTTTTGTGTGCAGGTGAAGTGGAGGACGTAGCGTCAGCATTAGAGCAGCTGTCAAGTCCTTCAGCTGGTCCGTGGCAGGAGGTCAGTGCCCTCTGGCGGGAGACGGTGCGAGCTCGCCTCCGGTACTTGTACTACGAGGAAGGGACATTACAGGAGTACTTCAATAAGTATCCTATCCTGAAGTTTTAATTAGGTACTTATTATTATTAGAATTATTAATTATGTACTTATACCGTACGCGGCGTTGCTAGTTTGAGGCACTGCAGAGTCCAAAGGGCAGTTAATTTTTTATAGCAGGGTGCGCTCAACTAGTATTCTACCCTTAGTTACGGTATTTATCGGATATTCCTTTAGGATATCCTATAAAGACGGCCCGATAACGGTGTCCGCATAAAGTAATGGTATAAGCCAGCACCAATAGCTGGTTTATGGTGAACGCATACTTATCAGAGCCGAAGGAGGCGAAGGAATCAAATTTTAGAATTACTTGAATGAAATCCAATGTAACTTCGCACACTTATCCGCACCGAATCGGACGACCTTATTCGTCCGATTCGGTAAGTGTGCGAGGTTTCATAGGATTTATATATATTTTTTTTTTTTGAACAAGTAATTCTAAAATTCGATTCTTTCGCCTCCTTCGGCTCTGAAAAGTATGCGTTCACCTTTAGTAATAGATTTTTAAAGTAAAGTATTTGTATCAGGGATAGATAAGTCTCATCGGAGTGTTTATAGTAGCACTTTACTTGAAAATAGATATTTACTATAATAATATAACCAATTTATTGTATACAGCTTTAAGGTGAAAGCGTCAGGGTAGCCCGCGAAATTCAAATTTTCTTACGTTTTTTGCAATTTGCAGGCCAGTGCTAGGTTGTATGTTGATTGAAATGTTGGACGCGGGTGTAAGACGTATGTAGTTACAGAATTATAATCATCAAAATCATCAATACAACCCTCAAAGTTCATATAATTCGAGGAATGACTTTGACCTCGAAAAAGTAAAAGCACTGGCCTGCAAATTACAAAAAACGAAAACAAAATGGCTACCCTGAAGCAATCACCTTAAGTGCAAAAATGTTTTGGTTATAGGTACATTAATGTAAAGTTAGTTATTTTTTGTAAATTAACCTTTAAAACAACCTTTATTTTAATTTATAAAAACCAGAATTATTGAACATAATGTATATAATGATTTTATTTAATGATTCTTTATAATGACCCACAAATAGATACTGTAAACATTAAGGCGAGGCACTCCATGTGTATCTTCCGCACAGTAGCGCCACTATAAATTTAACATTTTTCATCTTGTTCAGTTAAAATCAAAACTTGGAACGAATGTGACTAGTAAAAAGTTTATAATATTTTCTCGATAAGTAGCACCTGCACCGACTCAGAAAATATTAGAGATAACTTACTCGTCAAATTCGTTCCTAGTTTTGTTTAAAATTTAACTGATTTACACTTAAAAAATTAATCGATTAGTGGCGCCGCTGTGCGGACTCACCCATGAATACTGAAACGTCACTCAAAATTAAAGGGCTGCTTAACATTTGAGCAGCTCCTAAACTTTAGATTTCGTATTGTCAAACGTCACTTTTGAGTATCTGTTAAAAAAAAATCATCAATACAACTCTCCAAGTTCATAATGGTGTAGAAATGACTTTTTCTGTTTTTTTTTTGTTCCTGCACCATTATGAACTCGGAGGGTTGTATTGATGATTTTGATGATTATAATTCTGTAACTACATACGTCTTACAGCCGCGAATCAAATTTTCATCAACATACACCCTAGCACTGGCCTGCAAATTGCAAAAAAACGTAAACAAATTTGAATTTCGCGGGCTGGTTGGAGCAATCACCTTAGGACGTAGGATAAGTCACACTAGCGCCGCTATTGTATGATTAAATTCACCGGCTGCAGTTGCAGTCGGCCGGCGCTTCGGAATGAATTTCTTAGTCTTCTTTTATACCTACTGAATAAATGTTTAGAGTTTATAATATTCATTCATACTATGGAAATAAAAATACCATTGATTCAAATTTCTGTTTAATTTATACATACATCCCTTCTTACCTTCTTACCATTCTTGCCAAGGTACTTTTTCCTATTTTTTTACTTGCTCCCCATTTTTTTAAGGTTCTATTATATGGTTCTTCAGTTTTTTTTTTTTTATATTGAGCTCACACCTAATAATATTTAAAAGGAAAGAACCAATATTGGATACTTAAAAATAAGGATATCATATAAGTCCAGTGGTGCCCTCAATTATAGGAGGATTGTGATTTCTAATAATCCAAACAATTTCTGTGTAATCCACCAGTGATTAGTTGTAGTCCTACTGATGGAGAATGAGTAGAACTACAACTAATCACTATGGTGTATTATAGAGATATTAATTGGTTTATTAAAAAACACAATCCTCCTATTGAGGGCGACCTCCGTAAGATAATAGGCTATAACCAGAGATATGAGGAAATAGTAGGAAAAGTAAGAGGACCTAACCTAAAATACGAGGAGGTTACCGAAAAATAGTAGGAAAAATAATAGGATATAACTGGATATATGAGGAAGGCATCGAAAAATAGTAGGAAAAATAGTAGGACGTAACTGGATATGTGAGGAAATCATCGTAAAATAGTAGGAAAAATAGTAGGACGTAACTGGATATGTGAGGAAATCATCGTAAAATAGTAGGAAAAATAGTAGAACGTAACTGGATATGAGAGGAAATCATCGTAAAATAGTAGGAAAAATAGTAGGACGTAACTGGATATGTGAGGAAATCATCGTAAAATAGTAGGAAAAATAGTAGGGCGTAACTGGATATATGATAACGTCACTGAAAAATTGTGGGAAATATTATTATATAATGTATGCTCGTCCTACTAAATCCATGGTGACACATCATCTTAAATACTGTTATCATCAACATCAGTATTATCATCGTTCTTTTTGGTGAATCACTATGCTCCGTCCTTGGAGTGAATTCATCATACTTTAAGCTGAATTCACCTCTTTTATGATTGCCAGTTTTCTCAGTGTATAAATTATAAAAGCATTACATAAGGTAAAGAGAGATAATTATTTTGGTGAGACAGGCAACTCAGTGATAGAGTCTTAAAAGTCTCTCAAAACGTTACCTATGCATGCTGTAATGCGAAATGATGTGTCACTGCATTTTGTCCACTTTAGTGGTGAACTAGTTGCATCATTTCGCATTACAGCATGCATAGGTAACGTTTTTAGAGACTTTTAAGACTCTATCACTGAGTTGCCTGTCTTACCAAATAATCTCCCTTTACCCTACATATCAATCGCCTTAAAAACACACTTACAACTATTCTTCTTCACCCATTCTTCTCCACCCTTAGCCTCAGTTAAACCTCCACCCTGTACATTGAGTAGTAAGTCGCCATTGATATATGTATACCTAAGTGAACGAGCCGGGTCGCGGCCGAGAATTTATTTGAATAGAAAAATGTGGTTTGTGCGTTGACTAATGGTGATCCGGATTGAGCCACATAATATTTTTGGCGTTAGGATGAACTGTTAGTGAAACTTTTAGTGGGTAGTTTCGTGTTTATTAGGCTAGTTCTTGGTAGTATCATCATCATCAGCCGGAAGACGTCCACTGCTGAACATAGGCCTCCCCCTTAGACCGCCACCCCGAACGACAATTCGCCACTTGCATCCATCGGCTGCCCGCGACTGTCACGATGTCACAGTGATGTTGGTAGTATATTGTGTTCAAAATATTATGGCTTTTAGAAGAAAGGAATACCAAATTATCGATTTAGGGGTGACAACCACATTCTAGCTTACAGTCGCGCTTGCCGAGGTTGGTTTGTGGATGGGTGATCATCTGTCCTCCGTGCCTCGGACAGCACGTAAAACCGTTGACTACCAGTCTTACCATGGGCTATCGAGTACCCAGTTACTGGGTTGTGGAGGTCCGATAAGCAGTCGCTAAAAGGGCTATAAGCCTATATAATATACAAGGTACGACCATAGAAGCCGAGCAGCGGAGATGAAACCACGGGAAAGAACTAGTCTAAAATAAAATCGCAGCTGCCATTTTTTACCTCCACCAAATTGGTCCAAAATTAACGAAGACACAAGCATTGAAAGTAAATTATTAACGAATCAGTTCCTTTGTAAAAACTCTTCGGTCGTTAAAGCGGCGACTTTTGAATTAAAATTGTATTTATTAGTTCTGTTCGAGATTGATTGTTGTTTATATTTAAGAATGGTTGTTTGTGTGTCTCTGTTTTTTGGAATTTTAGAGTCAGAACTGGAGATCTCGTCGTTATAATAAACATTCGAATTGAGAACCTCCTCCTTTTTGAAGTCGGTTATAAATAATAGCTCTTGACAGCTATCCGCTGCTGTCAGCTGTGAAAATTATGCCACGGTAACATAAAATCGGGATAATTATCTTATGTGTTAATCCAAATTATAAACTATCTGTGTACCAAATTTCATCCAAATCCGTTCAGTGGTTTTTGCGTGAAAGTGTAACAAACATCCATCCAAACAAACTTTCACGTTTATAATATTAATAGGAATTAGGATTAGTCAGATTAGTTATGATATCAAATTACCAATCCTTTATGTATAAGGGCTGGCCTATTTATCGGACAGTAACATTATTTCCGTCACATTTAGTACACAAAGCCTCTTATATCTTAGATCGGGAGTTATTCTTACTAAGATGAAAGAATACTAATTTCACAACCTCTTACAAGGCATAATCAGCCCTAAACATTCCTGGAACAAGGTACAGTTTCAGTTGTAGTATTCCGAAAGGAAATCGAAGTTTTCAAACTATGTGTGTGGTCCTTTAACGATGTTGATACACTGGCGTGCAAAAAATTCATGCCATTTTCTGAATATTTGTTAGCGTTTAGTTGTATGTGCGGCATTTAGTTTCAACGCCAGTGTAGTTGATGGTAAGATTATGGATACAGTGTGGGAGCTAATTAGTTGATTACTGCGAAGATTGTGTCTATATTATTATTTGTAGTGGATACCGAATACAAAGCTTTTCTTTTTTATTTACGAAAGATACCGGCTTTCTTTTTATCATGATCTTCAGTCAGAATCATTCTGAGTTGCAGGACTGTCTTAGCAAGTCACCGTTATTCCAGAACGTAAAGGGCTATTGAAGGACACGGTGGATTTTAGTCAGTACGAGTCTGACAGTCCCTCCTGCCCTGCTCTGGGTGGGAGGCCTCATTTGATGATTTTACCACGATAAAAAAAGATACCGACTCTTTTTTATCTTGATGTCAAAATCATTTTTAATCGTTAATTTATTAATGTAAAAAAAAAAATAGTGCATATGCACTTTATAATCTTAGGAAAAAAGTTAATATCAAAACAGTATTACTAGCATATCATGGTCTTGTTGTTTCCATTCTAAGGTTTGGTATTATATTCTGGGGCAATTGTACTGAGAGGGAGAGTATTTTTAAAGCCCAAAAACGATGTTTGCGAGCAATATTTGGTTTGAAAGTTACTGACAGCTGTGTTCCAATCTTTAAAAATTATAATCTTTTGACTTTCCCGTGCCTTTACATTTTGGAAATTGCTTTTTTTGTTAAGTGTAATAGAAACCTATTTTTACCGTTATCGGAAGGCAGATACCGAGATGTAACTTTGCGTTCTCAATACCGAAACTTGTTACACACTGGAAGATATAAGACTGCTTTGTTGAGGAATAATGTTCTTGGAATGGCACCCTCTATCTTTAACCACATTCCTGATTCTATAAAAGAGGAACCTTTAAAAAGTTTCAAAAAGAAATTAACTGCACTTTTATTAAATAAATGTTATTACTCCGTATCTGAGTTTCTAACTGATAAGCTTTAGCAAGACTTGTATGTGTGATGATGAACTGCATCAATATTTGCATGCCAAAATGGTAGGATGTACAAGGATTCTTCAACATTTCTGTAAACACCTTATTGTAAATACCTACATTCTGAGCAAATAAATGAATATTATTATTATTATTATTAAAACATGTATTATTTCATATTACTTTTTAGTGGTTTTCTCGTCTAAGTACGGTTGCAACTTTCAGATAAATAATGTATCCTATTTCATAAAAGTAAGTATATATTTCATATTTAAATAAGTTTGTAACAATATAAAATTTCAACAAACACAAAAGTAGATTATCATTACTATTAAGTTATTTAGACAAAGTGCTCGTGAGTGATCATGAAAATCACTTTTCATATTTTAAATAAGACTAGGTGTAATGTCCACTATCAATTTATTTTTTCTTTTACAGCACTCACATTACATACATTTTTCAACCACAAACCAAATTTTAACACAAAAAACCTTTCCACTCAGCCAATTTTTATGCAACCATCTGTAAATCTTTAAAAAAATAAAAATAGATATTGTCGGTGTTCGCAGAAGTCTAAAAGACCCTTTTTATCATCGGTGGGACGAGCGTAAAGATCATTTATCATAATCAAGCTGCGAACCAAAATATCTAGTGAGAGATACAAACTCTCGAGGGGGGCAGTCAAAGAATGGGTTGTGCACAGAAGGCTTAGATTTGCGAAAGTGTGTGTTCTGATTTTTGATTTGTATTTTGTCGTGGTTAAATCGCATCAAATGAGGTCCTCCTCCGAGAACGAAACGAAAGGGACTGTCAGACTCGTACTGATTAAAATCCTCGGTGTTCCTTCAATAGCCCTTTACGTTCCAGGGTCATGGTTACCTGCAGGTTTTGGCTCTCTATGTCAGATTGTTGTCAGCTCTTTGAGGCGCACGTGGAACACTCCATGCAACGCTTTTTTTTTTAGCGTGGTAAAATCATCAAATGAGTTCTCCCACCCCGGCCAGGGCGAGAGGGACTGTCAGACTTGTACTGACTAAAATCCACAGTGTCCTTCGATAGCCCTTTATGTTCCGGGGTCACGGTAAGGAAATAAATCCCGCGACCCCGGCAGGCTTTGGCCCTCTGAGAGGGGGCCCCGTCATTTTTTGCTGACGCTCAAAGAGCAACGCGACGCGCCGTCGACCCGTCCATGCAACGCTGAGGAAAAGTTCACTGTGCAAGAACGAACACAAGCTGATGCAGTTTCCTGTGTTGTTGCAATTTTCCTCTTCGGACGGTAAGTCATCCATAACTCGCCGTCTGCCCGCGGTATGTTCCGCATTGACGTCTAAACAGTTCAAACGATTTTGATAAAATTTGGTACAGAGATTATTGGTACGGGTTAAATCTACTCAACAAAGTAATGGACATCTTTCGGTTCACACCTTTTTCTGTGTTTAAAAATCACCTTGAGTCTTTTCTCATACCAATCTATTTCTTCAGTAGTTGCTCGCGTATTGTTCCGTAATAATAATCTATAAAATAAAAACTATGCTATAAGTTAAACTAGCTTATAAAGTACTAGGTGACCCCGCGAACTTCGTAGCACCACAGAATCAATACTACCTACCTACCTACATTTGTTAATTAACGATTCTGTGCAAACTTCACATAAACGATCTATTAAATATTCCGAACAAAGCCTAAACATTTGGTTTGGATAGGTGAGCCCGTTCTTGAGTTATAAAATTACAACGAAAAGTGGCATTGATTTTTATAAACACATAATATACAGGGTGCAATTGAAGTCGTGGGCATTATTTCAAACTAAGGCACTACTCATGATACTAATTACATTAGGCCTAATAATAAGCAAATCAAAATATTACTAATGCAAGTATGGAAAACTCTAAAAATGTAGTAAGTCATATTACATACATAGCAAAAGGCTTATTAATGCAAATAAACACTAAAAACTAATAAAAAAATACATCATAAACCGCAATAAGTTTTCAAGTATCAAAATCTCGAGCCTGCGCTACGAAAAGTAAACAAACATCAAATAATACTAACTTGCATTTATAACATTTTTGATTTGCGTAATGCAATTAGTATCATGAGTAGTGTCTTGTACCCCTAGCACGAATATTCACTCTTTTTGACGTAAAGTAAACTGTAACTTTGCTGTAAATTTGATGGAATACTGCGATTTCTCTGTTTAACTCGTGCTACCTCAGACTCTGTAAAGTAAAATACTGCAAAGTCTCTGTAAAAAATACTGGGATTATTGTCAGCCGAACTGACGTCACTGAGAAGTCACTAAAATCCGACCCACCACTCATGACTTTCGGAAATTTCGAGGTACTAATTTTTTAACGCAATTTGATGTAATGAAATAGACACTAGCGCCACGTCTAAAGGTCATGAGTGGTGGCATGGTTGCTTCATAGGATCGTTCTGAAACTCGACTTTTTGACTAATATTTATTTTAATTTTTAAAATACCCAGTTCTAATCCAAATTCAGTGACTAAATAAGAAAACATTTGTACAAAAAGTGTTAATTATTTAATAGATTTGAATTAAAAAAATAAACAAAAAATTTCCGCATTTCATTTCACATTTAAAGTAGTAGACAAACGTTTTCAAACGCACCATGTCTAACATGCGTACATGCAATATAAGACAGTGTTCCCACTTTATAAAATTTTCCCTTTATTTAGGGTCCTTTCAAATAATGACAACTCATTATTTTAGCGAAAAAATTGTTAAAGAAAATAATAAATCTAAGGAGACCTCCTTAGATTTATTATTTTCTTTATTATTTTATTTATGAAATTAACTACCCAAAAACTAATTTTCAAATCACTGCAATTCTATTGCTGGCTGGTGGGCTGCCGTGTACCATTTTTGAATTCTATCAGACAGGCTGACAGAATAAAAAAAAAATACACGAAAACAAAGTTGATTTTAAGGAGAAATTTTATTTTTATATAAAAACGAGAAAACAATCAGTTACATTTTTCACAAGGATACGGGTAAATTTCAAATCAGAGGCTGACAATACGGTAACTATGACAACGAATATTCAATTAAATCAATCAATGTGTACCAAAGATGTCAAAGATGTGTACCTACGTAAATAAACAAACATAAAAAAAATGTTTAAAATACGCTATGAAATTCAACAAATAAAGTTGTGTGGTTCGTTTCACTAAAATCGAGAAGCGTAGATACCTACTTAAGGGAGAAAATCATCGACGACTCAGCTCTGGAAAAATATTATTATCTGGAAAACTCGTGGTCCAATTCTGGCCCGACTCAATTTAGATTGCCATCGACATGCAGAAGAGGATCAGCACAAAATAATCGTAGAACCTGCCATTCTTCAGGCATGAATAAAGTGAAAGATAAAACCAGCTGACACAGTGATATAGGTACCTAGTGTGAAACCACTACTGTATGATCCAAATGTTTCCTAATTACTTCATGCAAACAATTTGATACAGAAAGTTGAGAGCCATTGGATCAATGTGTAATTCTTCATCATGGATTTAGGTACTTTGATTAACAAAAAATGTACAATTTTACATCTCAGTGAAGTGAAATTATTCTAATATCATATTCAATATTGTAATTATTAATAGTTATTTAGTGACAAACTGTTGTAACTTACAGAATGTAAATAATTAAAGTATTAAATACCTACCAACGACTTTCATTTTGATATGGTTTTAATTGTAAAAGCTAAGCAGCTCTGTCAGAGCAAAATAAATATTTAATAATTATTTTTGCATGAAAATATTGGTAAAAAGGTGACTACTGATATAATGAGTAGAGAAAAATAGACGGTTGAATTAGAATAAGGGCAGGAGAACGATGAGACGACGAGTTATTTAGGCCGTGCGCTGCGTTAGCCGGACGCCCGGCGCGGGCGCCCCGTGGCGTGCTGTTTTCATGTAATCTCATCGACGCGCGACCCGCTGCACGCAGCGCTGGTCTATGAGATTACATGAAACAGCGAGGCCACGCGGGCGCCGCCTAACGCAGCGCACGGCCTAAGATTTGTAAATAAAATATAACTATTCATATTTCTGTATTTAGGATTTAAAAAATTGGTTAAAACACAAAATGTACCCAATATTAGGTAAACTACTACATATTTTGTCATATAATTCAGTGTATTTTTCTTGCATGATTCACAGGGCAGCAGCGAAATTGAGAGTAATCCTTGCTCTCAGTAGAGTTACCGTCCAAAGATAAAATAATCTGTAAACATAAAGAAATTACCATTAAATTAACCCATTTTTCTAGTGTAAAAGACTTGTAACTAAAATAGTACAGCGAAGATGCTGGCTGAGTGGTGGTGGCCCTTGCTTGTGAATTGTAGTTCAGTTAATTTATATAGTGTGACAGATTCGGACAAAAGTGCACACCATATAGGTACGTTTTTAATCTACCAGTACCTATAAAGGGGTAGAAATGGGTCGTGAGACTGTCTTCACCAATAAACGTAATCAAATGGTTGATAACATATGAATGAATGAAGCGACGGTTTTGCATTTGATAGCTGTTGATGTATATCATCACATCCTGCATAAACTTATGGTAGTAGTAGCTGTGGTTAATAATCTTTGGTTATTCTTACCTTAATTTCCAAGCTGATAACTGTAGTAGTTTGCTTTTTAGCATACATAAAGTTGGTCGTTTTCTGTTAGTAGAAATCCTGTTTTAAATTCGGTTTTGCACAGATTCAACACATTGAAAGTACTTGGTTGCGTTTATATGGCCCTGCGCTTGCTTATTCTGTAAGTAAGATAAGGATTTTAATAATAAAAAATAGGAAAAACTAGAATACAAAATGCAACAACAACTTTTACAAACATTGTACAAATATAACTTACCAGACGTCCCGTATATGTTTTGACTCATTGCTTGCTGGATAAAATTGACAAAGACGCGAAATATATCCATTATAACGGATTTATTTTTATTTTAACAGTATTTTCATGTTTATTATCTCGAATAACATCTGTCACAATAAATACGTGACAGATAGCATTGACATTTTACAGAATTTTTGCAGTAACGTACTCCACAGTAAATTGCTGCATGCTCGTGCTAGCATTTTTTGCTGTAAACAGCTGTAAACCTGCATATTGTATGGGATCACTGTAAAATTTACGTCCCAAACACAGCGTTCTCATAATTTACTGTGATTTACTGAAAAAATTGTTCCTGCTCTGCACACCAGAGGCGCTGTTTCATTTTTCATACAAAAAACGCTGTAAATACTGGAGCCGTTCTGTAAAGTAAAATTACTGAAAATTCGTGCTAAGGGTATTGGTTTAAAATAATGCCCATGAATTCAATTGCACCCTATAGATTTGTGTATCTAATTTCAATTAAATCCGTTCAGTACTTTTTATGTATGAATATCCAGCCATTCTCTTGTAGTGGGGTCGCGGACGGTCTCCTCCGGTAACCGTGACCCTGGAACAAAAAGGGCTATTGAAGGATCACAGTGGATTTTAATCAGTGCAAGTCTGACAGTACCTCCCGTTCCACCCAGGGTCCCGGACTCATTTGATTCGAGGAATAGAGAATTTCAGCTTGCAGGTGTGGGTTGCAATGGCCTAGTCGGTTAAGGCGTCTGGAGTACCTATCCAGAAGACGCGGGTTCGAATCCCACTTGCAATCTGAATTTTTCTTTCCTCAAAAATCATCATTTGATGATTATACCACGATTTAAAAAAGTAGTAAGTTGGTTGAAGCAAGCCTTCTGCGATCTTTCTAGTAAGTGCTAGAACCTTCGAAAGTGGGTCCGGGTAGTGAGATCCCTTCATCGTGAGGGGGATGAACACCTAATTTGTCTTGTATTATCAAAGTTATGATTAGATAGGCTTCGTACTTAAAGTTTGTACTTCAAAATGGCAGAAAGCTCGGAGTAAATATGTAGACAACATTTTAAGGGAAAATCTGAGGGTCTGGACAAGTTGTAAATGCGAATTTCTCTTAGGCGCGGGCCACATAGAAAACACGTAAGACGCAGACGGGGCGGAGACATATCGCACCTTCGGTGCAACAAAGACATAACAGCTCATTTTTAAATTTTACAGGAGAAGACTTTTAAATATTTTTTTGCATGTTTTTCCTCAGTTCTGGATAACTATCTAAAGAAGGTTTAAAATCTTTACATAATTAATTGTTTATTTAGTTGGCTATAGTTATACGTAAAAATCTTGTAATTAATTACCAAAGAAATCCTAATAAAAGACATAACAAAAAAAAGTGTCCTGAACTGTGACTTTGTTGCACCAGGAGTTATTTAGTTTTATGACTGTAAATGTCTTATGCCTTTGTAGCTCCAAGATTTTGAGCGAAAAAAAGACCTCAGTATAAATAATGTTGAGGTCTTTAAAACAGATACGTTTTTGTTGCTCCAACGTACATCAAACAGTCGCGGGCGCGGGGACACTACTTACAATGAAACGTTGTCGGCCCAAAACGCATGGAATAACCGCCAATAACCACAAAGGCACTTCTGCCATCTAGTGTAATTTCGAGATACTTTCGCAGATGTCTTTGTTGCCCCAAGTAAAGGCATGGTTTAGAAACAATTTGGCATACTTAGGTCGATTTTGCAGTTTTGGCTATTTGTGACTTTGTTGCACCGAAGGTGCGATATGTCCCTTCGGCGTCTCTTTCATACAAAATGTATAGAAGCGTCGCGACGTAAAGCACACAGGAGAGACGGCGCGCAGACCCGACTCTCATACATTTTCGCACGTCCGCGACGCGTTCTCGTCTTACGTCTTTTCTATGTGGCCCGCGCCTTTAGCGCCTTAGTGATTCGACCGATTCCAACTACAAGTGAAAATCAACTTTGCTACTTAGATATATAATGATGCGATTCGATTGACTTGACGTCGTCGTGGCGATCGTGTTTTGTTTTTCATTTGCCTGTAAATAACAACGTGTTTTATGTCATATGTCGTAGTGGTAAGGTTGATTTTCATTTAGTTGGTCAGTCGAATAGCAATCGCGTCGCGCCATGGGTAAAGTCCCATACGCTTGTGTCGATCCTGGAGTACACGGTGGAACATTCATTTACAGCGAGCTTATAAGCTATTGTCAAACAGACAGGCGAAGCGAATGCAATCCGAAGCGTTTTTATTTGTAATGTATGGAATTGTTTGAATCCAGTCACACAGAAAAGCGAAAACGATCCGATAGTCTATGTGACTGGCTTCAAACAATTCCATACATTACAAACAAAAACGCATTCGTTTCGCCTGTCAGTTTGACAAAGGCTTTAAAGATTACTGCGTTTA
This sequence comes from Agrotis clavis, assembly GCA_954870645.1. Classification (NCBI taxonomy): domain Eukaryota; kingdom Metazoa; phylum Arthropoda; class Insecta; order Lepidoptera; family Noctuidae; genus Agrotis; species Agrotis clavis. The sequence continues at coordinate 6,281,862 of OX940942.1, forward strand.
TTGCATGCAAAAGGAAAAAGCACCTCTACTGTCCGAACGAGGAACTGTTTCTTCCATGAAATTGTACGAAGCAGGGTTGGAAAAAAAACAGTTTTTTTCAAATTTATAAAACAAACAGTTCAAAATGTTTTAAACAAGTGTTTTTTTTGTTTTTTTTTTTTTAGTTTCTGGTTTTTTTTTTCAAATTAATTCCACCTTGTTTGTTGATGTCTAAACGTATTGTTACGAGCTGGGTATTGGGATAAATTAATTAACACCAATTAAAACCAAATAAACTTTAATCACACACGAATCACAAACTAAAATAAACACTTAACACTACTCAACACTTAAACACTTATACACACTCTTAATCACGCGTAAAAGTCACTTAGAGATCGCTTGTTCACTTCGAGTCGCCTCGATCGTAGTCAAAACCAGACTGAGTCAGGTTGGTGATCGACGCCCTTTTTATACCCCGGCCGGACCCACTAGATGTTTCTAGAAGGTGGTCGAATGTTCTGGAAACATCCATAGACTTCGACATAGTCCCATACCTTCTGGAACATTCCAGAACCATCTCGAAACATCTAGAACAGGGTAGAATTTTCTAGAAATTTCCTGACCGATCTTTAGTAGAATTGTCGAGGACCTTGTGGAACTTTCGAGAAGATTATAGATAGGTCTCGCAATTCGATCGACGTAACACTGCCCCCTCCTTAGACATGCTCGTCCCGAGCATCGTTAGTCCCGTTGTATCGCGCCAAACGGTCAACATGGACAATCTTGGGCGCACCACGTAGACCCTTTTGTATCCGGTAGGTGACGTCGTTAATCCTAGTCACGACTCGGTATGGTCCTTCCCATTTTGCTTGTAATTTAGGAGACTTTCCTTTGCTACGCACTGGGTTATGCAACCACACAAGTGACCCCTCGTCGAAACCTCCATTGTTTGTCTTCCGGTCGTATCGGGTCTTCATCTTCTCAGACATTTGTTGGCCGGATTGTCTGATATGCTCATACACATCATTCAACTTGTTACGCAAGTCATTTGCATAATCAGTTACACTGCGTGGAACATCAGGAGGGGTTCCGGTGATCAAATCAGCAGGCAACCGTAATTCCCTTCCAAAGTTCGCGAAGGCTGGTGTCACAGCTGTACTTTCGTGAACTGCACTACGGTATGACAGAAGAAATGGCTGTATGTGCTTATCCCAATCTCTTTGCCTGCTATCCACAACCTTTGCCAGATATCTCTCCAACGTTTGGTTGAAACGCTCCACCATTCCATCAGATTGTGGATGGTAGGAAGTCGTTCTAGTCTTGTGAGTACCCATCAGCCGACAAGTCTCCTGGAATACTTGTGATTCAAAATTCCTTCCTTGGTCGCTGTGTATTTCCAAGGGTACTCCAAAACGACAGAAGACCTCCTGAACCAATTTATCTGCGACTGTTGTAGCTTCCTGGTTAGGAATGGCGAAGACTTCTGGCCACTTTGTGAAGTAATCCATGACAACCATGAAGTACTTGTTACCGTTTTCCCACGGGGCTCCAACGTTGTATATCTGCAAAGCACCTCTGCTGCGTGTCTGGGGTCCCTTCACAGCCGCACAACTGGTACATTTCCGACACCAGTCCTCCACATCTTCACGACAATGGATCCAGTAAAATCGCTCACGTATTTTCAGTAGGGTCCTTTTTACACCCATATGTCCACCTGAACATCCGTCGTGGTAGAGCCGCAACACATCCGGTACTTTGGCTTTGGGGACAACCATTTGTAAGTGACAGTGGTCTCCTCGAGCGTTTTCCCATTTACGGCACAAGACTCCTTCCTGGATAACCAAGCTTTTCCATTGCGCCCAATAACTCTTAGTGATGGAACTCATCGCAGCTACATCACTCCACTTGGGTTTAGGAGCACCAGCTTTAATCCAGTCAAAAATTGGTTTAATGTCTGCGTCATTTTGCTGAGCATGCTGTAAGGTTTCCTTCCATTCGTTACTGATATCCGTTCTTAGCATTCTTACAGGCACAACCTCCTTGGCCTCTTGCCTGTTGCAGTGCTTACAGTCTTCAGGGCAAGGTCTTCTAGACAGTGCATCTGCGTTACCATGTGCCCTTCCACTGCGATGTTCAGTTACGAAGTCGAACTCTTGTAGTAGCTCAATCCATCTCGCCACCTGTCCCTCTGGATTCTTGAATTGCAATAGCCACTTTAATGCGGCATGGTCCGTTCGCAATAAGAATTTTCGTCCCAGCAGATACTTACTGAAGTGCTGCAAAGTCTTTACTACGGCAAGTAATTCCCTTCTCGTAACGCAGTAATTTCTTTCCGGTTTCGATAGAGATTTGCTGTAGTAAGCTATAACAACTTCCAGATTTCCTTTCCGTTGAGACAACACGCCACCAATTCCAGTATTACTTGCGTCTGTGTCAACTATGAAGTCATTTTCAGTGTCAGGATAGTCAAGAATGGGTGAATTGCACAGACGTTTCTTTAATTCCTGGAATGCGATGTCACAGTTCTCGTCCCAACAGAATTGTTGCTTCTCCTCAGTAAGTTTGTGTAGGGGTTTTGCAATGTCAGCAAAATTCTTGACAAACCGTCGATAGTAGGAGCATAAACCTAAAAATGCTCTGACCTCCGTCTTGTCTTTCGGAACTGGCCATTTCTTGACGGCGACGATTTTCTCCGGGTCTGTCTGAACACCTTCCTCCGAAACTATGTGTCCTAAAAAGTTCACTTGCCTCCTGAAAAATGAACACTTTTCCGGATTTAACTTAAGATTTGCCGTCCGGATTTTCGACAGCACTTTAATTAGGTTTTGAAGGTGATCTTCAAATGTTCGGCCCACGATGATGATGTCATCCAAATAGACAAGACATGCGTCTCCGATCAATCCAGCAAGTACTTGCTCCATCAACCTTTCAAATGTCGCAGGAGCATTGCACAATCCAAATGGCATGACTTTAAACTGCCATAGGCCCTTTCCTGTGGAAAATGCAGTTTTCTCCTTGTCTTTAGGGTCTATTTCCACTTGCCAGTAGCCGCTTTTCAGGTCTAACGTTGTGAACCACCTCATTCCTGTCAGCGTATCCAATGTGTCATCGATCCTAGGCAGTGGATAACTGTCTTTTTTCGTGACGTCGTTTAGCCGTCGATAATCCACACAAAACCGCGTGTTGCCGTCTTTTTTCTTCACTAGGACCACAGGAGAACACCACGGGCTAGATGAAGGCTCTATAAAACTGTTCTTCACCATGCGCTCAATCGTCTCCTTCACTTCCTTTTCGCGAGCAACCGGCACCCTTCTTGGTCGTTGTCGGATTGGTAACTCATTGCCAGTGTTAATTTTGTGCTGAACCAGTCCTGTTCTACCTATGTCAGCATCATCTGTGGAGAACATGTCGGCATACTGGAGTAACGTTTTCTTAGCCTTATCCATTTCTACTCCAGTTAGATCGCAGTTTTCCAGAAGTGTTGACACGTCAAATTTCAAGCGAAGCACTTTTTCTGACGGTGTACTTTCCATTAAGATCTCTTCTTTACCACATTTCAACACTCCTCGATCAACATCGATCTCACAACGATATTTCCTCATAAAGTCCAAGCCCAAGATGCAATCGTCTACTATGTCGGCCACGATGACATTATGCCAATATGCTTTATGACCTAGTTTTAACTTCACCTCCTTCTTGCCTCGGACGGTTATGTGCTGACCGGTAGCTGTCAGTAATTGTATGCGGTCGTGGTTGTTGAAGAAGTCCCCAAGGAACCGACTTGCTAGGTTTGAATTGACGACCGTGTGAGAAGCTCCTGTATCGAGTGTCAATTTGCATGGTTTTCCGTTGACTTCACCTTTGATGATCAGGCTGTTTCCGTCATGGGCCTGTGAGATCGAGATCCTCGGGGCTCTTTCCATACCAGCCAGCACCCGCCCCTCAGTCCTGGCGTTTACTCGTTTCCCTGCTGTTGCTGGGCAGTCTTATCGGTCCCTCTTCCCTGCTGGGATTGATCTTCCCTTGGTGTATTTCGCTTGGGACAGCTGGACCGAAGATGACCTTTTTCCCCACAAGTATAGCACCTGGGACTGTACCCTTGTGGTCGGTCGCGTACAGGTGATTCCACAACTTCTCTGACGCGATGCGTGCGATGATCTTGCCTCACTGCTTCTACTTCCAACGCATGAGCCAAGGCGTCCTTTAATGTTTCGTGATGCCCAAGTCTTACGGCGGCTCTGACTTCCAAGTCACGTATTCCGTCGACGAATGCCTGTACGAGATTACCATTGATCAGGGCAGGAGCAGACTGGTATGCCTTTCGGACCATCTTTTCAATTTCCAGGGCCCACTGCTGTAGGCCCTCAGCACTACGTTGAACACGATCCTTTAGCTTAGCGCGAAATACGTGCTCCAAGTGCGCGTCGCCGTACCTGGATTCCAACGCTTCCAGCAGCTGATCGTAAGTCACATCCTTGCCAAGAGCCTCAAGTACGGTCAGGGCCTGGTCTCGTAGGCCTAAGGTGAGCGCGGTCATTGCTTGCTCTTTCGTCCACCCATTCGCCTTCATAACGGCCTCAAACTGCATCCTGTATGCCGACCATGAAGATGTTCCGTCGAATGGTGGCACCTTAAACCCTCGTGCCGAAGGTGCAGCAATCACTGGACACACAACCCCGTCTCCAGACCGAAGTTCACCCAAAGCCTTTTTCACCCCGGCAATTTGGACCTCAGCTTCAGAGATGCGGTTCTCGTGCTGATTGACTTGCTCTTTAACCACTTTGAGCTCCTTGCCAAATGTCGAGTGCAGGTCTTTTATCAGGAACATCTGCTCTTCTTGGCGGCGGGCCTGCTCCTCCTTATCCTTTTGTAGCTGTTCTTCCAGGCGGCGAGACTGTTCCTCCTGGCGGCGGGCTTGCTCCTCCTGGCGGTGGGCTTGCTCCTCCTGGCGGTGGGCTTGCTCCTCCTTGTCCTTTTGTAGCTGCTCTTCCAGGCGTCGAGCCTGCTCCTCCTGGCGGCGGGCTTGCTCCTCCTGGCGGCGGGCTTGCTCCTCCTGGCGGCGGGCTTGCTCCTGCAGAAGCGCCATAAGCGCAGACAGGTCTGGACCCGCTGGTGCTGAAGAGACTGCAGATGGACCAGCGGCTGGTTCCGTCGTAGGCTGAGCACCACCCGGCGTCTGTATCGGGGAACCTTCAAACCGCCTCTGGTCCATGTCTTGCTGGCGCTGACTCCTGGTACGAATACCGTCCGTGTCGTCCTTTGGTAAAATCGGCATTTTATCCCTCACTTCTGACACCAAATGTTACGAGCTGGGTATTGGGATAAATTAATTAACACCAATTAAAACCAAATAAACTTTAATCATACACGAATCACAAACTAAAATAAACACTTAACACTACTCAACACTTAAACACTTATACACACTCTTAATCACGCGTAAAAGTCACTTAGAGATCGCTTGTTCACTTCGAGTCGCCTCGATCGTAGTCAAAACCAGACTGAGTCAGGTTGGTGATCGACGCCCTTTTTATACCCCGGCCGGACCCACTAGATGTTTCTAGAAGGTGGTCGAATGTTCTGGAAACATCCATAGACTTCGACATAGTCCCATACCTTCTGGAACATTCCAGAACCATCTCGAAACATCTAGAACAGGGTAGAATTTTCTAGAAATTTCCTGACCGATCTTTAGTAGAATTGTCGAGGACCTTGTGGAACTTTCGAGAAGATTATAGATAGGTCTCGCAATTCGATCGACGTAACAGTATAAATCAATTTTATTATGTTTCATTTCTAGACTACATCTTTTTCTTTTCTTTTTCAAATTCACCCTTTGCAATTCAATTTTTACGAAAAATTATCAATGGAAAAAAAAAAACATCTGATATTTTTTTTCTAATAATAGTTAGCATTTATTTCGGATTACAATGCCAATAAAAGTTAAAAATATGACATAACAATGGCATTAGACTCAAAAAGGTTTTATGTCAAACTATTTAGACTCCTGAATGATTTATTTTCATTTTATATGCATTCATCTGCCTTGAAAAGTAGTTGAAACGTTGAAACGGGTAATAAAAAACACTGTTTAATTTCAAACTGTTTTAAACACAGTTTTAAACAGGTGTTTTAAACACAGTTTTAAACAGGTGTTTCAAAAACAACTTGTTTTAATCATGCCAACCCTGGTACGAAGGGCTTCCAGTTTACTAAAGTAAAAACGGGATAAGTCTTAATAAGGCCTTTTTTCTGAGTAGTTGTGAATTTGAGTTTAATATATTTGTCATGTCAGTGTCACCCACGAATTGATTGCGAACAGTAGAAATTCCTAGTGTTTGGCTCTTGAGCTGGCAGGCCGCGTAAAGGTCCGTTCACACAGACCGGCTCGGAGAGGAGAGCAGATTCTTATCACGTTGAAAACTGAGTTTTTAATATTTGTAGTAAGGTTTATTTTGCATGTGCACTGATTTTGTCATTCATTAAGAATGCTTGAACGCGCTTGGTGTGAAATAATAAGAGGAGCTGACCGGCTCCAATCGCGTACTTTTTCTCGATCGTGCAGCCGTTTGGCTCCGATTGCATGCTCTTTAATGGCTGCTACACACCTTACGATAAATCGTTACGATTAGTCGGTACAGTTAAAACTGTAACGATAAATCGACAAGTGTGTATGAGAAAAACTGTACAGTTTGTTCGATTTTTCTCATACACACTTGTCGATTTATCGTTGCAGTTTTATCTGTACCGACTAATCGTAACGATTTATCGTAAGGTGTGTAGCAGCCATAACGCTCGCGCAGCCGATCGGTTCCTATTGCGTGCTCTTTCTCGCCCGCGCAGCCGATCGGCTCCGATTACGTGCTCTTTCTCGCCCGCGCAGCCGATCGGCTCCGATTACGTGCTCTTTCTCGCCCGCGCAGCCGATCGGCTCCGATTGCGTGCTCTTTCTCGCTCGCGCATCCGATCGGTTCCGATTGCGTCCGCGCTTCTCCACGCCGACCGCCATTTTGATAGCACAATCCTTTCAACAAAGTGTATCCACCCGGCTCCGAGCGCATCCGACCGGCTCCGAGCGCATCCGACCGGCTTCAAGTGCATCCGACCGGCTCCGAGCGCATCTGACGGGCTGCGAGCGTATCGGACCGGCTCCGAGCGTATCCGCTTTCAGGTCGCTTCCAGCCGGTCTATGTGAAATAGTTGGCGGCTCCGCTCCGACCAACTCCAAGCGCATACGATCTGGTCTGTGTGAAAAGAAAAATGCGTGCCGATGCTCTCCGAGCCGGTCTGTGTGTACGGACCCTAAGGGAGAGGACAGCGTCCTCCCTCCGCCCCAGCCGCAGTGGTAGACGCCCACGGCGCCAGACGTCGCTAGACGATCTCCGGCCACCGTAGGCGCGGGTATGCGGGCGGCAAGTAATGGGCAACTCGCCGCCCGACCATGGATCATGCCCAGGTCGACGGCGCGTTGTGTTCCACGCGCGCCTCAAAGAGTGTCATCAAGATGACGGGCCCCCCCTCTAGAGGGCCAAAGCCCGCCGGGGTCGCGGGACTTATCTCATTACCGTGACCCCGGAACATAAAGGGCTAATGAAGGACACCGTGGATTTTAGTCAGTACAAGTCTGACAGTCCCTCCCGCCCTGCCCTGGTTGGGTTGACTCATTTGATGATTTTACCACGCTAAAAAAAAGTGTTTGGCTCTTCTTTCTATAACGCCACTAAATTGTTAAAAAAGATATTCCCTTTCTTCTCTCCGTTTTAACAGAATTGTTTATTTCTCTGATTGTCATTTTTTTCTGTGGTAGCCTCACACTAGGAATTTATCCAGTGTCGTGGGTGCCCAGAACAATTAATTGCAGGCCCTACAAATACCTATATGTTCCATGCAGGGATCGAACCGGCGATACGATACGCAACAGTCAATCTCTCAACCACTGAGCCATGCCTGTGCTATAAACAATGTATATTGTTTCTTTTATTAAAGCGTTTTCTGAGCGGATTCCTTCCAGATCTTCAGGAATAAAATAGTTTGCATAGGAATTTGTTTCTGTGTCGCTTATTCGCAAAATGCAGACTGCAGACTAAGTAGAAACGTAGTCTTGAAATAGACGTACTTACTGTCTCTTCCTACGTACGTGAAATTCTTTAAAAATGTTGGGTTTCAATTAAAATAAAGAAAGGCTATTTAAAGGTATTATTTTTCATAAATAAACTACATTGGCCACAAAATTACTAAGTCAGCCACGAATCAATAAATGTATTGATCAAAAAATGTACAGTAATATAGATTTAACCTCTCGGACCCCAATGCGCCCCAATGGCACAATTTTGAGCCACCAAACCCCGACCGATTTTAAACTGTATTTTTGGAAAAATAAGTCTTAAAATCGTACAGGTTTTGGTGGCAAAAATATTTTCCCGGGGCACTTAGAAATATGAGGATCTTATTACGCATCCACCAAAATAGTTTGTGGCGCATTTATTTTTGAGACACTTTTTCAGTGGGGTTTGGCGCCAAAAGGATTTTCTTTGAATCACATGGGACTTCTTGTCATTTCCCATGAATTCTGGAGATTCATGTTTGTGAAGTACTTTATAAATATGAATACTGTTTCTGAAGACATTGTTACGTGCATCATTTCTGAGATAACTTACACCTTGCAAAGACAATAACTTGTACTGAAAACCGGTTTAATCCTCCCTAAATCACCGCTTCACAACCCGTTTGATAACCTTGGAATAAAAATCAAGTTGTCGACTTCTTAAAGACGAAGTCCGTGGCACACTACACGATAATGGCGAATACATTGTGAATCAACGGATACGAAATGGCTTGAATTCAGAATAACAGATGTGCGTCCAGAGTACTTCAGTGTTATAGGCACGCAGGCAATGAAAAAACTACCGGCACTATTTATTGTGGAGAAGGAGGAGCTTGTGGCTAAATTTTACAGCATCACAGGCCGAGGTTAAGCCGCGCTTGCAGAGGTTGGTCTGTGGATGGATGACTATCTGTCATAGCGAGTTTCCTCCGTGCCTCGGAAAGCATGTTAAGTAATTTGTAGATCTTTGACAGTCAACTAGTCTTACCAAAGGGTGTATTACCTAGTAACTGGGTTGTGAAGGTCCGATAGGCAGTCGCTCCATGTAAAATATTGATATTCAGCTGCATCTGGTTCGACTGGAAGCCGATTTTTTATGGAGGAGAAAAGTTTCCAACTACCGTAGGACGACGAATAATGGGTGACTCGCTGTCCAATCATGGACCATGCGGGTCTCGACGGCGCGTTATGTTCCACGCGCGCCTCAAAGAGCTGTCAGAAATCTGAGAGAGGAGGGGAAGGTAGAGGGCCAAATGCCTGGAATCTCGGGAATATCTAAACTGTTGCAAGCACCATGATCACGGGTTGACTCAACCATGAACAATCACGGAAGATGTCCCTAAATGATAGTTTTGTACCTACATCCATACTTCACCTCATCATCATCATCAACAGCCGAAGAACAACTTCTTGATGATGTTGATGAATTCGCCAACATTGGAATCAAACCCAAGAGCTCACACTCAGGCGCAACACTGGGTCCGTTCACAACAAGAAGCGACGTGACGACACTTGAAATATGTATATTTTCGTGTAGAATACAGTCTCAATGTGAATTGATCCTAAAACCGACGCAGTAGTAAAAAAGAATAGTTTATTATTATTTAACCACAATACTCATTATCTAATACACTCTACACAGTAAAAAAACATGGAAATCAACTATAAGCTCACAGCAGTAGCCATCAAATAAAACTGAATTAAAATCTCTTTTAAGTAGTAAAACAAGAAACCGTAGCCCGCTGTGCTCGCCGGGAACCAGATGGACTTGTTGCATCTATTAGACTGTGTACCCGGATCGACATTTCATACAAATTTTTAATTACTTATCTTCCGAAATAACTAAACCGATTTGAATGAATTTTATATGGGCATTTCTACGAAGAGGGCATTTTTTTTGTCCTTTTAAAAAAAACATGGTTAGAAGTTACATACACATCCCAAAATTTTGAAGCGTACGTCCCAATCTATATTCTAACTGGAGAGCAAAACATAAATTCCGTACTACTTCTTAATTTTCCTAAACAAAAATCTGAAGTGAAAAAACGGGTGTAATTTCACTGATTTTGACCTGTCCCTTTTCCGAAATCGAGTGTAAAATATTTTAAATTTTTTAATGGAGCTGAATTTCAAGTAAATTTTTGATATTCTTGGGTATATGGACAGCTAACCAAGAGACATTGACAATAAATAAACCTGTAATTGCTTATTTTGTTATATTTGTGGGTGCGTAAAGATTTGTCCCAGTCTAATGAGTCATTTCCGTGTCATACAAAAAACACTTGATTACGATACTAAATACCCGCGAACTGGACACCACCATCCGATTCTTGTAAACTGTCAGGTGCTCCCGAGCAGGCCATGTGAGTGCATCTGTGGTGTGCTGCTGTTTTTTTCGATTTTCGAAGGTAGAACCTGTTTCCGTGTCTTTAGTTCGAGGTCTTTTCTCAATACCGTGTCAAAGATATCTTCTGAATGTTTTATTTTTAAACATGTTTTGTTTCCCTAGACTGAAGTTTAACTAGACACCAGCATGGTTGTTTCATTTAATTTGTTTGAAGTCGTAACAGTAATAAGTTATTTTGATTAGTACGATATTTTTTCAATTCCGTGGCCCTCAATTTTGTGTCCTGGTGTCCACGGAATTGAGAACGATGGTTTACCCATGTAACTAATCTCGGTTTATATGAGGTTTAAAGTCACTTGCTTCACAATTTGTCATGGTAAAGTAGTTTACGCCATACATTATGTGTCTATAATGTTGTTTAAAAGGTTTAAAGTATCTAGAGTTGACGTTGCAATTGCAAGATCTGATTTTAGCTAATACTACCGCGACTAGCTACTCGAGCCTCGGAAGATCGTAAAATGATAGCCTATATTTTATTCTGATGTATAAACTATATTGCTGCAAAGTTTAATTAAAATACATTCAGTAATTTTTGAGTAAAAAATTGACCTGACTAATATACACCCGAAAACTTCGATTATGTTTATTACTTTCTGCGGTTTGATAAATGAAACTGACTTGACGTCTATACTTCATGTCTCTTGTTTGTAATTTAAAGGTTTAACGAAAATGCTTAATAGAATATATTTTACCATATAATTTTAATAAAAATGCTCATTTAAATGATTTGACTAAAAGTTAGTTAACTAAGCATGATAACTCAAGGAATCTCTCTCAAGGCAGACTCATTATAAACTTACATAACTAAAATACCAAAAACTGCTAAAATATGTTCTTGAATGTTTTTTTTTTAAATTGAATTTGTCTTTCCCGGTTACGTAGAATATGTGTAATTCTAAATTCTGTGGTCACATTTCTCAATTCCATGGCACTCAGAATTTATTTCATTAACTACTGGAGCAATTATTGGCAAATTAGCACCATTTTGTTTAAAAAAATAATGCTTTTTATTTTGGTGATATACAATTAGTCATAATGTGAAAAAAAATATTGCCCACGGAATTGAGCAAAAATCACCGTGTCCGTAGAAATGCCCATATTAGCTTATTATTTTCCGAGTGACTAATAACTTAAAAGTCGACTAAATGTTTGCAACAAATAAAACAACTTGCCAGCGATTAAATATTTTCGCGACTATTATATTATTTATGGTTCAAAATTATGGGTGTTATAAAAACTAAAAACTAGCAGCTGCGTTTAGGTAGCAAATAAACTATACCAGTCAATTGAAATATTAGGCGAGGAGCTGTATATAATGACTTGGCGACTAATAATGTTAGTAGGGTGGCATTCGCCGGTAATGTGTGCAACTAACACGTTAATGTTTAGTTTTGTTTATTTTGTGAGCCAGCATGACAGGTAGTAGGTAATCAGTTATTTGACCTAGGATGCAAGAGCGAGCGAAGCGAGCTCGGGACTTGGGGCACCCCGACACGGACAGGTTAGGTTCGAAGGGGATGGCGGGGTCTGAAAGACCCCGCCATCCCCTTCGTGTTAGGTTACTTTAAACCCTGTGCGTAGAAATAGGAGCCCCGCGAAGCGGGGCTCCGTCGAGCATTCTGGCAGGTGATACTGATTTAAAGCTATTAAAAGTCACACAATTATAAGCTAGTTTATATTTATTCTTCATACAAACAATTTTAAATAGAATCTGATTTATATTATTTATGAATGCCCATTTTCTATTTTATTTTCGCCATTAAGTTTCCGCTTAGATATTAATTCAGTTCCCAAAAGAAAAACTTGATGCTAGTTTAAATTAAAACGGAGCTTATTTCTGATATATTAATATGCTACCTATTAATTATTACGATACTCCTTATTATCTGCCAACCCATTATATATGGTACCCACTCTATTATTTTTTAAAACCTATATTCAGTTTACTTAGTTGCCGCATTAAATACATGCCTTTTATATTTATAGGGTTATTTATTTTATACTACTTTTTAGAATTTGTTGTTGTTATTTTGGCAATACAAATACATCATCAGTGAAAATTTCAACAGTCTGTCACGGTTCATGAGATCGGTCTGATGACAGACGGACAGACAGATGAAGTAATAAGCTGCTTTAAAAAGCAGCCTTATAAATTAAGTACCTATAAAGCATTTTCGAAATGTTTTTTTTTTTTTATATAAAAATAATTCGAAGTAGGTTTCTTTAGAAAGTTTAAATTAGTTCTAATTTACCCTATAATATTATCAACCTATTACCGTCCACTGCTGAACGTAAGCCTCCCCAGACAAGCGCCAACCAACCTTCTGCAGTCTGCATTAGGGACTTTATTCATGGCGCGATGCGGCGCGACGCGATTTGTGAGATATCGAGTCGATTGCCGATTTAAGTCGCACGTATTTACTAATGGAGGGATGCGATGGAATTCGACCATGCACTTCAAAAATCCACCTAACTACTACGACATAAAGACGCTGCAAACCAAAGACAAAAGATGTCGCACGTGACGAGTAGTTGCGCAATCGAATTTTGAACAGAGAATTATTAGGACGTACATGCAATTCGATTTCGAGGAGATCTGAGAGCGATATCGTCAATCCGTGCGACTCCATTAGCAAACACTAGCGATTGTCCATACATTTTCTTCGCCCGGACGCTTATCTCACCGATATCGTTAATCGATGCAATTCGATATCGCGTCGCGCCATGATTAAAGTCCCTTACTCTGCATCCATCTTGCCTCAGGGCGTCCTACACTGTTTGCTCATTCGCGGCCTCCACTCTAGCACTTGTCTGCTCCATCTACCGTCTGTCGACCTACAGACGTCTGTACGTCTAATTTCCTTATTTTTCGTAAATTAAAGTTCTCTGATATTTGATAAGACCTGTGAGATGTTTATGTGTGGGAAATTTCAGTAAAAGCGGTTATCCAAATAAGAACTCCAAATGTTTGTATGAAACATCATACGGCTTACACTACCGTGGAATGGGGTTAGTTTGATTCACGGGGTAACATTGATAAAAACTTTATATTTTTTTAAAACAGGAATTGTTTAATTTCTGGACGCAACCGAAAAATTTCGTCTTTTGCATTGGCAGCACTGTGTGTCACTCTTTGACATTGCCCAAGCGCTGCACATACAAACAGATCGCTACCGGAGATTTTCATAAAAAACTGTGAGTATTGTGTTTAAAGTATTTTAGGGGTTAAAATAACTTCCAGGGTACCAGATTGGATATGCAAGTTGCTAGAAAAAATGATAGTTTATGTTGTTATGTGTTTAATTAGCTTGAGAAAGAAGTTGTTTTTGTATTTTAACCTCCAAAATTTCATTCAGTGGTGGTTTATTTTCTATACGGGGTGTCATTGATCACAGGCATGGGGTTACTTTGGTCATTGATCAATCTCACCCCATGACATTTTTAACATATATTATCAATATAATTGCAATGATGGCTGCTTTATATGATTTTTTTTTACTTTCAGCGCTATGCCAAGAACATATATGAAGCGTTTAGGCGCTCGCGCCTATCGGAATTCTAATGAAGACGTGTTAGAACGAGCAGTAGCTAGTAGTGATTTTTTTCTATTTTTACTTAACTTTTAAGATTTTGACTGATTAATGTTCCTAATTATGTTTTTACAATTAATATATCTCAATGAAACGTTAAAATAAAGGTGATTTTTCAAAAAGTTTTTTTTGCCTTGATCAATGTCACCCCTAAACTTTAAAAAAATTAATATCTTTTTTTGCACTTAGCCGATTTTTTTTGTTCTTTCGAAATAATAACGTTTAAAGGGGTTACTATCATTTGCCGTGAAAATATTAGGGGGTATCAAAGTAACCCCACTTACGGTTTAACATTGACCACTCACATTTATATTTTTCATCGACATATTATTTATTTAAAATAGAATCTAATTCATTGTATCGATTGTATAGTAAAAACCGATATTCCAATTTTTTTTTCGTCTTCGGTACCTTTGTATTTTAGAAAATACAGCCCTTTGAATTTTTAAATTGATCAATGACACCCCATTCCACGGTATGTATTTTAACCACTTACTGGGGATGTTACTCCTTATAAGGTATGTCAAACCGATTTGATTGTAATGACTCAATCTTTAAGCATATAAAAAGTTACAAAACAGGATGGCCCGGACCGACTTATCAGGTATCAAGCCAGGATAAGACATCGATAAAATGTGTGCATGTGTGTCCGATATTTATAATGGTGGTTAGTTAAATAAAGCTCTGAACACGACTTTTCACGTTTTGGTGACGTAAAGAAACGGGAACTTTGACGTTCATTTGATGGAAAAATATAGTTCCTCGTTCGTTCACTAGCTTTTTCATTTTCTTTACAACAAACGCTGTAAATACTTCAAGTAAGCTGTAGGTACAACAAAAATCTTGTGATAATTATGGTCTCAGAGCAAGACTTTTCACGTTTTTGTAACATAAAGTAAACGTGGTGTTCATTTGATGGAAAAAGGTGTTTCCCGTTTTCGTACACTAAAAAGCACTTTTTCACTTTCCACACAAAAAGGCCGTAAGCCACGCAAAGTTAACAAAAAGAGACCTAAAACCAAAATAACCAAATAAAATGAGGTAATAATTTTTGTCTTGTAATTTGAACAGGAAAATTACGAGAAGTGTAGTTCCCGACACTGCTTCTCAAACAGTTAAATAAACATGTTTTAAAATAACTTTAAAACCATAATTATAGCCCCGGTGGGTCATGTTTCTAACTGCTAATAACAATATACAACAAAATACTGATTCAATAAAAAAAAGTAGTTACGCTGTTTGACTAAACAATCATTTTCATTTTTTTTTCATCATAATAAAAGGTGATAGATAAAAATATAAAATTCATGTTGTATCTTTATTCAAATAAAAACAATTCAATTATGAAAAAAACACTTAACTGTAACATTTTAATCCTATCAAAATTAAAAAGGTCGCAACTATCTTAGTGGATGCAGGACCAATTCAATTCCGACGCGCTTGGGTCGCGTGGCCATACTTTTTGCTTGTTAAAATACCTTGCCCGCAGTGAATGAAATAACGAATGGTCGAGTGAATGGTTGAGTGAATGAGAACCGGAGGGACATCGACGCAATTATCTTTTTTACTTGAAACGTGTTGTACGGAAATGAAACGACTCTTTAATAGAGATGATTGAATGAAGTTTGTTTGGACTGTTGTAATTATTTTGAGAGGATGTTTTGCTTGACAATTTGTTTGTTTTTTGAGGATTGTTTTCTAAGCGGTTAAATATGTATGTTGAATAGATGAATATGTTATTGATATTACCGTTTTTAGCCCTCTTCTAGTTGCACTTGCCGAGGCTGGTCGGTAGATGGGTGACAATCTGTCATAGCGAGTTTCCTCCGGGCCTCGGAAAGCACATAAAGCCTTTGGTCCCGGCTATCATTTGTAGATCTTTGACAGTCGTAACTATTAGTCAGAAACTCTAAAAATCTGACAACCAGTCTTACCATGGAGTATCGTATAACCCATTTACTGGGTTGTGGGGGTCCGATAGGTAGTCGCTCCATGTAAAATACTGATATTCTTCTGCTGCATCTGGTTCGCCTGGAATTCGACCTCAATATAGTTGGGAAAGGCTTGGCAGATGATGATGAGTACCTTTTTGTAGGGTTCCGTACCCAAAAGGTAGAAAGGGATCCTATTGGACTCCGATGAACGTTAGTCCTGCGCTCGTTTGACTTACACTTGGCCGGTTTTTTAAATTTTTTCGATCAGTTTTGAGCCTACTGCTTGAATTTAATAGATGTCCACGGTCACTGGGCAGTTGGGAGAATTTTTCAGTTAATTAATATATTATGGCATGGCTTATCACTATTACATATAAAAACTACTCTGAGCCGCGAGAGCTCGTCAAAGCTGTAATTCAAAGATCTGAGCATGCCGCAAACACAACGGTAACCCTTTTTAAGGAGTCTCTCTCAAGCCACTCCAGACGCGCCAACCTGATGAGACAGTTGCAACCGCGGCAGGCTTTGGGCCTTTAAGGGGGCCCCGTCAGATTGCAGACAGCGTGGACCACGAGCGACGCGCCATCGACCCGGGCATGGTCCATGATCGGACGGCTAGTCAGCTATTATTCGCCATGCGAATGCGCTTATCAGTGACCCTGGAATTTAAAGGGGTATTGCTTGAAGGAACTCATTCATTACGAGTCTGATAGTCCGTTCCTCTAAACCTAGAGCGGGAGAGCTACCACGACAAAAATCATAACCCTCCTTTTGGCTTTGCCGTAGTCGGGTAAAAAAGGTCTCTGTGTACGGAACTAGGCTATAACCGTCTTACAAAAAAAAATCAAACAAATGTTGAACACTGTCTAAAAAAAACTGTCAACTGCAAAACGACCATCAACGTTTAATGCGATTTTGCAGTTGACAGTTTTTTTTAGACAAGTGTTCAACATTAATTTTTTTTTTGTAGTAAGACGAGTACGGTTACGGTGACCTGTTTTTGTGGTACGACGGTAAATGTTTCGTACGAGTTGTGGGTTGGTAGATGTCACTCGATATTGTCTTGAACTCAATCCTAATACCACGACCACACAGCTTAGCCTACCTAATCTGCATGTAATGAAGGCTGTGACACATGTCTAGTAAGATGATAGGCCTATTTCGAGGCCAATTAATTCTCTGTAGTGGTGGCTTAATACCCGTGAAGTCTGTTGTCGGTCTTACGTAATCCGGGGTTGAGACTGATCTGAATTATCGGTGACGAACTAGTTTGAGATTTTAAGTCTGTAATTGAAAAAAAAAACTTTAAAACGGGAAGGTACCAAAAAAAAAACAAAAAATTATGAAGTAAATTTTTTTTCGGACTTTTCGATTTCGACTTTCGATTTCAAAAGAAAAGTTATTTCACCCTTTTTTTGATTAAACTACGGGAAATGGCTAGTAAACTTGAAGTTTCAGACTAAAAAGATACCTACTTGTACTTACAATTATCTTCCTAGCCCTTTCCCAACTATAATGGGGTCGGCTTCCCGTCGAACCATTACAGCTGGATATCCGTATTTTACATGGAGCGACTGCTTATCGGACCTCCACACGATACCCCACGGTAAGACTGGTTATCAGACTTCTGACCAACAGTAACGACTATCACAGATCTACAAGTGACAGCCGGGACTAACGGCTTTACGTACTTTCCGGGGCACAGAGAAACCTGCTTTGGCAGGTCACACCCATCCGCAGACCAACCTCGGCAAACGCGGCTTAATTCGAAAGATCGGCCTGTGCGACTGTAATTATTTAGAAACGAGCTTCTCAACGATAACTATAAAAAAGACAGCTTTCCGCTAGACTAAAATAAATATATACGGAGCTTACACTTTTCGTTCCGTGACCGTCCATACAGATTGCAGAAACACTTCCTTTACGACCACAATCAAGTCTGTAGCGATGAAACAAAGGCACAAAACGACAAAAAAACACGATGGAATTAAAGTCCCGCAAACTGAGAGCAATGCGCATGGCACGTGTTGTCTCCGTACCAATTAGTGAGGTCGTACAGGGCTGGACTGGCTGGCTGGGCCTTTTTGGTTACAACTAGGGCTTTCAAATATTCGTGGTAAAATAAATAACGGGAAAAAAATAATTTTAGCAAGCACAATCGGCACAGTGGACGCCCACGGCGACGGATGTCGCTTGACGATCTCCGGCCACAGTAGGCGCAGGCATGCCGGCGGCGAGTAATGGGCGACTCGCTGTCCGACCCGCACGGAACAAATATTTGTATAATCTACAAGTAGTTGTTCCGGGTACGTGTGTTTCTGTATGTGAATTTCTATGTTTGTAAACGTACCCACGATACAGGAAGAAATTTTTAGGGGTCCACCCTTTATAGCAGAACTTTTTACGTCATAATTTTATTTTGCATAGCAACGGATAGCATAAACCTCTTTTCGCAGAAAATCGTTTGGCATACACTCATTTACCATAACACCGAAACCCATAATTTTGTAAGTCAGAATCATCTTTAGGCATAAATTTCATTTCCATAATAATCAATAAGTATAACCATCATTTCGTAGAAAGTTCACAACCAGAATCATCTTTTGCATAATTGAGTGGTTTTTATTTCCCAGACAGTAAGATGATGCAGTAAGCATGCAGCAAGCATTCAGCACATGCAGCAGGCATGGCTTCTGTCACGGCTCCGGCGCTGCGGGTCTCTGGCGGTCCCACGCGAGCTAATCGTCGCAGATGATTTTACGCCCACCACCGCAGCTTCGGCTTACTGGCCGGCAAGCCGGCCAGCCTCAGCCGCGGCGGTGTGCGTTAAAACCACCTGCTCCTCAGCTCACGGGCCGCCTCGCCCCTCCGCGCCTACGCGATTATAAATTACACTCTAGGGGTAGGGCAGACAAGACTACGTGAAGTCGGTTTTGCAGCGATTCATTTCTGTCACTAACTTTTGTAGCACACCATATTGATTTTATAAAACAATTTTTTTATTTTTTATTATGACTATTAAATTATTTCTATTCTGAAATTCTGTGATCTTCGAAGTATACCAAGTCAAATTATTCCAAATAATCGGCGCTCTAAATAAACGTTATGCTAAATGAAAATATGCAAAATTGTAACTCTGACAAAAGTAATTATGCCCAATACAATTCTGCCATCTTAAAAGTATCCCAATTTAAATTCGGACATAAAAACATTAGGCCAAAAAACAATTATATTAAAAAAAATTTATACCATAACAATGTTCGTTTAAAAAAGTTTCTGCCAAGTGAGTTCTGCCCGGGCACGCCGCAATTGCGGCGGTAAGACCCCTCTTTGAGGAGTGGCTGGAGAGAAGTCATGGCGTCCTTACTTTCCGCCTGACGCAGGTCCTCACCGGGCACGGATGCTTCGGGAGGTACCTGTGTCTAATGCGGAAGGAGGAAACGCCTGGGTGTCACCACTGCGAAGATCGCCCGGAGGACACGGTGGAGCATACGGTGCAGGACTGCCCAGCTTGGGCGGAGCACCGACGTGTCCTCACGGCTGCGATAGGCGGAGACCTCTCGCGCCCAGCATTGGTTGCGGCCATGCTGCGGGGCGAGACGGAGTGGGAAGCGGTCAGCTCCTTCTGCGAGGCAGTAATGCTCGCGAAGGAGGAGGCGGGCCGCGCGCGAGAGAGGACAGTGTCCTCCCTCCGCCCCACCCGCGGTGGTGCACGCCCACGGCGACGGACGTCGCAGGACGATCTCCGGCCACCGTAGGCGCGGGCATGCGGGCAGCGAGTAAAGGGCAACTCGCTGCCCGACCATGGACCATGCCCGGGTCGACGGCGCGTTGTGTCCCACGCGCGCCTCAAAGAGCGTCATCATAATGACGGGGCCCCCCTCTCAGAGGGCCAAAGCCTGCCGGGGTCGCGGGATTATTTCCTTACCGTGACCCCGGAACATAACAGGCTACTGAAGGACACCGTGGATTTTAGTCAGTAGAAGTCTGACAGTCCCTCCCGCCCTGCCCGGGGCTGGAGGACTCATTTGATGATTTTGCCACGTAAAAAAAAAAAAAAAAAAAGTGAGTTCTGCCAAATAGGTTTCGGAGAAACAAGTTTCTGCCAGATAGAGGGCACCCAATTTTTAGCGCTCATGTACACGACGTCGCCGCCGCGCCCCGCGCCGCCGCCACGCCTCTAGGCTGTGTACACGGTCGCCACCGCGCCGCCGCCGCGCCGCCGCCGCCGCGCCGCCGCGCCGCCCCACCGCGATGCCATTCGCTAGTGTTTTATTTATCTAAAAACGGAGGTTTTCCATTTCGACCGTATACAATGTGCAACGGTAAATGCGCAAAACCTCTCGTGGGGTAACTCAGCCCATGTTACTGAACAATTTTTTTTTCTAAGACTGTTGGAAATTCGCAATTTTCGTCCAAAATTTTTGTCCTTTTAGGACTAAAAAGACTAAAGTTTTGCCAATAAATATAAAAATAATAAAATAATACTTACATATTTGTGCGCAAAGCTAAAGATTAGAATTCCCTGCCAGTCTTTATTTCCTGATAGCCCTAACCTACACTCCTCAAGTCAAAGGTGTATAGGTTACTATTAATAGGCAAGTCTGCTCCGCCATAGACCACATGTTTGCGAGTCCATCGGGCGAGTTATTGGACAAATTGGATCATATGGCTAAATAAAATAAAAATAAAACAGCAAAAAAGATATTTGAATAAAATTAAATGTTTATTAGAACAGTAATTATTGTTTTAGTAAGAAAAATAATGTAGAAGAATTAAAAATAAAAAGGTCCTACACCGCTTGAGTTTCTCAAAAAAGAGTTGATTCACTTGTCGGCGTCGGCGTCGACGTCATTTCTTTATCAGTAGCCGATATTACATCTGTAAAAGTTTAAATACACAATTAATACAACCAGGAGATTATTTAAGACACATATTATAGACACATACAGGGCGTCCCACGGCTATGCCACATAATTGAAAAGTACCTTCCATCAAGTTCCAAGTAGATTCCATCCACATTCCACCATTTCTATGAACTTATTTAAAAATCTATAAATGCAGTTTAAATTGTCAATCTACAAAATTCAAGGTACTTTCCTTCCATGTGGCCTAGCCGTGGGATGCCCTGTATAGTCCTCCTTACTGATTTCAGCCACGGCAGCCAATCTCAACGGCGATTAGCCGTCTGCGCGGGACATACATTATAGTGCACAAGTGTTTGCGCAGGCACACTAGGTGTACTCTCTGTTCCTTTACTCTCATAGCTCCGATGAGATGGCAATCCGACACGACCGGAGAGAGACCAGGCGCAAGACCAACGGCTTAACGTGCTTTCCGAAACACTGGGGTATCATACTGCCAACTTCCAAACTCCGGGCTGCTAGTTAGGTACTCAGAAATTCTTATAGAATATTCCAATAGCACTTTTTGCCTGACCTGGACATCGAATCCAGGACCACAGGGCGTGAAACGCACTTGCGAGTAACACGAGACCAGCGGGGCAGTTCAGGGCTCACATAAAATATAATCTACATAAATGGCGTTCCGACATTTTTGAAAGACATGAAAAGTAGGTGTTACGGATGCATGTTTGGATGCATTTGATCTGAGACAGGGAACCGTCACATTATCTGCTTCCCGCATTACCTGCTGGATATTGACACACTGGCTCTCTTTTCTCGTTCAGGGCACAGACACCGCCATTGAGACCAGTATCCCTGACACGCGTTGACATCACATCTTGCTCCTGTGTAACCTGCTGTACATTGACACACTGGCTCTTTGTTCTCGTTCAGGGAACAGACTCCGTTGTTCAGACAGTATCCCTGACACCCGTTGACTTCACATCTTGATCCTGAGTAACCAGTTTTACATCTGAAATTAAAAGAGTTACTAGACTACTTAGGAAATTATCAAATGTTTGTGGTTTTTGTGCCATTTTATGTCAATCTGCTCAAAACATGTTCTATTTTTTCTGGTATTTGAATTGCAAGATCCAGGTGTTGATATAAAAACTTCTGTAACATCTGCCAAATCCCTTATTTTAGGTGGCAGCATTATGAAAAGAGTCTTCCTACCGAGTGTAGAGCTGAAGGCTGTGAGACTCGTACTATTCCCCTTTACGTACGAGGGTAACCTGCTTAGGCAGTCCCGGGACCCGCGACCTCGGTAGGCATTTGGTACTGTGCCCGACGTTCCCCATATTTTTAATAGATTCGAGGGTTTCCTTCGACAAAAGAACGCCTCGAATCTATTGAAAATCTATTGAAGAATGTAAATATTTATATTTACTGGATGTTAAAAGCTGTTCCAGCGTCTAATTCTTGCACACGAACACCTGATTTAACTGTTCCATAATGAAATGAATGATTCTGGTCGCTGAGCGAAATAATGAAAAACAAAGAAATGCCTATGGCTGAGAAACGGAAAGTCTTCAATGCTTGCATATTGCCATGCCTTACATATGGATGCCAAACTTGGGCCTTAACAGAACAACAACAAACTAAAATAAATATATGTCAGAATGGGATAGAGAGAAGCGTATTGGGTGTAAGAAGAAGGGACAAAGTACAATTAAAAAGTATAAAAGGAAAGACTAAGTTTGAAAAAGTTCAATCAGTATGCAGAAAATTGAAATGGCGTTGGACAGGGCACATGATGAGAGAAAAGAAAGAAAAATGGACTAGAATAATAACGGAATGGTACTCTAGAGAAAGCAGTAGAAGAAGAGGAAGACAGCCAAAGCGATGGGAAGACGATTTGAAGCAAGTGGCTGGGCCAGAATGGCTACGCACTGCAAAGGACAGAAATATGTGGAAATCCTTAGAGGAGGCCTTTGTCGAAAGACAAGCTGTTAAGAGGGTAAAAGGCCAATTGCCGAGATTATGTTTTAGTTTAAGTTTTTATTTTATTTTTTTAGTTTTTTTACCATGTTTATTTTTAAGTAACATCTGTCAAATAAGTTGTAACAGCAATAAAGGCTTATTTTATTTTATTTTATTTTATTTTTTAATGAAATGAACATACACACCTGCATTTAGGTTCCCCTTCTGCGCTGACATCACAGTCTCCTTGGAAACAGTAGTTATGACACACTGAGACGTCGCATCTCTCACCACTGTAACCTTGTGCACATTCACAACGAGATTCCCCGCTAACTTTCGTACCGTGCACACAAAGCAAGTTCACATCTGAAGAAACGTTGCTCACTGAGTTATTTGGATGCAGACTCTTCAGACGGTCACAGTTTTGAACTCCACGAGTTAAATCTTCAATGTTGTATTTTACGGCCACTCCACCAACATGTGAATTACCTACATAAATAAGATTTGGTTCAACAAGAAGATCTCTGGTGTCATCTGGATCGTTTAGTGCGTTCTTTGGTATTCTCCAGATGGAAGAGTTAACTTCAGGATATATAGTACAAATATACCAGTAGATATGATCCTTTGAAATTGTTAACTGGTGATTTGCATACTTAGAATGCTGAGATGCTATTTGTTGTATTCTTCTTGAGTTAGTTCTATTTAAGTCTTTAGATTTCATCCAAACATATCCTAATTCATTTTCCTGCTCAAACCAGTACAATTTCTGTGCTTGTTGGTCAATATTTACAGAGTTCATACTGTCTGAATTGATTACAATTTCTCTATTTGACCCATTGAATTGAGTTCTCTCTATTTCTTCGGCTTCTGAGACCCAGTAGATAAACCTGAAATCATTTGCTGCGATGTGATCTATAGACGTCAAAATGGGAGGCAATGGCAGCGAAATGAAATGTTGTGTGTGTAGCTTTAAATTGTCTATGATATAATATTATCTGTACTCTATACTTTGCTAATAAATATGGTGAACGAACAAGACGTGTTTTTACACTTTTTTTGTGTTTTACTTTTACCTAATGTGTGCCTAATATACGCTTCCACTGCGCAAATATCGAAAATGTTGTAAAGTAAATATATACTAAATAGTACTAAAATACAAAGAAATAGTGGTTTACTGTCGAAATAATAAGGCTAGAATTTTGAAGCATCAAACAACTGAAGAGAAGGAAAAAACAAAAGAATGGCAGAGAGAAAGGAAATAATTCCTCGACTAAGTCAGGAACATAATTTTAGCAACTAGAAATTTAGAGTGAAACTATTACTAGAAGAAAAACAAGTTTTGGGTGTGATAGAAGGAATCGTAAACCAGGAACTGAAGAATTCTTGAAAATGGATGCGAAAGCCAAAAACATAATTGTGCAATGCTTATCAGATAAATACTTGGAAGTTGTAAAGAAGTGTAACACAGCAAAATAAATGATGCATCAACTTGAGTACACTTTTGAGAGGAAAAGCATCTTCAATAAACATTATCTCAAATGTTAGCTTATTTCTCTGAAATGCGGAAAAACTGAAAAATTACAGGAGTATTTTCTCAAATTTGACAGCCTGGTATGTGAGCTAACAGCTGCTGGATGTACTCTGTAGATGAAATGGATGAAGTTTGCCACTTACTATCTTCGATGTCCACACAATACGACAATGTTATAACAAGCATTAAAACGATGACAACAGAGAAGACTATTGAGCTATGGAACCTTGAAAGTAATGAAATAATAATATCAAGGGATGTAAGATTT
The DNA here is from genome assembly GCA_954870645.1 of Agrotis clavis. Lineage (NCBI taxonomy): Eukaryota > Metazoa > Arthropoda > Insecta > Lepidoptera > Noctuidae > Agrotis > Agrotis clavis. The sequence continues at coordinate 6,306,505 of OX940942.1, forward strand.
GAAGAGACACAAATAAAATACAAAGAAGTGATAGAAAAAAAGAAAATGATCATAATATGTATGTGGAAAGAGAATATGAAAATGATACAACTCAAAAAGAAGATACTGAAATGAAAAATCTTATAGATGAAGAGAAAATTGAACAAATAGATCAAGAAGATGACAATGAATAGATAAGAACAGAAATACCAAAACATACTACAAGATATAGAAGAGCAATTCGTAAACTTAGAAGAGAATCATATCAACATAACTTATTGTTTATGTGCAGGAAAGCCAGTAAATTATGAAGAAGCAGTACAAGATAACGAAAAATCTACTGATACAAATTTATTCTGTGAATCCAACTCATAAAGAATTTATTGTAAATAAATTAAATGAATTGTATTAGTAAATACTGTTGTAAAATGTATTGGATATTTTTTTATTAAAATGCAATTTTGGACTTTGTTTTTCAAAAATGTCTAAATTGAGGGGGAGTGTGTTTTTACACTTTCCTTTTTGTTTTACCTAATGTGTGCCTAATATGTTTGAAGGTGTTTGAATTTGATAGACGACATTAAGAGGAGCTCGATGCTAAACGAGACGATATTATTACATCGGAGGGGTGCTGATTTACCGTGAATATGGACCCAGTTTCACGTCAAAAATTGGCTATATCAGTCACTTAAGCCCACACCAGCGATGTCCTCAAAAAGCAGATGCAAGTCGCTGTGGCCAGAAAGTTAAATTACTTACTAAATTATCAATTTTGACAAATGTGAATACATCGTGTATACGTGATTTGTTTTTCTGCTGTAAAATATTATTATGGAACTTACCCTCCACAGATATCGACGTCCATGGCGTACACATCTTCCAATAAAATTTCCTGTTTCAATTCAAACACGTTGTGTAATCTATTTTTCAGTGGCGATGAATACACTTTGCCGTTTGCTTCACTCCAAAAGAGCAATTCTAACACTGGGTCGTAAGTGAAAGCCAAAACTTCGTTTGAAGTAGAAATTAAAGTTGTACATATCTTTGGAGCTATATAAAAGCTATATATATGTTCGCTGTCAGAAAACAGTATTCTATTGTGAACAGGGTCGTGAATAATTTTATTAATAACCCAACCCGAGGGATTCTCTGCTGTGTGAGTCAGTGATTCGTTTGCATAGAATCGTAGTTCCCTGCCCATGGAGACGACGATTTCTGAAACAAAAAATAATACTAGTGCCATAGTACGCCTCAACTGCGGCGGTAAAACGAGTCCTCCTCATTTGATAATATTACCACGTTAAAAACAAAAAGTGCCATGGTTGTGCTCACAATTTCTTTTAAGATATCGCTCGACTCGGCTCGATTCGTGGCCCTTTAAGGCTGGCCTCTTCCTAGGCCAAAGAATCAGTATATAGTCTGGACCAAAAATATTTTGGATTATTTGTTGTTTGATATAATTGTCGCTACGTAACTTAGTAGAAGATTTTTATTTACGTTTATAGCTTCTAGTAAGAAATAAAGTTCTATTCTGGTTGTATCCTGCTACAATCTATACATGTATCTATACATAAATTAAATTGGAGTGTCTGTTTGTAATATTGAAATAACCGTTTTTTACCACATGCATACGAATATTTATACGGTACACACACCAAAATATCATTTTTTTCCAATTTTTGTCTGTCTGTCTGTTTGTAATGGCTAATATCTAAAACGGTTGGGCCGATTTTGACGGGACTTCTATTGACACGTAGCTGATGTAATAAGGAGTAACTTAGGCTACTTTTATTTTAGAAAAATCGAAAAATTGTTAAAAAAAAAAAATATTTTATTCTGTATCCTGTTTAGTTAATGTTTTCATTTCGATATTTTTTTGTGGAAATAATTCTTAAACTTACCCCAATCGAAGGATTGCGCCAACCCCGCGTACAACAATACCAACGACAACACACATTGTGTTCTATACATTTTGTACACACAACGTTCCTTCAACAGACTGTAACTTTGTGTCTACACTTGGTCACCACTCGTGGGATGTAGTAGCAACACAACGGGTTTTTAAAACTGCCGATCTTATTTATGCGTGTCTTAATTAAGTATAGCATAGGTACTGATAACCCGAGAGGCGTTCTGATAGGAAGCTGAATAGTGATAAGGAGCAGTTAATATCGCAACTACGAGACGAGTGTGCGTCACCTGCTGATTTTTTGAGTGTACTTCATCTATCTACCCTTTCGAAAACGCAAAATTTAAATTATGGTGAAAACCGCACTAAAATCAATGGGATATTTTTGACACCATTGACCAATTACTTCAAATTTAATTTCACTTTTAATTTAAACACTCGTTTTAGACCCCAAACTAGATTAACTTCGAAAAACTGATAAATTAGATTTTTTATGGCTCTGAAATCCTACTAATATTATAAATGCGAAAGTTTGTGAGGTTGTATGTACGTGTATGTGTATGTAGGTATGTTTGTTACTCTTTCACGCAAAAACCACTGAACAGATTTGGCATACAGATTGTTTATAACCTGGATTAACACATAGGATTATAGTTTTAATCCCGATTTTATGTTCCCATGGGATAATTTTCGAGTTGTAGCGGGTGAAGCCGCTGGCAACAGCTAGTCATTAAATATTAAGATCATTGGGTTAACTAATTAGTGACGTCACATTTTTTTTTGGCATACTAAATCTATGGGAGAATCGATTTTGACAGCTCTTAAAAAGTATGTCAATGTGGTAATTGACTCAAAAAATCTAAGTAGTCCGTCATTTATGTAGATTATCAAAATATAATTATTTGAAACGTATTTTAACACGCTTATATGTATGTATTAGCTTCACTTGTAACTATTAGCTGGAGAGCTACTGAACCCTGCGACTAACGGTCTTCCTGTAAGGTTAGAAATTTGTACGCGTAATATTTATAGCATGCTAAGAGCAATAGCGACGACCTGGCAGGCGTCAGCCGTGCACATCATTAGACAATTTAATTTAAAAGTGTAAAAAAAAATTTAAAAAAAAACTTGTTCCTGTAAGCTTAAAAATTTAACAGGATGTAGTTAATTTATTGTAAATCTTGGAAAAAAAATGACAGGCGATTACAAGGTGCACAAGTATGTGACAGGCGAATTGAAAAGTGCAAAGTTGATGAGGAAAAATAAACTTTCTCCTGTAAGATCAAAATTATCTCGCGTTTGGCTGAACTGATTTTAATACCATTTTCAAAAAAGTGTGCGTTACATTCCGAGAAAGGTTTTAATATACAGGGTGAATTTTTCAACTGGGCGTGGATGGCTATCTCCGAAACAATGAGGAATATCAAAAAACGTTGAAAGGAATTTCGAGGCCGATTTTGACGAAAATAAAACTGCATCGTCGGATTTTAGAAAAATCAATAATCCTGGCCAGGAATCGAACCCGCTGATTTTGGAAAAAAAAATCAAAGCTCGTATTATTACACCATTCGATAGTGTTGCTAATGAGGATCAAATTCTAGGAAGTGATCATATAAGGCAAACTTAAGGAAATAGCAGATTTTCATGAAATTGCTATATTTCTATGTTACTATGTTCTACTGAGCCTTAATTTATTTATAATCGTTTTCAATAATTCAGTGGATTTGATGTCTCAACAATCCCAGTGTATTCAGCAATACGAAATTATTGAGTTGAACAAAAATAAGCGTTATTTCAAAGAAGAAACGGTTAACTTATGTTCCGAATACAGTTATCGTCTTGAACATTCATGAGTTTCTTTTTTCAATTATACGTTTTCCTAAAGTTTGCCGTATATGATTACTTCCCAGAATTTGATCCTTATTAACAACACTATCGAATGGTGTAATAATACAGGCTGTGATTTTTTTTCCAAAATCAGCGGGTTCGATTCCTGGCCAGGATTATTGATTTTTCTAAAATCCAACGATGCAGTTTTATTTTCGTCAAAATCGGCCTCGAGATTCCTTTCAACGTTTTTCGATATGCCTCATTTTTTCGGAGATAGCCATCCCCGCCCAGTTGAAAAAATCATCCTGTATATTAAAACCTTTCTCAGAATGTAACGCACACTTTTCTGAAAACGGCATCAAAATCAGTTCAGCCAAACGCGAGATAATTTTGATCTTACAGGAGAAAGTTTATTTTTCCTCATCAACTTTGCACTTTTCAATTCGCCTGTCACATACTTGTGCACCTTGTAATTGTTAAAGTATTCTAATTTCTTATTTTTTAAATAGTGTACACCCTGCCTGTTATGGCTGATTTACCATGATGTCATTGCATAATGTTTTCTGTGTGTGGCAACACTAGCTCTTCCTTCTTCGTCCATGTTCCGCTCTGCTAACACATTAAAAATCTATATGAACCAGTTTTTGCGTTTCCATTTAAAAATCTCAACAGGTTATGGGCCCAGATGCCTCCTGTTGCTATTAAATTCGTACAAATAAAATAAAAACTAAAAGAGACCTTGTGATTCGATCCGATTTGATTAAGTCGCCGTGTTTCCAGTGGTTCGTAAGTAAAAATGGCTACGTCTACGACCGAGGAACTTAAAAACATAGAAAAGCTCAGCGATATTGAAACGTATCAGCTGTGGCGTTTTCAGATTGATATTATCTTTCAAGCCAAGGGGCTGTCAGATATAATAAAGGACGACATAAAAATGGAAGATGCGAAGCCCGAACTCAAGGCCGAATACAGTAAAAAGGACGCGTTAGCAAAGTACATATTAATACAGACGGTGGACAAAAGGTTAATTACTATGTTATTCCAATGCACATCAGCAAGTGCCATGTACAAAAAACTTTGTGAAATGTTCGGCGGTACAGAAGAACGGCATAAAAATAAAATCATGCAAGATTTTTTCAACTTTAAGTACGACAAGAACAAAGACATGATACAGAATTTATCTCAGTTGGACAATCTCGTTTTTAGACTGCAACAGCTAAATATCTCCATGGATGACAGCTTAATTGAATCAAAAATACTAACGTTTCTATCTGCAGAATATGAAAATTTTGTAACAGCATGGGAATCAACATCTAAAGAAGAAAAAACCCTAACCAACTTAAAACTAAGATTGATCAAAGAACATAAAAAACGGAGCAGTATATCAAATGAGAATGAAGTAGTATTTCAAGCATCTAAATCATTCAGGAAAACGGAGAAACAGGAATCGCAATCTACAAGTAAAGTCGGTAACGATTCTCACTCTAATAATAATAAAAATAAAATACGTTGTTTTGGTTGCAATAAAACAGGTCATGTAAAAAAGGATTGTAAGAAAATATGTTCTATTTGTAAGAAAAACAATCATAAAGAGAGTAACTGTTTCTTTAGAAATAAAAATTCTGTTTCATTTTTGAGCTATGGAAATAATAATAAACAAACATATAATTCCCAGGACTTTATAGTAGATTCAGGTTGTACATCACATATGGTAAATAATATAAACTTGTTAAGTAATGTGGAGCGTAATGAGACCTCAATATGTTTGGCAAAGAAAAATGAAAAAATGTTGTCTGTTCAAAAAGGCATTTTTGAAGGTGAAAATTGTGTCTTAAACAATACTTTGTGTGTTCCAGATCTTTGTAAAAATCTGTTTTCAGTCTCAGCTGCTACAGAAAATGGTGCTGTAGTAACTTTTAAAAATAACGATGTGGAAATTACATCTAAGAGTGGCACAAAAATACTTGGTAAAAAGGAGGAGTCAACAGGTCTGTATCATTTAAAATTAAAACTAGGTAGTAGTGAAGTGTCATTGTTAGCCAATAAAAAGAGTAGTGTTTATGATTGGCATATTAAAATGGGTCACCCAAGTAATGAGATACTGGGTAAATTGGTGGACGCTGCTACGGGTGTCACATTCAGCAAGTCAGATATATCACAAATGCAGGATTTATGTGAAATTTGTGTTAAAGCTAAGCAGGTCAGGAAACCATTTAATAAAACTAGGGAACGTGCTACTAGGTTACTTGAAATAATACATAGTGATGTATGTGGTCCTGTAGAAACTACAAGCTTTGATGGCAAAAGGTACATTCTCACAGTATTAGATGATTTTAGTCATTTTACTAAAATTTACTTGTTAGCCAACAAAAGTGAAGTTAGTTACCATTTAAAACATTACATTATGGAAACGGAGAGAGAGATAAATGCTAAAGTTTCGGTATTACGCTGTGACAATGGAGGTGAGTACTCCAGCAGTGAATTTAAAGCATGGTGTTATAAAAACGGTATAAAATTAGACTATAGCATTCCATATAGCCCACAACTAAACGGTAAAGCCGAGCGTTTAAATAGAAGCTTGATGGAAAAGGCTAGGGCATTGTTGTTAAATTCAAATCTTAATAAGAAATTATGGGGAGAAGCTATGTACTCGGCTACATATTTACTCAACAGGTTGCCATGTTCCGTGACAGAATTTAAAACTCCATATGAAGTATGGTATAATAAAAAGCCGGATTTATCTAACATAAAAGAATTTGGTTGTGAAGCATTAGTAAAAGAATTAAAACCTGTAAAAAAACTTAATTCAAGGTCACAGAAATTAACACTAGTGGGTTATTCTAAAAATGGGTATAGGTTATTTGATGAAAATAAAAATAAAATTGTATTTGCTCGAGACATTGTTTTTAAAACAAGAAGTAATAGCATGGTACAGGTAAATGAACAACAACAGCTGCCAAGCATAAATTTGGATGAAAATGGTGGTGATCTGGGTGGTCATTTTTTAACAGACAGCAATCAGTGTGAGTCTCCAATGTGTTCAGAAGAGAGCAGCATAGAACCTGAAAAGGAAACATTAATACATGAATATAAAGAAATAGAAGAGGTAGGTAATATGAATGATGAGGAAGTATCAACAAAGAGAGTAAGAAAACTTCCACAAAGGTACAATGATTATGTTCTACTTACTTACCACGAAGCCATGACGTCACCTGAAAAAGAAAAATGGAAGACAGCTATCAATGATGAAATAAAATCATTACAGAAAAACCAAGTGTGGGAACTAGTGGAAGAAAAATATGTCAAAGATGCTAAGATTTTAACCAACAAGTGGGTTTTTCGAGTAAAAGAAGATGGGTCATACAAAGCCAGGATTGTTGTGAGGGGTTTCGAACAAAAGGATATAGATTATGATGAAATTTTTAGCCCTGTAGCATGTCAATCTGCATTAAGAATTATTTTCTCAATAGCTGTGATTAATAAATACCATCTTATGACATTTGATGTCAAGACAGCGTTTCTCAATGGAAACTTGAAAGAAGGGGAAGTAATTTATATGAAAGTACCTCAAGGCTTTGAAAATTGTCAAGGTAAAGTGTGTAAACTTCGAAAATCCCTTTATGGGTTAAAACAGGCGCCTAAAAGATGGAATGAAGAATTTATTAAAATAATGAAAACTTTAGAGTTTGAACAAGTTAAAAATGAGCCATGTGTGCTAAGGAACAAAGAGGCTACGGTTATTATAGGCATTTATGTTGATGATGGGATTTTAATTTGCAAAAATAAAGAAGAAGGTAGCAAGGTACTTGATAAAATAAATAAAATAATAGAAATAAAAATTTATGAAACACCAAAGACATTTTTAGGCTTACAAATTACCTTTAAAAATGATGGCATTCTACTGTCTCAAGAAAACTATACCAGAAATATACTAGAAAAATACAATATGTTAGATTGCAAAGCTGTCGACACACCAGCTTGTGCAAGTCAAGAAGGAATTGTTCTGGATGAAAATGCTAAAAATCTTTTTCCATATAGAGAGGCTGTTGGAAGCTTACTGTATCTCTCGACCAGGACAAGACCTGATATTGCTTATGCGGTAGGGTTAGCTAGTCGCAAAGTAGAAAATCCTACTAGGCAGGATGTAGTGCAAATAAAACGAATTTTTAAATATTTAAAAGGTACTATTGATGATGGGTTGTTCTACAAAAATTCAGGTAATATAAAAGACTTAGACTTGTACTGTGATGCTGACTATGCTGGTGATTGTGACACTCGTAGAAGTACCACAGGGTACATTATCACGTGGGCAGGGTGTCCTGTTGCTTGGTGCTCAAGAAGGCAATCAATAATTGCACTTTCATCCACAGAGGCAGAATTTATATCTGCTGCAGAGTGTTGTAAAGACGCAATATTCATAAAATCATTGTTAAAAGAACTTAAAATTGATATTCAGATGCTTCAATTTTATATAGATAATCAAAGTGCCATTCATTTAATAAAAACGGGTATATTTAATAAAAGGTCCAAGCATATAGATGTTAGGTTTCATTACATTCACGAACTATATATAAACAAGAACTTAAGTATAACGTACTGTCCTACTGAATTACAACCTGCTGATGTAATGACTAAAGCTTTGAATAAACTTAAATTTGTAAAACATAAGAATACTGTAATGTATAACAATGAGAAGTTGTCTGATATTTCAGAATTAAAAAACTAAAATATGATATTTGCTCAATCTGTATTAAATTAAGATTAATAATTAAGTACTTACTTAAGACATCATAATTATTGTATAATATGAGTCAGGTGTTTGTAATATGAAAGTTTTATTTTAACTTTGATAAGTCTTTGTGGTCTTGTACCGATCCCAAGAGTAATATCGTAGGGCAAAGCAATGTTTAAGTTTTTACATAAAAGTGTGTTAGCTTGTAAGGAATGTATCAGAGTTTTTTGTTTGATTTTTTCTTGGTCTTTAAAGATTTTAGACTTATAAAATATTTGTTTGTAAAAGTGATACCATGGTAAATAAAAAGCCTTGCGTTTAATAAAATTACAAGCTATGGTGTTTGAAAAATTAAGAAATTAAAGGAGGGTGTTAAAGTATTCTAATTTCTTATTTTTTAAATAGTGTACACCCTGCCTGTTATGGCTGATTTACCATGATGTCATTGCATAATGTTTTCTGTGTGTGGCAACACTAGCTCTTCCTTCTTCGTCCATGTTCCGCTCTGCTAACACATTAAAAATCTATATGAACCAGTTTTTGCGTTTCCATTTAAAAATCTCAACAGTAATCGCCTGTCATTTTTTTTCCAAGATTTACAATAAATAAACTACATCCTGTTAAATTTTTAAGCTTACAGGAACAAGTTTTTTTTTCAATTTTTTTTTTAAACTTTGAAAATTAAATTGTCTAATGATGTGCACGGCTGACGCCTGCCAGGTCGTCGCTATTGCTCTTAGCATGCTATAAATATTACGTGTACAAATTTCTAACCTTACAGGAAGACCGTTAGTCGCAGGGTTCAGTAGCTCTTGGACTATATGTACGTATGTAAGAAAATCTTGGAATCTTAATATGACCCACTTCCCGGTCTTCGATAGGGGTTAAATTTTTCACACGCTCTCTGAGTTCTGATGACAATACATGACTATTAGCTAAGAAACGTCATTACAAATCCAATATGGCGGCCTCCCCAAGATGGCGGACTGGCTGTTTAAAATCCACCCACGTGATATGGGTATCAAATCAAAGGCTTTGCTGTCAGGAATACGAAAAAATAGTCATGTGACTTAAATCCAATATGGCGGACAGGCTATTTGAAATGCACCTCCAGGAAATGGGTATCAAATCAAAGGGTTTGCTGTCAGGAATACGAAAAAATTGTCACGTGACATAAATCCAATATGGCGAATGTCCAAGATGGCGGACTGGCTGTTTGAAATCCACCCCCATGATATGGGTATCAAATAAAAGGGTTTGCTGTCAGACATACGACAAAAATGGTCACGCGACTTAATTTACTACTTATCCGCCACCTTGGGACGGCTGCCATATTTGATTTAAGTTTCAATAATAAGAAGACTAAAATGTATAAGTTTTAGTGCGTGCTAAAAGCGTGTTTTTTAGTTTTTTTAAACTATTCAAGAATTATTTCTTTCATTTTGTAAACCAAAATTGACGAACTAACGACAGTTTTTAAATTGCCGATACGTCACAAGCAAGTACTGTTTTTACTTGCGTCTGACATCACACTTGTTCTCGAATTTTGATGCGTTGTATCTTTGTAAATATGCATTGATGTAACAAATTAAAAATTACGTATCCATTGTATTATTCAAAACTTTAACTGACAGACTAGGTATTTAGATTTGCAATTTATTAAAATAGAGGTAAAATAGTACAGACACTAAATGCGACTTTGTTTATACTCTACATCATACCGTGGGTAGGTTTTAATAATAATAATGTTGTTGCAAGATTTGAGTAATCAGATGATAACTTAACAGCGACACTATCAGATAGTTTAGAAATAAATCGTGGATTTTTAGGGTTCCGTAGCCAAATGGCAAAAAACGGAACCCTTATAGATTCGTCATGTCTGTCTGTCTGTCCGTCCGTATGTTACAGCCACTTTCACTGTTAAAACTTGATAAGTAGATGTATTATGGGAACCGCATTAGAATTTTCACACAAAAATAAAAATAAAACTAATTTTGGGGGTTGCCCCCATACTTACAATTGATACTCAAAAATTTTTTTTCACCTAACTCATACGTGTGGGGTATCTATGGATAGGTCTTTACAAAATATAATATTGAGGTTATTTTCTTGTTTTTCATTAAAATCGGCCTCTAAACTCCTTTCAGTATTTTATACACTACCGTTGAAAAATTAACCCTGTTTACAGGTTGTCCTAAGTGTGGATCAAATTGAACAGGCAGGGGTATGTGAGGGGTCATTTCCAATGTTTTTAACCGACTTCCAAAAGGAGGAGGTTCTCAATTCGGATGTTTGTATTTTTTTTTTTTTTATGTTTGTTCGGGCATAACTCCGTCATTTAACAACCGATTTGAAAAATTATTTTTTATTGGATAGGGTATACTTCCGGAATGGTCCCATTAAAATTTTATCGAAATCGGACTAGCACTTTTTGAAAAATCAACAAAAACCTAAGAAGTTTTCAACTTTGTCTACACCGATTACTCCGAGGTTTCTGGTCCGATTTCGATGATTCTTTTTTTGTTCGATACAGTATTGTTAATACCGGTGCTACGGATTACAAAATTTTAGTGCACATGTAAGAAAATTATGTATTTGGCAATAATTTGGGTTGAATAGTGAAACTAAAAAGGATAAAATAAAAAACTTTTTCAAAAAAAAATACAACCGACTTCAAAACAACCACAAAAAAGTTCAAAATAACCTACAAAAAAACTTTTCTTTTGAAAGTCGGTGACAAAAAGTCAATGAAATAAAAAATAAAGTCACCGACTTTCGAAAGAAAAGTTTTTTTGTAGGTTATTTTGAACTTTTTTGTGGTTGTTTTGAAGTCGGTTGTATTTTTTTTTGAAAAAGTTTTTTATTACCTCTGACACATAATACAGTGGTATATTTTTAGTATTAAATGTTTACTCTTAATTCATACTTACTACTGTGTGTTTAATGTTTTATAATAATTTCCGGATAATACTTGTGTAAATAAAAAAATATACAGTCTAATAATGTCCCTAAAATGAATCCCTCGCTATAATAATATCTCAAGTTCCATCTTGATTTAAGTTTAAATTTTTAAAGTGTTAAAATAAATAATTACAGTGACAGATAGGTACGAGTTGAACTGACCGATTGAAAATATAAATAATGATTAATCATTTCACCCTTGAACTTCGATGATAACATAAATACTACTACCGGTCGTAGTAACATTGTTCACGTACACAATACGCGAAAATGCTCATTCATAATCATAACATAGTACGGTACTGAACCAAAGTGAATATAATTAAAAAAAAAATTGTTGATGGTTCAAAAACCGCTTGTTTGATTTCGATGAAATTTTCATGGGACCATTTGGGAAGTATACCCTTTCCAACAAAAAAAATATTTTTTCAAATCGCAAGTATTTTTTCGCAAATATTTTTTCAAATTAAATAAATAAATAATATTCAACAACTATCACACAACGCCATCTAGTCCCAAGCTAAGCAGAGCTTGTGTTATGGGTACTAGACAACTGATAAACATACTTATATATTTCTAAATACATACATAATAAAGATAAATTACACCCAGACACAGAACAAATTATCGTGCTCATCACACAAACATTTGTCCTGAGTGGGAATCGAAACTACGACCTCCGGCATAGCAGTCAGGGTCACTAACCACTAGACCAACAGGCCAGTGAATTTAATCTGTATTGCTATTCTTTAACATTCGAGAGCTATGTTCACCAAACGAACTCATTTGTTTGCACTGCAAATCTACAGGGGCGGCCTATATCCCACAATGGAGGTCCTAAATGATGATGAATGATGATTAATAAATAACTAATAATATAATTTACCAACTCATAGCCTGTTCGTATTTATGTATTACATTAATTAAAATCTTATTCCATTTAGTTCACTATGAATCATTTGTCGCAATTGTAGCAATATGAAAGTAAAGATTGACTCACTAACTACAATAACCTAATTCCCGTATTTGTCATTTATAATTAGCACCTGATACAATGTTCCTGTGTGTATTATATTATGCAAGTTTATTGTCTAGAAACCGGAGTACCTAACGAAATGTAGCAATAGAATACCATAAACAATAACATGGAGTTTTATGTAATAAGATTATGCAAATAACTGTAAGCCTTTTTTACCCGACTGTGCGACGGAAAGGAGAGTAATGTGTTTATCAGTCTATGTATATAATATGTATGTTTGTTTCTATGTGGCGTTCTAGAGACCAAATGCGTAGGCCGATTTTGATAATTCTTACATCAAGCGATTCGTCTTAACCTTACGAGTGTCACTAAAGACATGACAGTAATCAAAATTCACCACATTGACAACCAGACGCCATATTGTCAAAATGAAAAAAAAAAGTCAATGAACTATGTCAAGTGGGGTGTCGTTAAATAGGTGTTTTAAAATCATCTTTAGGTTCCTTTTATCATTTTTCACTTTAAATAATAGTTTAGGATATAATTATAACGATTTAAAGTTGTTTAACAAAACAATCATTCTCGCTAATTTTCTTACTTATTGATTTAAGTTTTTATTTCAAACGATAAACAAACAAAAAAAAAACAGTGAACAATGAATCGTAACTAAAAGTATAAAATTAAAATAAATAATTTAAAGAAAAACAAAAAAGCCGACTGTGTAAAAACTAATTTTAAAAAATACGTGAAGAAATGAACTGAAATAAAAACTAAAAAGAAACAAACAAGCCCAGTAGTTTAGAATTTTGTTTTGTAATACTAAATAACTACACAATTGAAATAGTTTTATAATCGATACACTCATAAAAGAAATCATTAAATTCTAATGCAGAGCAGAACGACTCACAGTCCCAAGAAATCTTCCCAAGGGGCCCCGACTGTGAGTGGGTCTGTTCTGCATTAGAATTTAAATACCGTAACCATAATAACCTTAAATATTTATTTTATTCTGTTTTTTTTTATTTGTTGTCAAAGCGGCAACAGAAATACATCATCTGTGAAAATTTCAACTATCTAAATATCACGGTTCGCGAGCTATAGCTGGTGACAGACAGACAGACATCGCAGTCTTAGTTATAGGGTCTCGATCGTTTTACCTTTTGGTAATTGAACCCTAAAAATCAAAGGAAATTAATAAAACAAGATTCTAAAAATGCATGACGCAATAAATTCAATCTAATTAAGGCATCGTTATATAAATACGTCTCGATTAATCGTTAATCGGATCGGTAGATTAATCGATACAAATAAATCGAATCTATGTGTGTGGTCGGATGTTAGCAGGTTTTTAATATGCCTGATGAAGTCATCATCCGCCTAGCCCTTTCTCAACTATATTGGGGTCGGCTTCCAGTCGAACCAGATGCAGCTGAATATCAGTATTTTACATAGAGCGACTGCCTATCAGACGTCCACAACGGACCAGTAACTGGGTTATACGATTCTCCTTAGAAAGACTGGTCAGACTTTAGACTCTCTGAATGTGATTAAAGATTGCCAAAGATCTACAAATGACAGTCGTGACCATCAGCTTTACGTGCTTTTCGAGGCATGGAGGAAACGCTATGACAAATGGTCACCCATCCACAGACCAACCTCGACAAGCACGACTTAACTTTAAAGGCAACCTGTGCGGCTGTTATTACTTAGCCACGAGCTCCTCTTGTAATGACTAATTGAGTAGATACTATTAAGCAAAGATTAAGTTTATGTTTCACTAACTTTTGCCGACGGCTTCGCCCGCTTATTCCCCTCCCACCCCTTTTAGCCTACGTCACTCAGGATCAATGCAGATTTCTACTCGTGAAATATTTTATGAAGAGAAGTAGAAACCGGCCCAGTAGTTTTTGAGTTAACTTATTACAAACGTACAAAAATAAAAATCTTTCAAACGAACGCGTAATACTAAGGTGGACCATGGAAGGCCATGCTCCTTCGAAGGCCAATATAAAAAAAATCATAGTTAGTTATTGCCATGTGATGATAAATTCCTTCTATTTACACAAAGATCCATCGAACTGGAAATCACAGACGCGGCCGGCGGCGGGCGAATCGCTCGCGCTACTATTTTGGCAGTACGGTCCCTCCGGGCACGCCGCAATTGCGGCGGTAAGAACCCTCTTTGAGGAGTGGCTGGAGAGACGTCACGGCGTCCTGACCTATCGGATGACGCAGGTCCTCACCGGACACGGAAGTTTCGGGAGGTACCTGTGCCTGATGGGGAAGGAGGAAACGCCCGGGTGCCACCACTGCGAAGATCGCCCGGAGGACACAGTAGAGCATACGGTGCAAGACTGCCCAGCTTGGGCGGTGCACCGACGTGTCCTCACGGCGGCGATAGGCGGAGACCTCTCGCGCCCGGCATTGGTTGCGGCCATGCTGCGGGGCGAGACGGAGTGGGAAGCGGTCTGCTCCTTCTGCGAGGCAGTAATGAAGGAGGAGGCGGGCCGCGAGTGAGAGAGGACAGCGTCCTCCCTCCGCCCTAACCGCAGTGGTAGGCGCCCGCGGCGTCGGACGTCAGCAGATGATCTCCGGCCACCGTAGGCGCGGGCATGCGGGCAGCGAGTAAAGGGCAACTCGCTGCACGACCATGGACCATGCCCGGGTCGACGGCGCGTTGTGTCCCAAGCGCGCCTCAAAGAGCGTCAGAATAATGACGGGGCCCCCCTCTCAGAGGGCCAAAGCCTGCCGGGGTCGCGGCATTATTTCCTTACCGTGACCCCGGAACGTAACAGGCTATTGAAGGACACCGTGGATAGTACGGTCCCTCGCTTCTTTGATATCGGGAATGACGACGTTAAAATAAGGTGGTGTACCAATAAACAGTTATTATTCGTTTATTTACTGCATAAATGAAACTAACAAATATTTTATTAATTCTATGTTTTATTATGTAACATGTAAACCATTTCTTTTTATTGTAGATTTAATATCAAATTGCCTCCTAAGAAGCCCTTATTCCTAGCTAGGCCATTTGGAAGTTCAATGAAACTTAAGTTCAATCAATATTGATTAAATCTGCAATATTCTAAAAAGTGGTTTATATGTTACGTAATAAAACAAAGTATTACTTAAGTATTTGTTAGTTTTATTTATCTAGTCACTTCTAGTTAATAAACAAATAATAACTGTTTATTTATTAGTGTGGCCTTCCATTGTCCACCCACCTTAATATCGTTTGTTTTTGTATGAAATACTGGGTACGTGTGATATACGGAATATTCCATGAAGCATTTTCTATGGAATATTCCAATATTTCCTTTGTTACGAAATCCAATCTTTCGTACCATAATTTCTATTTTTTACCACCCACTCAAAATTGAAAACAAAACGTATCCAATCGACTCCCTAAGATATTATGTATCGGTAAAAAATAAAAGTAAAAAGCGGTAAACGTGTAGGTAATATATCGGTAGGAAACAAGTTAACCCGTCAATTTGTATAGGAAACAGTAAAGAGGGCGGTTGATAGAGAGAAGATACGCAATATGAAGTAAATTGGATCAGGAAATAAACGATATAAACACATCAACACGGTCTAGGGATATTTCATACTCAATTAAATAACTCGAAAAGTACTGGCCGCATTGGAATCTTTTATACACCGATTTGTTTGTAATTTATCTCAGACTAATTCCAAATTCAAATTTTTGAAAATTCTTTTGTTTCGGTGGCATAAAAATGTCTTGATGTATAGGAGAGGGAAATTTTCATTTGTGCGAAATTTAGAAAACAATACGAATTACGTTTAGTTACAGTTTTTTTTCATTTTTAAACGAAAGATAAAGTTAAAATTGAGTTATTGTAGCCATGCAACGCTGACATTTGACGAGGGCGGAGATGTTACGAGCTGTGGGAATGCTGGAAGCTGGATCTGTTCAGCGTAATGTTGCTGAGGCCATAGGGACCCATCAAAATGTAATTTCAAGATTGTGGACACGCTATCGTGCCACAGGTGAAGTAGCGGAGAGGCACCGGGGGCCAAGTCGCATCACTACCCCCAGACAAGACCGATTTTTGCAAATTACTGCGCGAGCACAACCAAATGCAACGGCGACTCAATTGGTCCAAAGGCTGCGAGTGGAACACCAAGTGCTTGTGAGTGACCAAACTGTAAGAAGACGACTGCATGAAAGCAATCTACGCTCTCGTAGACTACTCCGGGTCCCACCTTTACGGAGAGGCAATCGTGGACGACGATTAGAATGGGTTCGGAACCACGTGGACTGGGGCCGTGAGCAATGGTCCAATGTGCTGTTAACGGATGAATCCAGGTTCGGCTTCCATCCAGATTCACGAAGGACGCGTGTTTGGCGAGTTCCTGGACGATAGAGCCGTCTCCAGAACCCTCAGGAAGTTCACCCATACCAAGGAGGAACAATTATGGTTTGGGCAGGAATTCGTCTTGGAGGACGGACGGATCTCGTTTGGGTGCGGGGCAATATGACGGCTGAACGATACGTCCAACAGGTGCTGGGGCCCGTAATCTTGCCCCACAGAACACAAATGGGGCAAGATTTCCTGCTCATGCACGACAATGCCCGGGCACACACGGCGAGAACGGTAGCAGCTTGGTTACATACACATAATGTTAGGGTCTTAGACTGGCCTGCTCAATCTCCAGATCTAAATCCCATTGAGCATGCGTGGGATATGCTGCAAAGAAGAGCTCTGAAGGAAGTTCCTGAAAATCTGGCTACAGAAGATCAACTTTTTGCGCACCTCAGAAGGACATGGGACAATATTCCGCAGCAAGACATTGACAACCTTGTTCTGAGCATGCCGAATCGTTGCCGATGTGTTATGAACATCATGGGCGCTTTCTCAGACTACTAACTTCAAGTTTATAGACACAAATTAAATGATTTTTCTATTTTTTTTCAGTTTTTACTCACAAATTAAAATATCATTCATATACGGTTTCCGTCTATGCTTCATTTTTTTTCCATAAAATCCTGAAATTTTAATCTATACCTTAACCATTAATTAATAATATAATATAATAGTAGAATATTAAATAACGTATCTTTTAAATATATACATGTCATATAAATAATTAACAAATTGATAGTAATTCGCTTTTTTAAAAATATCCCTAGACCGTGTTGATGTGCTTATGTACCTATATACATATTTTAACAGCTACTGGAGTTTGAGTAATGGCAGCCACCATTGCTCAGTGGTATTTGCCCCAATCTACGAGTTTGTAGGTCGTGTCTTCAAACCCATTTTTAACCGACTTCAAAAAAGGAAGAGGTTATCAATTCGACTATATCTTTTTTATCTTTGTTCCTCATAACTTGCGACGGGTGAACCAATTTTCATGATTATTTTTTTACTTCAAAACTGGGGCTTCCCGTGTGGTCCCATTGTCACCATTTCAGGGTATGATGATTGGATCTTGGAGAAATCGAGGGCAACCCTCAAATTTTATTGGCTCACACATAGTTTTTCGCAAATCTTATGATGTAATTTAAGTACTTGCGTATGGAAATCATTATCTCATGTAGCTGAACTGATGATGGAAGGTACAACTCCTCTAGTTCGGCATCGACTGATTAAGTAAATTATGTTTGTGTTCGCATATCTCCGGAACTACAAGTCCGATTTAAGTAATTCTTTTGTTGTACTAGGTATCGTTCAACTTATGGAATACTGTAGTTTCATCAAAATCGGTTCAGTCGTTTTTGAGATAGCGAATGAATGAAAGAGATGTTAATGATGTTATCACCGGTGCTACGGATTACAAAATTCTAGTGCACATAATGTAAGAAAATGATGTGTTTGACAAGAATTGTGGTTGAACATTTAAACTTAAAAGAGTAAAATAAAAAAAAAATCTAAAAAAAATGTGACCGCCTTCAAAAACAACCACAAAAAAGGGCAAAAGAGACAATGAAATTAATAAAAAAAGTCACCGACTTCCGAAAGAAAAGTTTTGTAGGTTATTTTACCCTTTTTTGTGGTTGTTTTTGTCATTTTTTTTTTATTTTGTGTAATTTATTGCATCACCACTGCTCTCAAAAACGGTGAAGGAAAACATTGTTAAAAACTACTAACTAGAAAAAAAATGAAAGGCATGTGACATCTACCAACTCTTACTGGACCCGCATAGTGGATTATAGTCCAGTCCGTCTCACAGAGAAGAGGGCTGTGTCCCAGGACATAATAGGCTGATGATAATGATTGTATCACCTAGTTGAAATTCTTCCGAGTTGAAATGAGGACACCAAAGAGTAGAAAAGTCTAGTTCGTTCACCCGGTGGAATTGCAGTAACATTCGTCAAGTGTTAAAATGTCCACATGTCAAAATAACTTAATGTTACATTTCTATTTGTTAATTAATAGTTTATTTTATCTATCTAGTTATGTCCAACATCTTGAGAGCCAATCAAAATCGTTCAGAAATGCATCTTGCGTGCGCGCAGTCGTTTATGACGTCATTAATCTATCCAAGCATTGACAGTATCTCAGTCATTGACGTATTTACTATTATAGCTCAGAATAAGTTAATAAATAAATAATTTAAAGGATCCAATTGGGTTCTCATGGCTTTGATTGAAGATTATTAGTATGATTAGTTTTATGTTTGTAAAAGTGAGATAAAATCTTGCTCAATTCCTACATGTTGTGTTTTTTAGTGTCATAATTATTAAGGGTTTTTTGCCTATTTCGTAGTTTCTAAGTTATTGGTTCTGAGAACTAAGATTTTTGTCAGATTAACACATTTTACGACTCAGTGTTAGTTGATACCGTTTCAGAATGATCGTGGATCAAATCCAGATTGGATCCTACGAGTAGTATGGGACGGGCTCCTAGTAGGTACTCCTTTAGATTAGCGCGTTCAACGGGTTGTTGTTGGTTTTTGTTGGCCACAAAAATAATTCACCACGAAAAAACGTGTGTATAAATTAGCCAAAGGTTTTTTTTTTTTTTGGTTATTCTTCATTCGACCCATTTTGTTTTCCGCGCAGGGATACCAGGACAATTACCCAATACCCCTCATTATGTCCCAGTTTCACAAACTATAAGATATATAAACGTCACCATGAGACGTTAGAAATGGAATGAAGAATTCGCCGTGGCGGTTACGATCCTCGGTGGCTCGGTTGGAAATGAGCGTCGGATGTACTGAATCCGAAGGTCGCAGGTTCGAATCCTGTCCGCGGTTCGAATTTTTCTTTCCAAAGAAAATCTTTATAAGGCAGAGGTGAGTGGAAACGCCGGGCGTCCCCACGCTCTAGGAAGACCTACACTGACCTTATTGGTGAAGTGCTTCAGTATAAGGCCGGGTTCGTAGTACTCGTAATCGGCGTGCGTGCATGACCAGATGTATGAATCTGGATAAGGCGAAAGGAGTATATAAGGATCGTAAGGTGGCGCTCTGTAATTTATGCCTATAGCCCCGGGTCCTACCTTAGGGTCGCGGGACAAACGAATTACCGTGTCCCCGGACAGTAAATCGCTATTGAAGAACACCATGTATTCCGTCAGTACGAGTCTGACAGACCCCCCGCTCTGACATGGGTGGGAGGACTCATTTGATGATTTTACCAAACTAAAAAAAAAAAACCATGGGAAGACGCAATAGTTTATTTTGTATCTGCATAATAATTATGTAATCATGTCAGTCACTCAACGAGCAATGGAAAGAGCTATGCTCGGAGTTTCTTTGCGGGATAAAATCAGGAACATGGATATTCGGAGAAGAACCAGAGTCACCGACATAGCTCATAAAATTTGCAAGTTGAAGTGGCGATGGGGCAGGCCACATCGCTCGTAGAACTGACAACCGATGGGGAAGAAAAGGTGGCGACCACGGACCGGAAGACGCAGCGTAGGCAGGCCTCGCACTAGGTGGACCGACGACATCGTGAGGGTCGCGGGGAACGGATGGATGCAAGTGGCTAATTGTCGTTCGGCGTGGCGGTCTAAGGGGGAGGCCTATGTTCAGCAGTGGACGTCTTCCGGCTGATGATGATGATGATGATGTCAGTTTATGAAAAAACATGTGGCTCAACCATAAGCCAAAAACTCATGGTCGTAAATCATTTCCTGAAACAAATACTGAAAGTAGGTCAGTTAAAACTTATTTAATAATATTATCTACCGTTCGCCTTGGTCCAATTAAGTTACTACCGTTAACATCCATTAATTTTCTTCGGAACGTTGTCGGAAGATGTAAGACGTCCATCATGGAATATGGCGGTCCTTGAAGGTATTTTAATAATAATAATCATTTTATTGCAAGTAACAAGACTCATAGAGTTAGTAACAATATATACTTATAAACTATGTTAGTAAAATAATTACAGAGACAAAAACCAGACATACAATGCAAACATAAACAAATTACGACATCACTGCTGCAAGGTTACAGGCGCAGCCGAAATCTTGCAGCAGTGATTTATAAACACACAATCCAGCCTACTTGCTATCATAGACAGGATGCTGTTGGCGCTGCCCCGCACCCTACGGACCAAGGATGCACATCGCTTTCGCATAGTCGAGAAAAAGCAGTTTACGCGAGCTTCAGCGAACATCCCTGATGCGCTGCAGTATCGGGGCAACCCCATCAGCACCCTGAATGAATTATTATACTGGACGCGAAGGGCGCTGTATGATTTTTGAGTATATTGTACCCACAGTGCACAAGTGTAAAAAGACGTGCAATAGGCACTAAATATAGTGCACTTGACCTCTTTAGAGGCACGCCTGAACCTGCGGGCAATCATGTTAGCTCTCACACACAGCGCCCTCCGCTCCCTGTCAATATCCTCATCATCCTTGAGGCCAGTGGTCAATAAGTGACCCAGATATTTAAAGCGGTCTACCCTCACAAGTGTAGTACCGTCCAACTTAACTGGAGGTACCGCTTCTGGGTAATTTCCCCCGGCCCCAAAGACCATGACGACACTCTTTTTTACATTGTATGTCAGACCATGTATTCTGGCATATTGTTCGCAAGTGGCTACGAGTTTTTTAAGCCCGCAGATTGACGCGCTTAGCAGCACCATGTCATCCGCATAGCTAATGTTATTGCAACATACACCATCAATATGACATCCGACACGCATGCTGCTAAGCGCGCCAATCAGATCGTTCACGTATAGGTTGAAAAGCGTAGGGGAACACAATCCCCCCTGCCTCACCCCGCACTGCAACCCATACGGTCTAGACAGGGCACCGGCCCATCTCACACTATTGACTTGGTTTCCATACCAGTACTTTATTGTATTTATCACCTCTGATGGCAAGTTCACCTCTTCCATCTTCTGCCATAAAATGTCGTAGGAAACCAAGTCAAAAGCTTTGCTCAAATCCAGGAAACAAGCGTAAACTGGAGTGTGGCGATCCGTGTAGTACTTCACAGTGTGCTTCACACTCAATATAGCGCTGTCAGTGGATAATCCTGAACTAAAGCCAAACTGGTTATCGTGGATACGTATATGACTACTAAGTTGAGCATTTAGCACACTGTCAAACACTTTCGACATGATTGTGGCAAGAGATATTGGCCTATAATTGTTTTTATCGCCCAAGTCCCCAGTTTTATTTTTGACGATGGGCACCACTGTTGTTTTTATCATGTCACTTGGCATATAAGCATGACCCAAACAAAAAGTAAAAAGCATAGCCAGCACTCTCGGCAAATGCGGACCAGCAAATCTGAGATGCTCAATGCTGAGACCGTCATGACCAGGAGACTTTCCTCGACGCATCGCATTTATTATGTTCAAGAGCATTTTAGCAGTAATTTTAACTCCTAGTTCATTCCGTGGCTCAACATTGAGCATCGACCTAGATGAGCCTAATGGTGACTGCACACTGAAGTGATCTACAAAAAGGTCAGCTATATGTTTTGCATCGCTCACACCATCAACACAAACAGGGAGGCCAGGTTTGCCCTTTAACCTATTGGTATGCTTCCAAAAAGATCTAAAATCGTTTTTTAGATGCTGTGAAGCTAAAATGTCCATTTTGATTTGAGTCTCATGGTCTTGACACCACTTCAACCTAGACTTAAAAATTCTTCTAGCTTCACGCATTTCATCATAAATACGACCTGATGTCGGCATACCGTTATTGAGCCAGCATAAAAATTTGCACCTAGCCTCCCTATGTGCGCCGCTCACATGCATGTTCCAGCCCACGACTGCTCCTCGCTTTCTAGACCCACTCCTATGCGCTATAGTCTCGGTAGCCGACTCACATAAAACACTCACAATTTTACCATACATTTCATCAATTACACGAAAGTGGCGAGGGTCATTACAAGTCTGACCACTACACTCTCTGAAGTCATCTGGGAAGTCAATAAGTCGCAATTTATCATGACATTTTTTGTTATAAGCATGAATCTGTGCTTGACTTCTTTCTCCCCAGATCACCCTATTCACTTCCGTGCTGACATTTTGTTGCTGAACCGGAACAGAACTAAGGTCACACATAATAATTAACGGGAAGTGGTCCGACCACTGTACATCATATTTTACATAAGAATGCATGACAGTAGGCATAGCTGCCTCTGTGAGTAAACAATGGTCAAGCCACCTTTGCGATCCATGAGCATCACTAATAAAAGTGTAAGTATTAGAACTAAGACCCAACATCTCAGTGTCAATACATGTCCATTGTTGTTCAACACAAAAACTTGAGAGTTCTTTATAAAACAATTCCGTTGGGTGAGCATTAAAATCACCTAATACATAACAACATTCTAAATTACAACTGTCAATAATTGCACTCACCGAACTCAAACAGTCCGTAAACTCCGCCAAGTTAAGAACGTCATCAGTCGGCATATACACACTCACCACTACTATACATTTATTACTTAGCGCAATCTTCACAGCACAAACGCGTGGATTGTGACACTCGATAACCGACACATTTCTGAATATTGCTTTCCGCCATAGTATGGCCACACCACCGTAGGGCCTCCCGCGTATTAGTTTCGACGCTGAATCCATGCCCGACGTGCCCGTTGAACTGAACTCACAGCTAATAGTATCTAAAAAGGACTGCTCCTCAGACAGTAACCAGGTTTCTTGAAGCGCAATTATGTCTGTATTGCTGCACAAGTCTCTGATATAATCTACCGAACGTTTTACATTTTTACAATTAAATGTAGCTAACTTGCATGTCTTATTATCCATTGACTACCTTGTTTATTGAGCCGTCTCCAGTACAACTAGCTTGCGCTGCTGACTTCGGTTTAAAATGTACAAATTTCCGAAATATTATGCCCTGAGGCCATAACTTATCATCAAGGAATGTTTGTACTTTCGATTGTGACACAAAGAATTTGTAGGCACAGTGTTCTGACTGTCTTTTGGCGTTAATTTTATCTAATTTAACAGATACTTGAGTTTTCCTCATTATGTAATTCACTATATCAGCCTCTGTCACGCTTTTGTGTACGTTCGTTATAAAAATAGGAACATTCCTTTCCGCAGCTCGAAAGTTTTCAACAGAATCATGTGCAACTCCCATCATTCCCGTGAGACGGTTTTTCAAATTGTAACGCTTTTTCTTCTTGACTTCCGTCCAACCTTCATTACTAATTCGGTTTTTTTCGAACCTCTGTTTCACAACATCAGCCGCAGTTTGTTTACACTGTTCATTTAACAGCGGACCGGCAAACTGGTTTGTTATCTCTCGAGGAACGAACGGTGACGTCGGTAATGAGCGCGGACTATGATTACCGCTTTGACTCACTGTTGCCGTTTCGTGCAATATGCCGCCGGTATTGTTGATATCAGCTGACAAAGCGTTAACCTTATGTAAGCTTGACAAATACTTCTCATTTGATGATTCTGAGACAATTAAGCTCTCATTATGTTGAGTTCTAGATTGATTTGAGTCACTTTCATCCAACGTGCATGCACCTCTTCTCATATTTACGTTACGTTGGGTGGGTGGAGATTGGGACTTTGACTCAAGCAGTACACTTTTAAGGTCGTCTAATTGACTTACTGTTACACAAGTACTCTTTAAGTTCTTCACCTCCTCTTGAAGTATCACTATCTTTTTCAACAGATCAGAGACGTCCAGATGGTCAAAGGTAATTGGAGGTAGTTTCTCCAGATTACGAGCCACAAACACCGGCATCACATCACTGTCCATGACCTTAAACACACTAATTATATCGTACATAGTACGATCTTCTTTGCCTTGCCCTTTGCGTGTAGGTTTACGTTTTAAATCACTTGGAATAGATTCAAATAATAACGACTTCGACTTTTTGATTTGTTCACTGTCAAACGACGACACACATATTTTAACTAAACTCTCTTCATCGACGAGCGATAGCTTATTTTGTACGTAAGCCAACAATTCATCAATCACGATGTTACAAGACAGACATTTCAATGTATCCGTCATTGTCTTTATTTGCAAAACACTTATTGCCCGGTAATCGTAAACACGCACGTCTCCTACGGATGCGCGCGCGCGACTCAAGACCTTTATTTAATCTGTATTGCTATTCTATAACATTCGAGAGCTAAGTTCACCAAAAGAACTCATTTGTTTTAAAGTCGTTTCAGGTTGTCTACTTTCTAAGTCCGTTAACGAAAACACGGAAACGGATAAAAATGTACGAACGTAACTAACTTCGAAAGCAAATTGCGGACGTATAATATAGCCACGACTGAAGTCGTTTTGACGCGGCACGCGTTGTCTGTGTCATTAGGTACATCAAATTGCATTAAAAATGTAGTACCACAAAGGGCTTTATGCCTTTTGTACCAGGTGCCATCCGCCATTTTGATTTTTTGAGGCGTTTCCGAGTTCTGAGCTGTCAAACAGGTACAAGTAGCTACTTGTAATGTTTGACAGTTCAGAACTCGGAAACGTGACGTTTTACGAGGTTTTGCCTCTTACATTTTATGTTTGTATTGATATGATCTATCGATCTATGAATGTTTCAGACGTCAGTGCCAAAACACCAAAAACCTGGTACACTCCATGTTCAAACCCCTTTCCGCAGATCAGAAGTGGTGGCGCGGACTCTAAGGTGCTATATTTTTTTAGTTTTTTTTTAAACTTTGCCCCACTCTAGGAATTTCTCCAATGTCGTGGGTGCGTTTAAAAACAGAAACTCACATACACAAACACCCAGACCCGGAACAACTACTTGTAGGTCGTGCAAATATTTGCTCCGTGCGAGAATCGAACCCGCAACACGCTGCGCAGCAGTCCAATCGCTCAGCCACTACGCTAACCATATATCGTCAAATCTGTCAAATCGTAACATCATTCATTCTATTATCGGACTCTTTGTCCAAGCGACTGTCACTAAGACCGAAACTGTGCCGAAACCACGGGATTCGTGCTTAGAGATTAGACCCCCAGATTTTGTCTTCTAAACACTACGTTCGAAATTCGAACAGTATCTCGTTGACAATTCGAAATTATTTATTTGTAAACTTTACAGAATTACAAAACAGCGCCCTTAGCAAAGTTACAATCCTGCCGGGGTCGTGGGACTGTCGTATCAGATAACCGTGACCCCGGAACAAAAAGGGCTATTAAAGGATTACCGTGGATTTTAGTCAGTACAAGTCTGACAGTCGCCCCCGTCCCGCCCTGGGTGGAGGACTCATTTGATGATTTTACCACTAGGTACCTATATAAAAAAAAACAAGTTTCAAACTGTAAACGCTCAGTAGACTCTAAGGACGACACAATTGGCACAGCGTGCCGCAGTTTCGATTCCCGCACTTAGCGAATATCCTGTATGATCCCGTAGTTGTTCTCGATCTGGGTGTTTGTGTATACCTATGAGTTTCTATGTTTGTAATCGCACCCACGACACAGGACTAATTACTAGTGTGGGGAAACGTTTTTTTTTTTGTTAATAAAAATGACCAGACATACGATCAAACACTTGTTCGCGATACTATCGCATTATGTAAATACTCCACTGCGACGCGACGACAGCCACAATAGAATGAGTTTTTATATAATTATTGTATGAATGTATTCGAGAATAAATTGTAAAAATGAATAATTCAGCGTTCTCCTTCTTAAGAAAATAGCCTGGATGATATTTGACGTTTAATTTTAATATTTCTTCCCGTTTTTAGGGGGGTTGCAAACGAGTTGTCGACGATGGTCTGTTGCCGATATGTTTTGTCGCGGGGAAAAACGAAGCCCCTTCATACTCGTACACAGCGCAAGTCTCCGATATCCATAGAAGTTCATACGCAGGCACGCATCAATGGATACCAAAGTCGTAAGATATCGGAGACTTGCGTCGCCTAGTGTACGAAGGAGATGATCGTTGGTTTAAAGATCGAAAACTCGAGTGCTGAATAGGGTTTTGGTAATTAGTGCGGGGTTACGTTCTCATTTCGGGACTGTTTGACAGGTAATCGGGACCCTGAAACGTAAAAGAAACTTGAGAAAACTCGGTGGATTTATGTCGGTACGAGTCTGATGGTCTCTTCCGCTCCTCGGTTTCGGGTAAAGTGTTATTAGGTGTTTCCCTGTGGAATTAACTTTACATCACGTCTGTAAATCCCGTAGGGTTAGGCGTTTCGTCATAGTAAAACTCACATTAAGCCAGTTATGTTTAGGCATGCGGGCAGCGAGTAAAGGGCAACTCGCTGCCCGACCATGGACCATGCCCGGGTCGACGGCGCGTTGTGTCCCACGCGCGCCTCAATCCGTCATCATAATGACGGGGCCCCCCTCTCAGAGGGCCAAAGCCTGCCGGGGTCGCGGGATTATTTCCTTACCGTGACCCCGGAACATAACAGGCTACTGAAGGACACCGTGGATTTTAGTCAGTAGAAGTCTGACAGTCCCTCCCGCCCTGCCCGGGGTTGGAGGACTCATTTGATGATTTTGCCACGTAAAAAAAAAAAAAAGCCAGCTACGTTTAAGCCCTTGTAATCTGGTCTATTGCCATCAACTGGGCACAGTCCGACCTGGAAATCAAACCCAAGACCTTTTGCTCCGTAGTCCCGCTTGCAAATACTAGACCAACAACGAAAATCCAATTTCTTTTCACCGACATTATCGCTGATAGAATATCAGTTTTTCTTTGGCCCGTTATCCTTCACAAAACATGAACACAATATGCCTCATAAAATTGTTAAACGACAAATCGTATGTCGTCCGCAAGTTGGTTGTTTGTCGCCAGCCTTATCTTTAGTTTGCAGCAGACGCTCATATTTTGAAGTAGTTTCGTGAATTTTCTCTTGTAATTAAGTAGACTGTAGACTCAGTTCTCATTTACCTATGAATAAAATATGGCGCGCATGAATCTCTTCACTTAATCTTGCTACAAAGATAGTCTTAGATGAGTCAAACATGCGACTGTCTTTGCTTGCAGGTCATAACAAATTCATCATGCATTTTATGTTAGCCCAACTAAGCCACTGAGATCTGTTCGGGTGCAGACAGGGATAATACCGTACTTTATAAAAAAAACGGAAAAAAACTGTTAAACGAAAACAAAAAATAATGCTAAAAGGTTACCGCCACTTGATGGAAAAAAATCCTTATTGGTACAGAAGGGCACTTCTCCAATTTTCCATACAATAAACGCAGTAAATATTTCAAGTACCTACGCTGTAAAATTAAATAAAATACAGAAATCTTGTTATAAGGCCGGTGAAATATGGCTCAAAAATGTAAATAAAATATTTAAAAAATTGTCTGTTGAAGAGTTTATTGTCAGTTTTAATATGCTTTCTTTGAGGGTTATTAAAAAGTTTGAATAAATGTAGGTACAATCGACAAAGTGAAATCATGACCCATTTTGACAATAAATCGTTTAAATCCGTCAAATTGACAAAGACCAAAGTCGTTACCATGGATACGTATGTTTACGCGAATGTGGACCTAATTGTATTTGAATGCCTGCCTTTGCTTATGGTGGGTCATATTCCACTTTGTCGATTGTACATTAATTTTCGCTAAGGGCAATCCTATTGGATATCCGATCCTTCAGGAATACTTTGGAGTTAAAAATATGTACCGAGCGAGCTATAAAATATCACAGCAGAAACGTAATTTATAAAATTTCCCCCTCATTACTTTTTTACGACACAAAATCAAAACCTGGGAGTCAATTCTCGATTTTCGCCATTTATCTATCGAGTTCGAGATTGTAAGTCTATCTCTATGTCTATCAAAAATATCTCTATCTCTACCAAAAAATGTCGAATTGAGCAGAAATCCGTATTCTCAGTCAAAATAGAAATAAATGTCACGAAAATGTCGAGTCGAGTGAACATAATGTTACCATTATGAAGAATCGCACGTTCCGTTTTAGGTAGCTATAAGTGAATGAATGATTTTGTTTTAAAACGCTGACTAAATCGAATTATTTAAGTATAAAACGAAACGTTTAGCGTAAAAATAATCAGTTTGACAGTTGATTGTCTGTCAGTGTAATAATTTGCGTCTTTTGTTATGTTTACATGGACTCTGTGTTTATAAATCATTAGTGGGCTGTGCTGTTTTACATTTTTCATGATTTTTATTTTAACATGGAGGGAAATTATTTTAATGACTTCTGTTTCGCTCAAATCGAGGAGCTCGTGGCTAAATAATTACAGCCGCACAGGCCGATCTTCCGGGTTAAGCCGCGCTTGCCGAGGTTGGTCTGTGGATGGGTGACCATCTGTCATAGCGAGTTTCCTCCGTGCCTCGGAAAGCACGTAAAGCCGTTGGTCCCGGCTGTCATTTGTAGGTCTTTGACAGTCGTTACTGTTAGTCAGAAGCTCTAAAGTCTGACAACCAGTCTTACCATGGGGTATCGTATTTCCCAGTTACTGGGTTGTGGAGGTCCGACAGGCAGTCGCTTCATGTAAAATACTGATATTCAGCTGCATCTGGTTCGACTGGAAGCCGACCCCAGTATAGTTGGGAAAAGGCTAGGCAGATGATGATGATGTTTCGCTCAAATCGTAAAAATCGACGGCGGGACAAGTGCGCTGTTGTCGCCGTGTATTGGCCAGTTGCTCGCCACTTTCCAATAACTCCGAGATAAAAAATGCTAATAAACTCGTCCATCTTTCAGTGGTTTCAAGTCCAATCGTGGGTACACAAATTAGGTACAAAGTTTTTTATTTGCGCGAAGGTTGTCGTTTCAAGAGAACACAATACAAAAATCAAGAGTATAAATCGAATTTCTAGTAAGTATGAGATGCCAAGCCGTATTTTATTTAAAGAAAATAAAACACAGTGTACAATCCAAAACTCAACGAATTCACTCAGAAATGACGTATCTCTACAATCGACATTACATCTCTACTGCTCAGAAGCACTCGAGATGAACTCTAACGTTAGCCTTCGACAAATGTCGAATTCGACACCCCCAGAATAGCAACTTTTAAAATTTGTCGAAAAAATGACGTCATTAGAAATTTTTGTCGAGTTCGACACCATCTGTAAAGCCGAGAATTGGCCCCCTGATCCATATTGCAACGTTAAAATATTTTAAAGAACAGTAAACCGTCAAAACTCCTTCCTTATAATCATGGAAATGCAGTTAAAATACACGATAAAAGTTTATCATCTCATGATATACCTCAGTAAGGTACACATAGCGTTTCTTACACCGCAGAGAACCTCTCATTAGATATCCAAAACCAGCATAAAAATACCTCTAAAACACACAACATTCCACAGCTTGATATCTCACCTAACACTGGCCGTTGTAAAACAATAACCAGTTTGTCACGACCCCTGGTTTTTCTTGCCTTTATTTGCAAAGTGAGGTTATGTTAGGGTTCAAAGGATATTGGCTCTAAATAAAACGATATCCATGATCGAGCGTTTAATTTATATCCGTTGTAAAACACGAATAATATTGCTTTGGTATTGACAAGAGATATGAGTTTTCGTAACCCTTGTTTTATAGAACACAGAGTAGCAGAATAAATCTAAAATCCGTTCAAAAATGCAGTGTGACAATTTTTATTCGGCATTTTACTGTTAGGCTGTGTCATGTCGTAGGGTTGGGAATCACGCGAGCAAGTAATTTGAGAAAAATA
Source organism: Agrotis clavis (assembly GCA_954870645.1). Taxonomy (NCBI): domain Eukaryota; kingdom Metazoa; phylum Arthropoda; class Insecta; order Lepidoptera; family Noctuidae; genus Agrotis; species Agrotis clavis. The sequence goes on from OX940942.1 coordinate 6,336,971, forward strand.
TATCGATACTAGTCGAGTTAGATTACCTAGAATAACGGATGGAAGAAATAATTGGTCTGAACGTGTCGTAAATAACAATGAAATATGGCTCTGTTTTACAGTAACAAACGCGAAACAAGAGTTATTTGAACGTTATATTGGGTTTTTGTTTGTTTTTATTGTGTTTCCTGCAATAAAAAGTTAATTGACGTAAAATACAATGAACTTTTTGGTAGTTTGATCTATCTACGTGTTCTGTTGGTATATACTAAAAGACGAAACAACAAATCATTATATTATAAAGGTGCAGAGGCCTTACCACGAGCTCTAAACGCGATCCAGTTTAGGCTGTGGGAAAGAGACAGAGCTATACAAGTCCTCTAGCGCCATCTCATTCCCACAGCCTAAACTGGATAGCGATACGAGTTCATGGTAGGCGGTAGTTATGAACATCTCATCACAAATGATAAAACGTCACTGTGTTAAAATTGTAGGGAAGAATTTTGTCATTTATATGTATAACTAGCTGTGCCCGCGACTTTGTTCGCGTGGATGTCGGAACTTAACAATGTATTTTTTATAAAATTGACAAAGTTTCATACAAACTTTCATGAACTATTTTATCTCCTTGGGGGTAGAATTGATCAAAATCCTTTCTTAGCGGATGCCTACGTCATAACATCTACCTGCATGCCTAATTTCAGCCCGATCCGTCCAGTGGTTTGGGCTGTGCGTTGATATATCACTATGATGATCATCACCTTTGAGTTATAAATATTTAGATAGATAGATTATGATGGTTCACTTTGTGTAATTTATTTCATAACCACTGCTCTCAACTCTTACAACGTTATGTGACACTACCGAGGTTTTATCCTGCTCGGTGGATTACAACCCACTCAGGGGATTGGACTGTAATTCCTGAGAGAAAGACGGGCCGATACACTTTTTAATGTTATGAAGCTGAAGAGCTTGTTTGTTTTGTTGAACGCGCTAATCTCAGGAACTACTAGTCAGAATTGAAAAAATATGTTTTTGTTGGATAGTCCATTTGTCGATAGGCTTTAATATCACGATACCAGCAATAGCAACTAAAAAGCGGGGGTGAAATCATGGGAAACAGCTAGTGCATTTGGGTGGATCTCCAAAACGGGCGTATTCGTGTGATCGCTCTGGTGCTTTTCAGATATTGATATTTAACGGTAATTATGTATCTCATTAAAAAGCATGATATTCAAATAGTATATTTTTACTTTTGGCCTTCAAATTACACTAACAGTTATGGAAATATTGAAGTTCAAAAAAACCAGACCGCGACCAGAGCAATCATAATTGGTGCCAGAGCGATCATAAATGGTCAAACCAATTTTAAAAAAAAAGAATATTGATAAAAAATTATTAGTTTTGGCGTTTTTAGTCATATTCAGTTGGTATACGTGTAACAAGATAACATGTAAGTGATACCTTTTCTTACGGAAGTCGGTGGCTTTGTTTTTTATTTCACTGACTTTGGCCATCCGACTTCCGAAAGAAAAGTTATTTTATACTTTTTTGTGTTTGGTTTTCAAGTCGGTCCTTTTTTTTCAAAAAGCTTTTTTTTTATTTTTCCCTTTTAGTTTAGATATTCAATTAAATCGGTGTCTTTGAAAACCTACAATACAAGTCAGCAAAAAAATGGATGTATGTGGGTAATGTCACAAGATATCCATTAGTTTTATATATTAAAATCGTTCATCATCATCATCTCAGCCATAGGACGTCCACTGCTGAACATAGGCCTCCCCTTTTGATCTCCACATATACCGGTTGGAAGCGACCTGCATCCAGCGTCTTCCGGCGACCTTAATAAGGTCGTCTGTCCACCTTGCTGGTGGACGTCCTACGCTGCGCTTGCTAGTCCGTGGTCTCCACTCTAATACTTTTCGACCCCATCGGCCATCTGCTCTGCGAGCAATATGGTCTGCCCATTCCCACTTCAGCTTGCCAATCCGGTGGGCTATATCGGTGACTTTAGTTCGTCTACGGATCTCCTCATATCGGATTCGATCACGTAGAGAAACACCTAGCATAGCCCTCTCCATAGCTCGTTAAGCGACTTTGAGCTTTGAGATGAGGCCGATAGTGAAAGACCACGTTTCGGTGCCGTAACTCATCACTAACAAACATTGGTAACACACATTGGTTGAAGACTTTCGTCTTGAGGCACTGAGGTATATCGGACGAAAAGACATTGCGTAGTTTCCCGAACGCTGCCCAACCGAGTTGGATTCGGAGGGTTGACCTCTTTCTCGAAGTTGGACCTACCTAAGTGGACTGCTTGTCCTAAGTAGATATATGAGTCAACAACTTCGAGTAGCGAGTTTCCAACAGAGACTGGGGTGGGCACAACATTGGCATTTGACATAATTTTCGTCTTGTCCATGTTCATTTTCAAGCCCAACCGTTGTGAAACTCGGTCGAGGCCATCGAGCATCATGCTGAGTTCCTCCATCGACTTTGCCATGACTACGATGTCGTCGGCAAACCGAAGGTGAGTGATGATTCGCCGTTGATGTTGATGCCAAGTCCTTGCCATTCCAGGAGCTTGAAGGCGTCTTCCATTGCGGCAGTAAACAGTTTCGGGGAGATAACGTCCCCCTGTCTTACGCCTCTTCTCAATGGAATCGCCTTCGTGCTCTGCTCCTGTACTCGGACCGACATGGTGGCGTTATTATACAACAAGCACTTCAACACCTCGATGTACCGATGGTTAATACGGCATCGCTGGAGTGACTCAAGTACCGCCCATGTTTCCACCGAATCGAAGGCTTTCTCATAGTCCACAAACGCTAAGCATAATGGCTAGTTATGCTCTTCGATCTTCTGTATAACTTGCCGCAGCGTATGGATGTGGTCTATGGTACTATAGCCTCTTCGGAAACCGGCTTGTTCGGGAGGCTGGAAGTCATCAAGTCTGTGTTCGAGACGGTTCGTGTAATTATAATTATATTAAAACCGTTCCCAGAATAAAACTAACACTTTTCTGAAAACCGCATCAAAATCGGTTCAGCCAAACGCGAGATAATCGCGGACAAACATTCATACACACATACAGGCCGAACTGCGAATCTCCTTTTTTTTAAGATGGTTAAATAGTTTTATAACGTACAATTAATGCAAAATATCATTGCTCTGGTCTTTTTGGACAGAGCAATCACAGCCATATCGATCAGAAAAAGTCACAAAATCATGAATATAGCCGAATTTAAAAGCAGTAGAAATATATATATTTATGTAGAAAAATGTAGAAATATATAATTACGTGTCATAAAAACCATCATAAAGATCACCCAATTCACCTAATAAACAAATTTACAAGCTTAATATTTAATTTGAATAACGTGCCATATCAATCATAAAAATTCGAGAACCAAATCCAGAGTAATCATAAACTTGCCTTCTTGAACTTACCTTCGCGGATACGTGGCACAAAGGTATCTTCCTCAACGGTTAGACCACTGCTGGTGCTACCCAGCGAGAGTGGAATAGAGTGTCTATAACGCGTAACTAGGCATGAGCGCGATGTTTTACCTCAGCGCAGAGCGATGAGATAAAATGCCCGGACACGAATTTAAATTCAAATTGTGGCAAAAGTATTCATAATAAAACTACAAGTATTTTATAACAATGAAGATTAACTATTTCTTATGTAATCTAAATAAGTTGTTTTATATGCAGCTTCTCATTTAAAAAATAAAGAATATTTTTTTCATTCAATCGGGAGTGAGGACAACCCAGAGCGATCAGGATTTTAGGGTTTAATATTTTTTCTTAAATATTTTAAATAAACTTATTCATAATATTAGCCTTGTACCAGGTAGATTAGACACTGAACTGCATATAAAAAAATATTTTGAAAACGTTTTTCAATTTTAAAATGGGTTTAATCAGTCCGACACGATAAAAAATGCCTCTGGAGATCGACCCATTTATTTGTTATGTTAACTTATATGTAAGTATAACTTTTAAAACTGTTATTATTCTGCTTATTATTCGAAGAAAATCACGGTTTTAATCAAGAAATTATTCAGCACAATCCAAATAAAATTTTTCAAACCAATTCTAAACAAACCACATCCTCATTTCGCACACAATATCGATATCTAAAGCGAACGACCCAATAATCGTTTCCCCGCACTACTCGTAACTTGTCGTACCGTATAATTCGGCACTACGCTATCATCCACTCACGACATAACTGCTCGAATGACATCGTTCTATCGATTTTGCTTCATACTTGTTTATGGTTAAGACTTGCAACTTTTATTTTTACTTGGTTAAATCATAAAATGAGTCCTCCCACCCAGGGCAGGGCGGGAGGGACTGTCAGACTCGTACTGACTAAATTCCACGGTGTCCTCCAATAGCCCCTTACGTTCCAGGGTAACGGTAATTTGATAAATCCCGCGACCCCGGCAGGTCCCGTCATTTTGCTGACACTCTTTGAGACGCGGTGGAACAAAACGTGCCGTCGACCCGGGCTTGGTCCATGGTCGGACAGCGAGTCGCCCATTACTCGCCGCCCGCATGCCCGCGCCTACGGTGGCCGGAGATCGTCTTGCGACGTCCGTCGCCGCGGACGTCTACCACTGAAGACTTGCAAGTTGGAGAGGTAGTAGAGCAGATTGTGGCATGGTGAAATTATTGGATGAATCATAATTTGGGTGTTAAAGTCATCAAATCCTCCTCCCACTCTCTTCTAAGGGTTTGTCAGACTCATATCATCTTACTTAAAAAGAACTGTTAGCTGTAAAACGACATTTGACGTTTATATAAGGGTCGTTTTGCAATTAAACTTTTTTAGACAAGTGTTCAACAGATGTTGAATTTTTGTGGTACGGCGTACTTACTAAAAGTCCACCCTGTGCTTTCGATTTCATTTCAGAGTGTTCTTTTACTCTATACAAGAGTCGAATCCAGAAATTCATACTCAGTAGTCGCGGATTCTGCAAGCGTTCTCCGACAGTCGTTTCTCCTTTGGACTGATCACCGACAGGACGTTACGTTTAAGAGAGATTCGTCGATATAACGTTTCACCTATGGATGTTTCGCCGACAGAATGGTTCACATTTGTTTGTTTCGTCGACAGGACAATTCAACTATGGAATATTCACCGTCAGACCGTTTTGTCTACGATTGTTTCGACCTGCTATTCTAGCTTGCCACAAAGACATGGAGATAGAAAATGTTTTAATGTAACGGGTGCGTCTCATTTCTTATAAACTTATTTGATATATTTTCATTTCAATAACGTTCACATGATATAATCAACGTGAGATATACCAACGGTTGATATAATTTCTTTACACATAGTGTTTGTGTTACTCTAAAACTCATTTCATATAATTTTATTTGATATATTATAACGTTTATTTAAGCGAAGATCATTACATATAACGTTTGAAACATATAATTTAACGTTTAAACATTTTATTTGATGACTTTGGCTTATCCCTTGGACTTTGATTGTTTGTCTTCACGATTGCTATTGTTATTAGAAAAAAGTATCCAAGAGCGAGCGAAGCGAGCTCGAGACTTGGGACACCCCGACACGGACAGGTTAGGTTCGAAGGGGATGGCGGGGTCTGAAAGACCCTGCCATCCCCTTCGTGTTAGGTTACTTTAAACCTTGCACCCAGAAATAGGAGCCCCGCGAAGCGGGGCTCCGTCGAGCCAGCATGACAGGTAGTAATCAGTTATTTGACCTAGGATGCAAGAGCGAGCGAAGCGAGCTCGGGAGTTGAGGCACCCCGACACGGACAGGTTAGGTTCGAAGGGGATGGCGGGGTCTGAAAGACCCCGCTTTCCCCTTCGTGTTAGGTTACTTTAAACCCTGTACGCAGAAATAGGAGCCCCGCGAAGCGGGGCTCCGTCCAACATTCATGGCAGGTGGTACTATTACTAGGCACATCAGTGTTAAATTACTTTCCAGGAAGAAAAAAAAATAGAGCAAATAAGTTTTATGTCTTTTGAGTGGTATACAAAACGAATTTATATTCATTGATTGTTAAGCCCGGTTTCCACCGCGAGCGGAACGGACACATTAATGACTCCTTTAAACTCGCAAGCGCAAACTGCATACTTGTATTTCCACCAACAACTCGTTTTTGCGTTCCCAGAGCGAGCTCATTTTTACTCTTTTCACCCGCTGGGTCATTAATGTGCCCGCTCCGCTTGCAGTGGAAACCGGGCTTTATGCTTAAAGAAATTAGTCATAATAAAATTATGTCAATCGTTTATTATATTAACAGATCGTTATATCAAATAAAATTATATATTCAGTCGTTATCTCTTGTAAATTTTAGAGATTTTGTAGTTATATCATATATTACTTACCCTAATGTAACACCGTCTGTAGGTAGATACTTTTAATTAATAGTATTTATCTATTACCAACAAATAAAGGGGAAATATAAAAACAAAAGATTATAGAAGTGTTTTTATTTATTCATGTTATAAAATGAGCTAACTACAACTGAGTATACATTGTTTAGACCAATTTTACCACATCTATAGTACCTAAAAAAGTACCCACAAAAGTTTTTTCAGACGGTGTTACATTAAAACAGTTTCTATTTCCTTTGTAGCAAGCTAGAATAGCATGTCGAAACAATCGTAGACAAAACGGTCTGACGGTGAATATTCCATAGTTGAATTGTCCTGTCGACGAAACAAACAAATGTGAACCATTCTGTCGGCGAAACATCCATAGGTGAAAAGTTATATCGACGAATCTCTCTTAAACGTAACGTCCTGTCGGTGATCAGTCCAAAGGAGAAACGACTGTCGGAGAACGCTTGCAGAATCGTAGTCGCGCTTGCGACCACTACACCAACTATGTAAAAAGAGGGTTATTATAAATTATCCAATCTCCACCCAATGGGTGCCGGGAGATGGACGGCGCCCCCGAGGCCGGCCCAGAGAAAGAGATGGCGAGACGATCTAGACGCTCACCATGAGAGCTGGTTCGAAGCGGCCCAGGAAAACAGTTCCTGGAAGGAATTGGGGGAGGCCTTTGCTCAGCAGTGGGCTATTATAAAAAGGCTACAATTTAAATGCTCAACAATAATTCTTTTTGTATACCAAAATGGATAAATGGTCACCAAATCTAAGCCCCTTCGTACTCAACGCGACGCAAGTCTGAAGTTCGGTTTGGTTAGGTTCCTTTAAGCCTTGCACACAGAAATAGAAGCCCCGCGAAGCGGGGCTTCGTCGACACTGCTTAGGTCGACAAAATAGGTTAATTTCTACAATACTTTATGACACACAATTTGGTGACCATTTATCCATTCTGGTAGAAATATGGAATTTTAGGTTTTAAAATAGTTACTTTTCTGGTATGCGTTTAAACATAAGCCTTAAAAAAATATATCCAATGTTAAATCAACTACCATTATACTTCAAAGTTAGTCAAAAAAAAAAACGATTTTTTCTTTTTTTTTTACTTAATGATAGGTTCACGTTTGACAACTATATCGCCTGATGGTAAACGAAGATGTGGTTGACGGTGAAGCACGCTTACCCAGAAGTAACCTGTTCACTCATGACTTGAAGACCCCAAGGTTATAGCTGTCGGGAAATACAGATCCACTCCTTAGCTGTGCGTACAACAAAGGTATTGGCAAAACGCTTTGTACGTTCCGGAGGGATGTCCACCATAATTATATCGATGGCGCTACTTGATTCCGCCTGGCCCTTTCCATCATCGGACTACAAGACGTACCTTCGGAAATCGTACGTCTTGTAGTTCGATAATGGTAAGGGCCAGGCGGAATCAAGTAGTGCAGTTCGATCGCACACTCTCCCATAACTTATCTCACATAAAACCGAGAAAACTAACTGTAATCTTTCTTCCGACTACCCTTCGATGTTTGTCGCATAATTCGGTACTAAGCTACTGCCGAGTACCGATTTCTCGTATCGATTCTCGACATCGAGATAACTACCGATGTTAGGTTATCTTTATCGCCGCTTTCCTTTTGAACCGAGCCAACGAATATCGATGGAAATAGGGAGAAGTAGTTTTCCTTTTATCCTGAAGGTTATTTTGATAGTACTGATGCTTGAGCTCTTTAGCATAATAGCTATTAACATATTTTCAGTTATGTTAAGCTAAACGTTGCCTATTTAGGTAATGGCTGATGTAAATAGATTAGAATAACCAATATCTTTTTTTCATCTTTCCTTTCAGGGCGACTTGTTTGATTAGCAGTTAATCAAAGTGTTTATTAAATTACTATACAATTTTTAATAAATGGTAACGGCCCGTTTCGACTTTGGTCTAAACCAGGGGTGTCAAACTCAATTTTGCAGAGGGCCATTTAAAAGATTAAGAAAGTGTAGGCGGGCCAGGTTCAAATTAAAAACTAAAACATACTGAATTATTTTAACACCTTTATTTATTTAGAGTTGTTACAAATCATACCAAAAGTAAGAAAGAGGGTTAATTTGAGCTCGAGGATCCGGATACCTGACTTCTCTTGTTTTTGATTATCTCATTGATGTCAGGTATATTGGTGGTATATAGTTATTATAAGAATTGATTGGAGATGTTCATTCAATTTCTACTCTTGAAATTACTTTTAAGTGGCATCGAGTGCAGTCTAAAATCTCTAAAGAACAAGATTCATTTATTAGTGATATATTGTGATCGCGGGCCGTACCTATCGAAATGGCCCGAGGGCCGGATTCGGCACGCGGGCCGTATCTTTGACATGATTGGTCTAAACGATGAGCGGTGTGGGCAGCGCGACAGAGCGTTGTGTACTCCACGTACCCACAGCACATATTACCCACAGTAGCGATTGGCGGCAGTTTCCAAACTCGCCACTCTGTCCGCTGTCAGAACCGCTCTTTGTCGTGGCGTCACACTCATATCTTTGTAATTTTTGTTATCACCGCGCGCCACTGTAGCAAGTCGTTCAGAGAAAACCACGCGCGTTTTCGCCACTGGCGGCACCTTGTGGCGTGTGTCAAACATTCCTGTACATTTTATCTTACGCCCCCGCCCCTAGTAAACAACATCTAAAATTCGAAGTCTAAAGGACTTTACCCATGGCGCGATTCGACCGATTACAACTACAAGTGAAAATCAACCTTGCTGCGAAGAATTAATAATGATGCAATTCGATTGACTTGACGTCGTCGTGGCGTTCGTGTTTTGTTTTTCATTTACCCGTAGATATTGTTACATATTGCTTTATGTCATATGTTGTAGTGGTAAGGTTGATTTTCACTTGTAGTTGGATCCTTCGAATTAGCGTCGCATCGCGCCATGTGTAAAGTCCCTTAGTCTTTTTTTCAAGCTTAAGGTGATTGTGTCGACGTTGCCCACGAAATTCAAATTTTCTTACGTTTTTTGCAATTTGCAGGCCAGTGACGCCATCTAAGTTAGATTTCGGAGATTTTAACAAGATGCAGCTTTTCTATGATAGAGCTGGTGGAGCGAATGTTTTGATAATTTTTATATTTAAAATTATACTTGTTATTACCGCAATTCATATTTTGATAAAGTTACAACATGTCACTGGCCTGCAAATTGCAAAAAACGAAAGAAAATTTGAATTTCGCTGGCTGGTTGGAGCATTCCCCTTAAATGATTATGCTATCATTGTAACAGAAATTAAGGTTTTAACTGCTATGGTAATAAAAGTAATACCTCCTCTAAGACGCTTCCGTAGTCTTTTTATATAACGTGATCCCTATTATCATTAGGTACATAAATGAGCCTCTTCTTGTAAGGTTCATTGTACGTAATGTCCTCTTATAAGAAAATAATATACCGGAAAAATTGTAAATATTCTATTGATTGTATCTAAAGATTTTGGTAATTTATTTTTCTTGGAATGTCCAGGAAAATTATTAGCTTTGCTAACGAGTTCGCTCAGGTTGAAGTTGAATTATTATATTATCCCTCGGGAAAGAAATATTGGGATAAAAGATTCTAGAAGTTAATCTAAGTTATAACTTGTAAATTACCTATAGAGTCGCGGGACCCTTTTAAAAGACCCTGGAATGCAAAAGGCAGCTGAAGGAACAGATTAGTTTTTATTCAGCCATGTCTGACAGTACTTTTCCTCCCAGATCGGGAGGACACATTAATTTTGATGAATTTTCTAACAAAAAATTTATCTTCTTTTGAGCATACAAAAGAAGATATTTTTTTTTTAAAATCCGTTCAGCCATTTTTGCTTGATAGAGTAACTTTCAACATTATTTTTAGTATATGCGAAACCTTAATTTAGTTTGTTAAGTATCAGTAACGGAATTGATTGCAATAATTTTATCATCAGTTAATTAAAATACAATTAAGTCCGTAGTTTAGATTGTCCTGATACCGGTGGGCTAACATTCTTTATATTATTAATTATTTTAAACGCATTAACGCATGCGACGCGCATCGTAAAGATGATTTTTTGAGGAAAGAAAAATTAGATATCTAATTTTTCTTTCCTCAAAAAATCATCTTTATTCTTTATATTTTTATGTAATAAATGACTAAAATAAATACATAAATAATTATGTTCATTCAATTCAGTGATTAAATAACACATACACACACACATACACACATGGCGCTATCAGAATAATTATAAAACAGATTATTTTGGCAGTATGTGAATGAAGGCATGATACGATCTAATGTATGGAGGTTTAAAAATGTTGGCATTATGCTACCAATTACAGGGAAAGCGAAAACATCAGAATTTTAGTCATATTGAGAAGTAGACACAATGCGACGAAACCATATAACTAAGTATGCCATTGTTTCTTAAGATCTCTTTAAATTTTTAGCTTTTTAAAACTCCTTTTCCAATGTTATGTACATAAAATTCAAATCACCCACTGAAACCCGAATGATTTTCAGCTTTACAAACACAGACGTGACCACATCGTGAATTTTAAACCCAATATTAGGGAATATGTGAGTTGGATTGACGCCAGTTTTAAATTGCCTAACACTACTTTGGGTTGAAGGAAAACGAGTTTAAAGTTTGACATAGAAAAATACGTGTGGCACTCGGGGACTCCCGAGGTAAAGCATTGCATTTTTATTAACTTATGTAATTTTTTTGGTCTATGGCCAGCCACATCAATCAAGTGAAGTGGGGAAGTTTTATTGCATTCGACGTAAAATTCTCAGCCGAGCCGTAGGAATGGGTGATGAAGAGCTGAAAACAGCATTAACAAAATTGAATACCTAATGCCCGCGACAATAATAAAGAGGTATAATACGGGTGGCCGAATATAGAAGACCCACTTTGATTTTGGGCCACCAAAACATGAGATGTTAAATAAAAGTAACACAATAAAAAACAGACTGGGCGGATATCCTAAGTAACATTTTAAATTAATTTTAAACCCTATCATCATAAATTAGTAACGGAAATGGTCATTTAAAAACCCCAACATAAATATTTATATTCAATTGTGACCCCAATCTGTCTTGCCCAAAAAAAAAACGGGACACATGATTGTATGTATATTCGTCGCGTTTATGACTAAAAGCCTACCGGAAGTCGGCTAGGGTTGCTTTCATAGAGCATCCGGCACGCGACCGGAAGTAAATATCTACACATGAGTAAGAGACGGGAAATGACTACGGTTTGTCGTCGTCAGTTTTATGAATAAAAAGTTGATAAGTGTGAGTTTTAACTTTACAAAATATATTATGAGATAAGAAAGTTTCATCTGTAATTTGCCAACCAAGTGTGATACATTTATTTTGAGAAATATACCTCGAGAAACAAGGGAAGTTTTAACAAAACTTCAAAACAGAAACTTTAAGATATGATTAGTTTTGTAACAAACTTTTATTCACTAGATTCAGTCGTTCATTATATTACCACCATTAATTTCTAACAATATAATAAGCGCTTTATGAGGGAGAGGTGGAATTTTTTCGAAAAATCTTTAAAGTTCGATATTTCTAAAACCAATCATTGCTGACCCTATGTTGTTGGGGTTAAAATTGTTACAAATAAGACCTAGTATCACCCATTTCAAGGTATTATTAGCTATTTCTAATGGGTTATTGTTCTTATTGTATAATTCACAAGCAGAGCCGGAACAACCACTTTTAGGTCACACAAATATCTGTTTAATTATTAGGTAATTTAAAATTTATCCTCCTTTTGAAAAAAAAAGGAAGCGTAAATCCTTATCTCTCACATATAGACACTCAAAGAAACATAAGTTCCAAAGAACCGAAGGCCATAAAACAAAATCCGACACTCAGAACCTTCATATTTGAATAACAGTCCTCCCGACCCTCCCAAAACCCTCTTGTGGTAACAACGCCCTCAAGAGGGGCCCAAACCTCGCAAACTTGTCGACAATTCCAATACAAAATTAGTATGGACTGTCAACCAACCCTCTTGATGCTGAGGAGTTACATGCAAAGCCGTTACACGACATGCGAGGGCCTCTTGAAAGTAGATGTGAGGTTGGCTGGTACTATTGGAGGGTTGGCGAGTAGCGAGTGAGTTTTCTGTTTGTAACGTTTATGCCTTTTGTCAAACTGAAAAGCGTGCCAAAGCGTTTTTGTTTGTAATGTACAGAATTCTTTGAAGCCTGTCACATAGACTATCGGACCGCTTTCGCTTTTTTATATGACAGGATTCGGATCGCATTCTCTTCGCCCTGTCTGTTTGACAATAGCTTAAATGAGATTTGTATGTTATTTCGTAAAACTTATAAAAGAAACTTACTTCAAAAACAACCAAAAATGGCTCGGTGGCTTTGTTTTTAAATTTCATCGTCCTTTTTGCTACAGACGCAGATAGTGAGTTCCATTCTTTGTGCGTATTATGAAGGAAGATTTAAAGAGCTTTGTACGAAGTGGTTGAATGGTGACTAAGTATGGATGGTTATTGGCAGTTTGTCTAGATGTCCAATGGTAAAAGGGAGCCGGTTGAATGTGGTCGTAGAGATCATGCGCAAATTCACAGACTGACTACATGATATGACTTTACATCTATACCAGTTTTGCGTGGCCTCTATTCTATATGCAAAGTCGGCGGTGGGGACTATGAAATCGATCAATCGAGAGATGTGAATCAAGGGGTCCAACCACGGAGTGAAGTGCGTGTCAAGTTTAATATAATTATGCACGACAAACTCCTTAAGTAGGTACTTTTTTTGTTTACCTAATTTATAATGAAAAACAAGCCTAAAATATTTATCACAATATCTAGTTGACAAGAATTGGCAGATTTTATGGCGTCCAATAATGTGGTAGCTAGGAAACGTCATCACGCACAAAGCGTATAAATCTCTTAGCTCTGCGCTCCAGTAATTTAGCTTTTCAGCCAGTGAGTGAGAAAAAGTGTGAAAACACAATAAAACTTCGCGACTTAACGACAAATAGTACCACCCTTCGTGTGTTAAGTGTGACCAGCCTCAAACTCTTGTGAAGGACACTCGGACTTCGGCCCATCTTATATAACACAACATATATACATTTATAACTACATGTATATATTACACTTTGATGGATTATACGGCTTGTTGTTTGGGATATATGAGACCGGATTCCGGTACTCTTTGATTGTAGTGTCGTTAATGCAACTGAAAAGGATGTGGTGGTGGTGATAAGTTCCTCAGGTTTTATTGATATGGTTCTTCAGACAGTTCAAATCTCGGAATCGATTTGCTGGTGTTAACTTGTTCGTCGATGAGGGGAATCTATTCTACCTTATCTTCTATCTATCTTCTATATATAATATAAAAATGGATCGCAAAATGTGTTGCTAAGCTCATAACTCGAAAACGGCTGGACCGATTCGGCTACTTCTTTTTTGTTGTGTTTGTAACCATCAGCGCCAGGTTTTAGAGGACGAAAATCACCATGTCCACCCGTGCGAAGCCGGTACGGGCCGCTTGTAGGTATTATAAAGCCATACCGTCTTATTAAAAAATGAGGTTTAACTGAAACCCAGGTTTAAAGCTCGTAAAACTACGGTTTACAAAAACGTTATTAGAAATCTTGGTTATGCGATAAACCATAGTCTAATGGTAGCCATACACCATCCTGCCTATCGAACGATCGATTTGACGCTTGCAATTGTTTCAAATTGGCAGTTCGTCCATATACACTATACACCATACTGCCTATCGTACGATCGATTTGACACAATTTCAAATCTGCAGCAGCGATGCCAACTTAGCAACTTTATAGCTAGATCTAGCTATTATTCGGTGACCGATAGCTACAAATTTATAAAATTGTAGCTGTCGTCACCGAATAATAGCCAAATGCATCACTGCTGCCGATTTGACGTTGTGTCAAATCGATTTGATAACCTATCAAATTGGCATGTCATGCCATCAAATTGGCATTTTTAAACAATTGCAATTTGAATCAATTGCAAGCGTCAAATCGATCGTCGATAGGCAGGATGGTGTATGGCTACTGTAACAGTCGTAATTGTCAAAGGTGTGTCAAAGATTCCCATTTTGCATTGTGTTGTTGTTTTGGTATTATTTTCACCCAAAATGGATTTCAAGATGGAGTGGATTTAATTGCTTAGACAATGGTTCAAATGACGTTACTAAGGCCGTTTTTATTTAAGTTTTGTATTACGGAGCTTAAACTAAGCTTGGACACAGAATACTTAATAGTATTAGCTTGGACTAGATACCTAGTCAAGATTTAAACCAAGGTTTATTCCGTTTTTGTGATAAGACTGGAGGACTTTGTTTCGCGCTAACCTCAAAAACTGATGCTTCGAATTCGATAAAATATTTATCTGCTGGATAGTATGTTTATCGATGAAGAATATGGCTATACAATATCATTCTACTACAAAAAGGGGCAAAGAAGGGTGAAACCATGGAAAATGGCTAGTTTTAGATATAGGTTCAATATGTTATGAAAATCATTGCAAATTGCATTGAGCTTAGTCAAAACATCATTCATTTTTACATAATTATTTGACATTTGACATAAAATGTAATTTGACCTGCATTTTGACATTAAATTAAGGTATCTCGGAATTAGATATTGTTGTTTGTGGGTACTTGTCATCATCATCATCATCATCAGCCTATAAATGTTCCCACAGCTGGGACACAGGCCTCCTCTCTGTGAGCGGGAGTGGACCATAATGCAACACGCGGGCCCCGTGCGTATTGGTAGATGTCACATGACTTCGAATTTTTGGTTCTAAGACATGCCGGTTTCCTCACGATGTTTTCCTTCACCGTTTTGAGATTACACAACTCGTAAGTCGAGACCGATACCACTGGGCCACCACTGCTCTACTGTACTGTGGGTACTTGTAATCCCGATTAAGACATATTGGATATGTTACCGATGGATGCAAGTGGCGAATTGTCGTTCGGCGTGGCGGTCTAAGGGGGAGGCCTATGTTCAGCAGTGGACGTCTTCCGGCTGATGATGATGATGATGATGATGGATATGTTACTATTATATTTAGTACAGTAACAGAACTGACATTGATTTCATGTATTCTATGATAATTTAATTATTATTTGAAACTATTTGCATACCCATGTGACGGTAAAATATGGAATGAACTCTATTTTGTAAAAAAAAAACATGTATTTAAACCTATCCATGTTTGCAAAGAATTACATGACATGATTTTATTAGAAACAATGTTTTGAAAACACAACAGACTACGAGCAACAACGTAATCTAACTCAGACTGTAATACAAGTCAATTCGTTGCATTATTACCTCATAATATTTATTTCAGTCGCCCCCACTGATTATAACGAAATACGAGCAAAAGATATGTTGTTGTACAGGTATGAAATATGATTGATGGTAAATGACCATAAATACATTTACGTAACACCGGAAAAATACCTAAGCTATTATAAAATGTCCAGATTCCAGTGTTCGAAACAAAACGTAATGTTTTTAGTGAAGCCACTTTTTTATAAATGTGTTAGTGAGCGTCACGCACACATATTCTTACACACGTTTTCCTTGGAGATAATTTTTTTTAATGTGCAATATTTTTGCTCTTGACCTCAGCCTAGGCACAGATTGGCCTAGGTCAGGAGTGACTAAGACAAGGTCGACGATGGAGCGAGCTTACCCAAAAGAAGCCTGTTCACTCTAACTTTGAAGAGATTAGGGTTGTATGCGTTCGGAAACACAGACGCAGGCAGAGAGTTCCACTCCTTCGCATTGGTGGTATAGCAATAAGGTGAGGATGGTAATTTGCCTTGGGGATAGATGTGCGATGATAGAAGGAGGCTGGTGGGATGAGGTCGTGGAGTTCTTGGGCACACTCTCCGAATTACAATCTATAGAAGACATTTGACATTTGTTTTATGGAGGAATCAAAGGACGGGGGTAATTTTTCTACCATGTTTTTGGCTTCAAGTCTCAGTGACGTACTAGTACATTTAATAATCTAAGACCTAAACCATTATAAAAACAAAGGCCCTACAAGTGGTGATAAACGAAAACGCTCAATAGACTTTGATAGATTTTCAACTTTATACCCCAGCTTATAACGTTGAAAATCGATTAAAGACTTACTGAGCGTTTCCGTTTAACGCTTACAACTTGTCCGGGGAGGGAGTAGAACATTTGCTCGGTATTTTTAGTATAATATTATATTGCGGGTTGCTAGATGATACAACATGTCTTCAAATTTGTCCTCACAATGTTTTTCTTCACCGTTTTGAGAGCAGTAGTGATGTAATAAATTACACAAAGTAATGCGCCTGTCTTTTCGAAACCACGACCAACAACTCATATGTCAGGGTCGATACCACTGGGCTATCACTTATACTCTTTTAGTTTATGATATTCCTGTCAAATATTTTATTTAATAATATTAGTAAGTTTATAAAACTCTTACAACACAATAACAGCTTAATCTACCACTAAACACAACCACACATTTCGGCTTTCAAATGCAGTAATTCCCCAAAAAACCCAACGTTAATACTTGCACGGCGACACGTGTGTGCGGAGGAAAAAATAAAGAAAAACGCAAACGTCCTGCGGCCCGAGATAACGTCAATTAGTAAGATGTATGGCTGTTTCGTAAAGTGTGGCCTGACCACATAGTAGGGGAGGAGAGAAGGTCAAGAAAGGACATAGTGGATGTTCGACAAAAATTTGGGACCCCGGCAGGCTTTTGCCCTCTAAGGGCACCGTCAGTTTGCAGACAGATCATTGAGGCGCGTGTAACAAGACGCGCCGTCGACAAGGGCATGGTCCATGATCGGACGGCGAGTCACCCGTTACTCACCGTCCGCATGCTCATGAACTAACCGTCCGCTTGCCCATAAAATCAACCCTGAAAGATTAAAAAGAAAATTCAGTTACGTTTTGAAAACCGTATACTTACGCATGAATATTTACTCGTACTTTATTATGGTCATAATATCGTCGCCCAAAACGTCAACTAAGAGGCCGATTTTTTAGATTTGACTTAACTGATGAACGCGGGTTCAAACCCCAGATTTAAACAGGCTATTTTAATTCTTCGTTTTCTTTTGTCAGTTGGTTTTTCAGGGTTTCTTTTTTTATGTTTTTTTTTTAATTCCTTCTATTTGCAATCGAGTGGATCTTGTTCCTCAAGTTGGTACTACAACAAAATGAGACTTCTGTTCTCACCCTATACAGTTATAGCGGATATAATAATGTATGAGATGATTATACGATCTCATTGTGGAGCAGTGACCACTCGAATGAGTGTCGCTATATCTCACCGGACGTTAGAACTACATTCATGGGTGAACATTTAGGCTTTTGTTTAGGCCTTCAAAGGTAGAAAAAGAGGAAAAGAAAATAGTGTTTGTGGGTCTCGAATTCTGAAGAGAAAGGTTGGTTTTAAAATTGGTCCATTCAATGATTTTTTTTTTTGTCCTTAATGGAAAGTTCATAATATATTTGTTTCTTAACAAACTGATTTTAGTATTTATTTTTTTACTCTACTTAAAAAGTTACATTAAATTCAAAATAATTATTTGAACTCCGAGCTGAAAACACGCCGACAGTGCCCGACGGGGCGGTGTGACGTCATTAGTAGAATTTCCATTCATCAATAGTACGAGTTCCAATTTTGAAATTGTTATTCTAGAAGCCAGTTGACACATTGCTAAGGAAATTCTTTAGCATTATGACGTCACAACCGAGGCGAGCAATTGGGGCGCGTTTGTGTCCACGTCATTTTTTTTTTAAACTTTGTCACTTTTAAATTGGTTATAATTAATTATTAAAAAAGAATCAAGGTTTTTTCTCCTCCATAAATGTTCTTATTTGTGGTGGATTTATTAATTATGTAAAAAAAAATATTTTTACTAAATTGAAATACCTACCTAATGTGTAAAGAGACGGCACACTTAGCAGCGTGCCGCTGCGGAAGACGCCCATGGTAACGGACGTTGTGATTCCGGCCATCGTAGGGCGGGCAACGGGCGACTCGCTGTCTGATCAAGGACCTCGCCCGAGTCATCGCCACGTCTTGATCCACGCGAACTTTCGTTCCAAAGTCACAGGACTGTTTCATCAGGTAACCGTAACCCCGGAACGTAAAGGGCAAAGTGCTTCAAGAATCACCGTGGATTTCAGTAAGTACAAGTCTGATTAAGAAAATATATATTACTAGCTGTTGCCAGTGGCTTCACCTGCTACAACTCGAAAACTATCCCACGGGAACATAAAATCGGGATATCCTATGTGTTAATCCAGGTTATAAACTATCTGTGTACCAAATTTTAGCCAAATCCGTTCAGTGGTTTTTGCGTGAAAGAGTAACAAACATACCTACATACACACATACCTACATCCTCACAAACTTTCGCATTTATAATATTAGTAGGATGTAAACACCCATCGAGACGTGTTTTGTTACAAAGTTCGTAAGAATTAAAAAGTAAGAAACCAAAATTTTTGTAACACAAACAAAATAAAAAATCTACGTTGCTATCTCTTAAGCCATAAATCTGTCGTCCAAACTATCTCAATCATATAAGGGGAACCCATGCTTCTATATCAGTGAACTTATATTATATGTCTGATTTTACATTTACTCCGTTTATAGATTCGACATCGTGTAGATTAGGGTAGATAAAATATCTGCGTTTGGTTTTTTAAAGCGTTTATTCTTATATTTAAGAGGATCGTCTACCGAGCGCTCGTCCATACTAAAAGAGAAAACGTTTTCCTACCCCTAAATGTTATCCTATCTCAATGATTTTTTAGAATGCTTCTGACACAGTAAAAAACTAGGTTTATGGGTTTTCTTTCTTTCAAAAGTAACTCTTAGGCGCCTGTAACTTTCAAACTATTAAAAATATTGAAAAAAAGAAAACCTATAAACCTAGTTTTTTACTGTGTAGGAAGCATTCTAAAAAATCATTGAGATAGGATAACATTTATGCCTTTGTCAAACTGACAGACGAATCGAATGCGTGGCGTAGTGTTTTTGTTTGTAATGTAGCCTAATTTGAAGCCTGTCACATAGACTATCGGATCGCTTTCGCATTTTTATATGACATGATTCGGTTCGGTCCGCTATCGCCTGTCTGTTTGACAAAGGCCTTAGGGGTAGGAAAACGTTTTCTCTTTTAGTATGGACGAGCGCTCGGTAGACGATCCTCTTAAGGACGCGACGTGACGCGATGCTACTGAAAATATCCTTTCATGTAACAAATAAAGTTTAATTAGGAGTGTCGCTATTAAGTTAGCTAATGGTCCAACACGAACAAATGCAAAAAAAAAAATTAATGATATCAAACGTCATGTTTTCGAATTTTTGGTGTTACGTGCCGGTTTTTCGTCGATGTTTTTCTTCATTGTTTTGAGAGCAGTGGTGATGATAAAATGGGTAATCCCTCTTTGCATATAATAGACGTGATTATACATTATGCTATTTTCAATAAAATACCTGTTTCTTCGAGACTTTTTCAGATAGTAATTGACACTTTTCAATGATAGATATGCTAATTAAAAAAAAGCCAAGTCGGGCAATGGAAATCGAAAGTAAACTGAAAATGGCCACGTTAAAATAAAAGATAAAAAAGGGTAAAAGAAAATAAACCCACGAGATTTACTTTCAGATGAAACATTTTTAGATAAAAAAAGCTCTCACAAACGCTTTTTCGCAGTTATTTGAAAACTTTTCAACAAGTTACCCTTTGCTGGAGAACTATGTTAATCTACCCTTTGATATTCGATGTAAAAAATGTAATGAATATGTTACGTATCTATGTATCTCTACAATCCATACATAAATGAATGATAAATGTGAAAGTAACTTTGTCTGTCTGATATCTTTAAAAATCGTGATGGACCAGAGGTTAAAAGATCAATATGTACATTTGTAATATTAGTAAGATATTTACTAAATCAACGTCAGATCAAAACCTTATTTATTTATGTACACACAAAATACAACACAGGATAAATAAAACATAGAACTCAGTACAAGGCTACTGCTTATTTGTGTGTAAGTATATATATTTTATTATTTTTTTTGTAGTACTAATTCTCGTAAGGACTTCTCTCTTGTTACTAGTCCTACGTTTTTCTCACATTTAACTAAGTACCTATTCAAAATTGTAACAAGTTCATTATTCAAGTTTGTAAAACCACACCACATTTTAAAAGAGTAACCACGGAGTTTCTTGCCGGTTCTTCTCCATGGAATCGACCAACCCGAACCGAGCACTTGTTGTCGACGTTTTATAAGTGCCTTCATGGGCATAAGTGAAATAAAAATATTTGATTTTGATTTTATATTTCTATAGAAATTTCTGCCAGCAGACCCGCGAAAGGAGAAATGAAAAAAAGAAATGTAAACCTTGTGATCTTTAAGTAGTTCTAAAAATAAAATTATAACTCTGCAAAATCATACATTGTCATCATCTATAATATAAAAATCAATTGCTGCTCGTTAGTATCGCTAAAACTCGAAAACGGCTGGACCGATTTGGCAAATTTTTGTTCTGAATTATTTTTGGAAGTCCATGGAAGGTTTAAAAGGTGATTTTGAGGTGGTACGAAGTTTGCCGGGTCAGCAAGTAAATTAAAATTCAAGAAATTAAAAATTACACTACGTCAAAAAATTCTGCCACATCGCTGCTGGGGAAAGTGCCAAGACCACTGGCATCATTGCCACGTTGGGTGGCAATGATAATTCTTCGACCAAGAAATAATTCAGCCCTCTGCTTACCTACTATTACGTCTTCGCGAGACTAATTCCAGTGTGGAAACGAGATGGCGCTAGACGACTTGTATAGCTCTGTTTCATTCACACACTGGAATAACTCTCGCTTTAAGACATCGTGGTAGGCCACTTGATCACATAGGTCGGAATTAGGTAGAGTTATTCATGTACTTACGCTGCGAAAGAATAAAGTGGATATGCCCGAAATCCCGGAATTACTTTTAAAGAGCAGAAAAATCCCGTGATTTAATAAGAAGTTATTTTAGTTTCAAACAATTTACTTGTCATATCTCTGATGTTTTTATTATTATTATTTATATGTAATACTGTTTTCCACACGAGATTGTCTGTTAGAAATCCCGGGAAGACCCATATTAATATCAATATCAACATTCGATCAACATTCGAACCACACAAAGTGTCGACAATATTAAAATCAAATTAACGAGTTTAATTGAATCATGTTCTAAAGGCTTTATTTACTGAAATTATTCTATCTCCGATTTAGTTACTGAAAACTTTTTCAAAGGTCACTCATTGTAAAGCGACTTCAAGACTTCAAAAGTCGTTGCCTTCTCGATTTTATAGCTGGGTAGAGTATGAAATACTATTGAAGAAGTTTTAATAAACTTGTTGAACATAATGTTTGAAAAATGTAACTTAGAGTTCGAATAATGTTTCTTAGAATTGTTTGTTTACTGAATCTGCTATTATTAGAGGTCAAAGAACTTCGTACTAAATAATAGCATGACATATTATAGCATAAATAATAGCATGTCATATTATAGCATATAAACACAACTTCACCCAAGGTGGGAGGAATCATTTAAATATATTATTACAATCTAAGAAAAAAGACAAAGCAAAAGAATTACGAGGCAAATCAAACAAATAACACATTTCTAGATCTCGACACAAATTGCGTAACATCGCCGGTCGTGAACAAAATGATGTAGTTTCAAAGCAATAGTCTTCAATTTTGTATAAACGTCTGTACTTAGGGCGGTAACCAAAAAACCCGAAGTAGTTAAGGCTACGAGATCATAGGGTATGGTCGTAGCACGTAGCCGAGCTACGCCGTAGCTACCTCTCGTACTAAAGTGTACTATGTCAGTTTCTGGAGAAATTGAGATACAGGACTCGGACTCCACCAAACCGGAGACGAGAGGATATGTTTTGTATAACCAAAGAGAAGCGGAGACGAGAGATGTGTTTTGTATAACCAAAGAGAAACGGAGAGGAGATGTTTTTTGTATAACCAAAGAGAAACGGAGAGGAGATGTGTTTTGTATAACCAAAGAGAAGCGGAGACGAGAGACTGATGTGTTTTGTATAGCCAATGAGAAACGGAGACGAGAGGAGCCAAGTAACAAAAATTGGTACTATAAAAGACCTGAGAACGTTTTGGAGCGTGCTAAAAAGCTCCACAATAACAAAACAATAGTACTATAATGGTGTTGTAAACGTTTACAAAACCCCAAATAGGCCGGAGTTTTATCACTAATTTATTCTATAAACATTACATAAAGGCTCTCACGGTGATAAATCAGCTCGATAGTTGAGATGTAAAAGTGTAGTGAAACGCTTTTTAGTACTAAAATAGTGCCACAAGTGCAATAATGTCACGAATTTGCACTATAAAAGTAACCAAAACATGTTTAAAGTGCTATTTTGCACTGTTAACGATTTGAGAGATCTTTCTTGACACTTATATTATTCATAATTTTTTGTTTGTGTTGTGTCAGTCGTGTTCTTCAAGATAAGTTTTAAGACTCATGTCATTTGCCATGTTGCCTAACGTATCATTGTAATAAAAAAGACATGCAACTCTGCCATAACTGCCATAACTTGCACTTGCGAAAATAATTGTATCGTTAAAATCAATATGCTGATTTCGAATTTGACAATGCGCCCTCATTATTTTCGTGTTTTAATTAAATTTTAATTAATAAAATAAGGACTGGTCCCGAATACGGATCCTATAGTACACATTGGCTCCAGCTGTGCTACTAATGTGCTATCGCGGCAGAAAATAGCGGCCATATTTTCCAATTAGGGGTCCTTGTCCAAATATAAAACAGTGTAGTCAAAATAAATTTCTTTGCATGGAGTTGCATTAAATACACACTAGGGCATAATTTGGGATTGCAGTTGGTATACTGTAAGTGACGCACCATCTTCTTAGGTCACTGTATAATTGGTCATTGCTCTCCTCCTCTGAACATTCCGATGTTTGGGAACTTTGAAGACAGGTGCTCTCACTGTATTCTTCATCCTTATTACAACCTTGAGCAAAAGGAACATTAATACTACAGCCCTGTTGTGATTTAAAACAAATATTTTGTGCAGAACCATGTGCTATATTTTCTGGACCCGCTTGACCAGTATTTACATTTTGAGCATGAGCCTGTTGTATTGATGATAATGCTTGTGTATATCGATTCTTTACCTTTTTTTTATAACTACCACTCTCATTATACTGACGCAGCGATCTTAAATCCATTATCAAACCTTTACTTAAAACTTTACCAGAACACAATCGACATTAAGAAATACTAGTGATGTAATTGTTACTGAAAAGCCATTAAAGGTCCAATTAGTCCATTAATGATGAATTTTAGTGTTTTTTTGTCACGCTTTAGTCTCGTTTCAGTAACACCAACTCACTTTAAGAGCTATTTGAATTTAAGTATTTAGCAATTGCGCCAGGAGTCGCTATGGTACTATTTAGTACTATAGAAGAGTTTTCATGATTTTTACAGAACTAGCCCCTTAGCGATGTTGAAGGAGCTTTTATGAAGCTAAACGGTTACGTAATGGTTGTGTAAGTTACTTTTATAGTGCAAATTGATCCTGTAATACGTAATGGTTGTGTATGGTACTTTTATAGTGCAAATTGATCCTGTAATAGTGTTTTCGATACTGCTACAGTCCTAGTACTGTAAAAATTATTTTGACGCATTATTAGAGCAAAATAGATACATAAAAGTGTCAGTAAGGTTGTCTATAGTACTAAATAGTACCAAAATCGTTTTTCTCATTTCTATTACAGTGCAACACTTTAAAGATTCTTTTGAATGGCCCTGTAAGCGTTCTAAGAGCTAAATAATAGAACTTAAATGCTCTTTAATCTTATAGAACCAAAATGCTTTGTTATAAACCTTTATAGTACATGCAGTCACAATGGTTACTGTTAAAGGCCTACTATATCACTCTTTGGTGATAAAACGCCTAGGTTATAGAACCTATTGTTACTTGGAAGATGTGTCTTGTATAACCAAAGAGAAGCGGAGACGAGAGATGTGTTTTGTATAAACAAAGAGAAGCGGAGACGAGAGGAGATGTGTTTTGTATAACCAAAGAGAAGCGGAGACGAGAGATGTGTTTTGTACAACCAAATAGAAGCAGAGACGAGAGGAGATGACTGTGTTTAGTATAACCAATCAGATTAGGTTATTTCTTCATCTTTTCTCCGCTTAGCTTCGGTGGAAACTGGAAATGGATCAAGCGGAGAGAAGAGATGTCTCTTTTTTCTATAGAATTTTGTGCTGCGTTCGGGCTTAACGGTGCGGATATGTGTCGGGGGGCATCACATATCACACCGTTCACATTATATACTCTCCGCTATACAATCATATTCTCTCCACTTTGGTGGAAATAACCTGCCAGCTTCGCAGCACATCAAATTACTACTAATATGAAAAGTGAAGACAGTAACTTGTAGAAAAGTAGAGTTGATAACGTAATCATTATTTCAATTTTAAGTTGCACCTGTGCAAAGCTAGGTGACATTCCTCCCAAGGTTCCATCAGAATTTCAACTCTTTTTTTTCGTGGTAAAATCATCAAATGAGTCCTCCCACCCAAGGCAGAGCGGGACTGTCAGACTCGTACTGACTAAAATCCACGGTGTCCTTCAATAGCCCTTTACATTCCAGGGTCACGGTAATCCGTTAAGTCCCGCTACCAGAATTTGAAATCTAGCAAAAATCAAAATCAGTTTATCGGTATATGCGTGAAAGTCAACAACTCTATACTTTTTAAAATTATTAAAAAAAAAAGGTATTACAAAGTGCTGAAATTTTCCGTTTTAAACAGCACTGCATATTAATTACTATTTAATATGAGATGGTTACTCTGTGCCACGTAAACTCGGTAACCGCAGCGGTTTTCAATGTAAGTTTCGTTACCGAACGTACAACTTTATCCTTACAAGTTTCACTAACAGTTACATAACAGAAACCATATTATTTACTAACAGTTTCACTCTGTAGATTCGGCAATCAGCTAATTGGGTCCTTACTATTATGGGTCCTTACTATTATAATACTCGTATTTATGGAGCGCGTTGACGTGGAGTAGACTCGTCATCCTCATCTGCAGGAAGACGTCCACTGCTGATCAAAGGCCTCCCCTTTTCTTTTGTATAATCATCAAATGAGTCCTCCCACCCATGGTGGAGCAGGAGGGAGAGTCCCTCCTTTTCGTAATGACTAAAATCCACAGTGTTCCTTCAATAGCCTGTTACGTTACAGGGTAACGGTTATCTTATTAGGCAGTCCCGCGATCCCGGCAGGCGTTTGTTCCTCTATGGGGCTCCGTAAGCTTGCTGACAGTTCTTTGAGGCGTCGTCCGTGATTGGACGGCGAGTCACCCATTACTGATCCGCATGCCTGATGGCCTCCCTCTTAGCCCCTTCGTACACTAGGCGACGCAAGTCTCCGATACCTTACGATTTTGGTATTCATTGACGCGTGTTTGTGTTCGAACCTCTATGGGTTTGTATTGCGATAGCCGCTTGGATACCGAAGTCGTAAGGTATCGGAAACTTGAGTCGCCTTGTGTCCGAAGGGCCTTAGATGACAACGTCGAACGACAATCCGGGATTTGCATCCATCGGTTACTCACAACTCTCACGATTTCATCGGCTCATCAGGTGAGTGGCGTACCTACGAAGCGTCTTCTGGTTCGCAGTAGTCACTCGAGGACTTTTTCCTTTGAAGAAGACTATTACTGTGGACATAATTATTATCATGGAAAGCTCCTTACCTCCACTTAAACTCCGTTCAAACTTTACTTTGTGGCATAGTTTTTGCTGCGAAAATTAAATCTGCCTAGCATTTTTCAAGTAGCTCATTGAATTGGTGCAAAACACAGATGGAGAATATTAAACACATTTGTGAAAACTTTACAATAACTCACTTGGTCTTCGTCCCCATTACATTCGCTGATGATACGTAATAAATATAAGTTGAACATTACCATTCCACATTTGACTGCTAAATTCATATTTACGGCGATTTTACGAGTTACGACTCGTTTCTAATGAAGTCATTAAATTAATTCCAACTTTTACGATCCGTTGGTGACAAACGTTCCAGTAAATTACTTGGTATTTTTAAACGGTATATCTTTTAAATATTTAATTTCTACGAAATTCTGTGTTCTTTTTAAATGATGGGAGGTCGAAGTTTTCCTTGTTCTTTATTTACATCACCACCAAGGCAGCTGATGGGATCTTAGTAAAGCTTCAGTTACATACAGCGACCGATTTGATGAACAATTTCATCATCAATCGCAGCCCTGTTACACTTACCTACTATTGGCTATGGCCGTTTATTTCAAGCGGTTCTTTTGCCTTTTAAGGTATCACATAATTATGTACAGTACACATAATTATGTACTGTTTGTAGAAGGAAGTTTAGGATTGCTACTTTAGTAGAATGTAGCACAGTTTTCTTTTTACAATAGGGTCCAGTTTAGTAGCAACGAAAACTGATTATTTGGAGTGGCGATAATATTCTAATAATAAAAATACCAAACAAAATGCGACCGGAAATTATAAATAAAATAAGCCTTCAGTTCCTCAGTAATTGAGCCAACGGAATTCAGAATTGAAACCGACATTAAAAATAAGCTAAATGGAGGAACATTTTCCCAACAAAAGAAAAGTAACCAAATCTTTATTTCCATCTTCAAATATCAATATCCATTTACAAACATAATGAAATCACAATTAGGCCAGCAATAAGTCATAACAATAAAAAAATAAGAAAAGAAATACGACCTCATTTCTCGGAACGGCTTCATGCCATAGACAATTAAAAATAAATTAACGTCATGGCGGGAAAGTTGACGTTTGGGATGCAAAATGGCGACGATATTACTTTATTACTATTGAGTCGTATTATTACGTTTTATGGCGTTTTCATGCAATCTAAATAACACTGAATTTAATGATTTTAATATAGTTTCGATGCCAAATGGGGCAGGAAAATGGGTCGACGATTATTAATCTGTATCATTAAAATGTTGCGCAAACAACGTTGGTTGCAACTATAAGAACTTTGATTCAAAAGTACAAAATAGTTTAGATTCATTTTAGATCTAGTAGTTACTTACCTATAAAGATTAAGTAAGTGCTATTTTGATGGCGGCTCCACATTAGTGCCGAGAACCCCCGTGAACAGGTGCGAACGAGAATGTGGATGGTTTTCGCGGAGTTCACGCCTGTTCCCCGATCATTGTCGGTATTGTGCCGAGAATTCACGGCAAGAATTCGTGGCGTGAATTCACGGCACTAATGTGGAGCCGCCATGATAAAGAGCCATATTACATCCAAGAAGTCTTTGCTCTGAATGTCAATTTTCATTTAGTTTCAAATGTTCTTTTTTTGTTTTTCTTGCTTGTTTTTTGTTTTGACAGCCATTTTAATTATGTTTATTCCATATTTTTTTCATATTGCCAGCTGTGTAGATGTTGCCAGTTTATAATTAATATTCTTTGTGGGAGCAACACTACCATTATACTTGACAACTTTAAATACTAGCGCAAGCAGGTTAGTCATATTTTCAGTTTTATGAAGAAAAAGATTTTGTTCGGACAGTATTTTTTCTTGAGAATAAAAAAAAAATGTAGACAAAAGTAGTATCAAATGATGTGTATAAACTGGCTACCCTACAAAATGCAAAAAAAAAACACAGCAGTGCAAATTAATAAATGCAAGTATGAGAAAAATACGAGAGACAAAACAATGTACAGTCGGCCAAGAAAGTGATGTACCACCCTAAGGTTGAATATCGCTTGCAGATTCATAGGTGATAAAGATTAGTTTCGCTTGCAGATCGATCTGACAATTTCTATTGCTGTCTTTATCTGATTATTGATAACGACTATTACTGTTTGTAACGTGACAGCTGTTCTTAGTTTGAACTTGATGGAACCAATGACGTCGTAAAATCAACGGCGGGGGGCTGTAGATTTTGATGACAAAATTGTATCTACAAATTCAGAATTGTAATCAACAAGTTACATAAAATTGTAAAGGCACAAGGCGAATCCACAAACCTACGGTACGGTACGGAGTACACTTGAGACGAGTGCTATTATTTGGAACCCCCATGAAGCTAAATACAGTAGTATGGTGGAAAAAATCCAAAATAAATTCACTCGTTTCTTGTATTTTAAGTTATACGGTGTCTATCCCTTCTTCCCGCTCATGTATCCGAGTCTCTTCGTGTTAGGGATGGTAGGGTACAACAGGCTGGCAGTGCGGAGGGACATCGCTCTGTGTACCTTCGTGTTTCGGGTGCTCCGCGGCTGGTTGCACCACCCCGATTTGCTGGCGCAGCTGGGACTGCGGGCGCCGAATGGGGGCGGCGGCGCGCGGCGCCCCACTCCAACGCTGCTGGAGCCATCCTCTAGGACTAACCTGAACAGGTTTGCTCCCTTGTCGCGCGCCATTAGATTATTAAATATTATTTCAATTCAGATAGACATATTTCACTGCACTATGATGAAATTCACACGAGCAGCACAGAAATGCGTAGAAATTTGTGAGAAATGATTTTTTTTATTTTAATTTATTGTTTCTATTGTAGGTACATTGATTGGTATTTTTGTTTGGAGTGGATAATCAATTGTTATTTATATTCTTTTTTAAATTATTTGTTGTTATTTTAATGGTATGATTAATATTATGTATTTTTGAATGTTTTAAATGATATTTTTGTTATATTGTACTTATATTATTGTATTTTATATAGTTGGTAGTAACATCGCTTTGGCGTCATAGGCTGTTAAGGTGTTATTTACATAATGTTTAAATAAATAAATAAATAAAATAAATAAATACAATTTCTGTAAACTTGTAATTACAATATCAATAAAAAACAAGCTAAAAATAGATTTATCCTTTTATTAAATTTCTACAATCAATTTTAAAATACTTATAACAAACAAAAACATAGCATATATAGTAATATTTAGAAGATATTGAAAATTTTTAAAAATTAGAAACGGGTGTAACCGCCGTTGGCCTCTATAACCTCTAAAAGACGAGACCTCATTGAACCAACAAGCCGTGAGCAAATATCGGTTCCCCGCATTTCCTCCCAAATATAATTACAGTGACTAATAAGAGCTTGTTTGGTTCTTTCATTTTGATGCGACCATCGTTGGACCATAAGGCCCCAAAGATTTTCTATCGGGTTGAGGTCCGGCGATCTTGAGGGCCACTGAATTACCCTTACGTCAGTGTGTGAACGAAACCAGGCTCTTACGATCCTCGCATTATGAATTGAACAATTATCTTGAACAAAATCAAATTGTGGCACTTCGTTCTCCGGGTAAACATTACGGACTGTCGGTAGCATTGCATTCTGAAGCACGTCGATATAATTTACAGTCGTCGCTCGAGGAGGTAGAGAACACAATTCTCCTACACCATCCGCACTCATCCAGCCCCAAATATTTACGGTAATTCGACCTGATTCTCTATTTGGAATTACATGATCATCTTTATACCGTGTTGAATTATATCGCCAAAGGTGAAGACGTCCATGCTGACTGGATTTAAACGTTTTTTCATCACAAAACACTGTATTAGACCAATCAAACTCTAAGTGCTCTCTGGCGAAGTTCAGACGAGCAAGTCTGTGAGCATCCGTCAAATATATTTTCTTGGCGTAATGCCTGTGGTGCAACCCCATGTAATGTAGATGATTCCTTATTGTTTGGGCACTCACATCGAACATCTCCGCAAAATGTTTTGTGGGCTTAAAACCATTGATTTCATATTCCCGTCTCATGAATTCTCTATCGTTATTGGAGAGTGCAGGCCGGCGACCACTTCTTCTGTGATCCAACAAACTTCCCTCCTCTCCTTCACGACGAATCCAAAAGCGGACAGAACGCCTCGATATATTCAAATTCCGGGATATCGCACTGATACTGCTTCCCTCATTAAATTGGGCAATTATTTGTGCTCTTTCGGCAATGGTCAAGTTGGCAGGCATTGAGATGATTTTATATGCAGTTGATTGAAAAATAACACGGAAAATATATCGATTTTTTGCATATATTTGACAAAATGTCAATTGTCAGTTTTCTTTTTCAAATGGAATTCGGTTGTCTATTTAAATAGTTTTTATTACTTTTGTTTGGAAACATTTCAATTGCTTTGTAGAAACTAATGTCCTTTTCATTTATACTAAAGGTTAAAATGTCATGTACTTATATGTGACATATGACGTATGAATACTAAATACATAGGTTTACGTCATGATAATGTTGTCTCTTTCAGTAATATCTTTTTATAACGAACCTTGTTGTAATTTTCGATGACCGGGAAACTAAATCAAAACTGGTACACCACTTTCTTGGCTGACCGTACTAACGGTACGGTAACGGTACGGGACTTACAAGTTGAAGGTCGTGGGTGTATACCCAGACAGGAGTTTTATGTTATTCATTTAATCACCACTGCTCCCAAAATGGTAAAGGAAAACATCTGGAGGAAATCAGCATGTCTTAGAATCGAAAATGGCAGAAAGAGAAGGCCTGGTGGATTAAAGTCCACTTCCTCTCGGAGGAGACCTGTATTCCAGCAATGGGAACATTGTTAATGCTATGCTAATGCTTTTTTTTATTCTGGGTATCTAGGGATCTTCAATTAAACGTCGAATTTCTAGACATGAAGTTTAATATTACTATTATAATATACGGAGCGCAATTTGTACAAAATTCGGTTTTTCTTGCACGAACAAAAGATCACGTCGGGGTCACCAAAATGTCTAGGGATCTTCAATTAAACGTCGAATTTCTAGACATGAAGTTTAATATTACTATTATAATATACGGAGCGCAATTGTACAAAATTCGGTTTTTCTTGCACGAACGAGCGGAGATCACAGAGCGGGCTTCTTAAGATGGCGGATCACAGATACAATAGATTCATAGCATTATGGCATTGATCACAGTTTCAATTTCGGTAACTAGCGCCACCCCGTCGCCTCGTTGGAACTATTTAGTACACTGGTAAAATCATCAAATGAGTCCTCTCATCCAGGGCCGGACGAGAGGGACTGTCAGACTTGTACTGAATGCTATGCTCACGCTGTATGTGTAAAATAACTAAATATTTCGAAGTATACGTATTTTACTTTGTGAAAACAATCACTGGTACTGAATTGTTGATCTGCAGTTTCACCACCTTTTAGCGATAGGTATCTAGAAGATGAACGAAGAAACGAGAAAACTAAATAATTTATCTAATGAATAGCTACCTGGGATTGATCAGATAGTAGTGAAACTACAACGGATATTTATATGCGAGTGAAAAAAAATGAATTCAAAAAAACTTGCTTATCAAATTATTGTCCTGTCACGCGCTAATGCGTTTTAAATCACATAATATCAAACCAGCATTAATTCATTTTATTTATAGCCAAAGTTATTTCAAAGAACATGTGAAAAGCTGGTGTTATTGAAAAACGGTTCAAAACTCCAATATAAAATAAATTGAAAAACTTCTGACGTTGCTTTTTCATGTAAATAAGACACACACAAAACCTATAAATTTCAAAAACTTTTAAGATTAAGCAATATCGGTTTTTAAGCTTTCATGTTTCTTTGGCAACTAATATTATAAAAATATGTAGGTATACCTTTGTCTGTCAATCTTTGAAACGATTGTTTTTTTTTTACGTGTAATCATGAAATGAGGCCTCCCACCCAGGGCAGAACGGGAAGGACTGTTAGACTTGTCCTGACTAAAATCCACGGAGTTCTTCAACAGACCTTGAGGGCCAGGCCGCACGGTGCGGCATCGCACCGCACCGCACTGGCGGCCACACGAGCAGTGCGGCGTCTCAATGTTCTTACGGCGCCGCTGCGGCACCGCAACAGGCTTGGCTTGGCTTGCCCACTTGACGACAGTCTAATACAATAACACAACTGAGCAGTGCCGCTGCGGCATCACACTCCTTGCACACCTCCCCGCCTCGTCTGCCTCGCACCGTTGTCCGGTGCGCCTGCGGTGCAGCGCCCTAGCGGTGCCGGACGTACCGTATGGAATACCATACATTTTTATATGTAGGAAACAGTTGCGGCACCGTGTGGCCTGGCCCTAAACGTTCCTGGGCCACGGTTAACTGATAAGACAGTCCCGCGACCCCGGACCATTATAAACCCTGACCTAAGGCCTTAGCACAGGATTTCAGTGTTTTACCTACGGCGTTCATTGTATGGAAAATACCAAAGCGACTGTAGTATTTATACGAAGAACTAATTATTTAAAGTTCCCGTTCCGAGTTTACGTAGCAAAAACATTACACAAACACTGCTCGTCTCCCATTGGTCGTAACGTGATGTTATATAGCCCATAGCTTTCCTCGATAAATAGACTATCCAACACAAATATTTTCCCAATTCCAACCAGTAGTTCTTGAGATTAGCGCGTTCAAAAAAGTCTTCAGCTTTATAACATTAGCCTATTCAAATGGGAAAGAGGCGTAACGTGGGAAAATATCAAAAATTAACACAAGCAAAGCCGCGGGAAAAGACTAAATAAAACTAGTAATTTCGAAAGAAAAAGTAAATCGATTTGACATATTTTGTCAGCTTTTTTCAGATATTATAGTTTTACTGGCAAACTGGCTTGCCTGTTGCAAAAAAAAAATCTTTTGTTTGATTTCTGCTTACTTAAAATTCTTACAAGACTTAAATATTACTTTTTCGTACCACTTGCTCAAAAAAGTGACATTCTATGCCACAAAAAGCGTACATAACAATAGTCATTTTTAATCTGTTAAAAACAGGGAAAGAAAGTTGTACTGAATTTCATTCATCCTCTAGGGAGAGAATGTGATTTAAATTTGGAATACTTACCCGATACTGAACTACATCTGGGCTGCGTTTAAATCCTTTATCCAGTTTAAATTTATACTGACTAAATGTCAAACACCCCGTTTAAGTACACCGCGAGGTGAAAAATGAAGCTAACTAAAATTTAATCTGCCCCGTTTACGGTATTCCGCTGGTATAAGTTTTTACTAAATGGAATCAGTTTTTGCTTTTTACCT
Source organism: Agrotis clavis (assembly GCA_954870645.1). Lineage (NCBI taxonomy): Eukaryota > Metazoa > Arthropoda > Insecta > Lepidoptera > Noctuidae > Agrotis > Agrotis clavis. The sequence continues at coordinate 6,370,514 of OX940942.1, forward strand.
CGCAAAATTTTATACTGCTGTCAGACTGACATTAAGTTTTGTTGTTTTGCTCGATTCGCGCCGTAAAAATGAATATTATTTTTATTTTAGAGAGTAAATATTATTTGTGGATTATGGATATAAATTAAACCGGCCAATTGATTATTTTGTTCAAAAAACTGAGCTGTCAATTGAATTTGACAACTAACATTGACAGAAATCTTCCGGCGATATTTCGCCAGTAAAAAATTTAACTAGCGAGGGTTCGCTGAACGGAGTCATAAGTTTCTGTCAATGTTAGTTGTCAAATTCAATTGACAGCTCAGTTTATTGAATAAATAATCAATTTGCCGGTTTAATATAAATCCATAATCCACAAATAATATTTAATCTCTAAAATAAAAATAATATTCGTTTTTACGGCGCGAATCGAGCAAAACAACAAAACTTAATGTCAGTCTGACAGCAGGATAAAATTTTGCGAGGTAAAAAGGTCGCAAAAATTTATTCCATTTAGTAAAAACTTATACCAGCGGATGACCGTTAACGGGGCAGATTAAATTTTAGTTAGCTTCAATTTTCACCTCGCGGTATACTTAAACGGGGTGTTTGACATTTAGTCAGTATAAATTTAAACTGGATAAAGGATTTAAACGCAGCCCAGTCTGTCTTTACAATAATTGAGTTTGTATTTAATCCATTAATACAACTTTTTGAAAAAGGAATACCCATTTATTATGCAGTATGATTATTCAATAAAATTACGAAAACCAAAGAGGCCGTATGAGCTTGATGCCTTTGCTTTTGCGACAAAAAAATATTAGTCGAGGAATTTGCCGCATTTTTGTTTTCTTCAAATACTTAAACGTTAAGTTTATTTTAATTTATTTTTATAAATAAGTTAATGTTAAATTTTAATGTTTAATAAATGCTTATCTCATATTATTATTGTGTCATTTTTTTCGCAAATGGTACGAAAAGTAGAGTATTTTCCTCGGTGATAAAGCTGTCTTAGTCTAGGGTGAACTTAAATCCCTCGCTACACTCAGGACTTTTTTTTTAACTTTTTTTTTTAGGTTTTTAACACCCTCGCTTCGCTCGGGAGTAAACCTTGAGTCCTTCGTTAAGCTCGCGATTTAAATCGTCACCCGCGACAGAAGACACTGCTTTATCCCCTTGGTTAATAATCTACTATTGGTTTTCAGAACTTGAAGACTTTTGTGTAAGTTAGTAGGTACCTTTCAGTAAATTTATTGAACTGCCAAAAAGTGTGATACCCAAAGTCTTATGGCTGCTACACTACAAGTGTGTATGAGAAAAACTGTACAGTTTGTTCGATTTTTCTCATGAGTTTATTGAAAGTAGAAGCAATTTAGCAACAATTTTTCTTCTGAATGGACAGAAACTGTTGAATGTTTTTCCTACAATATTGTAAGATAAGTTATCAGTATGTGATATATATATGATATATATATATATGACCTGTCTGCGTTTCTCTTTCTTATAAATCCTCATAATATAGTGTATGTTAAGTATTACAATGGACCAAATATAGCAGTTTATCGCAAATGAAATCAGCAGTAGCGCAATTAAAAATCGCCAGGGCGACAAAAACAATCCGAACTTCAATTATTTTACTGTCACCAGAATCATAAACAACGCATTTTATTTCTTAATTCCATATTCAAACAAGTTGAGAATGAATAAACGGACACCAAATTAAGAATTAAAAAAGAACACTTCTTTTTTTTAACCGACCATAAATACGGCCGTTTCGGTTTTTAAAAAACTTGCGCAACATGGTAATTGAGTTATAAAGTTGCAGTCAGTTGCCAGTTGCAAAAAAACATGGTATTTTAGTAAAAATGTGAGATTTATTGGCGGTCTGTGGGTAGTAAGTTTGCATACCGGTATTCGCATGAATGGGTTGATGTATTACCGTTAAACGCACCGATTTCGGTAGAGTTAACTTGGGAAATATGTTGCGGTATTTACCGTTTTATATTGAAATATTGAATACGGATGTGTTGCAACAATTCGAGTTGTATATGAATATGTGTATGGAAATTGGTAGGGCAAAATAAAAATGACTTTTTATGAAATACACTACCTATATCAATTGCTTTCGAGCAAAACAATATGAAAATGATTTAAAAAAATACCTGGCATTTTGAATTGTTGAAGTTTTCAACCTAATGGTACAATTCTATCAACATTTTGTGCAGCACTTCAGCAGTGCGCGTACTAAGCTGGCATTACGTTTAACCTCTGTATCCACTGGTAAGACTGCGTCTTTTTTGTTGTGTGTGCAATACATTAGTACTGAACTAATTTTAGCCATGTCATGTGTGCACACAAATTTCGAGTCCATTGCTCACGTGTGCGCGCACTAAGGTATCCAGGTTTACGAAAAATCTTCTAGAATGTGCGCGCACAATTTGTTTGAGTGAGTTGATCAGAGTAAAAAATTGTGCAAAGAGCCGCACAGTGTCGCATCCTTACTTGAGCTTCACTGTTTTAGAACATGTTTGTTTGTTCAACTAAATATGATGAAAGTTGGATGAAAATGTAATATTGTTTTGTATTTATGTTAGTAGTTGTTTACAAACAGTTTTTGGATAATGAATGTTAGTTAGACTGTGTGCCGTTCTTTGACGATATATGTATAAAAGCTTATTTTCCTAAAATGTAAATAATGACTACGTAATCCTTTTCTAGATAGTATTATAAATGCAAATGTTTGGATAGATAGATAGATGAATGTGAAGAACTCCACGACCTCATCCCACCAGCCCCCTTCTATCATCGCACATCTATCCCCAAGGCAAATTACCATCCTCACCTTATTGCTATACCACCAATGCGAAGGAGTGGAACTCTCTGCCTGCGTCTGTGTTTCCGACCGCATACAACCCTAATCTCTTCAAAGTTAGAGTGAACAGGCTTCTTCTGGGTAAGCTCGCTCCATCGTCGACCAGGGGCCTTACTCTCGACACTCGATCTCAATTGAAATTGGAATTTGGGATCGAGATCTTGTCATTTGGCACTCTTGAATGTTACACTAGCTCACGATTGGAACAGTATTGGGCGGATTTTTTTGGAACTAAATGAAATCGACTTTACTCGAACGAAAACAAATATCAGCACACTTTATTGATTGATTTAATGAGTAATTCAAAATTTTTAAATTTAGTTATTAACATTTTCATTTGTATGGCCACCCCATGACAATCAGTGTAGGTGTAGTCAAACATGCAGTCGATTCAAATCTCAATCTCGACTTCGTTCAAGAGTGCCAATTTTCTGATTATTGGAATTGAAACTGAATCGAATTGGAATACGATCGAGATTGGGATTTCAAGAGTAAGGCCCCTTGTCTTAGTCATTCCTGACCTAGACTAAGGTCAAGAGCAAACCCAGCTCACATAAAAAAATGTTTGTTACTCAATCTTAATGAACTCCGGTATGCAGAAAGGTTATAATTTGAATTACGGCTCGTTGTCAAACTGAAAACCGGCCAAGTGCGTGTCGGGCCACGCACAGTGCAGGGTTCCGTAGTTGCTCATCAAAATACTTATGCGAACTAACTAAACTGATTCGCTGAATTTAATTTTAAAAAGAAGAATTTTCAAAATCGGTGCAGGAGTCTTTGAGAAATCGGGGAAAACACATAAAAAAAAGATTACGACGAATTTAGAACCTTCTCCTTTTTTTGAAGTTAGTTAAATATAGTTGACGATAAAAACCTACCTATCCCCAAAAAACATACCTATTAAAGCTGTAAAAATAAAGTTGACAAACTTACATTTACAGTTGAAGAACATGTTTTCCGATACATTTTGTTTAAAAAATATGTTATCCAAGTACATTTTATAAGTTGGTCGACTATTACTCGTAAATTTGTAAAGCCTACTTAGTCATGATAATTTTCTTTTAAACTTCGTTATTTAAACTACTATTGTGAATTTTTTCACACCCCCAAACATAACCGTTTAGCTGGTAGAGGGGGGGGACACTCGAGTCGAGCAAAATTTAGCACTTTAAAGCTTAATATTTCACAAACGAATTTTTTTATCAAAAAATTGTTAATGGAAACTATCAATATTTTTTAAAGACCAATTTAATGATACCCCACACTAAGGGGTACGCGAGAAAAAAATAAAACATCCCCACTTTACGTGTACAGGAGGTACCCTAAAAAAAAATATTTTACGAGATTTTATTTTACCACTTTTTCGGCACAACAAATTCGTATATATTTACACCAAATTACAGCTCTCTAGTACTGTGCGTCTCTGAGCTAAACTGCGGACAGACGGACGGACGGACGGACGGACATGGCGAAACTATAAGGGTTCCTTGTTGACTACGGAACCCTAAAAATCAGTACTTTGTATGGAGCGACTGCCTATCTGACCTCAACAAGTCAGTAATTGTATAAGCCTCTTCATACAGATCTCCGGCCATCGCAGGCGCGAGCATGCGGGCGGCGAGTAAAGGGCAACTCGCTGTCCGACCATGGGCCATGCCTGGGTCGATGGCGCGTTGTCTTCCACGCACGCCTCAAAAAGCGTCAGCACGATGACGGGGCCCCCCTCTAGAGGGCCAAAGCCTGCCGGGGTCGCGGGACTTATCTCATTTCCGTGACCGCGGAACTTAAAGGGCTGGGCTACTGAAGGACACCGTGGATTTTAGTCAGTACGAGTTTGACAGTCCGTCTCGCCCTGCCCGGGGTGGGAGGACTCATTTGATGATTTTACCACGTAAAAAAAAAGCCCCTTCAAACAAAACGTGACACAAGTCTCCGATATCTTACGACTTTGGTATCCAGGCGACTATCTCAATACAAATCCATAGATGTTCATACACAGGCACGCTACAATAGATTCCAGTCGGAAGGTACCAGAGACTTGCATCGGGTTGTGTAAACCGACCTTGACAGTTGTTAATTATTAAGGCAAGATTTCTTCAGTTTAAAAAAAATGTTCCCCTTTTTCTCACATAAACCTATCCAGTACTAATAAGAAAACGATCACCTGTCGAATTAACTTTACCAGCACTCACCGCCTCCGTGTTTTACAAATACGACCAAAAAATCAACCCATCGAGTTCGATTTGCATGAAAGCTAACAAAAAGGTTGAAACTTTTTACTGCCCGCCAGTGTACAGATTGTGACTATTTGCATTCTAAATTGCAAATAATGGAATTGAATATTTTAAAGCTTGTTTATTTTAGTAACTTGCGAGTTTTAAAATGAACAACATGGCTGGAAATTGTTATTAGTCAATAATTAATTTTTCTTAATTGAGTTTTATGTAAATGGGTTTCATTATGTAACTCAATATTGGAATAAATAATTTTACATTTAATTAGACACAGATTTTGCTAGTAATTTTCACATTTTGAAATATATAAATTAAATTCGTATTAATTTTATTGTGCAGTGGTTATTTCAGTTGGATACCTAACCATTTGCATCCAAATTATGTTATATATTATTTCCTTTATCACAACGCTAAATATTTTCATTTCTTTCTGTTCAACAACGCCAGGAACATTGTTGATCTGTTAAAACTTTTTTTATTCTGTTCAACAATGCCAAGAACATTGTTAAAACTAATAATTTTTGTGTTTACTTTCTTTGACTTCAGATAAAATACAGAACAAAGTCGTAAATACTCTTAAATACTATGCTAGTGTTCCTGTTTTCCATTTGTTAAATTTATGTAAGCAGCTTCGGGACTAAAAGATGAAATATTATCTCGAAGCATTAACTGCCTCAGGTGTGAAAAATGTAATGGCTGCTATTACAAGCACGCCACTGTAATTTTTTAGGAGAAAAAGAAAAATAGTGTTGGTTTTTTTATTTACCTTTTTTTGTGTATAAATAAATTTTAACAAAAAAAAAAACATTTATATTTCTTTCTTTATTTAAACTAGCACCCCGGCTTAGCACGGCTGCAATTTACTAGGGTAGAAAATAAGCAACAAAAAAAAACATTTTTTTTCAGACAAACCATGTTCACTCTCATGAACATAAAGTACCTACTAGTACAATATCTACGTTTTTCCCTATTGTGTATTCATCCAAATAATTGAGTACAACAATAATTCAATTTGGATTAAAATTGTCCTCTACAGCAGTTTACTCATATAGATGATATTACATCATTAACGCGATTGAAAATGTCACTCTTAAGCTATTGTCAAACAGACAGGCGTGACAAACGCTGAGCGAGGCGTTTTTGTTTGTAATGTATGCAATTGTTTGAATCCGGTCACATAAAAAAAGCGAAAGCGATCCGATAGTACAAGTGACGGGCTTCAAACAATTGCATACATTATAAACAAAAACGCCTCGCTTCGCGTTCGTCACGCCTGTCTGTTTGACAATAGCTTTAGCGAAATGACTTACACCACCTTAATTAAAAAAAATGCTGATTTAGTTTCAAACATATCTTAAAAAAAGCTGCTTTTAGCTCTACTTACTTCTTCTACTACTTATTAATAACGACAATAAAAAAAAATAAGCAGAAAAGTTTAAAAAACATAATCCATTTTTTTTTAATGATAGGTTCGCGTTTGACTCTACCTATCTCGCCTGATGGTAAGCGAAGTGTGGTCGACGGTGAAGCACGCTTGCCTAGAAGTAACCTGTTCACTCTTGACTTGATAACCCCAAGGTTATAGCTATCAAAAATCACTATCCCGCGGGATTTTTGACTTACAATCCCGAAGCCCGCGATCCCGCATCAAAATCACTATCCAGTGATTTTGATGCGGAATTGGATTCCCTAGTCTAAAATAATACAGGATAGGTACTGTTTATTCCGGTATTACGTTCTCGTGGTATAATTTTACAGTTCATGCAATGAAACTAAACAAAAAAACTGTTTTCTTTTTTTATATTTCATCTACCCAGAGAGTTCTTGGAATGGAAAGAGCTATGCTCGGAGTTTCTTTGCGGGATAAAATCCGGAACATGGATATTCGGCGAAGAACCAGAGTCACCGACATAGCTCATAAAATTTGCAAGTTGAAGTGGCAATGGGCAGGCCACATCGCTCGTAGAACTGACAACCGATGGGGAAGAAAAGTTCTCGAGTGGCGACCACGGACCGGAAGGCGCAGCGTAGGCAGGCCTCCCACTAGGTGGACCGACGACATCGTGAGGGTCGCGGGCAACGGATGGATGCAAGTGGCGAATTGTCGTTCGGCGTGGCGGTCTAAGGGGGAGGCCTATGTTCAGCAGTGGACGTCTTCCGGCTGATGATGATGATGATGATGAGAGAGTTCTTATCAAGTCAAAGACCCGTCGTTAATTCATATGGACGCTGCATGTAAATTAGTGCGATACTTTTTTCGGTCCAGACTGCGCTTGCATCTAATTTAGTTTCATTACTGTGTTGAATTCCTGGCTTGGCTAATACTTTTTGTACGGAAAAATCTCTCTTTCATCATCATCATCATCAGCCTGTATTCGTCCACAGCTGGACACAAGCCTCTTCCAATGTGCGCCACTGAGCCCGGTCTTGAGTTTTTCTTATCCAGTCTCTGCCGGCTGCGTTTCGCATAATTTATCTTACAAATAAATAATGTTAGGTACTTCTTTATTAAATTAGTTTGTTTTGTTATAGGATACCATTTTAATTATGCCTCGTACTCTACTTCGATGTCAAAACTTTGGACGTAGACTGTCTCATGTCCCGGGTCTGTGGAATTTTCGAGACATCCCTTAATATCTATTATTATTGTTATACTTGTGCCGTAACAAGAGGAACTCGTGGCTAAATAATAACGACCGCTTTAAGGTAAAGCAGCGCTTGCGAAGGTTTTTCTGTGGATGGGTGACCATTTGGCAGATGATGACTTATGCCACAAAGAAATATGTTCAACAAACAAACAAAATCCTATTGCATTTTATAATAGCAAAGCTTTAGCAAATTAAATACATGTTTTGCATTCTGCCGAAGCTCCCCAATTTTAATAAACTCGTAGAGATCGGATCTAAAGATATGAACATTGTGGGGAACCGGGTCGCTGGTGGAAGAACTTCAGGAAAATACTCGAACAAGAATATATAAATTTAATTCGGTGTTAACTACACGAGTTTAGTACAGCAAGTGAATGAAATTGTCGAATCATACATGTACAAATAATTACTATCGCTAATTAATAGTTTTCCGTGACAATCGCAAGTTGCTGCTATGAAGAAACCATCAGGCGCACGAACATGTCCCCGCGCGTTGAAAACAACGATTTCAACCAGACTCCGAAGTCACAGGCAGTGGGCAGATTCTGTTGAATGCCCTTCGTACGACGCCAGTGGATGTCTGAATGTCAGCTACACGAGCGATGCCATCTGTTCCTGGGTGAACCGCCACAATACGGCCAATTCTCCATTTCAACGGAGGAAGATTGTCCTCCTTTATCACAACTAAGGAGTTTAACTTCAACCCCTCCTTGCAGGAACGCCATTTAGTCCGCAGCTGTAATTCCGGCACATACTCCTTGCTCCATCTGCTCCAAAAATGTTGGCGGAGTTGTTCAATCCGTTGGAAGCGAGACAGATGGTTGGCAGAGCGATCTTGATAATCAGGTTGCGGCAAGGAAGTAAGAGGCCGGCCAACAAGAAAATGGCCCGGCGTAAGCGGTGTGAAATCAGCAGGATCTGAAGATAATGGCGTCAATGGACGAGAGTTCAAAATGGCTTCTATTTTGGTCAGTGCGGTGTACAGCTCCTCAAAAGTTAAATTACAATTTCCCAACACTCTTCGAAGGTGGTACTTTGTTGACTTTACACCCGCCTCCCAGAGGCCACCGAAGTGCGGAGTGTACGCAGGGATAAAATGGAACTTTATTCCATCGTTTGCTGCACTTTCACCCAAGGACAAACTATTTTCCTTTAAAAAATTAGAAAGGTCATTGTACGCACCGACAAATGAGGTACCGTTGTCGGAAAAAATGTCAACGGGTTTACCTCTTCGAGCAATAAATCGCTGCAAAGCTAGTAAATAACAATTACTAGTTAAATCGCCAACGAGTTCCAAATGAATGGCTTTGGTCGTAAAACATATAAAAATTGCGACATACACCTTTACCAGCCTGCATCCGCGACCTTGACGACTAGCACACATAATAGGCCCGGCATAATCAACGCCTGTGCTCTCAAAGGGATAACCTGGATGAAGTCGTTCTTGTGGTAAATTACCCATTATAGGAGCAACTACCTGTCCCTTCATACGGCGACATAGAACACACTTATGATAGCAAACCTTCGCCAAGTTGCGACCTCCTATTGGCCAATAAGATTCCCTAATGGAAGCTAATAATAACTGTGGTCCAGCGTGCATCAATCGTCTATGCTCGAAATCAAATAATAATTTAGTGAAATGATGTGTGGACTGTAATAAAATAGGATGTTTTTTGTTAAAATCAAAACTAGAATTTTCGAGTCGTCCTCCTACTCGCATTATGTTTTTACTATCTAAATATACGTTAAACTTTAGAAGGGCGCTCTTATTAGGTAAACACTTTTTATTTGAAAGCAACTCATACTCGGCAAATGACTCAGCCTGACTTTTAATAATAATAACATTGAGTGCCTCTTGTAACTCATCTTGGGACAAAAATATAGTTTTAGGGTACTGTTTCCTACATGATTTAATAAATCTTAACATATAAGCTACGGAACGAACAAGACGTGAATAATTAGAATAACGACTAAAATCAATGAAAACGTCACCTTTTGTGTCATTTATAACGGCATTTAAAACTACATTAGGTCGAGTCTCCGGTAATGTCTCTAGTCCCAAACATTTGACTTTGGAAGGCCACTCAGACGGGTCAAGTTTGAGGAAGTCTGGTCCAGACCACCACAGATCCAACCCCTGCAGAACACTAATATCCACACCACGAGATATTAGGTCTGCTGGGTTTTTATCTGTTGGAACGTGTCTCCAGGCACACTTGCCCGCCTTATCCAAAACTTCAGCAACGCGGTTGCGCACAAACGGCTGAAGTTTGGTAGGCATCATCTGTAACCATCCCAGGACGATGGTCGAATCAGTCCAACAATAGACCCGACTGATCTCCACTCTGAGTGAGCTCTTCACCTTCTCATAAAGACGCGAGCCAACTACCGCACCACACAACTCCAGTCGTGGGATTGTTGTGGGCTTTATAGGAGCTACTCGACTCTTAGCCATTAATAAACAAACCGAATACTTACCCTCATCATTGACGCTGCGAACATAAACGCAAGCACCGTATGCGGACTCAGACGCATCTGAGAAAATATGTAGTTCTAAGTCACGATATGAATTACAAACTACAATTCGCGGAATACGGAAATGAGGTAAAAGTGGCAATGATTTAACTACACACATCAAAAGTGTCTAGGGATCAACATATATTTTTGCAATAACTTTTCTCCTGATTGATATTAATTAAAATGTTCTTTAAGGATTCATCAAATAAAGTGTTATCGTTTGTCACAGTAACGATAAACCAAGTCACCTTTGCATTCGTAAAGAAATTTGCCATTTTCCTAATAAAGGGATTTTTGACATTTGAACCACTAACATTAAAGTTCGAAAAAAAGACTGAAATAACAGTTTTCTTTAAAATTTTATTGGGTAACTTAAACAATTAATAATCCGTGTTTCTACCGCGAACACTAACAACACAAGAACATCGGTTTGGCATACTCAAAATGAGTTCATCCAAATCACGCTGTGGAATGGCCGCCCATGTTCGTTGCAACAACAAAAAAAGGTCTTCTTGCGACTGGATACCCTCCATATTCGGCAGAGCTCTTCTCTGTAGCATATCCCATGCATGCTCAATCGGGTTCAAGTCTGGCGACTGAGCAGGCCAGGGCAGGACATTGATGTTAGCTGCGGCGAGAGTCTGTCTTACAACTCTTGCGGTGTGCGGTCGTGCATTATCATGCATTAACTGAAATAAGGGACCGATTTGCACTTGTAGAGGAACGATGACGTCTGATACAATCGTCTCAGCATAAATTTGAGCGTTGAGGTTGCCTCTGATCCAAATCAACTCAGTTCTTCCGCCGATCCAAATACCCGCCCATACCATGATGGTTCCACCACTATAAGGATGGACTTCCTGGCAGGATTTTAATCGCTGTTGGCGTCCAGGGGTTCTCCAGTGTCGTATACGTCTTGTATCCGGTCTCATACCAAAACGAGACTCATCAGAAAAGCACACGAAACGCCATTGTTCTTCTGCCCAATTTCTGTGTTCAAGAGCCCATTGATATCGAATCCTACGATTGTGCATTGCTATAGGTGGTACCCGTAGCGGTCTTCGGGAATGAAGGTTCACTTCATGCAAGCGGTTTCTGACTGTTTGGTCGCTAATTAAGTTCCCTGAAGAGTGATGAAGCCTCACGGCTAACATCATGGCGGTTATTGTTGGAGCTCTTCGAGTTAAGATTTGAATGTATCGGTCTTGTCTCCGTGTGGTGCAGCGATACCGTCCTCCATGGCGCTCAGCCACGGTACCAGTGCTTCGGTAACGTGTCCAAAGTCGACTGATAACACTCTGACTTGTATTCAGAGCTAAATCCACAGTACGTTGCCGGGAACCAGCTTCTATCATTCCCACGGCTCTGAGCATTTCTTCCCTGCTTAAATGACGTCGCCGCTCCATAATAACGTTGGTTTTAATCAGTAGTAGGGAAACAGTAGCACTAATAATGTCTTCAATGCGTTGCATGTTTTTATAGGGAAAATATTGACAGCTGATTTTCATCTTTTACTCGAATTTGATTTACAGTTCCTGATTCAAATTATGAAATGCACCAAAAAGGATCCATATAAATTTATAAAATCATAAATTGATTACAAAGCCACATCTCAATCTCAAGAAATCCGCATAAAAATGCTTGATCCCTAGACACTTTTGATGTGTGTATATTATCCCAGTGGTTTTTTATTTCATCAGGCAGTGGTTGGTCCCATGACAATTTATCCAACCACATTTTCTGTAATAGAACCTTCATTGTTACAACAATTGGACCTAACAAACCTAAGGGATCAAAAATTCTTGCAATCACGGATAACAAATCACGCTTAGTGTGCCCAGCCGAAGAGTTGCTCAGACTTAAAGGAAAACCTAACTCATCGGTAGCGACATACCAACCCAGACCTAGTAACTTGTCGGGCTCGTGAGATGAAATATTTAAGTCAACCGAGGCAGGCAAGTCACGTGCGGCAGGCAAGTCACCAGAGGCAGGAACAGCATCCAACACCAGTTCAGGATGATTGGACCTCCATTTCCTTAATGGCATACATGCAGACGCAAGTGCCTTGGTGACTTCAGTGCGGATGTATCTGACCTCGTCTAAGTCATTACCCCCGGACAGTAAATCATCTACGTAGAAGTCGTGCCTGATGATTTCTGATATTTTAGGGTCCTTACATTCGAGTCCTATTTGTTTAATACACCGTGTCGCGAGGTACGGTGCGCTAGCCGTACCGTACGTGACAGTGTTTAACTCGTAAACATTAATAGGCTCACAGCTGTTATTACGCCAAACAATCCGTTGCAACTGCCTATCTGACGGATGAACAACTATTTGTCTATACATCTTTTCCACATCTGCAGACAAGACGTATTTGTGGAATCTGAAACGGAGAAGTATAGACAATAGATCGTCCTGTACAGTTGGTCCAACCATCTGTAGGTCATTAAAGGACACTCCGGTCACAGTAGGACAGCTTGCATTGAAGACCACACGGAGCTTGGTCGTGCTGCTTGACTCACGTAAGATTCCGTGATGCGGAATAAAGTAACTCAAACATAAATTGGGTTTATTAATTTTGCTCATATGACCAAGTGACTCGTATTCTAACATAAAATCATGATATAATTTTCCAAATTCAGACTTATTTTTTAATCTACGTTCTAATGAAATGAAACAGTGTGTAGCTTTCTTATAAGAGTCTCCTAGAACCGAAGGATCTTTCTTAAGGGGTATACGCACACAAAAACGACCTTCAGACAATCTTGTCGTATTTTTAACAAAATGATCCTCACATAACCTTTCTTCTGGCATATACAATGAGTTAGAAGATGTTGAACTGACTTCTTCTAATTGCCAAAACTTTGTTAAATCGGTTCTAAGTTTATCCCAATTATTATCATCGTCGGAAACAGCTGTAGAAAAGTTACATTTTAAATTATTAGACTGTAATGAACAGTATTGTGTAATTGGACCGGAAACTATCCATCCTAAACGGGTTTCATATAATATTGGCTTTCCGGTACCTAACTTTAATCTTTGCGATCCTAACAATTCCCAAAAAAGGTCAGCGCCGATTAATAAATCGACATCAGCGGGTTTATAAAACGTAGGATCAGCTAAAGTAATATTCGAAGGTAGATCGAAATTAGATATATTTATTTCACGGCACGGAACTTCACTCGTGATAAATGACAAAACAAAACAATTAAGTTCGAAACTAAAACTATCATCCAATGAAGTCATCTTAACTCGACATGTTTTGCCTACGTGCGAAGTAACGTTGTTAATGCCAAGTATAGATCTGTTTACCTGGCTAGTAATTAAGTTGAGTTTCTTAACCGACTTCAAAAAAAAAAGTAGGTTCTCAGTTCGACCTGTATGTATGTATGTATGTATGTATGTATGTATGTATGTATGTATGTATGTATGTATGTATGTATGTTTGTCCGCGATTATCTCGCGTTTGGCTGAACGGATTTTGATGCAGTTTTCAGGAAAGTGTTCATTACATTCTGGAGAAGGTTTTAGTATATAACACTAATAGATATCCCGTGACGTTGCCCGCGTGGATCCGTTTTGCTTACTTGGATCGTAGATTTTCAGGGACGATTGCATGTTTGTCCGCAATTATCTCGCGTTTGGCTGAACCGATTTTGATGCAGTTTTCAGGAAAGTGTTCATTGCATTCTGGAGAAGGTTTTAGTATATAACACTAATAGATATCCCGTGACGTTGCTTACATAGATCCGTTTTGCTTAATAGGATTGTAGATTTTCAAAGACGCCGATTTTATGAAGGTTTTTGTTGTTGATTATCTCAACTAAAAAGGGAAAAATAAAAAACTTTTTGAAAAAAATGGAACCGACTTCAAAACCAAACACAAAAAAACTATAAAATAACTTTTCTTTCGGAAGTCGGTGGCCATACTATGTCAATGAAATAACAAAAAAAACAAAGCCACCGACTTCCGAAAGAAAAGTTATTTTATAGTTTTTTTGTGTTTGGTTTTGAAGTCGGTTCCATTTTTTTCAAAAAGTTTTTTTTACATAACCGTTCCGTTATGAATGAAGAAGTGCTACCGCTATCAAGAACCGCGCGCACGAGATGCACACAGCCAGTGTGATCCCGCAGTTTGATCAAGGCGGTCGATAACAAAACATCACGCTGCGTATGACCTCGGGAAGATGCAATATGTGCTGATAACGTAACGTTATTTGTTTCAGTGGTAGCAGACGGTACGGATGATGCAGACAAGTTATTGTTTGACGAATTACCGCTAAGTGTATTCGCAACATTATTATCCTTAGAATCTATGTGAATTAGTGTGTTGTGCCTACGTTTACATAACTTACAACCGGTTTTTTTACATTTGTTAGCGAAGTGACCCGAACGAAAACAGTTAAAACAAATCTTATAACTGGGTAGGAGTTTAAAACGAGCATCATTGCTCAATGCGAGAAACTGTGGACAATTACTTAATGTGTGATCGTTACTATTACATTTCGGACATACTTTGGGGGCTGATTCGGTGCTGGAACTATTATTAGGCTGATTAGCTACCATCGATTTGATCTTAGGACTTGATTTACCTGCCGTTTGGGAATGATTACGAGGTCGTTCTAAGTTCTCAATCAAATCGGCTCGAGTACGTAGGAATTGCATGAACATGTCGAACGTAATGGAACTTTCCCTGTCAATCCTACCTTTGAACTCCTCCCATTCACGATAGGTCCTTTGATCAATCTTTTGAGTGACATGGTATATCAAAAATGTGTCCCAGTGCTTTACAGGCTCACCTAACGACTCTAATGCTCGCAAGTCCTTATTTAATTGATCGATTAGACCTTTGAGAGCAACAGACGATTCCTTTGAAACCGCGTCAATGTGATATAATGCGGACATATGATTTTGTGCCAATAATCGTTTGTTGTCAAATCGATCAAGTAACAACCTCCATGCCACAGAGTAATTACTAGAAGAAAACTCAATTGATTTGATGACTACGGCAGCAGTTCCTTCAAGAGAGGCTCTCAAGTAGTGGAACTTATTGACTTCGTCAATTTCGTCGTTACTGTGAATTAGGCTAGTAAAGGTGTCACGAAATTCTAGCCAATTGCAATATGAACCGCTAAACTTTGGTAATTGTATAGTTGGTAATTTTACTGGCTTGTGTATTCTAGCAAGTGTACTTTTACAGCTTTCCATCGACTTACTATCCTTATTACTCTCGTTGAGAATAGTTTGCGCTCTGGACAACGATTTGTAATAAAGGGACTCAAAATCAGTACGCTCGGAACTTTGTACCTTAATATCCTCTACAAGACATTCCAGACGTAACTGCACCTCATCATACTGTTCGTACAACGACTCCATCTTTCCCATGCGCAACTGCAACTCGGACACATCACAACTACTTAATACTTTGTCCTTGAGTGAGTCCAGGAAGGTGACGAAAGCAGTCAAGCGACCCTTGAAGCTGCCTCGCTTTTTAACTAATTCCCTTTCCTCTGACATACTGGGAGATGAGTGTAGTCAACCTGGAATTGATACAGGATTACAATTAAAACCAGCAAACAATATGATTTAATACACACCTAACTGTGTTTTATACACTGCCTAAATGGTATTGCAAAGGAACACAAAACCTACAAAATAATTTACAATTATATAAAGCTAAAATTGGTATAATATAATGCTTATACCAAATATAATTGTACTTGTAAAATTACCTACAATTTTTAATGTTGTAAACTTTAATGCTAACTAGCTAATAAATAAGCACAACTAAAATACTAATCCCTATTTAATACACAAAATGATTCTAATTACTAATAACTTTTGAGATTTTTAACAATGACTTGCACTAATATCTAACACTCAAATTATGTATTATGTCAAGATACCTGCTACCAATTATATCAACCACTACTAAGTAGATATAAAATTATGTGAATAAGTTACAGCTTTATATAAATTAAGTTTAAATAATGTAGCTAATAAGCTAACTATACTGCAATGCGTATGATTTTAAACTTAAGATTTGCTGTTAATAAAATACTAATCACAATGTAACAAAGTACCTAATGATTCTAACGATCAAACTAATACAATAAGTAGTAAAATAAATAATACTGACCTTGAATATACTTTTACTTATATACTACCTGAGTGTTGGGTGACGATATTAGTTATATAAAATACTATACACCGCTAAACCACTTCTTCGAACTCAATCCAATCCACCGGCGAGTAACCTCCACGTCACGGTGGAAAATTACAATCCTTGATTCCTTTAATTATAATCGCTGATCTTCTCTTTAATTAGGGTCATCCGGCTCGAAGGACCATGTGGGGAACCGGGTCGCTGGTGGAAGAACTTCAGGAAAATACTCGAACAAGAATATATAAATTTAATTCGGTGTTAACTACACGAGTTTAGTACAGCAAGTGAATGAAATTGTCGAATCATACATGTACAAATAATTACTATCGCTAATTAATAGTTTTCCGTGACAATCGCAAGTTGCTGCTATGAAGAAACCATCAGGCGCACGAACAAACATCTTATTATCTCGTGTAGGCCTCATCAGATGTTATTATGATGTTGTAGGCATGGTTTGAAATATGATATTTTATCTATTTCCTAAAATAAATTGTCAATCTAGCATATTTGTTAAGTTTCCAAAAAAGGCTAAGTGATACATTTTATAAGTAACACAAAAAAAAAAACATTTTGATTCCTTAGGGTTCCACTAGTAAAGATCTTTGAAAACTTTTCCAACATTTTTCTATGAAAATAATTAATGTACTTGGCTCAGTTCACTCTGAAATTGAAAACAACATTTTATTGAGTAGACTAAGGACATTTTCTGTCTCCAAAATGGCAAAAATAAACCCACGAGTTATTGCAGTGGCTATGTTTTGGACAATAATTCATAGGCATAGCCGTTTGCCTACTTTGTTGAAGCTAGCTTTTAGTCTCATCCATATAAATGTTATACTTGACTAAATGCCCCTTAATATGACCTCCCACAACTCAGTTACTGGGAAACACGATAAGATTTTTGAGAATCAAAAAAGATCAACGGATCTAAAAGGGCCACTTATCATTATTCGTTGTGATTCACTTCGTAAATGAATTTTAGAAGAACAGCCAATGACGTTACTGGAAATTTTATGAAGTGAAACGTTAGGAATATTGCTCAAAGTGACGGTTTTAGACCCTCAGTTCCAGAACTTACTATAATATTAACACTGCAACAAAAGTAACATGAAATGTTCTGTTCTATTCATCAAGAAAAAGATTAGATGTTAGATCCATTTTTTTCGCAATTCATTATTATGATTATGCTTGGCTTTTTCAGATCCCCTGGTAAGGACAGATTTTCAAAATTTTCGAGAGCTACTGGTTGTTATTGTCCAACACTACTGTGTTGGAAACTGCCCGGGCATTTATTAAAATATCTGATTTCATATGATTACAAGCAACATTACGCCCGAGGCTCCAATGCAAATATTCCTTATTCATTTATAAAATAAGTGTACATCACTGGAATATAGTAATTATGAATGTAATTCTTGTTTACTTTAATTCTGAACTTTCTGTTGATAAAGAATCGACGATCCTGATTATTTTGTCCATTTCGTGATAAAGTGTCGACGATAACGCGTCATATGTTTGCATATGAAGTTTTTTCGACAGCTAGTCAGTGGGACACGCGAAGCGTCAAGCGGTGCGGTGTGCGAAGCGGGCAACCCGAAACACAAACAAACAGCGTTGTATTCGGCAAGTGGAGAAAAAATTGACGAACAATTGACGCCGCTTGACCTTGAACGAAGCTTTAGGGTTCTTAGACACGCATCACGAACGTAACACGTGAGCACCACGTGGGATATGCAATAAATAGCAGGACTTACACGGACCACATTTTTCCGTCATTAGCAAGACTGTGGTTGATACCGATAACACACACGACACCGTGGTGTAACTTCACAAAAATAACAAAAAAAAAAAAACACATTTTTATAACAAACTAGGGACTCATCCTGGCTTCGGTCGGAATAATTTAGAACAAAAAAGAAGCGGGAAAACAACAATGTTTTTGCTTATAAATAATCCTAATAAATCACTCAATTAATGAAAACCCCATGAAAATTCGTTGTTTAGTTTGAAAAGTCCGTCTACAGACGGAATTAAGCGCTTTTGTTTTATATTATACTAGCTGACCCCGCAAACGTTGTTTTGCCATAAAAATTTAAAAAAAAAAATAGTAGCCGATTCTCAGACCTACTGAATATGCATACCAAATTTCATAAAAATAGGTCAAGCCGTTTCAGAGGAGTACGGTAACTAACATTGTGACACGGAAATTTTATTTAGAAGATAAAGAACTTAGATTATAAAATGCCAAGATTCCGTTTTCGAAACAAAACGTAACGTTTTAGAAGCCACTTTTTATAAATGCTTGAGTGAGCGCCACGCACACATTTTATATAGAATTTTCCATGGAGATTTTCACTTGTTTTACGTAGTAATCGTACGACCGACGGGGGTTATTTTTCTACTGTGTTTTTGGCTTTAATTCTCAGTGGCCTATTAGGAATTTTGTATAGAAGTTCTATACCCTTTAATGGCTTTATTCATGTAGGTAATCACTCGTACTAGTGCATATAGAGTCCTACACACCCATATCCAAAGTTAAATCCCCACCATTTATCAGCACAGATACCAAACTTTATCAGAGTTTATGCGCCAACCAAGCATGAATAGGAACCGAAAAACTAAAAAAAACTGCTTATTGACGTTCGAACGCTACCACACTCGTCCATTTTGTTTTGGCGGGACGGCCGCCCCGCCATCTTTGTTTTTTACTTTTTTTTTAACTTCAAAAGCGGGGCACAGTAATTGACAGATGCGGTCTTCGATTTGTGATCTCTTTGCTCATATCTTCCATATAATTTATTCGGTATTTAATTTTAAGTGGCAACCGGAAAGGCAGTCAGTTATTTATGAGAAGATTATAATATTCAAACTTACATTTTTGGTTCCCTTTGCATATCTTGATACAAATTAAAGAGGATTATGTCTTGTGTTTTAATAAGGCCATGGCTTTTTTGGAGACGTCAATGTCAGGAACTTTAATTGTTTATGATTGAAAGGTATTTAATTAAGTTTGATAAATTATGAAGAGGTTTGTTTTGCCCGTAAAATAATTTTTGAGATTT
Organism: Agrotis clavis; assembly: GCA_954870645.1. Taxonomy (NCBI): domain Eukaryota; kingdom Metazoa; phylum Arthropoda; class Insecta; order Lepidoptera; family Noctuidae; genus Agrotis; species Agrotis clavis. Next base: position 6,389,992 of record OX940942.1, read on the forward strand.
ATTTACATAGGCGATTCAAGGACACACACACAACTGTTCTAACTTAAAAAAAACGCGAAGATTTGTGTCTATTAAAAAATATAATACATTTACTTACACAAATTTTAAGAACGTGTTAGATTTTTTTAACCGACTTCAAAAAAAAAAGTAGGTTCTCAGTTCGACCTGTATGTATGTATGTATGTATGTATGTATGTATGTATGTATGTATGTATGTATGTTTGTCCGCGATTATCTCGCGTTTGGCTGAACGGATTTTGATGCAGTTTTCAGGAAAGTGTTCATTACATTCTAGAGAAGGTTTTAGTATATAACACTAATAGATATCCCGTGACGTTGCCCGCGTGGATCCGATTTGCTTACTTGGATCGTAGATTTTAAGGGACAATTGCATGTTTGTCCGCAATTATCTCGCGTTTGGCTGAACGGATTTTGATGCAGTTTACAGGAAAGTGTTCACTACAATCTGGAGAAGGTTTTATTATATAACACTAATAGATATCCCGTGACGTTGCCCGCGTGGATCCGATTTGCTTACTTGGATCGTAGATTTTAAGGGACGATTTCATGTTTGTCCGCAATTATCTCGCGTTTGGCTGAACGGATTTTGATGCAGTTTTCAGGAAAGTGTTCATTACATTCCAGAGAAGGTTTTAGTATATAACACTAATAGATATCCCGTGACGTTGCCCGCGTGGATCCGATTTGCTTACTTGGATCGTAGATTTTAAGGGACAATTGCATGTTTGTCCGCAATTATCTCGCGTTTGGCTGAACGGATTTTGATGCAGTTTACAGGAAAGTGTTCATTACAATCTGGAGAAGGTTTTAGTATATAACACTAATAGATATCCCGTGACGTTGCCCGCGTGGATCCGATTTGCTTACTTGGATCGTAGATTTTAAGGGACGATTTCATGTTTGTCCGCAATTATCTCGCGTTTGGCTGAACCGATTTTGATACAGTTTTCAGAAAAGTATTTGTTACATTCTGGGAAAGGTTTTAGTATATAACAGTAATGGATATCTCGTGAAGTTGCTCACATAGATCCGTTTTGCTTAATAGGATTGTGGATTATCAAAGATGCCGGTTTTATGAAGATTTTTGTTGATTATCTCAACTAAAAAGGGAAAAATAAAAACCTTTTTTAAAAAAAGGGAACCGACTTCAAAACCAAACACAAAAAAACTATAAAATAACTTTTCTTTCGGAAGTCGGTGGCCATAAATGTCAATGAAATAAAAAAAAAAACAAATCCACCGACTTCCGAAAGAAAAGTTATTTTATAGTTTTTTTGTGTTTGGTTTTGAAGTCGGCTCCCTTTTTTTAAAAAAGTTTTTTTTAGACATTGTAACTCATTACAATGAGTTATTCGCATGCTATGTAGCTAAGGAGCTTCTATCAATCTAATACATTTGTGCAAAAAATATTTTTGATATGGGGCATTTACACGGGTCAATTTAGCCGCGCTGCAAAAATCGACCGTTTCTATGATATTTCGGCTAGCTAGGTTTTTACTAATAATTTCTGCAGGCAATGCGACTGTGACTAGTCGTACTAGCCTAGTGGACACACGTCTAGAGGTTCAGCTAGCCGCCAAGAAAATTTCGGCTTTTAAATCGACCTTATTAACACTAATTTCTATTCCGACTTTTAAGAACTTATATCAAACAATAACCGTCTTACTACAAAAAATTTAAACATCTGTTGAACACTTGTCTAAGAGTTAGTTAGGCTGATAAATTCCGAGGGTGGGGTCAACACGCCATCCGACGCATCACATGTAGTGTGTTCCTAGTCCAGACCCGACGCCACCCGTCATTTGTTCGAGAAGTTTAGAAGTTGCATAGCACAGAACCATCCACGGTCACTGCTGTAAAAAAATTTAAACATCTGTTGAACACTGGTCTAAGAGTTAGTAAGGCTGATAAATTCCAAAAAACAACCAGAAATTCAATCACCCCGTCTCCTACCGTATCTTATTCCAAATTCGAAAGCAAAAGTTCTCAAAGAGGTGTCAAACAGTTCCTACACCTCATTACACTCACTAAGAAGGATCGTCGACGACGCTCCTACCGCTACTTGTCCTAGCACCTAGTAGACGAAGTTGCTAGGCGGATTTACTAGGAACTTCGTACGGGCCCCAAATTGAAACGTTCGTTCAAAGAGCTTTATTAGTTATAATTAAGTCAGTGTGTCTTGAAATTCAGAATAGAATATTTGGCGTAATTTAGGTAATGGATAGCAAGTATGGGATGTACCGCCGTATCCTCACGATGGCAATAGGTGGAGACCTCTCGCACCCGGTAATGCTCGCGAAGGAGGAGGCGCGCCGCGTGAGGGAGAGGACAGCCTCATCCCTCCACCCCAGCCACAGTGGTGGACGCACACGGCATCGGACATCAGCAGACGATCTCCGGCCACCGTAGGCGCGGGCATGCGGGCAGCGAGTAAAGGGCAACTCGCTGTCCGACCATGGACCATGCCCGGGTCGACGGCGCGTTGTGTTCCACGCGCGCCTCAAAGAGCCCCCCTCTAGAGGGCCAAAGCCTGCCGGGGTCGCGGGACTTATCTCATTACCGTGACCCCGGAACATAAAGGGCTATTGAAGGACACCGTGGATTTTAGTCAGTACAAGTCTGACAGTCCCTCCCGCCCTGCCCGGGGTGGGAGGACCCATTTGATGATTTTACCGCGCAAAAAAAAATTGTGTTTATCATGATAATAAACTATCTGCTAAATTCAATCAAAATCAGTTTAGTTTGCACTTACAACACTCACAAACTTGCATAATTATAATAAGCCCGTTTTCATGCTTGTTTGTCACGACAATGGCATAAAAATAACTTCAGATAAAAGCTAATCCCTGTTGGCTTATTTGCTTATAGGGGGCCCCTTCATCTTGCTGACGCTCTTTGAGGCGCGCGTGGAACACAACGCGTCGTCGACCCGTGTATGGTCCATGGTCGGGCGGCGAATTGGCCATTACTTGCCGCCCGCATGCCCGCGCCTACGGTGGCCGGAGATCGTCTTGCGTCATGATAAACACTTGGGATACTCGTAGATATAACCGGCTAACCCCTTTGCGAATATAAGCGTGATTCTATGTTGTATGATTATTTGCACCACCACACAAAACCTCGCCCGTCAAGTTAAAACATAAAAGTTAAGATGAATGCCAAGAGTATCGAAATTCCAAAGAGCGTCAATGTTGCCAGCGTAGAAAAAAACAAACTACAACGGGAATGCGGGGTGAAACTTCATACAAGTTGTATCGGTTTTTCTTACAAAGAAAACTTTGCAAAGAGTTTCAAAGATACACACTTTCTTGAAGAATGTGCAACTGGATTATTTTAAAAACGCAAATGAGACATTAATACAGGGCAACCAAGATAGAAGCGAAAACGACAATGACCTCAAAGCTCTTCAGAGTGACACAAAAAATTAGAAAATATTGCATGTAGAGTACGTGCCGCGATTGAACCTGCAGGAAATTCGTGCTAACACATTATTTTAATGCAATTTGATCTTCGTTTAATGCTCGTAGATACTAGCGTTGCGTCGAAAGGTCTTCAGTCGTGGAGTGGGCTTTAGATAACCGTGTTCCACCCAAGGATTGACACATCACGCGAGATGGGTCGGTTGTGTTTCAGTCAAAAAAGTAATATCGAGTTAAAAAGGTTTCTTGCTGATAAAAAAAAAACCAAATTTTATGAGGATGGATGAACATTTGTTGCTCTATCACACAAAAACTACTGAACAAATATTGATGTAATTTGGCTTACAAACAGTTCAAAAACTGACAGTTTAAGAATGACTTTATCCTAGGATAGAACTTCGCACGGGCAACACTCGAAAAAATAAAGGTGCTTTTTTTTTAAACCTAATCTCTCTTCAAGCATGCTTGACAAACTTGCCTGACATGCGTACAAAACCTATGACCCATCGATAAGACACTGAAAGAAAAAAAAATAAAAGACGCAATGATACACTAGAGGGAGTAAGAAGCAAAGTAAAACAAACTCTTTTAACTTTGATCGTAGAGTGCAAATTCGCTTGGGGGCTGTTAATAGTTTGGGAAGGCAAGTTCATCAATGCAGCGGAGCGGATGAGTTGACTGACAAGCCAGTATGGAAGTTTGTTAGTATGTACAGAGTTATTTGCGCCATTTTGTTTCACGAAGTTCGTAGGGAAATGGCGGAGAATTCATGAGGTGTTGGCTGGAAAGGATTCATTTCTGAATTTTTGTGGAGCATTAGTTTTCAAAGCCCAATTAAGATTTAAAATTAAGGACTAATGGTGCATTTAAAATAAGATTGCCTAGTTCAATTAAGTAATAGTTTTCATTTGTAAATATGCATTGACTTGCCCCGAAAATTCTACTGTGTGTTCATTTGTTCAAGGTTCCAGGAGAATCGAGATCATAAACTAGCTGTGTACCAAATTTCAACTAAATCCGTTGAATAATTTTTGCCAGAAACACTAATGGCGCCTCCACATTAGTGCCGTGAACCCCCGTGAACAGGCGCGAACGAGAATGTGGATGGTTTTCGCGGGGTTCACGCGCGTTCGCACGTCATCCCCGATCAGTGTCGATATTGTGCCGAGAATTCACAACGAAAATTCTTGGCGTGAATTCACGGCACCAATGTGGAGCCGCCATAACAGACATGGCAGACAGGTTGTCATTCGTAGATCTTTGCCAGTCCGTTACTGTTAGTCAGAAGCTCATAAGTCTGACAACCAGTCTTACCACGGGGTGTCGTATTACCCAGTTACTGGGTTGTGGAGGTCCGATAGGCAGTCGCTCCATGTAAAATACTTACTGAAATCCAGCTGCATCTGGTTCGACTGAAAGCCGACCCCAAAATAGTTGGGAAAGCAAAACTATGGATATGATGATCATAGACTTTTTTTTTTAATTGTGAGCTGGTATATTTGATTCCAATAATAGGTATGGCAAAAACGCTTGAACGCACGGAAGTTTGTTCGAGTTTACACAAGAAAAAAAAAATAGTAAATGACTCCAGATGTAGTCTGTACAGTATCTAACATAATATTGCGTTCGTTCTGCCAAAGAATACACTCCCATAGAATATGATGTGCTGATTGTTCATATTCACAGTCAGATGTTGAACATTGACAAAAAGGCGAGGGAACAAGCTTGAAGGAAAATAATTTACTTTTAAAATGATCGTAGACTTGGTTTCTGTCACCTCTCACCTAGACTACTATCAAGAGCTAACCCATCTCATATAAAAAAAGAATAGGTAAACAAACAATCTTTCCGCTTCCGCCAAATGCATGATCTATCCCTAAAAGTAACTTGTCCAACAAAACTTTCTTCAAACCCGCTGTGGTTTTTACCCTGTCAAAACTTCTTCCCACTTTCTCATATACAGATATGTTATGGAAATTTTGTTTTTCCTTATCATCCAAGGGTTGTGTAGTGTAAGCGAAAATAAGAAGCCGAGGCTTATTTTTTGGTATTATTTTGCGGTGGTTGAGAAGCCAATCTGTGCTTCGTGTAAATAAACATGTAATTATCAGGTCTTTTTTTTAGCGTGGTAAAATCATCAAATGAGGCCTCGGACCCCGGGCAGGGCGGGAGGGACTGTCAGACTCGTACTGACTAAAATCCACGGTGTCCGGTGTCAGTAGGCCTTTACATTCCGGGGTAATGAGATAAGTCCCGCGACCCCGGCAGGCTTTGGACCTCTAGAGGGCCCCGTCATCATGCTGACGCTCTTTAAAGCGCGCGTGGAACACAACGCGACGTCGACCCGGGCATGGTCCATGGTCGGACAGCGAGTTGCCCTTTACTCGTCGCCCGCATGCCCGCGCCTAATTATCAGGTCTAGGAATGAGAATTGGTTTCGATACCATTGTAGGTATATTTGCAGTCTTTCCACAAAGTTCTACTCACAAAATTGTGCTGGTAGCCTACCATGACCTTAAAGCCAGAGTAGTTCCAGTGAGGGAAAGAGACAAGGCTATACAAGTCGTCTAGCGCCACCTCGTTCACTCAGTGGAACTACTTTGGCTTTAAAACGTCATGGTAGCCCCACCTGCTCGCGTAGCATATATGGCGCCGTAGAAACGGGTTTTGTCGACGCGAGAAAAGACAAAATGACAGAACGTAAAAGACCGCATAGCAATGTTTAAAATATAGACGAGATAATTGTTTCTATTCTGTAATGGTGTACGAATCGTGTCATACTTGTGCAAAAAAACAGTTGATTTGTTTAGAAAATATAATGATGAAATTACTTTGTCTTTTCTTGGTACCTGTAATGAACATTTTTGTGAATGTTACATTACAGAAAAACAAACGAGATCGTTTCAGCGAGTATTCTAACGAACGTTATGGCAATGTAATTGACGAACCGACTGTCAAGTCTGACATCGTCATGAAGAAAAAAATGTTGACGGCTATCGACTAGAACGTTCGCTAGAAAGATCGGAAAAATGTTCGCAGTGAAGTTTGGCTTAATGCTCGGCTCTGTTCGTTGTTCAGTTCGGCAAAATCAAAAACGGCGAATGCTCGATGTGCTGTTACAGGTAAATGCTCAAGTGTAAACAGCACCTTATGGATATGCGAATAAATTGAAAGTAAGCTCTTTGGAATAAAATAATATCAATTCTATTTAGGTAAGAAAAACCGAAGACGAAAATGATATGAAGAACCTCTGACGAAAAATTAACCACAACCGAACCAAACTATAATTATTCATAAGTAAAAATTAACACCTTTTTTTACTTTGTTTTAATCATCAAATTTAATGAGTTCTCCCACCCAGGGCAGGGCCGGAGGGACTGTCAGACTCGTACTGCCTAAAATCCACGGTGTCCTTCAATACCCTTTGCGTAACGGGGCCAGCCACGGTTACCTGCTAAGACAGTTCCGCGACCCCGGCAAGCTGTGGCCCTTTGAGGGGGGGCCCGTCATATTGCTGACAACTCATTTACAGAATACAACGCGCCGTTGATCGGGACATGGTCCACGATCAGACGGCGAGTCGCCCAATACTCGCCGTCCGTATCATCCACACACACACACACACACACACACACATACATACATACACACACACTCCTCTTACACCTCATACACACCCTTACATTACTTAGGCTTAGGTACCTCCCACAACACTGAACTTGCAATTAGGTGTATTGCTGCTACCTGGTGTCCTATAACACAGACTATAAGCCTAGCTTAGGCACCAGTCTCATATTGGAATATTTTTGTAATTAACATCATTACTAAACAATATTTTCATCATGTAATCTCTTAAATATTGTGGTGAGAAAATAAATGAATTTATTAATTATCCAGTCTTCGGAGGACGGAAAATTGCCTCACAATTTAAATACCTTCAGTTGTCAACTATAAATCTAAGAGCAGAAATTAACTAAACTTCAAGTCCTAACATCGTAACAACCACAGTAAGTGCATATTCAGAATTACCCATACTCGCAGGTTGCTGGGATAATCTACTTAGATCGCTAACTGCGAACTCGTACTAGGTTTAACTAGCGCAACATTAGCAGTATGTTTGCTTCTATAGGGTGACTGGTAATTAGTGTACGATACTTAAACACGTGATTGTGCTCATGATAACCAACAACTTTTACTATGGGAACAAACCTGAAGTCGTGAAAAAAAATCAGCTGTTCAGTACATTAAGCAAACATAAATGTACTGAACAGCTGATTTTTTTTCGAGTTTTCAGGTTTGTTCCCATAGTAGAAGTTGTCAGTTATGAGCACAATCACGTGTTTAAGTATCGTACACTAATTACCAGTCACCCTTTAAACATGCATTTATAATCGTTTTAGAGTATCTAAAAGTGAGTAGGAAAGTATGTAGGAAGTAAGCTTCTTTAGTGAAGCAGATTTTCAACGTCTCTGGATGTTTTGGTAATGTTTTAATCCATTTTAAATTAGAAGATTTTTTTTCTTTAACCTATTCTCAATTTCAAAAAAAGTAATAGAGAACTTATAAAGCATGAATCAAATTAGTTTGTTTTCAATTTACTGTATTATGTTTAATTAGAATATCAATAAAAACTAAGTATTTGTGTTACATTTTTTTACTAAATCCAACTTGAAAAAAGGAGGACAGTATTTGAAAAAAAAAAAATGTTTGTGACCTGAAATCGTAGGTGCGATTATATGAACCGATTTTGATGATTCTTTTTTTTTCGTTCAGTATTATAATATATCTGTCATTTGGTCCCATAAAAAGGGTCAAATAAAAACTTAAAAAGAAAAACCAACCACCTTCCAAAACTACCACAAAAAAGCGTAAAAGGCGCTCCTTCACCGCGAGCATTCACCTGTAATGTAACGTTATAGATTCGAAAATTCGAAGACAATAGAGCATCAAATTGCGCACTTTTATGTTACATTACAGGTGAATGCTCGCGGTGAGGGATTTTCATTAAAAATACAAAAGTTTGTGAGGATGGATGGGTGGATGGATGGATGTTTGTTACTCTTTCACGCAAAAACTACTGAACGGATTTCGACGAAATTAGTTAAACAGTATATTAAAACTGTTCTTTGAAATCCATCAGTTCTCGATCACTATTGAACACTCAGACTCCCAGGTGTTGTAAAACTAGCTAAAACTCTCCATATTTTCACCATATCGCAGGTGAAACGGCTTTATTTCTGGCATTCACGGACATTTAATGTTAATGGACGGAATAAGATTTTGTTAGAACAAGATAAGCCAATGAATGGGCGGTTTTAGAGACGGAAATAATGATAACAATGTCTATTTATTTACTGAAATACTGTCTAGGTTCATTTGAAAAGTACCATCTTACTTGTTTCTATCATGAAGGAAAATTTTCAGGATGGATTGATTGATTATATACGTTTTTAAACTAACATTATCGTTACGCAACGACCATGCGTTGCGTTAACTACCATTGGAATGGAAGAAAATCATCCGTGATCATGAAATGAGCATAACACAAGTGCCTAAATATCCGAAACTCATAACGAAAAATATGCTTAAAAAAAAAAAACTGAACCAAGCTGATTGAAATATTTATGGGATCAAATGGCAAGTTTACTCCATCGAATAAAAAAACACAATTCGGACCAGGAACTTCGAGTAATGGATGTCCATACATAAAAAACCGCCCAAATTAAGAACGTCCTCCTTTTTGAAGTCGGTTAAAAATAAAACATGGTAACGATCCCGTTTTAAGCTGTTAATCCCGTTCTGTCACTTTCCCTTTTCGATAACAATGTGCAGAACAAGTGAAGAAAGGTGTCTTTTATAGTAGCCATACACCATCCTGCCTATCGACGATCGTTTTGACGCTTGCAATTGTTTCAAATTGCAATTGTTTAAAAATGCCGATTTGATGGCATGACATGCCAATTTGATAGGTCATCAAATCGATTTGACACAACGTCAAATCGGCAGCAGTGATGCATTTGGCTATCGGTCACCGAATAATAGCTAGATCTAGCTATAAAGTTGCTAAGTTGGCATCGCTGCTGCAGATTTGAAGTTGTGTCAAATCGATCGTACGATAGGCAGTATGGTGTATGGTGTATATGGACGAACTGCCAATTTGAAACAATTGCAAGCGTCAAATCGATCGTTCGATAGGCAAGATGGTGTATGGCTACCATTAGCCATTTTTTTGATATTCTAAAAGAAAAGAAGGGATTCAGTTTCGTTTCACCAATAATTAAGAATCATTCATTAGCTGTTCCTCGTGGTTTGACCCCTCAAAATCAAAATCAAAGCATTTATTTCAAGTAGGCCAGTTACAGGCACTTTTGAATTGTCATAGACAATTAAAGGAATGTTAAGTATTAAACACTAAAAAGTTATGGTGCTACAGTCCCAGTCACAAGACATAAAAACTGTGAAAGTACCGTAGATGCACGTTCCAAGTCGTAGATCTCTATGAGAAGAACGTTCAAGAAACTCCACCAACTCTCTGTTGCTGGGCTTCTAATTAAAAGTAATTGAAGGGGTTGTGGATGGATTATTGGAATTAAATTTGAAAACTTAAATTGAAATGACAACAAAACAAGAGATTTGAAACGATTTCAGACGGTGTATTCGTCGGCTGCCAAAAAAAGAGAAAAGTCTAAGGCAAAAGGCCTGTCTGTTTGACAAAGGCCTTAGGCCTTTGTCAAACAGACAGGCGATAGCGAACCGAACCGAATCATGTCATATAAAAATGCGAAAGCGATCCGATACTCTATGTGACAGGCTTCAAACAATTCCATACATTACAAACAAAAACGCTACGCCACGCATTCGGTTCGTCTGTTAGTTTGACAATAGCTTTAAGTAACTTTCATTGCGATGTAGCTGTTTTTTGTCACGCTATATTACTAACATACTAAGTGAAAACTAAAGAAACAGAGAGAATGAGATATAAATAAATGTTGTTTCACTTTAAAAAATCACATGAACGATACTTCTGCGATTTAGTTTTTTCTTTCTGACGCAGTCACAAAAAGGAAGTTCAAGAGGCGCTGAAAATTGTTTTCAGTATAATCTCCAAATCTTTATGTTGCAATTATAATAAAATACCTTCAATTCTTATCCTCTTTGACATTTAGGATAACTTTTATTTGTGGGCTAAAATATCTTAGGAATATTTACTTTGAAAATAGCTACTTGTTAGATAAATTTTAGAGGTGAATTTACACGCACATTGTAAAGCTGAAGAGTCTATTCATTTATTTGGTTGAACGTGCTAATCCCAGGAACTAGGTACTGGTTCAAATTGTTTTTTTTTTTTTATTTTGTGTGTTGGATAGGATATTTATCAAGGAAGGCAATAGGCTATATAACACACAGTGGAAACATATTTTTCCTACTCCTCCACTATTCTTTTCTGATTAATTTCGTGCAGAATCCAAGACAGGTAAATTCATTCTCCGGGACACGTCGAGCTTCATTGTCTCGGCGCTTTTCTGGTGGTTGCCACTGTTGATTCTGGCTTTCAGGAGTTGCAGTGGTTTGGGAAAAGTGTGGTGGGTTTGTCCCAAAAAAAAAGAAAGGCTATATAACATCACGCTACGACTTTAGAAGCCGTGCAGCGGGGGTCAAACCACATCAAACAGCTAGACTTTTTTAATAGTAAAAACTTTACACCTTTTTACTTTTGGCAAAACTGTAGCAGCTTTTTAGCATGGACAGAGCAATAATCAATGTTTCTCTGGTGTAAAGAATACGCTACGAAATCATTGACCAGAGACCTAGAGTGACCAGAATTGAGCATACAATTAGCATGATGAAGTGGAAGTAGGCCAGCCATGTTTGCAGATGGACAGACGGCCGATGGAGCAGAAATTTCTTAGAGTGGAGATCGCTTAAACTATCAAACGTAAAAACAGCAACGTAACGGCAAACGTAAAGTGGGATGCCCCCACTTTACGTTTGCCGTTACGTTGCTGTTTTGTTGTAGGATCCAAGACAGGTAAATTCATTCTCCGGGACACGTCGAGCTTCTTTGTCTCGGCGCTTTTCTGGTGGTTGCCACTGTTGATTATGGCTTTCAGGAGTTGCAGTGGTTTGGGAACAGTGAGGTGGGTTCAACCCAAAAAAGTAAAGCCCTGCGGCACTATGGATCGATGATTTGAAGAAGTTGAGGAAATTGGCTGGCAGTGGGTTGATGCGGACTGCCCAGGACAGGGATGGTTTTTCATGAGCTCCCTTTGAAAAACGCCAACCGTTCCGGTCCTGGACTTACGTCCAGCTGTGCTGCCTTAGATAGAGCGGATTATTACTGACTAAAATCCACAATGTTCCTTCAATTGTCCTTTATGTTCCAGGATCACGTTAACCAACTTAGACAATCCAGCGTGACCCGCTAATGATAGTATTGTTTTGAGATATCCGTTCAAATAATGCTAGATTAGTAATGTCAAACAAAGCTATTGGACATACTACAAAAAGGAAAATAACTAAAACATAATTACACGTACTTAATAACCTACCGTGATTTACCACAATCAGCCGTTTAGGGAAGATATGTTACGAGTATGTATGTTATATATGTTATCAGAAGCTATTTTTGTTATTTTAAATAAATAATTATGTTGATATCACTGGCCTCGTATTTGAGGAAATTAAAATGTTTTAGGTACCTATTCCATAAGGAAACACTGTATTTAACACTTAAATAATGCACGACTATAATGTTCCCACTGCTGGGACCCAGGCCTCCTCTCTAGAGAGGCAATGGGCTGTAATTCACCACGCGGGTCCAGTGCGGGTTGGTAGGTCACATGTTTTCGAATTTTTGTTCTGGGACATGCCGGTTTTCTGACGATGTTTTCTTTTTATTTTGTTTTTATAGAGGACAATAATACTATAAAATAAAAGCCGTTTAAAATAACACCCTTTTAATAATACCTACTATGTATTACGAGTATTACATTATAATATTAATAGATCGTACGTAACTACATATTGTAATAATACCTGCGAATGGTTTTAATGTTATTTTATGAAAACAAAATGCACGCTTACGCATTCTATGTTTAGAATATTACAATTCAAGCAGTTTAGGGTTGAAACTCTAAATCTGCTCCCCTCTTTGAATAGTGAAGGGGCTATGACCACTCGGACCCCACGAATTTTCAAAACGCCTCATTAGATGCGTCCACACAGAGCGAGCAGCCTCGCGAGTCATTTGCCGCGCGAAGCAGCTCGGGTAATGTAGACGTGTCTCGACCGAGGCAACGTACGCGGGCGAGCGACCGAGCCAACCAGTGTCGGCTTTTTGTTTTTCTCGCGTAATAGGCGCATCCACACAGAGCGAAGCCTCGAAGGCAGTTTTCTCGCGCGGCAAATGCCTCGCGAGGCTGCTCGCTCTTTGATTGGTTGGTTTACTTAATGGTTATAGACAACTTTCACTATGAAACATGACCTGAAATATAAAAAAAAACAACTGTTTTTCACAAGTACTTTCGACCCATGAAAGACTGTACTGTCTTACAAATGACCCTGTATTTGCATTGAAAACACAACAGCACTTGCTGGGGTTTGAATTCACAAAATTGTTCATGAGAAGCAATGTTAACCTCTGGGCTATCATGACTATTTTAATAAATTATCTAGCACAAACAGACTATTTACCCAAAAATATGGTTTGTATTTAACAAATAGTAATAAACAAGGACTGAAAATTACAAACCTACTGGATGGATACAAAACGATTCTAAACACGTTATAATAATTATTTAAGGCAAAGCAAACTATTAAGATAGAGTACGAATATTACAGAAGCGGAAATGTGCAATGTGACCCTTTTTGGGGTGGTAAAATCTTGCGCCAACCGTACTGTCAACCCCTTTACACTAATTATTGTGATAGTCACCTAGATACCAAAGTCGTGTTTTCATTTTTAAGCTATTGCAAAGTTTTTCTCGCGGGCTCTGAGCGCGGCGACCGAATCAAAAAATTCCCTAACGAAAATTCCAAACAAAAATAACCTAACGCTCGTTTAACGTCGTTTCAGTTCGGGAGACTTCGGCAATCATAAAAACATCCGTCATAAAGACAATTTACTTTTTCTTACTGATTCTAAACGGCCAGCTACAAAAGGAGGTTTTCACAATGAAACCTACTTATAAAATTCTCCTACAACAAAGCAGAGTGGCGCAGTGGAAGTGTGCTGGGCCCATAACCTGTTGAAAATTTGACCAAGTTTGGAAGTGAGACCTGAGAATCCTGTATATAAAAGAGCCACTTATATCTTCATTATAATTTAATTCTCTTTATTACAGTAGTGCACCTCAAACACTTTAAATAAATGATATTCTTGTTAAATATTCGCGGAAGGCGATAATTTTTTTTCTTGTTTTTTTTTTAAATTGCTATGCAATACCTTTACCGCGGCAGTCCCCGAGTGCCACACGTATTTAAAAAATATGTTATGCAATAGTTTTACCGCGGCAGTCCCCGAGTGCCACATGTATTTTTTTATCAGCTTATGATAGTGATCACAACCTTTTTTAATGAGTGTATTCTAACTGCATATGAAGCCATGAACGTCCCTTCTACCCAGTTTCAATACTCTATGTCAGTTGTCATTGCAGTTTACACAGCAAATCGGTTGAATGGGCAGCAACCGCCGCGTACATGTCATTAAATATTAGTGGCCACGATAATTGAAAACGTGCTGTCTGATGTTAGATCTAGTTGTGTATAGGCTAGAACAATAGAATATTTCCACTAAATCATCGAATTTAGGCAGCTGCTAAAATTACAGTCGGGGCATAAATTCTGTCAAATAAACAAAATTCTGAATTTGGAATGCAAGTCGAAGAAATATGATGGGCATTCGAAAATTGAACATTTATCTTCTATAATTATACTAATACTAATAATTATAATTATATAATAATATTATAAAGAGGTAACATTTGTTTGTAAGTTTGTATGTAGGGGGTAATCTCCGGAAGTAATGAACCGATTGAAAATTGTTTCACTGGTAGAAAGCTACATTATCCGTGAGTGTTATAGGCTAATTATAAAGATATAATGCATATTAGCCGAAATATCACAATTTTTGTCTAGCCATGCGGAAAAAAATTGCTCTTCCAACACAGTTATTAGCATGCGCTGCCTTAACAGTTGCATGTAATTGAAAACAATGTATGGCAAAAATGTCCGCTTTGAATAGTTCTTATCTTTATTTCTTATATTTTTATCTTTAATATTTTAGCAGATATAGCAGCTTTTATGAGTCAAAAAAAGTTATTTTCGACGTACTACAAAACATTAAACCTTATCGAAAAAAATTAAAAAAATATTATTGTGATCACAAGTACATCATAGAGATACGATTTGCCCAAAATAGTATGTCAATTGGTTAAATAGTTTCGAAGATAACATAAAATTACTAAATCGCAAAATGCCGCCGTCCATTCACGAACCGCATTAGAACACGCTTTGTACGGACGTTTTATCCATTTACCTATAGATGGCGTTGTGCAATTACGTGTTGGTCTTTAAAATTGTTTTTGGTTGATCGGTTTCCTAAAACACAAATAAGTTACTCCTTCGTTTTCATTCTTCGAGTTCGAAGCTGTGGTATTTCTGTTTTTGGGATATCGGAAAGTTACAGCGATTGTTTATCATGCCTAAAAGGAAAACACAACTTCCCCGTCAGACATCGCAGACAAGAGCAGATCGAGTACGCCGTACGGAAGAGTCTGCTCTTGAAAATCATCAGCGCCTCTCGAGGAATAGAGAAAATATTTCGCAAGCACGCGCTGGGGAATCTAGCTCCGAGCATTCACAGCGGCTTGCCAACCAAAGCTGGAGAACATCGCAGGTGCTCGGGAATCTAGCGCTGAACGTGCGCAGCGTCTCAGTGATTTAAGGCAGCATGTCTCTGCAACAAGGGATAGGGAGCCTAGAGCTGAGCGCTCGCAGAGGCTCGCTAGCGAAAGCGCGAGAACATCGCAGGCCCGTACTCCAGAATCTAGCGCTGACCGTGCGCAGCGTCTCAGTGATTTAAGGCAGCATGTCTCTGCAACAAGGGATAGGAAGTCTATCGCTAAGCGCTCGCAGCGGCCCGCTAACCAAAGAGTATGAACATCGCAGGGTCGTGCTCGGGAATCAGCGCTGAACATGCGCAGCGCCTAGCAACAGAAAGACAGCGGGCAGTTCTGCCGTGCAGGCCCTAAAACGCAGTAACAGGCTTTTTGTCATTTTTTTGTTGAATATTGAACCTTAATGTCCACGTTATAAGGAACATGTAGATCTAATCAGGTATTTGTTAGGATGCTCTAAACCGTTAAAAAATCAAATTTAAGAAAGCAGTAACTTAATTTTGCATGTCTAAATACATTACAATACCAACTAAAATACAGTAATAGCAGTTACGTCTACCACGATCCGTCACTTTACCAAGTTAAACGCAGTAAATATCGATATTACCACAAAAAATCTGTACTCCACACCCAAAAAAATATTGAGGAATATAAAATAAAACGCAGTAAGTAGTTTTTGTACAAAAAGTGTTAATACTGCATGGTTGATCACTAGTTTATTTCACAATGAACTACAGATTAAAATGCAGCAAAGTACTAAAAAGTGGTATTTTATTTAGTGTTGTTGAAGTAACTTTATATCGTGAAAACTAGCTAAAAAGCAGTATGATCATTATTTCCTGCAGTATAGTCAGTATTTTCAAAAGATTAAAATAACTAAAGTGCTAATTAAAACGCAGTATGACACTCTGTTACTGCATTATAATAGGTAACTTGAACGATTTTACTAATTTCACTGCAGTTACAGGTCATATTTTACTGCGTTCTAGTCAGAATTTGTCGCTAACTCTCTCTCTCAATCAGTCGAATTCTTCTAATTTACCAAGAAAACCTAAGCAAAAATCAGGGGTACTTTTCGAGCTAGAGTGAAATTTGTGAAAAATAACAGTAATTATAGTCCAGTCAATGGGGACCAAAAAGAAGCTTTGCCTTGCTTTATGTGGTGTAGTTTTTTTTATTTGTAGTGCTTAAGTGTAAGCTACTCATGAAAAATGTAAGTTTTCGAGCTCGAGAAGTGTCGGCTAATGCATAGCCGCCGTCTTAGATTGAAGGGGTCCAAATTTGTTTTTTTTTTTACTTATTGCTTCAACTCAACTCAACGACATACTCGTAAAGTTAACACTTGACGAGTATGTCAAAAATATATAAAAGAAGTTTAAAGAAAAATTCCACAACAACTTTATTTGTACGTATTCTGTACGTCACATAGAAACAAAGTTAAGGAAGAACACTCAACATTGATAAAAAATCGTCTACACATTTGACGAGTACCTATTTTGCCCACGATTTTGTCAACGAAGATGCGTATTTAAGGTATAGAATTATCAAAAAGCCTCTTAACACTTATTTAATCGATTTTGTTGATAATTGGACATTGGAAAATTTCAAGTAAATCGAGTAAGATTAAATTATTTTCATACAAACTTTAATCCCATTTTTAAACCTCTTAGGGGATGAATTTTCAAAAATCCGCCCTAGGGGAATGCTGGTGCAAAATTTCATTCTTCTACACCTAGCGGTTTCGGCTGGGCGTTAATACATCAGTCAGTCAGCCAGATAGTTTTTTGTTTTATACAGGGATTTTTTTTATGTATTGCGGATATTTGTTTTCAGTGGTTCTAATGAATAAAATACATTTTCATATTTAACATTTTCTTTTTCTTCATTTAGGGGGACAAATAATTGACAATTGCACTGAATTGAGTGGATTTTATCAGTTGTCCTTTACTTCAGACATCTTAACGTCTAATACGCATTCGGTTAAACAAGTTTCCCGAGTCTAAACAAACGAAATATACGTAACGTATAAATACTATTTGTTGTGGAATTTTATTGTCTTTAAACTTCTCTAGACATTTTCGTCTTATTGTCAACTGTTGAAGCATTATGTG
The DNA here is from genome assembly GCA_954870645.1 of Agrotis clavis. Lineage (NCBI taxonomy): Eukaryota > Metazoa > Arthropoda > Insecta > Lepidoptera > Noctuidae > Agrotis > Agrotis clavis. The sequence continues at coordinate 6,407,440 of OX940942.1, forward strand.
AAAAAGAACGAATGTGGACCCTTTCAATCTAAGATGGTGGCTCCTCGAGATCAAAAACTTAAACTTTTCATGAGTATCATATACTTAAGCAATACAAATAAAAAAATACACCTCATTTCCTAACTAAAACATACTCGTAAGTTGGCGGACACTGTTATATACTATATACTGCATGTGCAATTTGTTCAAGATACAAATTAAAATGCAGTAAAAAAAAGTCTTATGCTGCAAATTAGTCTGCAAAGTAGCAAAAAAATCTAAAATTTTGTGGTATCGAGTATTTTTACCGCATTTTAATCTGCATATGAGTAACTTTTTGCATGCAGTAACTGCCATGATTTTAAAAAATCTGATTTTAATTAAAATCTAATAAACTTAATTAACATTTGTTTTCGTAAATACCATCTTTGTTGTCACTTAGTCCTCGTAGCAATAAAAATGTGCACCATACACATTGTTACATAAAATATTTTGTCCCTAACCTTTGAGGGTCGGACTAAATAAAACCACAAAATAACATAAACCGGTTTATTACTGCGAGTAACAATCTCCCGTATAATAGAATTATTCGATTAAATTAATTGATTACATTTAAATGGAATTTCAATTAACATATTACTGTAACGTTCTTATCATAATAATAAAAATCATTAACCTTAACAACAGTCCGGGAATAAAATTCATATAAAACTACTGTGGTGAGATTCTTTACCCTTTCTAATTAATTAAAGCTAGCCAGTTGTAACCTAGGGGTTTAAAGAAGAGCTGGGGTCGTGGGGGTTGGAGATAAACCGAGTACTGTTCCGTTAACAAGGTTACATTAATATAACTAAAGCAGAACTAAATAACTACCGGAACCTTCCAGTTAAAAACAATTATAATAATTTAATTAATGGGCGCCAGGGACCTGGAGTGTCCCGAATCCTGGAGCTGAAGATATCCTCAAATCTACTGTCACTTCCGGAGGAATGCAGAAAGAGCCCAAGATTCTCAACATAAAGTTCGGTGTAGTACCGACATCAACACCGGGTACCAAAATCACACCGGTGTTCCAAGGTGCGGTGATAACAAAAATAAATATAAAGAAAAAAAAAACCGTCACGCCTGCGCTCACGCTAGGCGGTGTCTGCCAGCCGTACAGCAGCCTTCCACGGGAGGCTCTCAGCGGTGTCGAGGAACGGACTTCACGTCCCGGCTCTAAGCTTCAGCCTACGATCCCGGCGGTGAAGCGAGTCCCCCGATTAGCCTTTTCTGCAATTGACAAACGGAGACCAAATAATAAAAGTGTAACTTATTCGTTATCCTCGATGTGATCGAGCTGTGAAACCTATCCGACAGCACCTCGGCAGGCTCATGGCCTTTATTCAAAATGAAATACGCGTGGCCTCCGTCCACTACGCCAAGGACTTATGCCGTTTTCCTGGACAATATTTTAACACCTAGGTCAACCCTGAGAAATTGCCTACGGCCTACGATTGGGAAAATAGCTGGTTTATTACTCACGGTTATTGCCGGGGAAGGCGGCGTGGGCTGCGGGCTGCTGCACGTTGCACCGGGAAGAACCGCGACGACAGGCGCTGTTAGGGATCCTGAAATAATCGTTAAGATTAGCACGACGTTATTCCCTCACTCACACACCCTTCGGGTGGACGCACAGACCACGCTCACTCCACTAAGGATACCGACTTACCTTTTACGACGGCGCACCAAAAACTATGTGTAGCTCCTCAGCGGGGCTGGCGGCAAGTGACGCTCGCCATCCTCGCAAAGTCATTGCAAATCGCCGGCCGGAAGCAACCCAAGATCGGGTGACCACCACATGTCTAACTCCCGGATTCCATGGAGAAACTTATATCCCCGCAACGACCACCAACACCTCACACCAGAAATTCACCCTGAATACTGTGGAACGACACTTGCCACAGTCGGCAATAAATTACACAAAACTAGATTCAACTACTCCGTTCTCCATTATTAATCTGTCCTAATTATTGATCACAACATAGTTTCAACCAGGGAAACCATTCCTACAACATTGCCGGGGTAAGAGGAGAGCTCCACCTGACAACATTAAAGTTGACATTTCCCAGAGACAATCCACGCAAAAGTCCACAGATTAAAAATGTATCGATTCGGTCGAAGGTTCTCGAATAAAGTCTATATTGAAAAAATTATATCATTTCCGTTTATGGATATTTAGTTTATCATTAATTTCTTTTATTTATTTACTATTTAAAATTGATAATTATTACAAAATGAGTTAGTTCATACTATTTAAAGATTTGTGATCCTTAGATTAAAATATCGATTATTTTATGGTTGTTACTTCGGTAGGGGGCGCCTCGAACTGTCAGAATTGACGTTTGACGCAATGAATGTCATGTTAATCGTAAACAACCTAAGTTTTGATCAAAATAATATTGTGAAACTGCTTAAAGGAATTCAGAAAAGTGATTTATTGTTGGGAAATGAAACCAACGACACATAGGAATGGTTGACCAATGAATGCAGGTACTTGACACTTTGTTTATTAGAAACGCAGCCGCGTAATGGCAACCTGAGCCAGGAACACAAAAACAATGTAACAGTACCTCCCCAACCACCAGAGATTTGACCCACTAGGGCAAATCTCGACGCTGGCCCTCCAGCGTTAAAGCAGACTCCAAAGTACCAAGCTCGCTTTCCAAATCCACTCCGTTCGAGCCTGAAAAGAATAATGGAGAACGAAAAGAGGTAAAAATTAAATAGGTATATGAATGCTGGTGCACGATTAGTATTATTATTTGTTGTAATATATTAACTAATAAATTTTTTCCTGGTGCGAGTCTAATCCATTTACAAACATGTAAAAGACAAGCTCCAAAGAGTTTAAAAAAAAATTACGTAAGTAACTCTCTACGAACTGACCCAGTCTGACCCACTATGTTTATGTAGGACAGACAACCCTATTCAATCGTACACCACCCTTCACACCCCAAATGGGTAAACTGCCGACAATCGTGCTGAGCTAGAATCCACATAATACATTGAAAAGGAAAGTACCGGCCATTGGCCTGGCAAAAAAAAAATACTATCAAGAACGTATTCCATCAATGCAGCCTACACGCCCGCCATTACGGCCTTCTATCTCAGGACTATCAGTTTGCTGCCTTATCAGCAGTCCGGAGGTTTGGATACCCAACAGGGTTGTTAAACATGCAACAACCACTTTCAAAATATGGTCAACAAACGTGGACACAGTAGAAACCTGTGTACCACAACAAACCTTAAAAAAAAGTGGAAATTACTTGTAAACAACTGCAGACTAGCACCGTGGATATAATTCCACCCATGAATAAACAAAAACCATTAAATTTCATTTATAACAATAAAATTAATAATGGACACCTGAAGATTTTAAAGCCTCCTATCCAACTACCAACCAATACTGATCCACCTACCAATTACAAATTCAATGTAGTCGAATCTAAATTTTGAAGATAAATAAGTTTTGGTGTAAGGCTTATTTAAGGAGTTACCATCCGCTCCCGCAAAGGCTTATTTAACGAGTTGCGTCCGCTCGTAAGAAACACCATGAATGGTGTATACCATTAGTATAAGGCGAACAAGCTATGTTCCTTGGTGTAGGGCTTATTTAAGGAGTCACCAACCGCTCCCGCAAAGGCTTATTTAACGAGTTGCGTCCGCTCGTAAATGAACTAGCTATGTTCTTTAGTGTAGGGCTTATTTAAGGAGTCACCAACCGCTCCCGCAAAGGCTTATTTAACGAGTTGCGTCCGCTCGTAAGAAACACCATTAATGGTGTATAATAATAGTATTAGGTAAACAAGCGTTGTTCTTTAGTGTAGGGCTTATTTAAGGAGTCACCAACCGCTCCCGCAAAGGCTTATTTAACGAGTTGCGTCCGCTCGTAAGGAACTAGCTATGTTTTACCTAAGTAAAAATGATCTATGGAATAGCGCCATGATCAATTCAAAAACCGTCGGTGTATGCTCGACAGGTTTAAGATATATAAAATGCAATGAATGGTTTAAGCCATCATTACACAATAGACCAAAAGTAAACAAAAGCAATGGTAGGTTGGATAGTACGGTATGGTAGTATTTAATTTATTAAAATAAAAAAAAAAAATTAATTATGATTTACTATTATTTTTAAACTTTACGGTTTTAGCGTCACGGAACAGTACTTTACATAAAAGGTCGACTTTCATTACTTAATTAAATTTAATGGGTAGTTCCATTAAAAGTTAAAAAAAATCCGAAGTCAAAACTGGCCGTCACAATTTAAGTAGATAATAATAAGTAAACGCTGTTACAGTAGCAGCGATCTTATAAGGTAAAACAATATTAGGGTTCTCCTTCTAAAAGGACAAATGTCCAGGTACAATGTAATGGTGCACAGGTAAAACAAAACTGTACTGTATAACGCAGCTATAAGTATGCAAAAAATGTCAAAGTAAATAATAATTATGTGCATTGTACAATTATTGTAAAATGTAAAAAAAACATAAATTGTATAAAACAATACAAACACAAACAAAGGATTCCGCACGACGGTTTTTTCTTCTTAAAATTAAAATAAATGGAAGGTTCCAGAAACAGTACTCCGGTTTTTAAGTTACAGCGACAGACGTAACCTCTATCTCCAACTAATACACACGTTGGTCGCCACTGTTACATAAAATATTTTGTCCCTAACCTTTGAGGGTCGGACTAAATAAAACCACAAAATAACATAAACCGGTTTATTACTGCGAGTAACAATCTCCCGTATAATAGAATTATTCGATTAAATTAATTGATTACATTTAAATGGAATTTCAATTAACATATTACTGTAACGTTCTTATCATAATAATAAAAATCATTAACCTTAACAACAGTCCGGGAATAAAATTCATATAAAACTACTGTGGTGAGATTCTTTACCCTTTCTAATTAATTAAAGCTAGCCAGTTGTAACCTAGGGGTTTAAAGAAGAGCTGGGGTTGTGGGGGTTGGAGATAAACCGAGTACTGTTCCGTTAACAAGGTTACATTAATATAACTAAAGCAGAACTAAATAACTACCGGAACCTTCCAGTTAAAAACAATTATAATAATAATAATAATAATATCTCACAACTATCACACAACGCCATCTAGTCCCAAGCTAAGCAGAGCTTGTGTTATGGGTACTAGACAACTGATAAACATACTTATATATTTCTAAATACATACATATTATAGATAAATTACACCCAGACACAGAACAAATGATCGTGCTCATCACACAAACATTTGTCCTGGGTGGGAATCGAACCCACGACCTCCGGCATAGCAGTCAGGGTCACTAACCACTAGACCAACAGGCCAGTCAAATAATTTAATTAATGGGCGCCAGGGACCTGGAGTGTCCCGAATCCTGGAGCTGAAGATATCCTCAAATCTACTGTCACTTCCGGAGGCATGCAGAAAGAGCCCAAGATTCTCAACATAAAGTTCGGTGTAGTACCGACATCAACACCGGGTACCAAAATCACACCGCTGTTCCAAGGTGCGGTGATAACAAAAATAAATATAAAGAAAAAAAAAACCGTCACGCCTGCGCTCACGCTAGGCGGTGTCTGCCAGCCGTACAGCAGCCTTCCACGGGAGGCTCTCAGCGGTGTCGAGGAACGGACTTCACGTCCCGGCTCTAAGCTTCAGCCTACGATCCCGGCGGTGAAGCGAGTCCCCCGATTAGCCTTTTCTGCAATTGACAAACGGAGACCAAATAATAAAAGTGTAACTTATTCGTTATCCTCGATGTGATCGAGCTGTGAAACCTATCCGACAGCACCTCGGCAGGCTCATGGCCTTTATTCAAAATGAAATACGCGTGGCCTCCGTCCACTACGCCAAGGACTTATGCCGTTTTCCTGGACAATATTTTAACACCTAGGTCAACCCTGAGAAATTGCCTACGGCCTACGATTGGGAAAATAGCTGGTTTATTACTCACGGTTATTGCCGGGGAAGGCGGCGTGGGCTGCGGGCTGCTGCACGTTGCACCGGGAAGAACCGCGACGACAGGCGCTGTTAGGGATCCTGAAATAATCGTTAAGATTAGCACGACGTTATTCCCTCACTCACACACCCTTCGGGTGGACGCACAGACCACGCTCACTCCACTAAGGATACCGACTTACCTTTTACGACGGCGCACCAAAAACTATGTGTAGCTCCTCAGCGGGGCTGGCGGCAAGTGACGCTCGCCATCCTCGCAAAGTCATTGCAAATCGCCGGCCGGAAGCAACCCAAGATCGGGTGACCACCACATGTCTAACTCCCGGATTCCATGGAGAAACTTATATCCCCGCAACGACCACCAACACCTCACACCAGAAATTCACCCTGAATACTGTGGAACGACACTTGCCACAGTCGGCAATAAATTACACAAAACTAGATTCAACTACTCCGTTCTCCATTATTAATCTGTCCTAATTATTGATCACAACATAGTTTCAACCAGGGAAACCATTCCTACAACATTGCCGGGGTAAGAGGAGAGCTCCACCTGACAACATTAAAGTTGACATTTCCCAGAGACAATCCACGCAAAAGTCCACAGATTAAAAATGTATCGATTCGGTCGAAGGTTCTCGAATAAAGTCTATATTGAAAAAATTATATCATTTCCGTTTATGGATATTTAGTTTATCATTAATTTCTTTTATTTATTTACTATTTAAAATTGATAATTATTACAAAATGAGTTAGTTCATACTATTTAAAGATTTGTGATCCTTAGATTAAAATATCGATTATTTTATGGTTGTTACTTCGGTAGGGGGCGCCTCGAACTGTCAGAATTGACGTTTGACGCAATGAATGTCATGTTAATCGTAAACAACCTAAGTTTTGATCAAAATAATATTGTGAAACTGCTTAAAGGAATTCAGAAAAGTGATTTATTGTTGGGAAATGAAACCAACGACACATAGGAATGGTTGACCAATGAATGCAGGTACTTGACACTTTGTTTATTAGAAACGCAGCCGCGTAATGGCAACCTGAGCCAGGAACACAAAAACAATGTAACAACATTAATAACATTATAAAAAACAGTGTTAAAAAGTTTTTCGCGATTTTCTCGAAACCGCTTTTTTCCTCATACTGCACTTTAGGGCCTGCACGGCAGAGTTACAGTCAGTATACAATAAAAACAAAACCCTCTTTTTGGCAGTCAGGAAATAAATCATAGCACTAAGTACTAACCGAAGCAATCTCTTAATTTCATCACAAGTTAAAATATTTACCGCCCAACGAAATTGGCACGGGTCAGCTAGCAGAATATAAAAACAAAGGGTTTCTGTAATTTGCTTCATTTTCTAAAATGGAGTGGACGCGCATAGAAGACAGAGTCGCAGAAAAAAACAGCACATCTTCTTAACGCGCGGCTGAAGAAAATCAGACTTGAAAGATCCCGAGTGTTGTTAAAGCGGTACTTGGGAAAAAAATACCGCGAAATACTCTTTTCGGATGAAAAAAAAATTAATGTTGAGGAGAGTTTCAACACACAAAATGATGAAGTGTATGCACACTCCATAGAGTGTGCATACACTTCATCATTTTGTGTGTACGTCTGCTCGCTTCTTCACATATGAAAAAGCGAGCAGACGTGTGCCACGTGTTCAGCGTGGTCATCATCCTTCGGCATTCATGGTTTGGCTTGGGGTGTCCTATTTGGGTCCAACAGAGGTGTTTTTTTGTGAAAAAGGTGTGAAAACCAGTGCTCTCGTATATCAAAACACAGTCCTAACAAACATTGTGGAACCTCTTTCACAAACAATGTTCGAAAACAGGCACTGGGTATTCCAGCAGGATTCTGCACCGGCTCATAAGGCGAAAAGTTTGGGTACTTTTCGCCTTATGAGCCGGCGCAGAATCTGATGAGACTGGCTCACGACCCGTGGAATCGACTTTATCAGGTATGAGGATTGGCCTTCCTCCAGCCCAGACTTGAATCCTTTAGATTACAAAATATGGCAGCACTTAGAGGAGAAGGTTTGCGCTAAACCCCATCGCAATTTGGAGTCACTTAAAGCATCCCTAATTAAAGCAGTCGCCGATATTGACATGAACGTCGTGCGTGCTTCGATTGATGACTGGCCTTGCAGATTGAAGAGTTGTATCGAAGCAAGAGGAAGATATTTCGAATAATTTTTACCCTTTCATTTGATATACAGGGTGGAATTTTGTAATGCTACCTGGAGGGAAAGTACTCTTAATACTATAATAATAATAATAATAATATTCCACAACTATCACACAACGCCATCTAGTCCCAAGCTAAGCAGAGCTTGTGTTATGGGTACTAGACAACTGATAAACATACTTAAATATTTCTAAATACATACATATTATAGATAAATTACACCCAGACACAGAACAAATGATCATGCTCATCACACAAACATTTGTCCTGGGTGGGAATCGAACCCACGACCCCCGGCATAGCAGTTAGGGTCACTAACCACTAGACCAACAGGCCAGTCAAAAGAAATCTTAAATTAATAAATAAAAAAAAGTCTTAAATTAATTTAATTATTTGCTTTAACTTGACTCATTGAATTTGTAACTTCAGATTTCCTGGTTTTCCATTCATTTAATTTATCATGTTTGTTAGAGAGATTTCATCCTTATAATTGACCTTAACGATCGATGCAATAAAAGTACAAGCTATAATTTTTTCAGATTTTAGCCGGTTCGATTCCCGGGTGTGGGAGAAGAGAATTTTCGAAAATCTTTGAATGCAGTTTGCTTTCTATTCAAAAATAAAGGAATGTTTCCTTTGAGTAAAATTTTCTATCTGCAGTATTAAGAGTACTTTCCCTCCAGGTGGCATTACAAAATTCCACCCTGTATAAATGGTTGTAGTACGTAACTTTTTGTGTCATTTATTTAACTCTCCATATGTGACAAAACTTATGACCAGACTCTAGTATAGTCCATATAATTGGTCCATTCCAGGATAAAATTTTACTACGCTACTGTCGTCAAGTTATCTACAGTGATTTTTCAAGTAGAAATGGATGGCTAAATCAGGAATAACGAAACATACTGAAAGGAGTCTCGAGGCCGATTTTAATTAAACTAAAACTGCATCTTTTGCAGATTTTGAAAAAAAAACAATCACATGCTGTATTATTAAAACATCCTATAGTGTATCCACAAATACTGTAGTGTCCGACCGAAACTGATTTTTCAGCCGAAACCGAAACCGAAACCGAACTTTCGGCCTTGCTCTAAGTTTCGGCCGAAACCGAAACCGAAACTTTTGAAACATTTAAAATTTCGATTATGTTCTGAAATTTACTGTTTTTTTAACATTATAAACACAAGTATAAAAACTTAAAAAAAAAAACCGTCTTCAAAAAAAAAAGCACAAAAGAGGGTAAAATAACTTACATAAGTTTTCTTTCGGAAGTTGGTGGCTTTGTTTTTTTTTATTTTGTTGTCTTTTTTGCCACCGACTTCCGAAAGAAAAGTTATTTAGTAAATTATTTTTTTTTGTGCTTGTTTTTGAAGGCTGTTAATTTTTTTTAAGTTTTTTATTTAACTTTTTTTAGTTTAAATATTCAACCCAAATTCTTGTCAAATACATCATTGTGCACTAGAATTTTGTAATCCGTATTAACATCGCTCATGTACACAATAAGCTAATAAAATTCCTTATCTCAAAAACTGCTGAACTGATTTTGATGAAACTTTCAGTATTCCCTAAGGTGAACGCCTCTAGCACAAGGTGAAAATCCCTAGTACAACAAAAAAAAAAGAATTTTGAAAATCGGTTCACAATTGGCGGAGTAATCGCGTAACAAACACACAAAAAATAAAGATTATCATATAATCATCAACAGCGGAAATCAAGAAAAAGCTCACAGAATAAAAAGACCTGAACCAAATTGGATGAACATTTTATGGGGTCAAATGGCAAGTATACGCATCGAAAAAAAAAAGAATCACACTAATCGGACTAGAAACCTCGGAGTAATCGGTGTACATACATTAAAAAAAAATACCTACCGAATTGTAAACCTCCTCCTGTTTTTGAAGTCGGTTAAAAAGTCTCAAATATGAATTTTTCAACTAGGCGTGGATGGCTATCTCAACAATGAAAAAATAAAAAACAAAGAGTCTCAACAATCGCACTGTATTTTGCAATACGAAGTTAATGAATTGAAATAAATTGCATTATTTCAAAGAAGAAACCGTTAACTTAATTATGTTTCGAATATAACAGTCACTACTGCCTTGACGATTGATAAGTTTTTTAATCATTAACGTACGTAACAAATATAATATTTTATTGTGACATGAATATACCAGACTTAGCCCCTTCATACACTAGGCGACGCAAGTCTCCGAAACCTTACGATTTTGGTATTCATTGACGCGTGCTTGTGTTCGAACCTCTATGGGTTTGTATTGCGATAACCGCTTGGATACCGAAGTCGTAAGGTATCGGAAACTTGAGTCGCCTTGTGTACGAAGGGCCTTACTCTTGGCAGTAAACTCAAAAACATAACCTCAACTCACGATTAAGACTATCGTCTACCGAGCGCTCGTCCATACTAAAAGAGAAAACGTTTTCCTGCCCCTAAATGTTATCCTATCTCAATGATTTTTTAGAATGCTTCTGAAACTGTAAAAAACTAGGTTTATAGGTTTTCTTTTTTTCAAAATTTATAATCGTTTGAAAATAACAGGCGCCTAAGAGTTACTATTTTTATGACATAATCTTCATTGAAGTAAAACCTTTGTATTTTAAAAACAAAGAAGTTTTAGAAAAAAAAAGCAAAACCTACAAACCTAGAATATAATATGCTGAAACGATTGACGCCAGAATCTAAGAGATTGGACGTGATTTAGTATGTGAAAAACGTTTTCTCCCAAGAGACAAATTTCATATAAAAAATACTCACAGTCAGTCACGAGCTGCAACGCTCTCTATCGCACGATCGGGGGTTTTTTAACGCGCGAGATCACAGCACGAGTTTTTCTAAATACCTTTTTTTTGAAAAGGCAGCCGCTATACAATCCTCTTAAATGGACGGGGCGAACTGAGTCGGGGCCCCGCCCCGGCCGGCGAGCAAGCACGTGTTAGCTACGAATTTCACCGAACAACTCACGAAATTGCACGAACACTTGAGTTTCGGCGGGGGCGAAAGTTTCGGCTACGTTTTGGCCGAAACCGAAACTAGATATTTTGGCCGAAACCGGCCGACACCGAAACCGAAACCGAAATTTCGGTCGGTCACTAACAAATAGGATGGTCATTAAAAAATACGGTAAAAGGCATATATGCTTGTAAATATCAGATTATTATGGCATTCGAATAGTTGAACATATTAACATAACACATATCACATAACCCTTATTTGAACTGTGAACTGTGTCCATAGAAAAATTTGTACAAGGTAATTAGTTTTTTTTTTTATTTTTAACTTGTATTAGAGACATCGCTTGTGAGATTTGAATCGTCCTTCGGATTTTTATTACTGAGATAAAAAATATATCCCGTTAATCACGATAGTAAAATATCTGCTTAATTCAATCAAAACACGTTTAGGAGTTTTTGTTGTAAAAGTGTAATAATAACAAACGTCCATGCTCAAAAACTTGCATAATTATATATAATAAGGCCGCTTTCACATTAACACGACAGTAGCCGTGCTGCATTCACCGAAACTATACCTAGTCCGTTTTAATCTATTAACTTTTGTTCATACCCTTAAAAGCGTGAAAAAGTTACAATGTCGGCATCGCGCAACCAATTCCCCTGGCTACGGTAAGCGCGTACCATTAGGCGGGTCGTATGCTTGTTTGTCACATTAATGACATATAAAATAACTTCAGATACTAAAAAGTTCTCAGTTCGCTTGTTTGCTCAAAAAACCTAAGTGTAAACTACATTTTAGAGTCTTTTGGGGTTGAAACTCTAGTGTCCTGGGGTTGGGGTACTCACAGCCTGTATAGGGAGATATCTTAACGACTTGTTGACGCTTCCCTTGACACAAGAGCTGGATTTTACCTTGGTCAGAGGCAAAAAGGCAACACCGCCGCAGCTAGTCTCTTGGTCACATTACCAGCTAATAGCGTTGAGGATAAATTTTACGATGCTTTGTAACAGTTTAGTTTAGTTTTATTTTAGTATTTTATAATTCTATAGTTAATGTAGATTCATGTTTAAATTATTATAAACTAGCAGTTCGCCCGCGACTTCGTCTGCGCGTATTTCGAACTTTTCCTCTATGGATTTCTACTCCCGGCCAGTCTCCTTATATGTCATTTTTGGAAAATCTTAATCAATATCCAACAAAAATTTTATCAATCCCTAAAACAACCCCTCAGGGGTCGAATTTTGAAGTAACACCTACGTCCTAAAAAAACCCTATACCTAAGCATAATTTGAATCTCCTAACCATCAAGAACAAAGTCCCGTCTTAGTAAGCATTTACGTCTTAAAAACCTCTAGGTAACCATATTTTGAGACTCCCAGCACTTGTAATTACAAAGTTTCATGCAAACTACCAACCCCAAAAACATCCTAGGAAAGGAATTTCCCGTCATAGGCAAGCCCTTACGTCCTAAAAAGAATCCTTATGCAAAATTTGAGACGCCTACCTATCAACCCCAAAAACAACCCCTTAGGTGTCGACATTCGCAAATGCCCATCTAAGTGAGCACCTACATCAAAAAAGAAACCCCATGTTAAATTTGAAACTCCTAACATTCATAGTAATACATTTCATACAAATCAACCCCAAAAACGCAAATTCCCGTCTGAAGTAGAACTACGTCATAATAAGAACCCTCATGTAACATTTTAAACTCCTAGTAGGTACTTGTACCAACAAAGTTTCAGACAACCTATCAACCCCAAAAATAACCCCTGAGGGGTGAATGTTCGCAAAATCCTGTCTTAGTGAGCACCTACGTCATTTAAAGGATCCCCATGTAAAATTTGAGACCTCTATCTATCAACACCTAAAACAACCCCTTAGGGGTTGAAGTTTGAAAAACCCCCTTTTAGGTAGTGCGTACGTCCTAAAAACAACTCCCATGCAAAATTTGAGACTCCTAGCACTTGTAGTAACGAAAGTTTCATACAAACTATCAACACCAAAAACAACCCCTTAGGGGGCGAATTTCGCAAAACCCCGACTTAGGTAGCGCGTACACAGAACCCGCATACAAAATTTGAAACTTCTAGTACCTACTTGTGGTAACAAAGTTTCATACAACCTATCAACCCCAAAAACAACCCCTTAGGGGTGGTATTTCGCAAAATCCCGTCTTAGCGAGTACCTACGTCCTAAAAAGAACCACTATGCAAAATTTTAAACCCCTAGCACTGGTAGTTACCGAGATTTCGTGTCCTATGAGTGAGTGACCTTTTGCTTTTATTTAATACTCGTTTCTATGTTACGGCTAATACCCGAAGTGCGGTTACACCTAGGTTTAACCGGCTAAACCTAGGTGTAACCGACCACATGCGGTTACATTGACAGCGCTCAACGCATTCGGACGTGCACATCAATGCATTATTAAAAATAAATAAATTAACGTGAGCAAAAATACTGACCTAGTTTTATAGTGACTCAGAGTGTTTCATGTAAAATAATGATCTGACTAGATACAATTAATTAAGTGTTTATCTAAAATATGGAAGGCTTTTTAGCCTTTAACCGGAGCGGGGTGCTACCGCCCAGCCCTCCGTCTACAACAACAAGACCACCTCAACAACCCAAGCAGATTCAAGAAGGCGTTGAAGCAGTCAGCACTCCGGAAATTCAGAACTGGTTAGGATCTATTGAGCAGTATTTGAACGAGGTTTGTGCTATTGCTTCCGATGGAAAACTAAATTCAGACCAGAAGCTAAGAATAAGCAATCTTTGCCGAAAAGTTGGCCATGGAGTTTCACAACTGGCTGTTCAATACCAATCGCTAAAATCAAGAGCCATTCAAACCCATACTGCCTTAAACACCATGACCGAAGCTCGAGACCTAGCGGACTGTCTTACAGAGATGAACCGCACCATTCAGGAGTCCTCTGCAAAACAGGAAGCTACATCTTTTGCCGATATGGTGAAAAAGGGGTCCAGCAGTTATGTTCGTCCAAACAAACTGAGCTCTGTTGCGATTTTTCCTTGCGACAACTCAAAGACCAGTGACGAAACCAAGAACATGGTCCAAAACATTATCTGTCCTGGTGACATGAAGCTGAAAGTGCGCGGCGTACGAAAAATTGGAAAGGGAGGTTTAATAATTAGCACTGAAACTAAGGACGACCTAGAAAAACTCAAGCGAACAGTCCAAACTGCTTCGTCAGTGCTGACCGTCGACGAACCTCGAAAGCGCAAACCTCGCATCATTGTTATTGGCGTGCCCACATCAATGGCCGAAAATGAGGTTTTTAAATGTATCTATGAGCAAAATGTAGCCGACAAACTGCCCATGTCACTAGAAACATTTATGACTTTATTAAAACTAAGCCACAAATCTGGAAGGAAAGATGCTGAGCACTGCAATTACATAATAGAAGTAACAGCCATTTTACGCAAAGCCCTCATCACTCAAGAACGATTATTTATTAATTGGACGTCCTGCCCGATACGAGACTTCACACTGGTAACAAGATGTTACAATTGTCACCAGTACGGTCACGCGGCCAAGACATGCAAGGTCGCTATCCCTACGTGTGGACATTGCGGAGAAGTAGGACACCCAAACAAAGACTGCCCAAAGACAGCCGCAGACCCAAAATGTGCCACATGTTTACATTTTAAGAAACCAGCCAACCACAAGACGGGAGACGCAGTGTGTCCAGGCAAAATAGCTGCTGAATATAGATATATAAACTCGGTAGACTATGAAGGCGCCTAAGAGTGTGACATATATTACTTTATACGAGTAGCTTACGCATAATTGATTATTGTTAACTAGATTTAGAACGTATGATAATATAGGCTAAATAGAAAAATAAAAAATACGATTGAATAAAATCAACCGTAAGTAATTATATCTATGTTTGCGCGGAATTGCTTAATACATTCAGATAATAAACATTTAGTCAGCAAAATAATCCGCATCAACGCTGTTATTACTTTAATGCTACGTAGGTTTTAATTTTAGTACTTTAGACTGTTAATTTATTTATAACTATAATAAGAATTATTTATGAACTGTCTAGCCTGAGACACAGGTTTAACCTAGTTCAGGCAAATGTGCAACTGTGCTCTCTTCTAATTTTAAAGCTATTTTTGTTGTAAATGTGTTCCTTATTATAAATAAAAGAAATTTGATTTGATTTGATTTGATTTTGATTTGATTTGAAACCTAGGTGTATCCTAGTTATCTTCTGTTAGAACTAGGTTTAGCTGGTTAGAACTAGGTCTAACCTCGGGACTTGCTGGCACCCCGACTCGGACAGTTTAGGTTAGAAGAGAAGAGAGTCTTTCAGACCCCGCCATCCTCTTCTAACCTCTTCGTGGTTGTTTTTTTTTAAGTCACGCAGAAGTAGGAGCCCCGTGAAGCGGGGCTCCGTCGACTTGCTCCTGTGAAGGAAGGATACACCTAGATTTAACCGCATGTGGTCGGTTACACCTAGGTTTAGCCGGTTAAACCTAGGTGTAACCGCACTTCGGGTATTAGCCGTAACATATACATATAAAAGCAAAAGGCCTTTTCAAAAATGTCACTTACAAAATAAAAATCATATTTTTTACGATAAAAGTTTTTAAACTAACAGAGACACTAACACCTAACACTATTATTAAAAATTGAAACGGGATAATGTGCCGTGTAATGGTAATTTATCCCTATTATGTATTTAGTTACAGGGATAAATTATGATAACTTAAAATCAGCGTCATTTTTCGTTTTCCTCAACCGTTATAAAGTCACGAGCGCGATTTTAAAACAATAATTTGATCGAATTTTAGTTTGGATAATTCTTTTTATGTTATTATACCTTTATCAGTACCCTTAGCACGAGTTTTCAGTATTTGAGACGTAAACTGGAACTTTGTCGATTTCAAATAGACAATTTTTAAGGAAAAAATTAGTTCCTTCTTCGCACACCAGAGGCGCTGTTCCATTTTTTCATACAAGAAACGCTGTAAATACTGGAAAGATACTGTAAAGTAAAAGAGTGAAAATTCGTGCTAAGGGTACTGTTCTAACGAAGAAAATATCAATAAAAACTAATATTATGTCAATACAATAATAGGTAGGCTACTTTACACAAAAAAAAATATAATCCCAAAAGATAGATTCAACAAAACATATTTGACCCATATTTTTTCTTTTGTTCCGTAAACTAAAAGTTGACGAAGATACAACACTTCTAAAACCCCTTCTACACGGTCAGACCTGACCGCCTGACAGAGGTGACCTTGGTCCGGTGTGCGACCAAATATGGGCGGAGTCAGTCGGGAGCGCAGCCGTCCCGACAGGCTGCGTCCGCGGTGGGACCCGACCGTCAGCCGACAGCGTTCCAGACGGTGGGGTACTGTTGACACGACCAAGTTCACCTCTGTCAGGCGGTCAGGTCTGACCGTGTAGAAGGGGTTTAAAAATCACAAAACGTCACTCGGTCTGTATAATTTTAGAGGCGTTATGACGTCTCCCACTCCTGAATTTCGAAACGTTTAAAACCCCTTCTACACGATCAACCCGACCGCCTGACAGAGGTGAACTTGGTCGTGTCAACAGTACCCCACCGTCTAGAACGCTGTCGGCTGACGGTCGGGTCCCACCGCGGACGCAGCCTGTCGGGACGGCTGCGCTCCCGATTGACTCCGCCCATATTTGGTCGCACGACCAACGTCTACACAGTAGATTTTCATTCCCACCGGACCAAGGTCACCTCTGTCAGGCGTTCAGGTCTGATCGTGTAGAAGGGGTTTTATCTTTGACAAAAAAGTAAAACTACGTGTTCATTATTTTACAATACTCTAGCTGAGAACTAAACAGATTTTCTATTTATTTATGTCTTGTCACAAGGGAGAGGGCGTAACAACAAAGTCAGGTCGTATTGTAAAACCTACTAGAAGGTTAATAGATGAATTAGATTAAATAATAAAAATAATATTCCACAACTATCACACAACGCCATCTTGTCCCAAGCTAAGCAGAGCTTGTGTTATGGGTACTAGACAACTGATAAACATATTTATATATTTCTAAATACATACATAATTATTATAGATAAATTACACCCAGACACAGAACAAATGATCGTGCTCATTACACAAACATTTGTGGGAATCTGTGTGTGAGTGTGTCTGAGTTTGAGTGAATGGGAATCGAACCCACGACCTCCGGCATAGAAGTCAGGGCCACTAACCACTAGACTAACAGGCCTGTCAAATGTTAATGTAAACAAGTACTTACTATGTATTAATTAAAATGTTTTAACAGTTAACTATAAGTATTTTTAAGTATGTTGTCATAAGCATAGTTGCATAGCATAGTCCATCCTTTAAATTGTTTACTGTGTCTAATTAGAACTCAACCACACCACTATTGATTATCTATAACTATCTAGGCTCTATTATTATCTATGCTTCCGGTACATCTTTCACTCTGTCACTGTATCGGAACCCGTCTGTGTACTACACCCAGGCACTGAATATTTCTGTGTCTGCTATTAAAACAAGTCTATTAAGTAAGTATCTGTTATTCATCAACATAACATAACAGTAAACTACTCTATTTTCAGCTCCCCCGTGTCTCGCTACAATGAGGGTAGTAATATTGCTGATGGCGGTCGCCACTGCTGCTGCGAAGAACTTGAACAAGACGGATCCAGTTCCCACAACACTGCACGATGCTACTCCTGCAGATGTGCTGCTGTACCTCTATGACGTAGTGCTCCTGGCACACATGGACACTAACACCAACAGAGAAGGAATAATTGTAATGGGATCTCCTAAGTGTCCCGGTAATATGGGCTATTTTGCAGGAACAAAGAAATGTGCGCCAACCACAGAAAATCCTACTATTTTGTATTCCTTTTATGAATATTAAAAACAAGATCATCGACACATGTATATTATTTTATCTCCTTTTTTCCGCACGCGGAAAGTAGAACAATAAAATTAAATTATAAAATCCAGCACAAAACTACGAAAAACGAGGACACAATGTGGAATCTGGACAAAAAGTACTAGAACAGCAGGATCATCGAGATGTTGGTGCCGCCGTCTTCAGTAAAATTATGTGAAATGAAGATACTTAAGTGGCAAATTTACAATAACAAAATCCAGCTGTGGAGAATTTACTTTCAATGTATGAGGTTTAAAAACTGTAGCAAATTAACTTTGTGGCAAATATGTAAATAAACCCAATGAACAATGTATAAAATGTCTTTGGAAGTATGAATCAAATCTTCTTCTTCTAAGATCAAAAATTGAGTCGGCCCTCAATAAAACGTCCATCAGCTCCTGTAACGAACAATTCTCAGGGCACGCAGGGGCGTTATTATGTACCTCATCGTTTGTGGAGTAGCACCACATTTAGGCTGCCCTTTCAAAAGAGCGGAGCGAAGCTGCGGAACGGAGAAACGGAAAAATATTAACCAATTTTGCACCACTAAAGAGGAGTGAAGATTTAATGCAATCCTATTGGTTAATCTTTCCTCGTTTCTCCGCTCCGCCAGCTCCGCTTCAATGGACAGGCAGCCTAAGACTCCAGAATAGATCAAATTGACCTCGCCCATGGCCATGGTATAGGCGAGGTTATTTAAAATATTTTTAATTTTGTCAATTTTATCAATCAAGGCTTTAATTTAAAATTTTGATCGATTTATTAAAAAATATAATTTTCCTTAAGTTTTCCGTATATCAGTACGGGAAATATTGATAGAATTTGATCCTTATTAGCAACACTATTAAATGGAGTTATAAAAACAAGCTGTGATTTTTTTGCTAAACTCTCTCTTTCCTAGCCAGTATTATTGAACTTTCTAAAATCCAATGAATAATGCTGTTTTAGTTATTTCGGCAAAATCGGCCTCGAGGCGCCTTTCAACGTTTTTCGACATTCCTCATAGCTTAGCATATAGCCATTCACGCCTAGTTGAAAAATTCACCCTTTATATATTTTTGGATTTCACAATCATTGTAGATTTTCTGTCTTAAAATATTTCGTTAGTAATAAAGCTGCAATGTTACATATATAAAAATAAAACGAATTACTATGTTAATAAAACAGTTTTTTAATTGCAAAAATATTGCATTACCTCAAATATCAACCTCGTTTATTTCTAAATTATTATGACATTTTATCATACCTGTTACTCATTGGTATCATCAACATAAATATAATTTGCAATCATTGCGTAGGGATCTTCTGTGGTTGGCGGACAACTTCCATCTGGAAATCTATTCATATTGCCAGGACAATAACCTAATCCTTTCACATCCATAAACCCTTCTCTGTTGGCGTTAGTATCCATGTGTGCCAGGAGGACTACGTCATACAGGTACAGCAGCACATCTGCAGGAGTAGCATCGTGCAGTATTGTGGGAACTGGATCCGTCTCGTTCAAGATGTTCCCAGCAGCAGTGGCGACCGCCATCAGAAATATTACTACCCTCATTGTAGCGTGACGCGGGGAGCCTGCAAATTTTATAATTATCTCAATTAGACAAGAGGCGGCGAAGCAATTTGAGATTTTCATAGCCCCCTCTTCGGTGTGATTTTTTTTCCAAAATCAGCGGGTTCAATTCCTAGCCAGAATTATTGGTTTTTCTAAAAACCAATGCTGAAATCGCGTTAAACGAAATAATCCTATCAAAAAGCATTTTAAATGCGTGGAAAAACTAATATTCAATTAGTTTTATTCTGTAAGTATCCTTTTTGATAAAAAAAATGTGTTACTACTTGTACATGTTCGACAGCTCATAACTCGGAAACGTGACGTTATACGAGGTGTCGCCTCTTACCAAAGCCTTTTGCCACATAGGTATCTCATTTCACACAATTTTTACTGAAGACGGCTGCACCAACACCTCCATGATCCTGTTTTCCTAGTACTTTCTATTTAGATTCCACATTGTGTCCTTCTTTTCTGTAGTTTTGTGCTGGATATTATTATTATCCGTGCGGAAAAAAGAAATGGGGCGAATTTACACTAAATTATATCCGTGCGGAAAAAAGGTTAACCTACACTAGGTATACAAAATTCAAAAAACAAAAATTGTGACTAATTTAGACCCTATGCACACACGTTTTTAAACGCGTCGGTGCAGCGCGTTTTAGAAACGCGCGTCGACGGCGCGTTTTCATCAGAGCAGTTTGTTGTCGTTTGTTTTAGGCTGCGTCTGACTTGCCTGCGTATCGCGTCTGTATCGCGTCAAACCGAGCTGCACCGGCGCGTTTTTAAAACGTGGTATGCATAGGCTCTAAACCCATACTTTTCTTTCATGGCGTGATGAAACTACCAAGAACAGGCAGCTAGTGGTAGTATATTTTGAATGCCATCTCATAATCGTTTTTCGTAATGCCACCGGCCGGTCATCTCACAAGATGTCAGCCATCGGCTTGGGACTTAATATGTGAAGTGTTACAACTTGAATACTTTTTTATCCAAGTTGACGTTCCGTGGGTATATATTAGTAAAATATAAAGTTACAATAGTTACCTTTCAACCGCTTCAAGAATCAAACTGGCACAGTGCAAAATTGAGATTCTTATTTATTATATTTGTGTAGAATTCAACACGATATTTTATTTATTTAAATTAATATTCAATTAGTGTATCTACAAAGGATTCCAAAACTTAAATGCGTATTGATAATACAAATGTTTCCTTTTTAATTTTTCCTTGTTATTTTTCCTTTCATAGCGGCAATCAATTTAAATGACTCATCTGTCCAAAAATCCTTTCTTATATTTTAAGTTCTAGTGAGTTGGTTTGTTACGATTTCATGTATAAATCCTATTTCGATGATTAGGTAGAGATAGATGGGACATTACACGTTGGTCTGATTTGGTTAAAACTTTGCATTTTTGACACCTTTTTAATATTTTTCCCATTGTATTACAATAGTAATAATTCACGTACTTTGTTAAAACTGTTTTATGTCAATAAATATGCAACTTCGTACATATAATTACCATCGATCGACAAAATCTACAGGATATTTTTTTAAACAGCGTGGATGGTAAATGCACATTAACGAATTTTTTTTTTTTTTGGTTTCACCAAGTATACAATAGTCAATGTCAAATCATTTATTTCAATTAGACTTATCAAAGAGGAACTTTGGATCGTCCAATATTAAAATTAAAAGGAGATAGTATGGGATTGATTGTACAGTTACCCCCATTTCAAAGGGTAGGTTCGTACGCGGGCATGCGGGCGGCGAGTAAAGGGCAACTCGCAGTCCGACCAAGGACCATGTCCGGGTCGACGGCGCGTTTTGTTCCACGCGCGCCTCAAAGAGCGTCAGCACGACGCCCCCCTCTAGAGGGCCAAAGCCTGCCGGGGTCGCGGGACTTATCTCATTACCGTGAAAAAAAGGGTAGGATCGTATGGAGAATGAGAAAGAAACTCCAAACTTGCTCTTGAAAATCTTTCGTGCAAGTGGCAAAGTTATACATCTATACATATAATAAAACTGTAGAAAAATCGTTTTTGTACATCAAAACAAAATCTAAAAAAAAAATGGCTAGGGTTTTAAAGGACAACCAACAGAACCCATTTCCAGCATTTTTAGAATTTTTGTCTGTTTGTCGGTTTGTCTGTTTATTTGTTCCACTATCACGTTTAATGTACGATGGCAATGTAGATAACCTCTATACACAACGATCGAGCGTAACTTGAGGACTTATTTCGTTTTTGTTTCATTGCAATCGGTTGTCTATCAAAAGTTATTCGAATTTAAAGTGTTCCAGAAGTAAAATTACGGTCGAACTGACCGTAATTTTACTTCTGGAACAAAAAAATTACGGTCAGTTCACACCGAGACGCGCAGTTCAGTAGCGCGATCTAGCTTGGAATAGAAAAACTACATATATTCAAATAATAAATCTAAACATATTCCAACGCACGGCAGATGGCGTTAAAAGAAAACCTGGAATAGAGGTGTTTAAATTGAAGTAACATTGTATTTTGTTTCATCGTAATCAGTTCACACCTTATCTATACATATAATAAAACTGTAGAAAAATCGTTTTTGTACATCAAAATAAAATCCAAAAAAAATAGCTAGGGTGTTGAAGGACAACCAACAGAACCCATTTCCAGCATTTTTAGAATTTTTGTCTGTTTGTCTGATTGTCTGTTTGTCGGTTTGTCGTTTTGTCTGTTTATTTGTGGCTCTATCACGTAAAATGTACGAAGGCAATGTAGATAACCTTTATACACAACGATCGAGCGTAACTTGAGGACTAATTTAGTTTTTGTTTTATTGCAATCGGTTAAGTCTATCAAAAGATATTTGAATTTAAAGTGTTCCAGACCCAGAAGTAAAATTACGGTCAGTTTACACCGAGACGCGCAGTTCAGTAGCGCGATCTAGCTTGGAATAGAAAAACTACATACCTATTCAAATATGGTGTGGACTGGAGTGGAGTGGTTTGGAGTGGAGTAGAGTAGAGTAGAGTAGAGTAGGGTAGAGTGTAATGGAATAGAATGGGATGGTTTGGGATGGAATGGAAAGAAAAAAGGTTTTTATTAGACTCACACTAGAATGGGAATGAGTGGGATGAAGTGGGATGGAGTAGGATGGAGTGGGATGGAGTGGGATGGAGTGGGATAGAATCGGATGGAGTGGGATGGAGTGGGATGGATTAGAATGGAGTGCGATGTAGTGAGATGGAGTGGGATGGAGTAGGATAGACTGGGATGGAGTGGGATGGAGTGGGATGGAGTAGGATGGAGTGGGATAGAAATGGAATGGAGTGGGATGGATTAGGATAGAGTGGGATGTAGTGGGATGGAGTGGGTTGGAGTGGGATGGAGTGGGTTGGAGTGGGATGGAGTGGGATGGAGTGGGATGGAGTGGGATGGAGTGGGATAGAGTGGGATGTAGTGGGATGGAGTGGGATGGAGTGGGATGTAGTGGGATGAAGTGGGTTGGAGTGGAATGGAGTGGGTTGGAGTGGGACTGAGTGGGATGGAGTGGGATGGATTAGGATGGATTGGGACTGAGTGGGATGGAGTGAGATGGAGTGGGATGCAGTAGTATGGAGTGGGATGGAGTGGGATGGAGTGGGATGGAGTGGGATGGAGTGGGATGGAGTGGGATGGAGTGGGATGTAGTGGGATGGAGTAGGATGAAATGGGCTGGAGTGGGATGGAGTGGGATTGAGTGGGATGGAGTGGGATGGAGTGGGATGTAGTGGGTTGGAGTGGGGTGTAGTGGGTTGGAGTGGGTTGGAGTGGGATGGAGTGGGATGGAGTGGGTTGTAGTGGGATGTAGTGGGATGGAGTGGGACTGAGTGAGATGGAGTGGGATGGATTAGGATGGAGTGGGATGGAGTGAGGATGGAGTGGGATGGAGTGGGATGGAGTGGGAGTGAGTGGGATGGAGTGGGATGGATTAGGATGGAGTGGGATGTAGTGGGATGGAGTAGGATGAAATGGGCTGGAGTGGGATGGAGTGGGATTGAGTGGGATGCAGTGGGATGGAGTCAAATAGAGTGGGACTGAGTGGGATGGAATGGGATGGAGTCGGATGGAGTGGGATGGAGTGGGATGGAGTAGGATGGAGTGGGATGGAGGGGGATGGAGTGGGATGGAGTGGGATGGAGTGGGATGGAATGGGATGGAATGAGATAGAATGGGTGCTCTAATCCAGTAGCAATTCTTCTGAATCTGAACGACAGAGGGCGTTTATTATAATCACCTAAAATATTCTTGAAAAATAAATTCTAAATAAAGGGGATTATATGAAAACGATATGATTTATAAAAAACGTGGCGAGAATTAAGCGCTTCGCACTAAAAAATACAATGTTAAATTCCGACATCCACGCGAACGAAGTCGCGGGCACAGCTAGTCTATACCTATAATAAAACTGTAGAAAAATCGTTTTTGTACATCAAAATAAGATCCAAAAAAAATAACTAGGGTTTTAAAGGACAACCAACAGAACCCATTTCCAGCATTTTTAGAATTTTTGTCTGTTTGTCGGTTTGTCGGTTTGTCTGTTTATTTGTTCCACTATCACGTAAAATGTGCGAAAGCAATGTAGAAAACCTTTTTATACAACGATCGAGCGTAACTTGAGGACTTATTTAGTTTTTGTTTCATTGGAATAGGTTTAGTCTATCAAAAGTTATTCGAATTTAAAATGTTTCAGAAGTAAAATTACGGTCAGTTCACACCAAGACGCGCAGTTCAGTAGCGCGATCTAGCTTCGAATAGAAAAACTACATAATTCAAATAATTCATCTAAACATTTATATTTTAAAAAGGCGTTAAAAGAAAACCTGGAATAGAAGTGTTTAAATTGAAGAAACATGATGGTTTTTGTTTCATCGTAATCAGTTTACACCTTATGAAAAATGTAAATTAATTAAAGCGATTTTAAGGAATAATAGGATTGGATGGGATAGTATGGGATAGAACGGGATAGGATGGGATAGGATGTAATAGGATGGTATAGGGCGGGGATGGGATGGAATAGGATGGGATACGATGGAATAGGATGAGATACGATGGGATACGATGGATTACGATTAAATACGATGGGATAAAATGGGATACGATGGGACACGGTGGGATACGATGGGATACAATAGGATACGATGGGATAATAGGATGGGATAGGGTGGGATACGATGGGGTACGATGGGATACGTTTTGATACCATGGGATACGATGGGATACGATGAGATACGATGGAATACGATGGGGTAGAATGGTATAGGATGTAATAGGATGGGATAGGATGTAATAGAATGGGATAGGATGTAATAGGATGGGATAGGACGGTATTTGATGGGATACGATGGGATAAGGTGGAATACGATGGTATACGATGGGATACGATGGAAGTTAATAGTATAGAATCATTTATTCAGTCAATCTTTTTTATGTCCATTGTAGGTACATGTTTCTTTTACAAATAAATCTATTTATTTGTTTTGGAGTTCTAACTCTTTTTTTTTTTTTACACGCGAAAACAATTCATGGAAGCTCGAACTCTAAATCCTATTCCAGTGAATAGGATTTAGAGTTCAGTCATTAATTTTTTCTCCCTATCATAATTGATTTAATTGATTAAACAATATCGATCATTCAAACGGATAAACAAACTACTCTAATCCAATTAAATGGTTCTGCCTTTAAACAACAGGGGCGTTTATTACAATTACGTCAAATATTCTTGAAAAATCAACTAAAATTATAAATACAGGGTTTATATGAAAAGCGTATTAATAATATGAGGATACCGACACAATAAAATATTTTTATTGTGTCGGTATCCTCCAACAACAAGCGCTTCGCACTAAGAATACATTGTTAAGTTTCGACATCCACGCGAACGAATTCGCGGGCACAGCTAGTATAAAAATAAAACGAACAACTAAGATTATAAAAATGTTTTTAATTGCAAAATTTTTACATTATCCTTAATTTCGAATGCATTTTTTTTAATAAATTGTTAAGACTTTCTTTTATCGTGGACAATTGACTCATTAATATTCTTCAAATTTTCCGGCGGGATTTTCTGTAGTTGGCGCACATTTTCCATCTGGAAATCTACCCATATCACCAGGACAAGGACTGAAAGTTTTTTTATCAATAAAAGACCCTTGTCCGTTGGTGTTAGTGTCCATGTGTGCCAGGAGCACTACGTCATAGAGGTACAGCAGCACCTCTGCAGGAGTAGCATCGTGCAGTATTGTGGGGACTGGATCCGTCTCGTTCAAGTTCTTCGCAGCAGCAGTGGCGACCGCCATCAGCAATATTACTACCTTCATTGTAGCGACACACGAGGAAGCTGGAAATCAAATAATCATGTTATAAACTACGATATAAGAGGGTTTGTACGTTGTTTTCAATAAGTAAATACTAAAATATCTGGTTGACCGAGCTTCGCTCAGTTTTTAAAATGTCTATATCTTGGGAACCGAGCTTTTCTCGAACCTGGGACCTTGATAAATCGATTCCTTGAGCCGAAAAACCTCTAATCTGTAACTTTCATGAAAATCCTTGGAGCCGTTTCCGAGATCCTGATTATACAGTGTGTCCGGGCACGGGTTAGCGATATTTGAAGGGATATACTAGGCTCTTTTTCATCGACAAAAATGCTTTAAAAAAAATTCTTACTCCAAAACTTCGCGAATAGCAGCCATTTAAATTTTTTGATCTGTCGAACTGGGGTGTGTACAATAAAATTCAAATATCTTTAAATCCAAGAGACCTACATTCATGCAAATGTCTTTATTGCAAAGTTAAACGTTGAGGAATACTTACGAAAGTTTTCTAAATAATATGTAAAAATAACCAAAAAACATGGGCAAACACGAAATTGTACACAAACTTATCGAGCTAGAGTTAAAAATGTGAAATTATTCAGTAATTTTTGTGTACAATTTCGTGTTTGCCCATGTTTTTTGGTTATTTTTACATATTATTTAGAAAACTTTTGTAAGTTTTTGATAAGCCTCAACGTTTAACTTTGCAATAAAGTCATTTTCATGAATGGAGGTCTCTTGGTTTCCAAGATATTTGCATTTTATTGTACACACCCCAGTTCGACGGATTAAAAAATTAAAATGGCTGCCATTCGCGAAGTATTGGAGTAAGAATTTTTTTAAAACCATTTTTGTCGATGAAAATGAGCCTAGAATATCCCCTTCAAATATCGCTAACTCGTGCCCGGACACACTGTATATAAATATACAAGAATTGCTCGTTTAAAGATATTAGATTATATTTTAAAAACGATTTCATGCCTGAACCGCTAGATTAAGAATTTTGATGCCGAGAAATCATGGTAAAATCATCAAATGAAGGACTTATTTGAACATTTTGGTGGTGATTTCAAAATGTTAGCATTGTGCTACCGATTACTTGAAAGCTACAGAAAGTAGTCATAGTGCGAAGTAGGCATAACGCTACGAAACAATTTAAAATATTACCTTGTAAAACATCTGCTGGATGTTCTAGAGTCGAGACCGCTGGCAGCAGTGAACGTGGACTATGTCTAATATGATGATGATGATGATGATGAAAAATATCTATCACGCGGATCGCACGTTTGACTGTTAGAACTACACAATTGACTTCAACAGTGGAAATGTGATTTTATGGAACATTATCATTCTTTTATACATTTTCATGTTACCTATAATAATCAAAGTTGTACTTCGTCAGTATTTCATTTGCGTCACTAAAGTATAATACTGTCCTGCACAATTATGGTAATTTGTTTTTCATAATTTTCCGTTTCTAAAATCAATACCTACCGAACATGATCTGAGACCGAACAGAACAACTTTAGTCTTAATAAGCAGATGTATTTATTACTAGCTGTTGCCCGCGACTTCGTCCGCGTAGTATTTGGTTTTATGGCAACTATTCCAATATTCTCTTTTTTTTTTTGAGAAAGTGAGGGTACCTGAATTGTCCCACTTTAAAGTTTGCTATCAGGAGTGTAAACTTGGTGTAAATTAGAGATAATTATTTGAATGAGATTCACGTCAGACAGTCAAAAGTATACCTACCTATTTCGTAAAAAAATACTATAAATAGATACAAAATGGAAATGAAAACTTCCAAACACAACATTTTATGTACGACATTGTTAGTTTTTCCTTCTGGTGCTAATATAAAAGATGGTCAGAATATTACTGACACGTGAGCATGTGTCATTATATAGTTGGCAGTGGAAAAAACCGTTGGACCTTAGGTCAACATCAGCTTCCTTCATGGTTTGGCCTTGGGACTTATTTATGGTCATCGCGAAGTGGAATGCCGACCCTTGTTAATGATTTTTAAAACTCGACTGGGTAGTTGGTGGCTTCATCCTGATTAACGACGTGTAAACCACATCACCAAACCAAAAGAGTAAAGTACTTCAGAATCCACGAGGTTGTATTTACAGGGAAAGTTGCTGGTCCTATTTACTAGATTGTGTCTGTGCAAGTACTCGCCGTTAGCAAGACGAGAACAACCCGTAACAATGTGTCTGGTCGACTCACTGGGACGGTAGCGTGCCCGACAGATGTCAACCGTACCGTCCTTGACAATTATAATTATTTCCGGTAATTGTTCGTCATGATAACTTCATCCATAATCGCACAGACAAAACCTTCGGTTTCCCCAAAGAGGTAACTAAAACGTAGCCAGGCTACAGACGTCGAAAGGTCTACATCAGGCCCGCTAAAACGGTCTGTGTAGCTCCTTGCTCTGCCATACCTCCCTGTGATCATTAGTATCCAATATCATAGGTTTGCGCTAGTTCCCGTTAGCTAAAGAGAGCGGGGTAAGGTCTTTATCCACAGAGACTACATCTTGATGTATCCCCATGTCGACTACAAGGAACCAGAGACTGCGTACCTCGCGGTTGTGCAAGGTCTTAGCATCGAGGAAGCCACGGCCTCCACACACTTCCGCGGTATATACAGTGTCATCACCGATGACCGTGGGTGATACATCCGACTTGCAGTCAGCAGTGTACGGACTTTTCTATCCAGGGCGTCAAGTTCTGTCTGTGTCCATTTGAGTATGCCAAAGCGAGCTCAAACTGTCACCCTAGAATATTTCTCGCTCAATCCTAATCGGTTCATCGTTCCCGAGAATCTGCCGATATCCTGGATAGAGAAGGAACATCCTCCATTGCCGCATACAGGACAACAAGAAGGTGCGAAGTGTTGCATTTATTTTATACTAGTGTTTGCCCGCGGCTTCGCTTGCGTTAATTTAGAATTTGAGAAACAATACGGATCGTGTAAGTGGCGCCATCTGGAATATGAACGTAATTGTTTTCTCGGCAACAGCTCTCTTCTGTTATTCGGGATGAAAGATACCCTATATCCGTGTCTATACTCCTGACAACGTATATGCTAAATTTTGGGACGATCGATTCAGTAGGTAGTAATGCGTGAAAAGGTAAAAAAACAAACATACTTGCATTTTTATTATTAGTTTAGATCAATAATGTTATACCTAGGTACATAGTTTGCATAGGAAACATCCTTATTTGAGCGACATTAATTTCAAAGATCCGTGTTTATCTTAAACATTAGACCATAATTTTTTGGTCGATTTACAGTATCGCTGCAAATTGAACGTACGATAGCATTGCTCTTCTCCCTTTAGCATACCGCGTGATACCTAAAAAATAACTAATTATTTGACTCGATGAGTACAACTTGTTGTCGTTTCAAACAGAATCATGCCAGTGCGTTTGAGCACCAATTCAAAACATAAATAAACACAAAATAATGAAACACTGATTGTTTTCGAATCTTTCAAATTCCTACACCTCGAAACAATTACAGTTTAAAAAAAAAACCAACTTACTACCTACAATTTAAAATCAGTGTAGATTTATATCCTAGAGAACTATTGAAAAAAAATAGTAATGAATTAAAATTGCGAATAATATTGAAGTAAAAGTATGCTCATTTTTTTTATTATTTCATCATCAAAAAGAGTAATAAAATTTGGCGTACCACAGGGTACCGTTTTGGGGCCTTTGTTATTTTAATTGTATGTTAATGAGCTTCCACGTCAAATTTCTCAACCTATGGTACTCTTTGCTGATGACAGCACATTACTAATAAAATGCATCAACAAAGAAACCTATGAGAATGATATTATTATCAATAATGCACTTAACTCAGTGATAAATTGGTTTAGTAATAACAATTTAAAAATAAATTTACAAAAAACTAAAATAATGCACTTTTACCAAAGACTTTATGCTGAAGACATGAACATTAACCCTATCGGACAGATTGTAAACAGAGAAAATATTACCAAATTTCTAGGAATAACAATTGACAGCCGGCTAAATTGGAAAGCACAAGCTGACAAAATCTGTAAAAAAGTAAGTACCTCTGCTTATGCATTATACAATCTGTCAAAAAAAGTTGATCTCCAAACTTTACTTGTCGCCTATTATGGCTTGGTTGTATCGGTCTTGAGATTTGGGATAATATTTTGGGGCAATTGTAGCGAAAGAGAACGCATTTTTAAAGCTCAAAAGCGTTGCCTTAGATCCATGTTCGGTCTAAAGGTAACAGACAGTTGTGTCCCCATTTTTAAATCTCATAAAATTTTAACGTTTCCGTGTATCTATATACTAGAGTTAGCCATATTTGTCAAAACTAATCCATGTTTGTTTCCTTCATTGAACGACACTAGAAAAAGAACAACAAGCTTGAGATCTCAGTATCAAAATGCCTTGCACATAGGTGCATATAAGACATCCTTATTGAAAAAAAGTTTTATGTGTATGGCACCTATTGTTTATAATAAAATCCCAAACAAAATCAAAGAGCAACCATTTAGAGTGTTCAAGAGTCATCTTACAAGATTACTTACTGATAAATGTTATTACTCTGTTAATGAATTTTTATCCGATAAGCTTGACAATAATTAATAAATAACTGATGATTTATAAATGATAAATTAATTAAAAATATTTTGTAATCCAATATTGTGACTTATAACGAAATTATGACTATTTATGCATTGACTGTACAGACTATTCCCTAACGTGACAATTATTGTTTTTATAGATTTTTGACGTACCAATTTAGCATGATACACAATGATAATATTATATCCTTTCTTCTCTTGTCACAATTCGCATGCAACCATATTTGTACGCCTCATGGCATAACATAGCGCCCTAACCACTTTAAGACCTGTATTTACTACCTATGTTAAACAAATAAAATGATTTGATTTGATTTGAAACTCTTAGGACAAATAAAAACAAAAAAAAATGAAACACAAAAACTGAAAAAGAAAATTGCAAGATTTGATCCTGAGACCCCTTGCACGAAAGTCAAGCAGGTTACCAACCAGACTGGCTAATACGCTGACAGTAGTTTTCAAATAGCGTTTCTCATACAAATGTCAACAATGACTGAAAATCAATATATTATAACATTGCTAATCCCCCAAGGAGAATAGCGTAATTATACATAATATCCTATTAATTGAAGAGCAGTTTAAGGAATATTTGAGAAAAAATTGAATAAATAATATCCAGTGGTTTAGCTTCCAACTCCAAACAAACATTTAAAAACAACAAAATTCAAAATTGCTTATCTCCCAGAGAAAATAGCGTATTAATACATAGCCTATTAACAGAAGCATATTATTAGAAATATTTGAAAAAAATTTGATCAACAACTTTACAGCATTTTAGGAGATAGAGCAAATCAAAAAAACATAAAAAAAAATCGAAAAAAAAAAGTTGATTTGGCATCAGAATCGATCCCTTATCTCGAAAAAAATACAAAAAGGAAAAAATATTCAATGTACAGGAATGACAGCTCTACGATTTTATTATAATTATGTAAAGATAAATCCACACTCATGAGCCACGCATGCGGCACAGAGTCATAGGCCTTCTTATAATCTATCTAACACATTGACAAATCCCTCCGGGATCGACGAACCTGTTGGGTAAGCCAATAAGGAGCAGCTCTTTATTACCGCGGGACAAATTCCTACACCCATTCTGAGAGGCAGACATAACAGACTTAATTGCTATCAATATGATAAGCAGTTTTTGCTCTCAGAATGGATGTTAGAACTTTATAGACCGTCGGTAAACACGTAATTGTTGTGTAGTTTTTTGGTTCCGCGGTACTACCTGATTTATAGAGCAGGTGGGTAACTCCTGTGTAACGACCCTTTGTAGCCATTTATCCAGAAATTATGCAGTCCGTCCGGCCCTGGAATCAAACCATAATAAAACATTCAGTTTTCTACGATAATCAACATCATTTCATAAAAGTAAAACTATGTAAGTATACAGATAGATAATAATAATCAAGTTAAAATCCAACGTAAAACAATGTTTATATTTTTAAATTAACCCAATTTCCGACGTAAAAACGTGAAACTGCGCAGTTACATACTTAAGCATCGGGAATTAATAAATTGCAGTAATATCACAGTATAATTATCTTTACAGTAGTGGAACTCGGCCGCATGATAGAAATAAATGCCTACAGCCGAGCGGTACGTAAACATGCGTTAGGGCTGGCTGCCCGTCTCCAGCATTTTAATTACATTTGCCTACTTTCTGTTTCTATTTAGTTTTGTAGTTGTAAATAGGTATACTTTTTATATAAAAAAATAAAATACTTTGTTTATTGGATAGGAAGTGTTCAATAAAAATGTGTGTTGTTTTTTACCCGACTGCGCCAGGAGGGTTATTGATTGGTAGATTTAATTTAAAAAAAAAACATGTTTTTGTTTGAAAAACAATTCGAGCTTATTTTGCGACCGAAAAATATTTGCGCCTCGACTGAGTCGTTCGAAATTCTTTATTATTAACTTTTAAAATATAATAAATCCGCATTCTAATATAAAGCTTAATTAAAAATTAAGCAACCAAAAACAACACAATATTTACTACTCGTCATATTAAATAAATGTACTTGAACTGATTTGTAGTGAAAAAATCGCGCGGTTATTGTTAAAAAAACAACACACCGTCCGTTTGTCACTGCGGTACAGTCGTGACTGTCTGCGCCCAAAGCGCGCCCCGAGTCGCGTAGGCATAGCTCGCGCTTCGTCCGTTTCTATGAAGTCGGAGTACTGTATAATAATATTACCGTGGTAATATCGTCATGACGATAGATTTTCATTCTAAGACGTGTTCAAATGTTTACAGTATAGGTAAAAATCTCAATTTGTGAGTGCTCTTAAAATATATTATGCTTTAATAATTATAAAATATTTACTTAAAATTACTTACCTTTGCCTTGATGGCGAGACTATCTGGTCTGATGTTACGCTGAATATTTGGTCCACAGCATTTTTTGGTCTTTAAATTGCATCTTCCCTTAATGTAGTTAAAATTTATAAGGTTCACTCGACATGGTAAAAAACAACGCAACACTCTTGCGCACAACTCGCTGGGCCTCGCTGCCCGCCGAATAGTGACCGGCAGTTTCCTGCACCGCGCGCCCTTTTCCCCCCAAATAAAAGTATGTATACGCTGTGCTTATTTGTCAGCTTATGCAGATACACAATTATACGTTTGAAAAAAAGTATGTTTCGTTAATAGAAAAGATCTAATAAAAATATATGTTGTAAATATACCGGGTGTCAGGGAACCCTTAACGAAGCCGAAAGCCACGTATTCTGCCCATTATTTGGATCATTTTTTTCTTTTACACCATACCTGGGACTCCACGGGTTCACTAGATATTGAAGGTCAAAGTTGCATTTTTTTTAAACTTTTTTTTACGAAATTGAATTCTAAGTATTAATACAAAACTTTTTTACAAACAAACATTACCTGTATTTTCGATTTTTCTAAATAAATTACGCATTTTAAGTTACGAACAGTAATGTACGTTAGAAATAAATGCAGAAACGCACAGCTGATTTACTTTCGACGGTTAATGACCCGCCCTCCGCGCTAGTTCAAACGCATCGCATGTTCAAACGACCACCGCCGCGCCCGCGCCGCCTACTGGCCCCCGCCCCGCCGTCCCCGCAACCCGCTGCGGCCCCTCCCTCTGCCAGCCGCCACGTGCCGCCAAAGAAATTTGTCTTTAGTTCGGTTTCTGACACGATTGAATTTACTTCTTGTGTCTTTGTTTCCGAAAAACATTACTTTTGAGTGTTCTGTGACGGTGTACTCGCTAACACACAGAGTCTGTGTGTTTTTGACTACTTCTATGTTTGTTTTTGCTAGGCAGTGCGTTTGTGTTTAGTTGCGAAAGTGCCGTTTCATGATTATTCTGCGCGCGACGGCGCGAGTATGTTAGTAGGTAAGTGTTTTATGAGTTTTAATTTCAGAACATCCTGGGGCGTGGGATTGTTCGAAAGATGTACCACGGCCCTGGAACGTAAAGGGCACACGAAAGAGCAGGTCGATTTTAGTCGGTGAAGTCTCACAGGTTGGGGCGGGAGGTACCCGCCCCAACCTGGGCGAGAGGTCTCTTTTCATGATTTTACGATCATAAAAAAAAATAATTAAGAACATCGTGCAACTCAGTAGGATTTTTCTCATTTGTTTTCACGGAAACTTTGTTCATTTCGTTCATCCCCGCAAAATCGAAAGAACGTAGTACTAGAACGTCGCGCGTCGTCGCCTTCTTATCACAGCGCGTTCCAGCGTCAGCAGGCGCGCTTGTGTGCGTCAAGCCCGCCTACGCACACAACGACAGAAACCCGTTTGCTTTACATTGCGCGCAATAAAATTATTTTGTTTTTTGATACCTAAAAATAAAAGTCGGTTCCCAGCGATAATTTTAGTGTAAAGCTACTTAGTTAGATGTACAGTATGCGTAGTTAACGGCTTTGTGATGGGTTCAAATACACCCTGTAGGTATATAGATGCCAAAAATGCAATAAAAACCGTTTCGTGTATCTGGCAGATACCTACAATCTACATACGTATACGTAGCGAGTGTCTTTGTGTTCTATTGCTCTTCTCTAATCGTCCCCTTTCAATTTTTGGTAAAAATATCCAATGTACCTACACACTCGGGTTCTACTGTTTTATTATATGTATAGATTTCAACATTTTGCGTCACTCACCTAAGCGACCGTGCCTAAACTTTTCAAATCCACATTCGGATCGGTTTTGGGTGAATCCTGAGATTCGGCATATTTAGGTGATTCCCTTGGCGAAATTTATTTAAACAGTTTTTTTATAAGTAACAATGTAATATAAAATTTAACTTCATTATAAACACATTTAACGAATTGGCATCACTTTTGGCCGAAAGGTTCCCAGTATATTGCGTTTTAATTTTTTTTGGCCAGGGGAATCAAAAAAAGGTAGAAGAAAATTAAGTTTTATTTCTATTTTAAAGTAGCCTCTTTAAAATACTAATCAGTCTCGTTAACAATTTATCACTTTCAATTCCCGACCACAAATCGTTAAATCACAAATTGCATTTGAAAACGTGGTCAGGGTAATCAACGAGCTAGCGAAACCAAAACCAGGGAAATCAAATACTTATGTTCATAATTTCGTCCTGGACCAACGAGCGGTGTAATCTTTCACAAAGACGTACGAAGCTCTACCAGCAGCGCACATGCGACGGCATGGAGACGATCTTCTATAAAATTGTACTAAGATATACGAAGATTTGTGAGGTGCCACGGGAATCACTGTTTAGTCTCGGACAAACTTTATATTGTCATTTTTAAATAAACTAACATACATATACACGGTGTATCTTTTTTAAATATATCTACAACAATCCTGGTAGCGATTAGACTGCACTGTTTATTTTGTTTACGTTCGTAAGTAAGAGTTTTGTTGGTATTTTGTTTGCAAAATGTGCTGCGGACGCGCCAGGGGTATCAATTTTTAGGCCTTTTGGATTTTTTTTCGACTATTTAGTTCCAAATTAGACACAAAAACTATCGTGCAACAGTAAGATCATACAATATAGTAGCATAAAAAAAATATTTTGGTTTCTAATTTAAATACTACGGGTAGTTTTTTTCTTCGGACAGCGTAAAATGAGCCTCTCAAGATTCACCCTTTTCATTCCAACCGCATCCGTATTTGCCCGCGACTTTGTTCGCATAGTATTTGGGTTAATGGCACCTATACCAATATTCTCTTTTTTAATTTGTTGAGAAAGTGAGGTTGCCTGTTTTCCCACTTTAAAGTTTGTTATAACATATAAAAAAAACGGAAATGAAAACTTCAATGACGTGTGAACCACATCATACTCAACAATTTCGGCTAAATGTTTTAATTTATTGCAGCGGCTTGGTCATTTCTTTAGTACCGCGCGTTCACATTGCTAAGAATTTTCCTGAATTGACTTGACGGGTCTCCGAATACGGAACTTATCAATTCTTCTTACAACAGGAAGCGTCTGTTGGAATTCTCCAGAGAACAGTACCGGCCTCGACGGCTTTTTTGTTCGACACAAAAAGCCATTGTACATTCATCCAAGACGATTACATATTTTTTTTAGCGTGGTAATACAACGCGCACTCTTACTCGACGCCCGTATGCCCGCCCGCGCCTACTGTGGCCAGAGATCGTCTAGCGACGTCTGTCGCCATCGGCGTCTACCACTGCGGCTGGGCTGGAGGTGGACGCTGTCCTCTCCCTCATGCGTCCCGTCTCTTCCTTCGCTAGCATGACTGCTTCCCATTCCGTCTTGACCCGCAGCATGGCCTCGACCAATGACGGGCGCGAGAGGGTGCCGAGTATCACCGTCGTGAGGACACGGTGGTGCCCTGCCCAAGCGGGGCAGTCCTGCACCGTATGCTCCACCGTATCCTCCGGGCGATTCACGCAGTAGTGACACCGAGGCGATTCTTCCTTCCCTATCCGACACAGGTACCTCCCGATACTTTCGTGTCCGGTGAGGACCTGCGTCATGCGGTAGATCAGAACACCGTGACGCCTATTCAGCCACTCCTTAAAAAGGGGTCTCACTGCCGCGACTAGGGGGTGCCCGGAACTCGGTTGCGACAGTCGCTCCCTCCATACTGTCCTGTGATCGCGCCGGAGCTCTTCCCGGGGATTCATCCTGGCGATGCGCCTCCACGCGCCACTCATAGACGCGGTGGAGGGCCGTCGCCTCCAGATCCCAGGGGAAGACGATTACACTACAATCCTCAAACACCTTTGCTCTTTCACAGTTTCGTTACACCGAACACGTTGAGTGTTTCAGTATTGTCTTAGTTGAATGGGATTTTAAACATAGTGTCTAATGAACAAAAAAAATTGCTTTGTTAGTTCTCAAACAGACTGCGAGCCTAACGCGGTGGCGGCGGCGGGCGCGATAATATTGAATGTATGAAATCGCCGCTCGTGGCCATACTGAAGTGACTAAGGCGGGAGCCTAGCGCGATGGCTACAAGCGATTTTGCAAGCCTAGGTGTTGCTAGGCAACAACCGATATAACGGGCGGGTGGCAGGAGGATCAAACCATTTCGGTGTTAGTTAGAATCAATGAATGTATTATTTTTTCAAAGTTTTTATTTCTTTTTGTTTCAGTCAGAATAATCCCTTCATTTAATCTTCCTATCCACATTGTAGGAAGAGATTTACACAGATTTATAAATTCTGTCACGAATTCGCGATTGCATGTTCGTAAATCTGCCATTTTGACTGACGGATGTCCAAAAATGTCCATGTATACCTTTACCGAACGACTACAACTCTGTTGACGTATAAAAATTGAAGATCTTGAACACCTGATGTCGAACACCGCGAGCCCAGCTACACTATAACATATACCGGAATGATGTCTTAGCAAGAGTTGTTCGCCTGATGAGCATTATCACTATTGATGTATAAAAATTGAAGATCTGGAACACCTGATGTGGAAGTCAAAGCTAATTTCATTGTATAATTATGAAATAACATAAACTGGTAGTACCTCCACGCAGTGAAGGCGGTAACAGTTCAGGAATGATTTTCGGTGACGATGAATATATGAGTAAAAATTTTACTCTACTGGCCAAACTCCCATTAATTTTTTTACCCGGGCTCTTTAAATTGGTTATCAGACTTTTCAGATGTTCGATTTTGATGACCCCGTTGTCGCTGGCATAAGCAACAGGATCCGCGTACGAAGTCGCGGGCAGACGCTAGTATGTAATAAAAAATAAACTTTGTTACTAATAAAGCACAAAATTCGGTTATTTTTCTTATTATTTTTGTATTGTTACATACAACACTGCGGTTAGGTAGGTATAATAAGCTAGTAAAATATAAAGTTACAATAGCTACCTTTCAATCGCTTCAAGATATGTATTAATGTTCCCACTGTTGGGACTCAGGCCTTCTTTCTGTAAAAAGGAGTGGGCCATAATCCACCACGTGGGCCCAGTGCGTGTTGATAGATGTGACATTTCTTCGAATTTTTGGTTCGAAGCCGTGTCGGTTTCCTCACGATGTTTTCCTTCACCGTTATGAGAGCAGTGGTGATGAAAATGATTTACACAAAGTAAATCGGGTTTGAACCCACGACCTACAAATCGTAAATCGGGGCCAATACCACTGGGCCACCACTGTTCCCTGTGTAAAGTTACGTAAATAAAACTAAAACAAACCATTAGTTGTTAACAATAAAACAGTTTTTAATTGCAAAAACAAATTAACATTATGTTGAATTTCAAACTTATTTTTAAAATAATAATAATAATATTCCACAACTATCACACAACGCCATCTAGTCCCAAGCTACGCAGAGCTTGTGTTATGGGTACTAGGCAACTGATAAACATACTTATATATTTCTTAATACATAAATATTATAGATAAATTACACCCAGACACAGGACAAATGATCGTGCTCATCACACAAACATTTGTCCTCGGTGGGAATCGAACCCACGACCTCCGGCATAGCAGTCAGGGTCACTAACCACTAGACCAATAGTCCTGTCATAAAAATAAATTATCAAGACACTTCTATCACCATAGCTAGTATTATACGCAGTATACGCTTATTATAATTATTACATTCTATTGTCATGGTCAATTGGCTCATTGGTGTAATTAATGTCATCATACTCGTAATATTCCAATATTCCGGAGGGTTTTTCTGTGGTTGGCGCACAAGTTCCATCTCGAAATCTTCTCATATTACCAGGACATCCTTTCGGATCAATAAAATGCATGGTCTTTGGAGCAGCCGTGGCGACCGCCATCGCCATCAGTAATATTACTGCCTTCATTGTAGCGAGATACAGGGAAACTGGAAATCAAATATGAAACATAATAATTTATGAACTACGACACAGGATAAATTCCAAACGTTGTTTTCAATAATTAAATACTAAATAATATTTTCTGATCTATTATGAGTTTTGATGCATCGTAGTGAAATCAACCTCCTCCAACCCGGGCGGGTCGGGATGGACTTTCAGACTAGTACTGACTAAAATCCACGGTGATCCTTCAATAGCCTTTTACTTTCAGGGTCACGGATACTTGATTAGACAGTCCCGCGACCCCGGCATGATTGGGCCCCTCCAAGGGGGGCCCAATCAGATCACATCGCACCGTCAGCCATTGATCGCAGTCAGCATGCCCGCGAAGATGGGAGGGACTGTCAGACTTGTACTGACTATAGAAATCCACGGTGATCCTTTAACAGTCCCATACGTTCCAGGGTCACGGTTACCTGATGATGACCCGCGACCCGAAATTCACCCTTGAAACGGTTCTAAGATATAAAGGAAGCTGGCAAGATTAAAAATAAAACTTAATATTTAAAATATTACCTTGTGAAATATCTGCTGGATCCTGGATGTTCTAGAGTCGAGACCGCTGGCAGCAGATGAACGTGGACTATGTCTAATATGATGATGATGATGATGAAAAATATCTATCACGCGGATCGCACGTTTGACTGTTAGAACTACACAATTGACTTCAACAGTGAAAATGTGATTTTATTGAACAGTATCATTATTTTATACATTTTCATGTTACCTATAATAATCAAAATTGTACTTCGTCAGTATTTCATTTGCTTCATTAAAATATAATACTGTCCTGTACAATTATGGTAATTTTTTTTTCATAATTTTCCGTCACTAAAATCAATACCGAA
This sequence comes from Agrotis clavis, assembly GCA_954870645.1. Classification (NCBI taxonomy): domain Eukaryota; kingdom Metazoa; phylum Arthropoda; class Insecta; order Lepidoptera; family Noctuidae; genus Agrotis; species Agrotis clavis. Next base: position 6,447,191 of record OX940942.1, read on the forward strand.
CAGTACAACTTTAATCATAATAAGCAGATTTATGTATTTATTGGTAGCTGTTGCCCGCGACTTCGTCCGCGTAGTATTTGGTTTTATGGCACCTATTCCAATATTCTCTTTTATATTTTTTTTGAGAAAGTGAGGGTACCTGAATTGTCCCACTTTAAAGTTTGCTATCAGGAGTGTAAACTTGGTGTAAATTAGAGATATTTGAATGAGATTCACGTCAGACAGTCAAAAGTACTTATACCTACCTATTTCGTAAAAAACTTTTTGAAAAAAAGGGAACCGACTTCAAAACCAAACACAAAAAAAACTGTAAAATAACTTTTCTTTCGGAAGTCGGTGGCAATGTTTTTTATTTCATTGACTATGGCCACCGACTTCCGAAAGAAAAGTTATTTTACAGTTTTTTTGTGTTTGGTTTTGAAGCCGGTTCCCTTTTTTTCAAAAAGTTTTTTATTTTTGCCTTTTTAGTTTAGATAAACAACAAAATTGTCATACAATTGGCGTCTTTTTGAAAATCTACCATCCTTGTAAGCAACAAAACGGATCTATGCAGGTAACTTCACGAGGTATCTATTATTGTTATATACTAAAACCTTCTCCAGAATGTAATGAACACTTTTCTGAAAACCGCACCAAAATTGGTTCAGCCAAACGCAAGATAATCGCGGACAAACATGCAATCGTCTCTGAAAATCCATATTCCAAGTAAGCAAAAACGGATCCACGTGGGCAACGTCACGGGATATCTATTAGTGTTATATACTAAAACCTTCTCCAGAATGTAATGAACACTTTTCTGAAAACCGCGTCAAAATCCGTTCAGCCAAACGCGAGATAATCGCGGACAAACATACATACATACATACATACATACATACATACATACATACATACATACATACATACATACAGGTCGAACTGAGAACCTACTTTTTTTTTGAAGTCGGTTAAAAAAAAAATACTATAAATAGATACAAAATGGAAATGAAAACTTCCAAACACAACACTATGTATGTACGACATTGTTAGTTTTTCCTTCTGGTGATAATATAAAAGATGGTCAGAATATTACTGACACGTGAACATTTGTGTCATTATATAGTTGGCAGTGGCACAAACAGTTGGACCTTAGGTCAACATCAGCTTCCTTCAGGGTTTGGCCTTGGGACTTATTTATGGTCATCGCAAAGTGGAATGCCGACCCTTGTTAATGATTTTTAACCGACTTCAAAAAAAAAGTAGGTTCTCAGTTCGACCTGTATGTATGTATGTATGTATGTATGTATGTATGTATGTATGTATGTATGTATGTATGTATGTATGTATGTATGTATGTTTGTCCGCGATTATCTCGAGTTTGGCTGTACGGATTTTGATGCAGTTTTCAGGAAAGTGTTCATTACATTCTGGAGAAGGTTTTAGTATGTAACACTAATAGATATCCCGTGACGTTGCCCGCGTGGATCCGTTTTGCTTACTTGGATCGTTGATTTTTAGGGACGTTTGCATGTTTGTCCGCAATTATCTCGCGTTTGGCTAAATCGATTTTGATGCAGTTTTCAGAAAAGTATTTGTTACATTCTGTGGAAGGTTTTAGTATATAACATTAATGGATATTATATCCGTTTTGCTTAATAAGATTTTCAAAAACGCCGATTTTATGAAGATTTTTGTTGATTATCTTAACTAAAAAGGGAAAAATAAAAAACTTTTTGAAAAAAAGGGAACCGACTTCAAAACCAAACACAAAAAAACTATAAAATAACTTTTCTTTCGGAAGTCGGTGGCCTTAAATTATTATGTCAATGAAATAAAAAAAAAACAAAGCCACCGACTTCCGAAAGAAAAGTTATTTTATAGTTTTTTTGTGTTTGGTTTTGAAGTCGGTTCCCTTTTTTTCAAAAAGTTTTTTTTAAAACTCGACTGGGTAGTTGGTGGCGTCATCCTGATTCACGACGTGTAAACCACATCACCAAACAATTTCGGCTCATATGTTTTCAGTTATTGCAGCGGTTTAGTTATATCTTAAGTAACCGTTCGTCTGATTTGGTTAAAACTTTGCATTTTACCACGTTTTTATAAACTCACTTTTCTTGTTTGTTTGTCGTTCCAGTTGGACTTTTGCAACTCAATTTTGAGGCACTTCCCGATAAGCTAGCAGGCTGAAATTTTGCACACGCTCTAAGTTCTGATGACAATACATGACTAAATAAGAAACATCATAACAAATCCAATATGGCGGCCTCCACAAGATGGCGGACGGGCTGTTTGAAATCCACCCCCATGATACGGGTATCAAATGAAAGGGTTTGCTGTCAAAAATACGAAAAAAAAAATAGTCACGTGACTTAAATCCAATATGGCGGCCGTCCAAGATGGCGGATTGACTATTTGAAATGCACCCCCATGATATGAGTATTAAACGAAAGGGTTTGCTGAATGGGATACGAAAAAATAATAAAATAAATTAATAGATTTAAAAAATCAAAAAAACCCACGTTTTTAAATTTCCTAAAAAAAAGAAAAAAACCCTACGGGGCTGAGAGAGGGGCCACTCAAAACGTGGGGGCGTATCTTTGCAAGTTACACCTAAGATCTATACACGTCATGTAAATATATCACATAAATAATACCTCAAATAATATACGCCCCCACGTTTTGAGTGGCCCCTCTCTCAGCCCCGTAGGCTTTTTTTTCTTTTTTTTAGGAAATTTAAAAACGTGGGTTTTTTGATTTTTTAAATCTATTATTTTTTTTGACACCGTTTTAATATTTTTCCCATTGTATTACAATAGTAATAATTCACGTACTTCGTTAAAACTGTTTTACGAGTATGTCAACAAATATGCAACTTCGAACATAATATAATTACCATCGATCGAAAAATCTACAGGATACTTTTTTAGCCAGCGTAGGTAAATACACATTAACAAAAATTAATGAACACATTTTTTTTTTTTTGTTTCACCAGGTATACAATAGTCAATGTCAAATCATTTATTTCCATTAGACTAATCAAAGAGAACCTTTGGATCTTCGAATAGTATAATTAAAGGAAATAGTATGGGATTGACTGTACAGTTAAACCCAGTTCGAATGGAGAATGAGCAGGAAAAACTCCAAACTTACTCTTGAAAATCTTACCTGTAAGTGGCAAAGTTATGCATATCAAAATAAAACGAACAACTATGATTATTAAAGAGTTTTTTTATTGCAAAAATTTTACATTATCTTGAATTTCAAACGCGTTTGTTTTAATAAATTATTAAAACATTCTTTTACCATGGCTCATTGGTATTATCATAAATAGTATCGTCTTACATTCTGGAGGCATTCCTCTGTGGTTGGTCTTGTCCGTTGGTGAAGATTTTTGATCCATAATTCCAAAGACATTATTCATTCACTAGCTTTTCACCCGCGCGCGCTAATCGGCTACTGTTGGTTGGAGCATGATGTCATATATCCTATAGCCTTCCTCGATAAATGGACTTTCCCAACACAAAAAAATAATTTCAAATCGTTCTAGTAGTTTCGGAGCCCATTCAGTACAAACAAACAAACAATCAAATCTTTCCTTTTTGATAATATTTATTATTAGTATACTTATTAGTATAGATAAGGTTTCTGTTTTTTACCATGGTCAATGATAATTTGTTTTTAATAATCTATGTCAGGAGGAATGGTAACAGGAGGACGTTCTGTGGTAGGCGCACATTTACCTGTTTTGTTGAAACGGGGCATATCACCGGCACATCTACGAGTATCCATAAATATTATTCCTTCTCTGTTGGTGTTAGTGTCCATGTGTGCCAGGAGCACTACGTCATAGAGGTACAGCAGCACCTCTGCAGGAGTAGCATCGTGCAGTAGTGTGGGAACTGGATCCGTCTCGTTCAAGTTCTTCGCAGCAGCAGTGGCGACCGCCATCAGCAATATTACTACCTTCATTGTAACGACACACGAGGAAGCTAGAAATCAAATAATCACATTATAAACCACCATACAGGAGGATTTTTTAATGTGGGGCAACGTTGTTCCCAATAATTAAATACTAATAGTACATTATGCAACTAGTGATTAAAGAGCGGATTTAAAGCGAGGGCCATATTTATGAATCAAGAGCAAGCGAAGGATTTTAATGACTGAATCACGACCACGGAGTGATTCATGATGATTGAATTACGAGTGCAGCGAGTGATTCAAGTAGGTATTTGAATCCTAAGCGACGCGAGTGATTCATGGCCCTCGATATAAATCCGTTTTATTCACGAGTTGCATACGATACTTTATACCATGACCACGAGAAAAATAATAATTAAGCGATAATAGATATTTCACGAAGAAAAAAAAGACAAAGGTGCGTTTACAAACATCTAAATTCACATACACAAACACCCAGACCCGAAACAAATAATTGTAGATCATACGAATATTTGCTCCATGCGGGAATCGAACCCACTGCACGCGACGAAGTAGTCCAATCGCTCGGTCACTAAGCCAACAAATTGACATTAAAATCGGAACAATGACTTAAATAAAGAGTAACATTTTCCTAACAACACGGGGGCTGACGGGGGTCGACCGCATCTATGTGTTCTAAATTCAAACACCAAAACAGTGAGAAAAAGAGCTTTTTACTCACTGTTCAGTTTGTAACAATTTTAATAAGCTAGGAGGTTACACTTTATTTAAAATATAAAATACATGAGCGATATAAAAACACAGTCCACAACACAGTCAACACAATGCACAGTACAGCACTAGACCACTGGGTAAGGCCACAATAGCCTCAGCAGGCAGGAACCGCAGCAGGAAGGGGCCTCAGACAGGCAGGACCGCAGCAGGCAGGGACCTCGGAAGGCGCAGTCCTCAGCAGCAGGGGGTCTCCGAGGGTAAGATCCTCCTCGGAGTGTAAGAGCCTCAGCCTCTTCAGTAGCCCTCAACAGCAGAGAGTCCCAGAGGGTAAGATCCTCAGAGTGAAGAGCCTCAGAAGGTAAAAGCTTCCTCCGTTAGTTTTGGTGACTTCAGAGGGTAAGAGTTCCCTCAGATTAGTGCCTCAGAGGGAAGCTTCCTCGTAAGACTGGATAGAAGTCTGAGATCGAAAGCACCCAGAGTCCAGGATAGAATGAACCCAGGTCCTGGATAGAATCTCCTAAGGTCCTGGATAGAATGAACCAAAGGTCCTGGATAGAATCAACCAAAGGTCCTGGATAGTCCTCAATAGAATGAACCCGATTCCTTTGACGGCCTCGGCTTTTATAGGTGTCAGCTTGTTTTGAAAATCATCCTTCATTTCTGTTTTCAAATATAATAGTTTCTTCGGATTCCGACAGATCAGACGAAGGAGGAAGGAGGTCTGCGTGCGTTTACATTATGTAAAATTTTGAATTGAGTAATTTAATAAAAACATTAATATAATAATTAAATTAGACTTTGTACAATATTTCAATGAAATCAAATAGATAAATTAAATTATATAAACCAAAATGTAGCATCATAGATCAATAAGCTTTAAGCTAAAACAGAAAGTAAAAATAAAAAGAAACTGACAGTTTGGCATTTGACATAAGTGTCTTAAGAAAATTGTCAAGTTAGTAAACAATTATAAAAACGATTATAAAAGGGATGATAAACAAGATGAATAGTATGATGAATGCCGTAAGTACCTATTCATAAATACTATAAGTTTTGAAATATCTATTATCGCTTAATTATTATTTTTCTCGTGGTCATGGTATAAAGTATCGTATGCAACTCGTGAATAAAACGGATTTAAATAGAGGGCCTGAATCACTCGCGTCGCTTAGGATTTAAATACTTGAATCACTGGCTTCGCTCTTGATTCAATCATCATGAATAACTCCCTACGGTCGTGATTCAGTCATTATAATCCTTCGCTTGCTCTTGATTCATAAATATGGCCCTCGCTTTAAATCCGCTCTTTAATCACTAGTTGCATAATGTACTATTTAACACGATTTCATGCCTGAACTGCTAGATCAATTAAGAATTTTGATGCAGAGAAATCGTGGTAAAATCATCAAATGAGTCCTTCCACCCAGGGCGTGACGGGAGGGACTGTCAGACTCGCACGGACTATCTACTAACTACGAATCTACGGTGATACTTCAATAGCCCTTTACGTTCCAGGGTCACGGTTACATGATGAAACAATCCCGCGACAGCAGCAGCCATCAGAGTGCTGACAGCTCTTTGACCCGCGTGTGGAACACGACGCGCCGTCGACCCGAGCATGGTCCATGATCAGACGGCGAGTTACCCATTACTCGCCGACCGCATACCCGCGCCTATGGTGGCTGGAAATCGTTTCGCGACGTCGCGGAGGCTGTCTTCTCCCTCACGCGTCCCGCCTCCTCCTTCGCTAGCATGACTGCTTCGCAGAAGGAGGCGATTGCTTCCCATTCCGTTTCGCCCCGCAGAATAGCCTCGACCAATGCCGGGCGCAAGATGGGACCGTTGAAACGGTTCTAAGATATAAAGGAAGCTAGTAAGACTAAAAATAAAATATAAAATTTAAAATATTACCTTGTAAAATATCTGCTGGATGTTCTAGAGTCCAGACCGGCAGCAGATGAACGTGGACTATGTCTAATATGATGATGATGATGATGAAAAATATCTATCAACTACACAAGAGATAACATCGATTGGCTTCAACAGTGAAAATGTGATTTTATTTAGCAGTATCATTCTCTTTATACATTTTGTTGTTACCTACCAATGATAATAAAATTGTTTTATAATTTAAAATTTTGGTATAACTATCTGGTATTTTACGAGTATTTCAACATTTTCCGCAAAATATAATACCGATCAGTACAACTTTAGTCATAATAACCCGGTATTTTATTTCATGATTTGCGTCACTCGCCTAAACGAACGTGCCTATCCTTTTATAACCATATTATTTGGGCCGGTTTTTATTCTAACCGTATCTATAACTTGACTAAAACTGTCTGTTTTATTTATTTCTAATACCTTACTTGTATAAATACTTTGACATAGTACAAAAATACACCGTATTACCAAAAAAAAATAAGCATCTGTTGAACGTTTGTCAAAAAAAAAACTTTAAAAAATGTAACCGTTTTCAAACAACCACAAATAAATCTTCTTTTGTTTGAAACGGTCAGGATCTGATCATAAGATCCTGGAAAAATGGGAATTCTTCAAACATGACAGCAGCTATGAAAAACAATGACGACGGAAAACTATGAAAGTTATAGATAAATGTACGAAATCATAGCGGACGAAGTGCAGGCGGAATGCTAGTACACAGAATGAGTTCTTCAACTGGGCGTGGATGACCAAATCCAGAACGATAAGAAGTAGTGAAACATACTGAAAAAATACGTGTGGCACTCGGAGACTGCCGCGGTAAAGTTATAACGTTTTTTTTTTTTTTTTTTTTACGTGGCAAAATCATCAAATGAGTCCTCCAACCCCGGACAGGGCGGGAGGGACTGTCAGACTTGTACTGACTAAAATCCACGGTGTCCTTCGGTAGCCCTTTGTGTGCCGGGGTCGCGGTATACGTATGTCCCGCAACCCCGGCAGGACTGTGGCCCTCTATAGGGGGGCCCCGTCACTATGCTGACGCTCCTTGAGGCGCGCGTGGGACACAACGCGCCGTCGACCCGGGCATGGTCCATGGTCGGGCAGCGAGTTGCCCTTTACTCGCCGCCCGCATGCCCGCGCCTACGGTGGCCGGAGATCGTCCCGCGACATCCGTCGCCGTGGGCGTCTACCACTGCGTCTCGGGCGGAGGGAGGACGGTATCCTCTCCCTCAAGCGGCCCGCCTCCTCCTTCGCGAGCATGACTGCTTCGCAGAAGGAGGCGACCGCCTCCCACTCCGTCTCGCCCCGCAGCATGGCCGCAACCAATGCCGGGCGCGAGAGGTCTCCGCCTATCGCCGCAGTGAGGACACGGCGGTGCTCCGCCCAAGCTGGGCAGTCCTGCACCGTATGCTCCACCGTGTCCTCCGGGCGATCCTCGCAGTGGTGACACCCGGGCGTTTCCTCCTTTTTTATCATGCAAAGTTATAACGTAGCATTTAAAAATAAAATAAGATAAAATTATCGCCGACCGCGAATATTTAACGAGAATATCATTTATTTAAATGTTTGTGGTGCACCACTGTAATAAAGAACTGCTTTGTTGTAGGAGAATTTTATTTATAAGTAGGTTCTATTGTGAAAACCTCCTTTTGTAGCTGGCCGTTCAGAATCAGTAAGAAAAAGTAAATTGTCTTTATGACGGATATTTTTATGATTGCCGAAGTCTCCCGAACTGAAACGACGTTAGATGAGTGTTAGGTTATTTTCGTTAGGGAATTTCTTGATTCGGTCGCCGTGCTCAGAGCCCGCGATAAAAGCAATGCAATAGCTTAAAAACAAACTATTGGTACATCATTCGGTAGTAAGGATACAATTCTGGGAAGGTGTCATCTGTTGCGGGAATATCTAATCCTAGAACACAAATAACAATTGAAGAAACACGATGGGTTTTAGCCAATACGAGTCTGACAGCCTCTTTTGCTCCACAAAAGGCGGGAGAAGTCATTTAATAATTTTCTAGGTCAATTACAAAGCAATGCTATGAGTCAGCCCCTTCGTCCGCAAGGCGACGCAAGTCACCGATACCTTACGACTTTGGTATCCAGGCGACTATCGCAATACAAATCCAAAGAGGTTCGTACACGACTTTGGCATAAATGAATGCCAAAGTCGTGAGGTATCGCAGATTTGCGTCACCTTCTGTACGAGGGGGTTTAAAGTACGGGCAAAGCAGTTAGCAACAGTTTGTTTATAATCATGGCTTTAGAAACAATAACATTACCAAAGCTATAGTAGGAAGTAGGACAATTAACAGGATAATCATTAACAGATATTTTAAATATGAAACATGTTTAATCACCATTTTTTTTTTTAATTTTAATTAAGTTACTGTCAAAGTTAGAATTTTATTTGATACTAAGAATGACTAAGTTTTATGCCTTGATCACATCATCATCAGCCAGTATTCGTCCACATGGACATGGACATAGGCCTGTCTCAATGTGCGCCACTGAGCCTGGTCTTGAGCTTGCCTCATCCAGTCTCTGCGAGTTATCTTTCGTAGGTCGTCGCACCACTTGATCACACGTACCGAGAAATCTGCCCCCCTAGCCAAGTCACAACAATCGCAAACGATTATCGTAAACGCTCGTTACTTTACTCCCCAATAGATTTTCAACTTAATAGCCTAGAGCCTAGAGTTGAAAATCTATTTAAGACTAGCTTCTGCCCGCGACTTCGTACGCGGATCCTGTTGCTTATGCCAGCGACGACGGGGTCGTCAAAATCGAAGATCTGAAACGTCGAATTCTAAAAACAACGGAAAACAACGGGATGCGCGAGACGATTCCAGACGTTCCAGATCTTTCATTTTTGTAAGTCAACAGGAAATGACCATCAGACTAAACAACTCTTGCTAAGACGTCATTCCTATGTATGTATAATAAGTATAGTGTAGCTGGGCTGTTGGAGTTCCACATCAGGTGTACCAGATCTTCAATTTTTATACGACAACGGAGGTTGCTCATCAGGCTCAACAACTCTTGCTAAGACATCTTTACTGTATATGTTATAGTGTATCTAGGCTCTTGTAGTTCCACATCAGGTGTTCCAGATCTCAATTTTCATAAGTCAACAGCGAGAGCTCATTAGGCTGGACCACTCTTGCTAAGACGTCATTCTTATATATGTTATAAAGTAGCTGGGCTGTTGGAGTTCCATATCAGGTGTACCAGATCTTCAATTTTTATACGACAACAGAGGTCGGGCATCAGGCTCAACAACTCTTGCTAAGACGTTTTTACTGTATATGTTATAGTGTAGCTAGGCACTTGGAGTTCCACATCAGGTGTTCCAGTTCTTTAATTTTTATACGTCAACAGAGAGTGCTCATCAGGCTGAACAACTCTTGCTAAGACGTCATTCCTGTATATGTTATAATGTAGCTGGGCTCTTGGAGTTCCACATCAGGTGTTCCAGATCTTCAATTTTTATACATCAACAGAAGGTGCTCATCAGGCTGAACAACTCTCGCTAAGACGTCATTCCTGTATACGTTATAGTGTAGCTGGGCTCTTGAAGTTCCACATCAGGTGTCCAGGATCTTCAATTTTATTCTCTCAGCAGAAAATGCTCATCACGTGGAACAATTTTTGCTATGGCATCATTTTGGTATCTCTTATAGTTTAGCAGGTCTGTTGCAGTTCTGCATCAGGTGTTCAAGTTTCCAAGATAAATTATAGCCTATATGTTAATCGAACTTAATACCTATACAACAAAAAAAATCATTCAAATCCGTCCAGTAGTTCCGAAGATTAGCGTGCACGTCACACAACAAACAGACAAAAAAAAATTTAACTACATTTTCGGGTTCGGCATCGATAAAATAACAACCCCTGCTACTTTTTTTTTGCATAGGGTAAACGCCCAGTCATTGGACACTTAAGGACCTTCTATAGATTAAAAATTATTTTTGGACACATTTATGAAGTTACAAGCTAGAATCGTTATTATTTTGCTTATTCAATGTGTATGTTAACATAATTTGCTTTTAAAAATTATATTTTATAGCATATACATAACAAAAAATCCTGTTAAAAAAAAAGTACCCAAATATATAGTCATTGGACAGAATTTCTATTGTTGGACAGTCTATACTAGTTAATGGACAGCACAATTTAGCTCATTAATGTTCAAAAGAAGACTAATACGCTAAGTTATGCCCCTTCATTATTCGCTATTTTAACGATTTATTTTTATAAATCGTTAAAATAGCGAATAATAAAGGGGAAATTTATAAACAACATTTTTTATCTACATATCTCTTAAATTCTAAGACTTAGAAGAAACATTAATAATCACAGTTGCTTTCAAAACTATTCCGTCTTAGCAGCTCTAATGTAATACAAAAAAAATGCTTTCTTGTAAGCATTAAACAAAATAAGATACCTCTTTTATAATTCACATCAAACAAAAAAATTACCTGAGTTCTATATTTTCTCAATCAGCACCGAATGTTAATTATTAAGCATATTTTTTGTAGAATCGTAGTCTTTCTTTTTACCCCTTGGGCATCTTTGATTTATCTACTTCTAAACACTGTTATCAGACAGTACCGTTAGTTAGGTAGGTTTTAGTTTGGACAAGGTGTCCAATGACTAATTTTAATCTTAAAATTAGTCATCGGTCTTTGGACAGGGTGTCCAATATCTGATTTTAATGTTAAAACTAGTCATTGGACACCCTGTCCAAAGACTAGTAGAAGGTGCCTAAGAGCAACACTATTAAAAATGGTTCCTTTAACCTAAAGTTATACGCAGTAGAGTCCAAAATAATTTCAATTATTTTTAATTTAAAAATTGCAGTTATTGGACGCTTGTCCAATAATTAGATTTTAATCAAAAAAGTTTTCAGTTATTGGACATTACATAATAACCTAAAAAACGTATTTGACTGTATGTAATCATATTAAAATCAGTACAGAATACCATTATACATTACTGTGCAAACTACTAAGAACATAGGACTGTCAGGTAGAATACAAATCGTTAAAACATGTAGTAGTTAAACTTACCAAATTCTTTATTTCTCATTAGAATTACCGGTAACCGTCCAGACGCCGAGAAAATTAATTAATTTTGACCAATTACTGCCATCTATTAGAAAGGTTTTAAACTTTTAAGTATCACCTATAAACGGAGTACATAAAGAGTCAGTTGCATTGTTAGACTCTTGAATCATAACTTTAATAAAAACGATTAAAGGGAGTTCTGTCCAATAACTGATAGTGTCCAATGACTGGTAGTTTACCCTATTTCCATTGTACAGACACCACTTTTCTACAAATTTATTATATGTATAGATTTCTGAGCGTTAGCGACAGGAGAGATCGAAAACGATAAGCAGCTGAATATCAGTATTTTACATGGAGCGACTGCCTATCGAACCTCCACGACCCAGTAACCGGGTAATACGATACCCCATGGTAAGACTGGTTGTCAGACTTTCGAGCTTCTGACTGTGATCAAAGATCTACAAATGACAGCCGGGACCGATGGCTTTACGTGCTTTCCGAGGCGCGGAGGAAACTCGCTATGACAGATGGTCACCCATCCACAGACCAAACTCGGCAAGCGCGGCATAAGCTCCTCAGTGGGTCATCATAAGGGGAGCGGGAATTGAACCGCGACACGTTGCACAGCAGTCGATTGCTCGGCTACAGCGCCAACTGTGCTATTATTATTATAATAATATTGTTTTAATTAATTATTATTTTGCTGTGTTTTACTGCAACTTAGGCAGGAAGAGATATTTTGTTTTTTGGTTTTACGAGTATTATTTAAATAAATATTTAACTGTGTTAACGTCGTTTTTGCTGTTAGATTTGGTTAGTATATTTTTAATTGAACCTACCTATATTTTTTTTTTTACAAAACATTATACACCGTGACTTTTTAGGCGTCTTACAAAAGTGGTCAACTCAATGTATCCGACAAAAAAAACCTCTACGCTCTACTATTATTATTTTATCATTAATAATAATTTTATTTTAATCATGAATAAATTGGTACATACATTAGAAATATGAAACACCTTGTTAAAAATGTTTACGTATCAAACTATACTGTATTTTTTGGACACTCGTTTAAGTTGCACATTTAAGATAGGTACTCATCACTTCAGAACGGCTGTATCTATTTGGGTAATTCTTTTTTTTCTTGTTTTTGTCAGTACAAGGATATTTCGGTCATTAAAGTTAATTAAAGGACAATTGGGTTAAAATGAAAGCGAGCGAGAGTGGAGCGAAATCGTGGGTAGTTTAAAACAATTACAGCCTTACTACAAAAACTTAAACATCTGTTGAAACCTTGTCTAAAAAAAAGTGTGACTGCAAAACGGACCATAATTCAACGTCATAATCTGACATTTTTTTAGACATGTGTTCAACAAAAGTTTTCGTGGTACAACGGTTAGAGTCATTTATTTAAACGATTTTTTTTTTGTATAGTACGTTACATTGTATTTAATAGTCGGTTTTCAATTGAAATAAAAAAAATTATAGACAAAACGTAAAGGGCATTGAAGTATCACCGTGGATCTTTTAGTATGCCGTCACGTCCTGGGTCTCATGTACAACATAGTACAGGACTCATTTGATGATTTTACCATGATTTCTCTACATCAAAATTCTTAATTATAATTATTTATTACACATTATAATAATTAATTATTGAAAACAACGTTGCCCCCACATAAGGATCGTGCGTATCGTTTATAATATGTTAATTCGATTTCCAGCTTCCCCGAGTCTCGGTACAATGAGGGTATTAATATTGCTGATGGCAGTCGCCACTGCTGCTGGGAACATCTTGAACAAGACGGATTCAGTCCCCACAATACTGCACGATGCTACTCCTGCAGATGTGCTGCTGTACCTCTATGACGTAGTGCTCCTGGCACATATGGATACAGATGAAAATAAGGAGGGGGGACAAACTCCCACTAAACATTGTGCTGGTAATATGCCAGAATTTCCGAATGGAGAATGTGCGCCTACGACAGAAGATCCCGCTAAATATTACCTTAGGGAACAATACTAAACGAAATACTTAATCCTCGAAAACGAAAAAATAGTTGTGACACGATTACGAGAAGGGTTAAACTGTAATGCCATATTGTAACGTCATGCATGCTTTTTTAACATTTGCACGTTCTAAAATAAGTATGCTCAAATAAAAGAATAGTTTTTAATTATGATAAACTACATACTAAACTTTTCAAAAGTCGTTATCAATTTACATTCTAAGGTAATAGGTGCGTCCACACAGAGTGAGCAACCTCGCAAGACATTAGCCGCGCGAAGCAGCTCGGTTAGTGTGGACGTACAAGCGGGTGAGCGACCGAGCGCCCGAGCCATCCAGTGTCGGCTTTTTGTTTTACTCGCGTATTTTGTTTCGTGCCTCGGTCTAGAAACAATAGGCCCGTCCAGGCAGAGCAAGCAACCCCGCGATACAGTTTCCTCGAGCGGCAAATGCCTCGCGAGGCTGCTCGCTTAGTGTGGACGCACCTATTCAATTTGAGGACAGTCTACACCGTCAAATGCTTAACCCGTATGCTTCGGTACTCTCTCTACGACTCAAATTCATTTTTTTTGGTTTGCTCTAAACCAAAAATTTAAGCTATTATTGTATTTTACTTACTTACTTTTATTTCTTTAAAAATGATTAGGTACATAATTCCTGACCTCCATTGTCAAAAATTACATCTGCATTTTGGATGGTGAAGTTTTTTTTTTAAAACCATTAAGGAAAAAAAGCATTATACACACTTCTTGGAACTCACTCACGATAGTCTATGGGAACTCGTTGTCAAGCAGCGTCTATCTTCCATCGTTCAGAGTCGTATCCTCACTTCGGCCATGTCTCTCGGCGAGGAGATTCGTCTGTGGAACGCCTTGTGGTGCAGGGCAAAGTGACTGACACCAGAGATCGAGGCAGATCGCCAATGCGCTTGACAGACCAGATCAAGGCTGCATTGAATGGTCCCCTACACTAATGTACCAGGAAGGCAGCGGTGCGAGAGGAATGGTGGCGAATTGTGAAGCCAGCCACCACCCTCGATTTGACGACCACGACCACTCTGCCAAGAGTGTAGCGACTGAGAAGAAGAAATTAACAGCTTGGGGCAACGTTAAAAAAAATAAAACCGGCCAAGTGCGAGTCTGACTCGCCCATAAAGGGTTCCGTAACAGCAAGTAACATATTAATATAAAAGTTCTTGTAGTTGGTTGTAACTTTGAAAGGTAAATTGCGGTTTACGATTTATGACGTATTAAAAAAAACGAATTACTTGATCTCGTTCAAACCAATTTTCAAACGAAGTTTGCATGGTAATGTACATCATAAATATATTTTTTAGTTTTATTATTCTCTTGTTTTAGAAGTTACAGGGTAAAATGTGTGTCCCCCCGGACAAACATTTTACCAGTTTGGAAGTGTCTCTCGCGCAACATATTCAGTTTAGAAAAAAATGATAGTAGTAACCTCAACATCATTTTTAAAGACCTATCCCTATGGATAGGTCTTTAAAAATGATGTCGAGGTTTTCGCCTGTACCATACGTGTGGGGTATCTATATACCCCACACGTATGGTACAGGCGAAAAAAAAATTGGGTTTGAATTTTATGTATGTACCCCCAAAATTTGTTTTTGATTTATTTTTGTGTGAAAATCCTAATGCGGTTCACATAATACATCAGTCTACTGACCAAGTTTCAACAGGATAGCTCTTATACTTTCGAAGAAAAGTGGCTGTGACATACGGACGGACAGACAGACAGACATGACGAATCTATAAGGGTTCCGTTTTTTGCCATTTGGCTACGGAACCCTAAAAAGCGCTACAAATTTCAGCCGAGACTAACGAGTTAATGTGGTTAGTATAAGAATATCGGAAGGAATGCCTCTCCCTTACGCCTTCTGCCTCCTCCTTCGCTATCATTATTGTTTCTCAGAAGGTGACTTAGACAAGAGAAGCACTCACTTACTTTCACTATAAAAATCAATGCCACTTTTCGTTGTTATTTTATAACTGAAGAACGGGCTCACCTATCCAAACCAAATGTTAGGCTTTGTTCAGACTATTTAGTAGATGGTTTATGTGTAGTTTGCACATAAAAACTTTTTCAAAAAAAAAATGTAACCGCCTTCAAAAACAACCACAAAAATGGGTAAAATAACCTTCAAAACTTTTCTTTCGGAAGTCGGTGACTTTTTTTCATTAATTTCATTGTCTTTTTTGCCACCGACTTCCGAAAGAAAAGTTTTGAAGGTTATTTTACCCTTTTTTGTGGTTGTTTTTGAAGGCGGTTACATTTTTTTATTGAAAAAGTTTTTATTTTACTCTTTTTAGTTTAAATTGTGGTTGAATAACCACAATTTTCGTCAAATACGAGTACATCATTTTAACAACACCGGTAATAACATCGTTAAAATCTCTTACATTCATTCCCTATCTCCTAAACTTCTGAACCGATTTTGATGAAACTTACAGTATTCCCTAAGTTGAACGATACCTAGTACAACAAAAAAAGAATTACTTAAATCGGACTTGTAGTTCCGGAGATATGCGAACACAAACATAATTTACTAAATCAGTCAATGCCAAGTCCTTACTAGAGGAGTTGTACCTTCCATCATCAGCTCAACTACATGAGATGATGATTACCATACGCAAATACTTAAATTACTTCATAAAATTTGCGATAAACGATGTGTGGGCCTATAAAATTTGAGGGTTCCCTCGATTTCTCCAGGATCCAATCATCAGATCCTGACATGGTGACAATGGGACCACTCCTGAAGTATCTCCTTTCGAACAAAAAAACAATTTTGAAAATCGGTCTACACTTGGCGGAGTAATCAGGTAACAAACACAAAAAAAAAAAAAAAAACATACCGTCGAATTGATAACCTCCTTCTTTTTGAAGTCGGTTAAAAATCGGTCGAGCGGATTCTCATTTATCGCATTTTTTGTACAAATGAATTCAATAAAATGGCGGATCATTGTACCGGGCCGCTAGTCTCTTATGAAGTCCAACAGTGTTTAAGTCTATTTTTGTGAGGACCGTAACAGCACATGAATTTGAGTGACCTGTTCAGTCAGTGCAAGCATGTGTCAGAGAACGTAAAACACAACTCAGCACATAAGAAAAAGAGCTGGTGGCTTACCATGACAACTTAAAGCGCGAGTAGTTAGGCTGTGGAAAAGAAAAAGAGCTGTACAAGTCGTCTAGCGCCATCTCGATCCCAGAGCGAAACCACTAGCGCTTTGAGACGTCAAGGTATAAGGCCACCAGAAGGCACCTTATTGAAGGCCACATTCCAAAAACCCAACGGGTTTCACTCAAAATGGACCTGCGAAAAAACACAAACAAATCAATTTTTAAATGTGTCCACTGGACCCACTTCCCAATTTCATTTTTGGAACTATTCTGCCGAATAAAGTGCCTCATGACCAATTAAAAATTCACAACAGGCTAACAATATTGAAAAAAAACACTTGTTCAGAAACCCAAATTGCTATTAAAGTAATTATTATTCCGACGACTGTTCAAAGTTTTAATTAGTATTTCTTTTTCTTTTTCCTTAACAAGTCGTAAGGTCGGCTTGGTTATTTTTTCGGACAAGGTCAGAATTTTTGGAAGCCAATTTTTTAGGAATTCTTACTCTTTTAATGTTTCTTGTCTTTACTAATATTTTAAAGAGGTAAAATTTCTTTGTATGTAGAGTTAATATCCGGATCGAATTTAGAATAAAAAAAAAAACGGAGCTGAATTATTCCTGAGTGCCTACAGCCCAGTCATATTTTGTAAAATAAGGGGTAAACTTCGGAATGAAAGATAATAACCTTCTAAATGTTGTTTCAAAAGTCACAATTGCTATCGTGTCCGCGTCTTAAGATATTGAAGGTCAAAGGTCATGAAAATCGCTTCTCGTTTTTCTCGAATATCTCGCTTTCTATTGCTTAAATAAGATTTACACCCGTAATGAAAGTTGTAAAGTATAAAATTCCCTACAAGTTTTGTCTGTTTTCTTTTATCAAAAAAAACTTTTTTAAAAAAATGTGACCGCCTTCAAAAACAACCACAAAAAAGGGTAAAATAACCTACAAAACTTTTCTTTCGGAAGTCGGTGACTTTTTTTATTAATTTCATTGTCTGTTTTGCCACCGACTTCCGAAAGAAAAGTTTTGTAGGTTATTTTACCCTTTTTTGTGGTTGTTTTTGAAGGCGGTCACATTTTTTTAGAAAAAGTTTTTATTTTACTCTTTTTAGTTTAAATATTCAACCAAAATTCTTGTCAAATACATCATTTTCTTACATGTGCACTAGAATTTTGTAATCCGTAGCACCGGTAATAACATCGTTAACATCTCTTTAATTCATTCCCTATCTCAAAAACTACTGAACTGATTTTGATGAAACTTGCAGTATTCCCTAAGTTGAACGATACCTAGTACAAAAAAAAAAGAATTACTTAAATCGGACTTGTAGTTCCGGAGATATGCGAACACAAACATAGTTTTCTTACTTGAGGAGTTGTACCTTCCATCATCAGCTCAGGTACATGAGATGATGATTTCCATACGCAAATACTTGAATTACTTCATAAGATTTGCGAAAAACTACGTGTCAGCCAATAAAATTTGAGGGTTGCCCTCGATTTCTCCAAGATCCAATCATCAGATCCTGAAATGGTGACAATGGGACCACACGGGAAGCACCAGCTTTCGAATAAAAAAAGAATCATGAAAATCGGTTCACCCAGTCGCAAGTTATGAGGTAACAAACATAAAAAAAAAAAAAAAATACAGTCGAATTGATAACCTCCTCCTTTTTTTGAAGTCGGTTAAAAAAAAGTCATAAGGGTTATCCACCCCTAACATTTCTTTTTTATAATGTGGCACTTCAAATAATTTATATCGCAAAACAACTTTTGCCGGGTCAGATAGTATTTATAGAAAAACAAGCTTGTCAAAATTAATTTTTAACTTTAAAGGAAAATCGAAAATAATCGATTAATTATTTTATTTAGGTATCCTGTCAACAACTATTGCATTTGATTCCATTATCATACAGCCGATCCAATCGTATTTCCTTGATTGGATAACATACTCTATAGCTATACACAACACAACAGTAAAATGCAAAAATCCACTAAAATCTGTACCCTTATCGCGAGTTTTCACTATTTTTTTACAGCGACTTTCCATTACTTACGGCGTTTCTTGTATGGGAAAATGGAACAGCGCCTCTGGTGTGCGAAGAAGGAATTAATTTTTTCCTTGATATTTGTCAATTTGAAAATGTCAAAGTTCCAGTTTACTTTACGTCAGAATAACTGAAAACTATTGATAAGGCCTCTGATAGATTTTTACATAAAACTCTAGCAGTTGTAAAAAATACCTAGCGACTAGAGACTAACTACCTGCTAAAGGCTATCTTCTAATTTTAATGGGTTGTAATTAAATCCTAAATATCACATAAATTATCTACAACTTTGGTTTTGTAGTTTAAAAAAATATTATATAGGAAAATCGATGGAAATCCCCCGATATTTTTTTTAAAGAAACTTTAAAATGCAACAAAAAATGTATCTACTAATTTTCTGTTCTACCAATAGTTTGCCAGCGAAATACCATCTGCACCCCTTTTTCCAAGATGGCAGCTTTGCAACCCCGTTAGTCTCTACCATAGATATGTGGTCTCTACCGAATTCTCGTTAAAATTACTCTTTATCGAACCAACCTCATCTCTTGAACTAAAAACGAAGGATCTAACTAAACACTGGACTCGTATAAACAACACAATAGAAACAACTAAACAAAGTTTTTCCCGTTCAAAATCAACAAAGAAACGTATCGTAGAGTTTGAAACGCTTCGCTGTACTATAAAAACAAAATGGCGGACGAGAGCGCGTCTCCAATAAAATGCTAATAACAAATACTTCAATTTCAGTATTGAAATATTGAGAGCTGGAGCGCCTAGAAAATCGTGGAGTCGTTGTACGTACGATTGTTTTTGTAATACACTTCTCATCAAAAAAATCGAAACACCTCGCAGTTTATGATTTGATAAGGATTATCAGAAAAATGTGTATATTTAGGAATAAATGTAAAATGTCATTTAATAGTGAGTAGTATGAGGTTTTTAAATCCTAATGTTAATGTTCTAAATTCAAATTAAGTCTTCATAGGTTTCGTATTTTGTATAATGAGTAATTTTTACCCTGTATGGAATATGAAGGAAATGGGTAAAACAACACGCGTAAATGAAAAAAAAATGTAAGAAACGTTTATTTAATAACTTGTATTCCCTCCGCGAGCTCTTATTACTGCTTCCATACGGTTCTTCATCGATCGGATGAGAGTCACGATCACATGTTGTGGTATATTATCCCATTCCTCTTGGATTGCATTTTGCAGCTGGCTAAGTGTTTCTGGGGCTGGATCTCTTGCTCGAATTCGTCTCTTTAATTCATCCCATAGATGTTCAATGGGATTCATGTCCGGGCTTCTTGCTGGCCATACCATAATGGAGATACCGACTTCGGTAAGATAATCTCGTACGACGCCCGCGGTGTGAGCTCTAGCATTGTCGTGCATGAATATGAAGTCGTTGCCAATAAAATGTGCATAGGGCATCACATGAGGTTCAAGACACTGTTCGATGTACCGATGAGAGTTTAGTGCAGGCAGCCGTGGCCCAGACACAAAGGCAAGTTCTGTCTTACCGTCGGCGCTGATTCCTCCCCAAACCGTCCACGAACCGCCACCATAGCTGACCTTTTCTTCAATGCAGCATTGTGCAAAGCGTTCTCCATCTCTTCTGTAGACCTTGTTCCTTCCGTCGTTACCATACAGCATAATTTTACACTCATCAGAAAACAGTACTTTGCTCCACTGAAGGTATGACCAAGTTAGGTGCTCGCGTGCAAAGTTAAGGCGCGCTCTTCGATGGTCTGCAGTTAATTTCGGCCCATTCGCTGGCTTATGCGGTGCCAATCCGCGTTCCTTCAACCTTCTTCTTATTGTAGAGTCACTTACAGCTACTCTTCGTACAACGCGAAGCTGCTGCTGCAGTTGAAAAGCGTTAAGGCGTCGATTTCGTAAAGAAGTTGTTACAATAAATCGATCATCTCGCTCAGAAGTGACCCGATTCCTGCCAGATCCTGAACGGCGCGTGAACGAACCAGTCTCCCGATAGCGTTTGTAGACTCTATGAACAGATGATAAGCTTAGATGCAATCTTGCAGCCACAACACGCTGACTAAGTCCAGAATCCAGCAATGCCACCACTTGGGCGGCTTCTGCGGGCGAAGTATCCATATGTTTTAGAAAAAAAAGTTTTTTCAGACGTCCCAAAGTCACAGTAAATGAAATAAGAAACAGAAAGTTTAAAGACAAGCGCTAATTTTTAGTTTTTAAACGAGAAACGTACTCCAACCCTAAATACACATTTGTCTCAAAACAGTGATTAATTTCATTTATAGGATAAACAAATGAAATTATTTCGAATTTTGATTTTTTTCTTCTTACTGTAATGACCAAACTGCCAGCTACACAGTAATTTTTTTTTTCATGGAATTAATTCTCTTTTGTAAAAAATTAGGACAAAAACAATAAAAACGAAAGTGTTTCGATTTTTTTGATGAGAAGTGTATGTTTGAGATGTATGAGTTTTTTTTTTATTAAGTGACGCTCATACTAACTGCTTTTTTTTCTAGCTAATGGTTACATACCGGCGACTTAAGCCAGTTCAGGATCTCGCCACTGTAAGTGAAATGTTTGAAACACGCTACGAGGCGGCCCTAGTGGTATTCGCGTAATCAAAGTACCTAATTAGTCTCTCATTCGCGCCGCTCGTCGCACCGCTCTCTTGATAGACTAAATCTGTCAACGAGCTGTTATGTTGTTGACTTCCAGGTTAGTCTCCAAAAGTTTCTCAGCAGTAGTCTGTGGAGTCTATATTTATTCCCAGCTGATGAGCTGGGTATAAATATAGAGTGCTTTGTCAGTTAAAATGTGAGTCATTCGCCTTCCAGGGCCGTTGTACCATGTTAAGACATTCTCGCGACCTCAGCAGGTTTTTGGTCCTATAAAAGCCCCGTCAGCTGACAGCTTAAAATATACGTGGAACACGATGCGACGTAGAATCAAGCTAAGTCCTTGATCGGACGGCGAGTTTCCCATTGTGAAGAAAAAACATAGGGCTAATCCTTCATCCAGAAACAAATTATAACTTTGCTGATCTTGATTTATTTGTTTTATCACGTGCTCAATTTAAGAAACGTATCCTTGAAAGAACTAATCATAATGTACTTCCACCTTCCAGAGTAGTGTAAATGACCAAATATTCTAATATATGTTAATTTTCTTTTTTCATTTTTGCTAAGTCCGCGTGTACCCACCGAATTAAATTTGTACTACATTATTTTGTGGATAGCGGTGCTGGTTGCGTAATTATATAATTGTATCGTAATATGTAGTAGATTTAAGCTTTATTACGCAATTGTTTGCTGTCCTAAAGAAATATATAAAATTAGCAAACAGAATATACAAAACACGAATTAGTATGATTTACATCGCGAATAAATACGAAACGTTGAGAAAATGCAAGTCTTTGTAATGAGGTAACAGCTGAGATTGATTGCCAGAACTGTAGCCTCGTTAGGGAGGGAATGGGAGGTAATGGAGGCTTGGTAATTAATGTGAGGAGGTCTGCTTGTATTGTGTTTTGAAATAAAGATGTTAGAGGAAAGTGAAGAAAAGAAGATAGTCTATAGGATCGCACGAAACCCGTAGCTTTGGCCGATGTTTCGGATGCGTCCGACACTTTCTCACATTTAAAGGCGCGTTTGAATTAAGCAAGTCTTGCATACAAGTATGGCGTAACATTGGTCTACAAGTTGCTTGAATTGAAATAAAAACGTGGGAAAAATACAATCTACAGTTCAAACTACCATTTTGTAACTTGTATGCAGGTTTGTTCAAGGCATACATTTGCAACATAATGCAAGTTACTTGTGTATTATAATGGAAACGCAACCTTACGGACATAAAATTAGTTAGTGGTACAAACAAGGTACAAACTAATAAATAAATTGGTGACAATATGATTGGAAAGTCTGCCTCCAATGCAATTAAAGTTCATGAATTCAAAAATAATAGGGAGTAGAGTTCACTTTAAAGTATTGTGCTATTTTCGTACGGGCCATTATCTTCGTTGACGGAATAAGAGAGTATTCCCCCATTGCGTTTCCGGGACGTGACGGGCCCATGGCCCAAAAATTATTTAACATAACATCACACTTGTAATCCCCGAAGGAATAAACAGAGGCGTACAAAACAGTACGAACACATTTAAGTTCCAAATAATGAAAAGCAAGCCTATTGCCATCAACTAGGTACAAATCTGTCTAGATTTGTGCCTCCCCAAGTAACACAAACGTGTCTAGAAACGTACTACTAGATAGCTTATAGAATTAAATTGAATTGTCTACCATAAGAATAAAATATCTATAAGCAATCTTCTAGAACGCTTATAGACAGAGTTTAGTAAAAGTGGGCACATTCTTGTACCCTCTCTTAAGAATGAGTTAAGAAAACATGACTAGATAGAGTTCAGATCAAATTGACTTAAGAGATGTTTCTAGTGTCTCTCTAAACCGTTTATAGACCGCACGTTTATCTAGAAGCGCACTAGTAGATAGTTTATAGATAGAGTTAAGACCTTTAAAGGAATCATTGCTCGTCAAGTTTTAAAACCAAATGATCTTAAGACTAACAACTTTAAGTAACATTTTACTAGTGACGCATAATGGCGTGGAACTTACAAGAGTTATTTTACTTAATAATATTTGCATCATGGCGTAACAAATTTATTACTTTTTATTAATTTGTGTTTTAATAATGGGTAAATAAGCAAATCAATATGCGATTGAAATTCTATCGTTGAATATTATGTAAAACTCTTGTAAAATAAGAGCGCCCGCTGTAAATGTAAGATTTAACATTTTTTTTTTCAAAATATTAATATTATTTGGTATAAGCAAATTTTCGAATTTACATTTTAATGCTTATAATACTCATTTTATTTAAAATATAGTAATTTAAAACATATCAAATGTCTAATTAGACATGAATTAATGATAAAAACATTAAAATACGTAACAAAAATTATTTGAAGCAAAAAATAGGCAATAAAAATGGCGTCCAGATAAAATTTACTAGAAAACCGATTTCTATAGAACAAACAGTCTAGAGATTTTTTTGTAGTATGGCTCTAGAATAATTTTACTTACTACATACTAAACTATCTAGTGAGAGAATAAACAGATTTAAGAGTGGTTTAAAATTATCTAGTAACTGTCACTCTGTATTCCTTTTTAACTTGTCACAGTATTTCTAGACGTTCTTCAGTGAATAGGTAATTTCATGTGTTGTGAACGTAAGACCATTTTATGCAGTAACAAACCAATATAATTATTAATCAATACAAGAGGGTACCCGAGTAAAAAGTATTTCTGATTTAATTAAGTATAAACAATGTGAGAAATAATAATTATAATTGTAATTACATTAATACCCTTTCATTTGATACCCACATCATTGGGGTGGATTTTTAACAGCCAGTCTGCCATCTTGAATTTAAGTCACCTGACTATTTTTTTCGTATTCCTGACAGCAAACCTTTTCATTTGATACGCATATCATGGGGGTGGATTTTAAATAGCCTGTCCGCCATATTGGATTTAAGTCACGTGACAATTTTTTTTCGTATTCTTGACAGCAAACACTTTCATTTGATACCCACATCATTGGGGTGGATTTCAAACAGCCAGTCCGCCATCTTGAATTTAAGTCACGTGACTATTTTTTCGTATTCCTGACAGCAAACCTTTTTATTTGATACCCATACCCATATCATAGGGGTGAATTTCAAACAGCCAGTCCACCATCTTGAATTTAAGTCACGTGACCATTTTTTTCGTATCCCTGACAGCAAACCCTTTCATTTGATACCCATGGGCGCGCCAAAGTTCACCTAAAATTTAAACTCCGATCATCGGAAACCCGAAAATTGTATTCCTAACATTTTTAATCCTAATGATCACAACTCCTAATTGCACTGTCACTAATATTTGCAATTCCGAATCATTCGACTTCATAATTTCGGTAGCAATAAACATCTATTATACTATTATTTGTTTTCCTATATTTTCTCAACATAACCTTCTTTTACACTATTATTCAAAGTCATATCTTTTTTGTTTAGATTTATTTTTATTTTGTTGGCATATTAGCACGTATACTTGAGAAAGTGCTTGCTTCGCACTCACTAATTATATGAATTGCTTTTTTTTATTAGTTAGAGAGTCTTCTTTAATTTTATTTAAAGCGGTGTGTACCTGAAAAGATATCCATACGTTAGGTTAGGTTAGAACTGTGACCAGCTACTCGCGAGTCGAGCGAGCAAAGCGAGCGGTGCCGCGGCAGCGGCCGGCGAGCGCAACCTGGAAATTTGTCGCCAGTATTTTTTTCATAGTGACCCCAACACGACACTCTGACCAAAAACGACTGGGGGCACCCCGACTCGGACAGGTTAGGTTAGAAGGGGATGGCGGGGTCTGAAAGACCCCGCCATCCCCTTCGTGGTTATTTTTTTTAAACCACCCAGAAGTAGGAGCACCGCGAAGCGGTGCTCCGTCGAATTTTCTCGACATTTTACTTTATTTAGTTTGACTAAATTGTCGACATTTTACTGGATTTAGTTTGACTAAATCCAGTAAAATGACTAAATAAAAATATCACCGTAATAATGTTTAGGGATAAAAACGTTATGATAAAAAACAGTAGGAGTTTCAATATATTTACAATAACGATATTATTGATAACAATTTTCGGAAAAATGAGTGTTATGAACATCGCCGGTAGCACTACAAAAAGTATGAATAAAAACTTTAGGATGAAAAATTTTAGGAAGAGTGATCATTCGGATTACAAATCGTTAGGAAGAACAATTTCGGGTAAACAACTTTAGGTGAGCCAATATGGACCCGATACCCATATTATGGGGGTGTATTTTAAATAGCCTGTCCGCCATATTGGATTTAAGTCATGTGATTTTTTTTTCGTACTCTTGACAGCAAACCTTTTCATTTTTGATACCAATATATTCATCAACAATTTTCTACAGTTTAGAGGAAGTTACTAGGAAGTTTCGATTATTCTTCGGTCGACTCTTCTTCAATTTTCTTTCTTTTTAAATACTTGCGGATTTTTCGACGAAAACCACCAGATCTTTTATTTTGTTTCATCTTCTCCATTGCATAAACTCATCCAATTTAAATTTCTAGTACAAATGCACTTAACTAAGCCACTTTTAAGGATAAAAACTCTAAAAACACGACTTCTCTATCAGTTTTCTAGACAAACTTAAAAATATCTAGTAAAGTATTTTATCTAGACTGAAGTATCTATAGAAAAAAAAGATAAGAGTACCATTAGCTAAAATAGAATATCTGTAGAAAGTTTTGTCTTTAAATATATCGTTTTATCTATAAAACCACTTCAAAATAGGTACCTTTAGGCTTTTTTAACTATTTGTAGAGCATTTTATCTAGAAACATTCGTTATAACTATAAACGTACTTAAAATAAGTGTTCTATAGAACAAATGCTCTTAAAATAATAAAGCTTTAGATAAAAACTCTATAAGATTAAATGTTCTTTATCAAACCCATCTTTAGAAAGCCCGTATCTAAAGATTAACCCTGAATAGACAGTCTATAGACAGATTGGTTTTAAAACTTCCAGACTGTGTTACTTGGGTCGTTATCGATTAGTGCTCAACACTGGTTTTCAACTGGACCTGTGTTTGTGATGTAACGGATGTAAATCAGCTTTATATTTTAACTAGTATTTGCGCGTTGCGCGAGCTGCACGCAGCTCGCGGGGTCGTGTTTTGGAGAAGTATTCCTTACCTTTATAAAATTTTGAGAATCCATAAGAATCTTTAAATGAATGGAAAATCTATAGTCCTTAAAAGATTATGTAAATTATATAAAATATTTTTAATATTCAGGAAACCCTTCTAACTAATTCAATAAAAAAGGAACAAAAAAAAATAAAAAAAAATAAATAAATTGAGGATTCCTAAGGATAGTTAAAAGAATTTTAAAATCCGTTAGTGCACTTCAAAGATTTTGAAACCCCTTAAGAACCCCCTAATCCAATTTAAACCTTATTAAAAACTCAGAAGGGAGGCATAAGGGGCAACTTCGAAAAATGGTTTTTACTTTTCCGAGCCTCCTCTATACGAATCCGTAAAAAAAAATAACACGGGTCTCTTAGTGTCTGAGATATGATTGGAGCAAATTGGGGGGGGAGCCAAAAAGGAGAGGCTTAGTACTTTTGCCCTACTCATAAAAGCTTCATCCACTCAACCTTCGTTACGTCCCATGATGAAATTGATGAACAATTCGAAAATTATCGCAGCCGCCATCTTGAATTTTGATTTTGACCTCACTATCGGCTTGAGCATCCTCGAAAACCATGAAAACGACTCCCATGATGAACAATTCGAAAATTATCTCAGCCGCCATCTTGGATTCCCATTTTGACCTCGCCATCGCTTTTAGCACCCTCGAAAACCATGAAAACGACATCCATGATGAAAACTTTGAATTTTTGCAGTCGCCATCTTGGATTTGAGTTTAACCTCACTATCGGCTTTAGCATCCTCGAGAACCATGAAAACGACTCCCATGATGAACAATTCGAAAATTATTGCAGCCGCCATCTTGATTTTGATTTTGACCTCACTATCGGCTTTAGCATCCTCGAAAACCATGAAAACGACTCCCATGATGAACAATTCGAAAATTATCGCAGCCGCCATCTTGGATTTTGGTTTTGATCTCACTATCGGCTTTAGCATCCTCGAGAACCATGAAAACGACTCCCATGATGAACAATTCGAAAATTATCGAAGCCGCCATCTTGGATTTTGATTTTGACCTCACTATCGGCTTTAGCATCCTCGAGAACCATGAAAACGACTCCCATGATGAACAATTCGAAAATTATCGCAGCCGCCATCTTGGATTCTCATTTTGACCTCGCCATCGGTTTTAGGAACCTCGAAAACCATGAAAACGACATCCATGATTAAAACTTTAAAATTTTTTGCAGTCGCTATCTTGGATTTTGATTTTGATCTCCCTATCGGCTTGAGCATCCTCGAAAACCGTGAAAACGACTCCCATGATGAACAATTCGAAAATTATTGCAGCCGCCATCTTGATTTTGATTTTGACCTCACTATCGGCTTTAGCATCCTCGAAAACCATGAAAACGACTCCCATGATGAACAATTTGAAAATTATCGCAGCCGCCATCTTGGATTTGGATTTTAACCTCACTATCGGCTTTAGCATCCTCGAAAACCATGGAAACGACTCCCATGATGCACATTTCGAAAATTATTGCAGCCGCCATCTTGGATTTTGATTTTGACCTCACTATCGGCTTTAGCATCCTCGAAAACCATGAAAACGACTCCCATGATGAACAATTCGAAAATTATCGCAGCCGCCATCTTGGATTTTGATTTTGATCTCACTATCGGCTTTAGCATCCTCAAGAACCATGAAAACGACTCCCATGATGAACAATTCGAAAGTTATCGAAGCCGCCATCTTGGATTTTGATTTTGACCTCACTATCGGCTTTAGCATCCTCGAGAACCATGAAAACGACTCCCATGATGAGCAATTCGAAAATTATCGCAGCCGCCATCTTGGATTCTCATTTTGTTCTCGCCATCGGTTTTAGCAACCTCGAAAACCATGAAAACGACACCCATGACGAAAACCTCGCTATTTTTTGCATCCGCCATCTTGGATTTACATTTTGACTGCACAATCGGTTTCAACCTCCTCGAAAACCATGAAAACGACTCCCATGATGAACAATTTGAAAATTATCGCAGCCGCCATCTTGGATTTGGATTTTAACCTCACTATCGGCTTTAGCATCCTCGAAAACCATGGAAACGACTCCCATGATGCACATTTCGAAATTTTTTGCAGTCGCCATCTTGGATTTTGATTTTGATCTCCCTATCGGCTTTAGCATCCTCGAAAACCGTGAAAACGACTCCCATGATGAACAATTCGAAAATTATCGCAGCCGCCATCTTGGATTTTGATTTTAACCTCACTATCGACTTTAGCATCCTCGAAAACCATGAAAACGACTCCCATGATGAACAATTTGAAAATTATCGCAGCCGCCATCTTGGATTTGGATTTTAACCTCACTATCGGCTTTAGCATCCTCGAAAACCATGGAAACGACTCCCATGATGAATTTGATGAACAATTCCAAAATTATAGCAGCCGCCATCTTGGAATTACATTTTGACCTCACTGTCGGCTTTAGCATCCTCGAAAACCATGACAACGACTCCCATGATGAACAATTCGAAAATTATCGCAGCCGCCATCTTGGATTTTGATTTTGACCTGACTATCGGCTTTAGCATCCTCGAGAACCATAAAAACGACTCCCATGATGAACAATTTGAAAATTATCGCAGCCGCCATCTTGGATTTGGATTTTAACCTCACTATCGGCTTTAGCATCCTCGAAAACCATGGAAACGACTCCCATGATGCACATTTCGAAAATTTTTGCAGTCGCCATCTTGGATTTTGATTTTGATCTCCCTATCGGCTTTAGCATCCTCGAAAACCGTGAAAACGACTCCCATGATGAACAATTCGAAAATTATCGCAGCCGCCATCTTGGATTTTGATTTTAACCTCACTATCGGCTTTAGCATCCTCGAAAACCATAAAAACGACTCCCATGATGCACATTATGAAAATTATCGCAGCCGCCATCTTGGATTTTAATTTTGACCTCACTATCGGCTTTAGCATCCTCGAGAACCATGAAAACGACTCCCATGATGAACAATTCGAAAGTTATTGCAGCCGCCATCTTGAATTTTCATTTTGACCTCACTATCGGCTTAAGCATCCTCGAAAACCATGAAAACGACTCCCATGATGAATATCGAAAATTATCGCAGCCGCCATCTTGGATTCTCATTTTGACCTCGCCATCGGTTTTAGCACCCTCGAAAACCATGAAAACGAAATAAATAATGAAAACTTCGAAATTTTATGCAGTCGCCATCTTGGATTTTGATTTTGACCTCACTAACGGCTTTAGCATCCTCGAAAACCATGAAAACGACCCCCATGATGAACAATTCGAAAACTATCGCAGCCGCCATCTTGGATTTGGATTTTATCCTCACTATCGCCTTTAGCATCCTCGAAAACCATGAAAACGACTCCCATGATGCACATTTCGAAAATTATTGCAGCCGCCATCTTGGATTTTAATTTTGACCTCACTATCGGCTTTAGCATCCTCGAAAACCATGAAAACGACTCCCATGATGAACAATTCGAAAATTATCGCAGCAGCCATCTTGGATTTTGATTTTGACCCCACTATCGGCTTAAGCATCCTCAAAAACCAGGAAAACTACTCCCATGACGAACATTTCGAAAATTATCGCAGCCGGCATCTTGGAATTTGATTTAGAAAATGTTCCAAGTCTCTTCTGAGATCCGCCTAAAGGGGGGGAGAAGGGGGTCAAGAGGGGGAACTTTGAAAAAACTGGTTTTTTCTTTTCCGAGCCTCCTCTATATACGAATAAGAAAAAAAAACAAAACACGGGTCTCTTAGTTTCTGAGATACGATTGCGAGGGGGGGGGGAGGCCAAAAAGGGGAGGCTTGATACTTTTGCCCTTCTCATGAGAGTTACTTGTAAGTTTGCTTGTCGTCACCCTTAAGTTACGCTTCACCCACTCAACCTTCGTTACGCTACGGAGGTTGCCGGCTCGCTTCGCTCGCCACCTGACCCTTCGCTCCACTTGGTCTCGCAGGTTCGCTCCACTCGGGACCTACCTACCACCGGAAAGCTATCGTGTCCTCATCCCTACGCTTCGCTTTACCGCTACATAATTTTTCCGAGATACGATGGGTGGAGGGATGAAGAGGGGGAGAGGGGAGAGTTTTGAAAAATTATTTTGACATACCCTGGGCCCCTCGATATGAATCTGAAAAAAAAAAATGTTCCAAGTCTCTTCTGAGATCCGCCTGAAAGGGGGGGGAGACGGGGGTAAGAGGGGGAACTTTGCAAAAATTGGATTTTTCTTTTCAGAGCCTCCTCTATACGAATCCATAAATAAACAAAGCACAGGTCTCTTGGTTTCTGAGATACGATTGGGAGGGGGGGGGAGGCCAAAAAGGGGAGGCTTGGTACTTTTGCCCTACTCATGAGAGTTACTTGTAAGTTTGCTTGTCGTCACCCCCGAGTTACGCTTCACCCACTCCACCTTCGTTACGCTACGGAGGTCGCCGGCTCGCTTCGCTCGCCACCTCCCCCCTTCGCTCCACTCGGTATCGCAGGTTCGCTCCACTCAGGACCTACCTACCACCGGAGAGCTATCGTGATCTTATCCCTACGCTACGCTACGCTTCGCTTTACCGCTACCTGGTTTCCGAGATACGATGGGGGGAGGGGTGAAGAGGGGGAGAGGGGGGGAATTTTGAAAAATGGTTTTTACTTTTTCGAGCCTCCTCTATACGAATCCGTAAAAAAACAAAACACAGGTCTCTTACTTTCGGAGATACGATGGTGGGAGGGGTGAAGAGGGGGAGAGGGGGGAGTTTTGAAAAACGATTTGGACCAACTCTGGGCACCTTGATATGAATCTGAAAAAAAAAAAAATTATTGCAAGTCTGTTAACTTCCGAGATCCGCCTGAAGGGGGGAGAAGGGGGCCAAGGGGGGGGGGGGCTTTGAATAATGGCTTTTACTTTTCCGGACCTCCTCTATACGAATCCGTAAAAAAACAAAACACGGGTCTCTTACTTTCCGAGATACGATGGGGGGAGGGGTGAAGAGGGGGAGAGGGGGGAGTTTTGAAAAACGATTTGGACCAACTCTTGGCCCCTTGATATGAATCTGAAAAAAAAAATGTTGCAAGTCTGTCAACTTCCGAGATCCGCCTAAGGGGGGGAGAAGGGGGAGCAAGGTGGGGGACTTTGAAAAATGGTTTTTACTTTTCCGAGCCTCCTCTATACGAATCCGTAAAAAAACAAAACACAGGTCTCTTATTTTCCGAGATACGATGGGGAGGGGGGGGAGGGGGGGGGCGAAAAGGGGAGGTTTGGGATTTTTCCCATACTCACGAGAGTCACTTGTTTACGAATCTGTCAAAATATACCCACCTCCCCCTTCACCATCTGGGAGAACAATTCTGTCAGTCAGTCAGTGAGTGGTAATCGAGCTTTATATACATAGTATAATGTTTCTTACTTTACTCAAAAATGC
Source organism: Agrotis clavis (assembly GCA_954870645.1). Lineage (NCBI taxonomy): Eukaryota > Metazoa > Arthropoda > Insecta > Lepidoptera > Noctuidae > Agrotis > Agrotis clavis. The sequence goes on from OX940942.1 coordinate 6,479,249, forward strand.
ATGTATAATGTTGTCATTATTTTGACAACCTTGTTTGAGCAAAGTCGACTTTGCCGTTCTGTTTCAAGGAGCGGCCGGCAAAGTTTTGCTGGTCGCTCTAACAGGCCGGCGAAACATTGCCGGCCGCTATTTTGACTTTTCAACATTTAAAAAAACAAATGCATAAAGATTTTATTTAAAACACAGATAAAGAGATAGGTAAAAAAAGATTTTATTCCATATTTGGCTGTATAGTTCCAACTAACATTGCTAAAAAAAAAAACACAAACAAAGAAGTACCTAACAAAAGCGCGGTTCAGCGAAAATTTTATTTTTATTTAGTGACTTTTTTGCTAAATACATACCGGTCAAAATCATAACCCTCCTTTTGGCTTTGCCGTAGTCGGGTAAAAATGAGCTCTCAAAGCGAAAATTCTTTCGATTCAATGTGTTTAACACCGCCAGACATTACAGATGAAGCTAAATTATAGTGGTTGAAAATTTAATACCGCGAAACTCAAAGGAAAAATATACGCTTACATAATTATAATTTATAGTTACCTAATAAATATATATTTTATTTAAATTACTTGCTGGTTTTATTTAGGTTAGGTACTTGCATTTTTGAGTAAAGCACTATACAAGCCTTAGCCCACTATGACTGCTTCGCTGGTCACGCTATGATTGCCTCGAGCTAGCCTAGCTAAGCTCTAGACTAGACCTACAAGCTTGGCCATCATTACAGCCCTTGCTGTCTTCGCTGTAAAGGCCTCGACCAGCTCGTCCATCAAGTGCTGCACGCTGACCGCGCTGTGTCGGCCTGGAGCTGCGCTACGCTGCGCTGTCGGCCATCATCAGCGCGACCAGCAAAGTAGTCATTATAGACCGCGGCAGTAATGTACTATTTCATCGTGGTAAAATTGGCAGACTTGTACTGACTAAAATTCACGGTGATCCCTCAATAGCCTTTTGTGTTATAGGGCCACGGTTATCTGTTGACTTGAGACAGTCCCGCGACCCTCAACTAGAAGCTGACCCCAACATTGATGGAATAAAGACTACCTTCTAAATCTATATAAATTCCAACAGCTATTTATTGTAAAAAGTAAAAAAAGCAGAAAGGTTCCTCTTACATAAATACCTGTTTATTTACGATTTAATTTACTCGGCCGTTTCATCCAATAGTTATAAATATGTCGACGTTGTTTTTGTTTATTTACTTCCCCTTCCTTATTGTTTGGGTTCGATCTCGGGATTGGTAGATGGATAAACGAATTTATGTGAGATAATACTGATATTTCTTAGAACTAATATCAGTATTAATAATAATAAATAATAATAATAGAGAATTTCAGCTTGCAGGTGTGGGTTGCAATAGCCTAGTTGGTTAAGGCGTCTGGAGTACCTATCCAGAAGACGCGGGTTCGAATCCCACTTGCAATCTAATTTTTCTTTCCTCAAAAAAATCTTTAATAATAAATAGCCTTTATTTGCCTTAAAATAACAATTGATAACATTTTTGATATTTAAACACTCAACATACCATTTTACATTTCATTCAACTTAAATTATGTAGGTACATGTACATTATTAATAATTAATTTTTGGCATTCTTTTAAATATCATTATTAATTTTGTTAAACTTAATTCATTATTAATATTAGTACTTATGACACGGTCTCAATTCCAATTCTTGTCCCCAAGATGGAGCGCATTGGTATACGTGGACTCACCTTAAGTATTTTTAAGGATTATTTGTCTGATCGGACTCAGTCTGTTTGTATTGGTGCGGTGGTGAGTGACGAGGAAACTATTAACTATGGTGTTCCTCAGGGGAGTATTTTAGGACCAACTATGTTTATTATATATGTTAATGACTTATGCAATCTTAAAATCCCGAATTGTTACATATTATCGTATGCAGACGACACGGTTCTTTTATCGCACGGAGAAGACTGGATTAGTGCTAAGAAACATGCTGAAAACGGACTGCAGGTTGTAATGCAATGGCTTTTCAAAAATTTGCTCACCCTTAATATAGAAAAAACAAAATTTATTCGCTTCTTACTTCCACACTCTTCAAACCCACCTGATGACACAAATATACTCAGAGTTCACGTCTGCGAGGTGCCAACGGACTGTGTCTGCTTGTCTTTGTCACGAGTGAGTTATATTAAATATCTTGGAGTCCTACTGGACGAACGACTTGACTGGAGACCACAAATTGAAGCTCTCACAAATCGCATCAGAAAACTTATGTACATTTTTAAGAATCTGAGACACAGCGCTGATGCTCAAACGATTTATATGGTCTACACTGCCCTATGTCAATCAGTGTTGACTTATTGTATTTCTGTATGGGGTGGAGCCTACAAGACTCTCTTTCTTGTCTTAGAGAGGGCGCAAAGGGCAATCTTAAAGGTGATAAACTTTAAACCACGGTTTTACTCAACCACCAAACTGTATGCCGAATGCCATGTTATGACTGTGAGACAACTATATATTCTAAGAACAGTACTCCGGAGACATTCGTTACTGCCACTGGATGACAAAACCAAAAAAAAGCGCTCCGGAGCACTTGTCTGCCCCGGTGTACCCTGTAGGACGGGTACACTACGATAATACGAAAAACTTTATTCCGAAATTCATAAATACGAATTTCAAAATACCGATTTTCATAATTCCGAATGGTTCAAAATTCCTAATATAACAACTCCGATGGATCAATATTCCTATTTTAATAATTCCGAAATTTCAAAATTCCCAACATTTATAATTACTATTTTCAAAATACCGAATTTCAATAGACCGAATAACAATAATTCCGACTTAACATATTTTCCGAAACATCAAAAACACGAATACCGAATATTAAAATTCCGATTCGGGTCCGTCAGGTCGAAAAGTCCGAGTCGGGGATCCTCAAGACACATTTTGCTCGCTATTGCATCCTGAGTAAGTAGGTCTCCTGGCAGGGCGACGGAGCCCCGCTTCGCGGGGCTCCTATTTCTGTGAGCAAGGTTTAAAGTAACCTAACACGAAGGGGATGGCGGGGTCTTTCAGACCCCGCCATCCCCTTCGAACCTAACCTGTCCGTGTCGGGTTGTCCCCAGTCCCGAGCTCGCTTCGCTCGCTCTTACATCCTTGGTCGATTTGTTGACTACCACCTACCAAGGTAGATCGACGGAGCCCCGCTTCGCGGGGCTCTTATTTCTGTGAGAAAGGTTTAAAGTAAGCTAACTCAAAGGGGATGGCGGGATCTTTCAGACCCCGCCATCCCCTTCGAACCTAACCTGTCCGAGTCGGGGTGTCCCCAGTCTCGAGCTCGCTTCACTCGCTCTTACATCCTTGGTCGATTTGTTGACTACCACCTACCAAGGTAGGTCGACGGAGCCCCGCTTCGCGGGGCTCCTATTTCAGTGAGCAAGGTTTAAAGTAACCTAACACGAAGGGGATGGCGGGGTGCCCCAAGTCCAGAGCTCACTTCGCTCGCTCTTGAATTCTAAGTTCTCCTAATAACAATAAAGATCCTGAAGGCAAACAGTGAGTTAGTTAGTTAAGAGGATACGCCTCGCCACTCCGTGCCTACACGGGTTTAAATAACTCTCTGGGAGTACGGTAGACAAAATTACGTGGAGCCGGTTTTGCACCAATTCGTTTCTGTCACTGACTTTGTGGAATGAGAAACGAAATTCCGATTTTCAATATTCCGAAAAAATCAGTTTCTTCGGAATATTGAAATTCGGAATTTCGTTTTTCGGAATGAGAACTCATCGAGCATTACATTTTTCGAATATGTGAAAATCGGAAAAAGAAGAAATCGGACATACGACTTTCGGTCAAATAAATTTCGAGATTCTTAATAATAGATATTGTAATTTTTAGGTATTATGATATTCGGAGTTTTGAAAATCGGAATATCGAAATTCGGAATAAAATATTTCGGAGTATTTGGGTGTTCCCCTGTAGGACAGCTTTCGCTAGTAGGCAATTTGACGCAGTGAGCTCGAGATTGTATAATACAAACAACAAAACCACAGACATCTACTGCTTAACTAAACGGGAGGTTAAACATAAATTAAGTGATTGGTTGTTAAATCTGGACTATGATCAAACTGAATTGCTTTTAACTATATCAAAGTGAATTATTAATCTTAGGCGATAATATGAAGGTATATATTTAAAATAATTTATTAAGTTAATTATTTTTCATTATGTGCTAGATAGACAATATTATAATCTGTGTTTTGAATTATTTAATTAGGTATTTATTTATAAAATGTATATTTAGAAATTTTTGTCTTGTCTGTATTTTCATTAATTACATTATCTACTGTTACTTCCAAATCAATTATGCTACAAGGTTGTGTCTATGTAAGTCTTGCGTATTAAGAACCACGAACTCCCAAAATACAAGCTTGGCTTAGTTTGGGAGTCGATTTTATAAAAATGTGCTATTGTACAACCATTTAACACTTAAATTAATGAATTGTACCCTATATACTAAGTCCTCTTTTTGTTGTACACACCTTTGTGAGTGAAATAAATTATTATTATTATTAATTATTATTATTATAATATCAGTATTACTCTGTAATAAAATCAGTCCTTCTACTATCGTCAATTGAATCCTCCTGCTCTGGATGAATCTTAGATAAGGGACTGTTCAACTTGATGGACTAAAATCAAACAAGAGGGCCGAAAAAAGAAATCCAAAAAGAACTAACAAAAAAAATCGCATGACCTGTATAAAAAACTACGAGTAAGCAAGAAGAACGGGGATAATATTTCGTTCTCTCGTTTACCCCCTCCCCTTTTCCCCTCGCTACCCGATACGAGGGATTTAGTAGCGATGCACGATAGTGCCACCAGCCAAGTTAGCGCCAAAATGTGAAACCAAATGAGCGGATTTTATCTCTGATTTATGTTACGAAGTACACGTGTGCGCCCATTCTGGAAGCCGGTACTTTATCCGGGGAAAACTAAACCTGGGAGAGATTGGCTAAGCTAGATTTGTGCAGGTGTTAAATTGGTAGATTTATTAATTAAGCAGTAGAAATAAGAGAAAGCACTCTTTTTAGGAAATCAAATGACTCCATACGCTTTGGGATCCTCAGTTATCTTTCTTTAGCCCTTACTTGTCCGAAGCTTCGCAAGAAGCTATGTGCAAAAGCTAGTGAAGTGTAAGTTAAATAAAATTTAGTTTTCCAACATAATTTTCTCAGTACCGGTAGCCTAGACTGTGAATTTTTGTTTTTGACATAAATAAAACTGGCGTATTATGGGTTTACTATTCAAACAAAATCTTAGGAATGATCTCGCTTTACGTGCTTCATAATGAGAACTTGGCAAAACTCTACATTTTGTAGAATTATGCTACACGCTATCTTTTCACGTGCATTCTGTTTAATCTCGTGAAATCGTAAATTAGAAACTGCTTCATGTAGCATGTTTTACGACTAAAATGTATGAAAACTCACCTGTGTTTAATAGAAATAAAAGTTTTGAGCACGCGTAACATTTCGCCGTAAAGAAAGGTTTTGTCGACGAATGAAAAGACAAAATGGAATATTGAACGATTTTTAGAATGGCAATGTTTTAAAATATGGAAAAGAAATGTTTCTATTCTTCAACGGTGTACGGATTGTGCCACACTCCTGCAAAAAAACAGTCGAATTCTATAGAAATAACGATGACTTTGTCTTTTCTTGGTAGGATAGAGATACTGTTAGACAAGCTACGCATGCAAGAGTTGCAGTGGTTTACGATTAAGGCTGTTAAAAATTTACAAATGATAACAAGAACTACTGGATGAACGTGTTTTCTGAACCATGAAGGAAGCGTAGTTCATAATAGATGGTCACCCATCCACAGACCTGCCTAAGCAAACGCAGCTTAACCTCAAAGATAGATCTAAATAATAAAACCCACGAGCTATCTCACAAAATACGAAATCTTTTCTGATTTTGCATCAAACATGACACGCTGTCTCATTGAAAATGTAAAGGAATGAAAAATATTTACCTACGTCTGGCATCAAAATGTTTTTGGCAAACTGAATGTTTGTGTAGATAATATTATAATGTGACTTCGGGGAACGTATATCAGTATGAAAGATTTTTCTTTGTGAAATACTACGCCTTTATTTTGACTGAATTGTGGGTGAAATTTACAAGTACATTAGAGGTTTTTCCCAAGTTAATCTTTGCAAGGAATACCTACTCAGGTGGAGATTTTTAAACGTTTTGAACTCATCCGTTTTTAGGGTACCATAAATAATAAAAGACTTTACCCATGGCGCTATGCGACGCGACGCGATTCGTGCGATATCGAGTCGATTGCCGATTTATGTCGCACGTAATTACTAATAGAGTGATGCGATGCAATTTGACCGTGAACTTCAAAAATCCACCATACTACTACGACAAAAAGGCGCTGCAAACCAAAGACAAAAGATGTCGCCAGTGACGAGTAAGTAGTTGCGCAATCGAATTTCGAACACAGAATCATGTGCATTGTCATTATAGTACGTACATGCAATTCGATATCGAGCAGATCTGTGAACGATATCGTCAATAAGTGCGACTCCATTAGCAAACACTAGCGATGGTCCTTACATTTTCTGGCCATTTGACTGGCCTGTTGGTCTAGTGGTTAGTGACCCTGACTGCTATGCCGGAGGTCGTGGGTTAGATCCCACTCAGGACAAATGTTTGTGTGATGAGCACGATCATTTGTTCTGTGTCTGGGTGTAATTAATCTATAATATGTATGTATTTAGAAATATATAAGTATGTTTATCAGTTGTCTAGTACCCATAACACAAGCTCTCCTTAGCTTGGGACTAGATGGCGTTGTGTAAAAAAAAAAAAAAAAACTTAGGCCGGACGCTTGTGTGATATCTGGCCGATGTCGTCAATCGATGCAATTCGATATCTCGCGCAATGGATAAAGTCCCTAAGACTCCGATGTCCGTCCGTCCGTCCGTCTCACCGTCTGTCTGTCTGTCTGTCTATCCGTCTGTCACCAGGCTTTATCTCATAAGCTCTGATATTTAGACAATTGGAAGGGGTTTGAACTTTTTTGTATGGGCCGTGTACCAGGTGCCATCCGCCAATTTGTTTTTTTTTCAAATGGCGTACACGAATGAAACATTGATAAATCAATAGATCACATCAACACAAACATAAAATGTAAGGGGCTAAACCTCGTAAACCGTCACATTTCCGAGTTATGAGCTGTCAAACATGTACAAGTAGTGACATATTTCTTCTTATTTTTTTAATATTTTGATGTTTATTGATCAAAAAGGATACTTCCGCAATAAAACTAATTGAATATTAGTTTTTCCACGCATTTTAAATGCTGAAATTGCGATAAACGAAATAATCTTATCTAAAAGCATTTGAAATGCGTGAAAAACTAATATTCAATGGGTGCTAATTAAGGCAGCCTCTTTAAAATGTCATTCTCGTCTGCAAATATATTTAGTTGTCTAATGAATTAATAGGTAGCGACAAACTTTTAGCGTCTAATAAATGGTTTATAAGCGACCATATATTGTAAAACAAGCTACTGTTAATATGACGCAACATGGTGATAATTCTTAAGCAACTAAATTTGTGATATGTCTACTCATTGCCAGCTTCTAATAAGTGTATCAACTTCATCTATAAAATAATATCAACGTACTCTAATTTCATAGAGTCACCGTTATATTTACCTAATTTTGTCTGTGTTCCACCAAATATACTGAATGTGCACCAAAATATGTTCATTAAAATATGTCATAACGAGGTGTAATAAAAAAAATCTACCTAAGCAGGGTCGACGAAGCCCCGCTTCGCGGGGCTTCGTCGACCCTTCGTATTTCTGTGTACAAGGTTTAAAGGAACCTAACCAAACCGAACTTCGGGGTGTCCCTGAAATCTTGCTAAAGCGAGTTTTAGATTTGGTACTGATTTGGTACAATATATAAAGTAGCTCACTTACAACATTAGTCGCTGAGTTATCAAATCAGAAGTAAATATATTTATCGGTAGCTCGGAGTCATATTAATTTATGCTCGTAAATTGACGCTGGTTTCTTGATATTTTGTTGGAATAGTAAAGATGATGAATTAATATAATTGAAGCTGTTCTATTAACTCGTCGCTCACATATAAAAAAAGACGCTAGGTTGCAGGTGCTAAAGAAAACTTTTGTTGCCGCACATATAATTTCCCATATTCAATTACTTTTATTGTGGAAATAACCTTTTTGATCAATAAACACCAATAAATAAAAAAACAAAAGAAAAAATGTGTCGCTAATTGTACATGTTTGACAGCTCATAACTCGAAAACGTGACGGTTTACGAGGTTTTGTCGCTAACATTTTATGTTTGTATTGATGTGATCTATCGATTTATCAATGTTTCATTCGTGTACGCCGTTTTGAAAAAAAAAAACAAAATGGCGGATAAGGAACTGGTACAAAAGGCACAAAGCTCTTTTCACATAATTATGATGTGTTTCTGTTGCCGCTTTATCACATAAAAAAAAAATATTTAAAGGGGCTCCTGTACTACAGACATGATTTTTATGCCATTTCTATGGATAAGGACCCCTTTTTTACCGTGGTTACATCGTCAAACGAGTCCTCCACCTAGGGCGAGACGGAAGTGACTGTCAGACTTGTACTGACTAAAATCCACGATAATCCTTCAATATCAATTTACGTTCCAAGGTTGGCCAATGGTCGGCAGACGCTCTCCGGCCACCGTAGGCGCGGGCATGCGGGCTGCGAGTAATGGACGACTCGCTGGACCATGCCCGGGTCGACGACGCGTTGTGTTCCACGCGCGCCTCAAAGAGTGTCAGCATGATGACCCCATACTTTAGAGGGCCAACGTATGGGGTCGCGGGACTTTTCCAATTACCGTGACCCTGGAACGTAAAGGGATATTGAAGGACACTTTTCACAAGGTTGGCTAATGGTTACCTGGTGAGACAGTTCCACGACCTTAGGGTCGTGGAACTAAGAAGGTGGCTAGGACAGATAGAGGACAGGGTGATGTGGCTCAGTCTGGGATAGGCCTTATATATCCAGCTGTGGACTGCAATAGGCTGAGCTGATTGATAGATTCTTTCTATTCTTTTTTTTATGAGAGATAGGTTTGCTCTTGACCTTAGTCGAGGTCAGGAATGACTTAGACAAGGTCGACGATGGAGCGAGCTTACCAAGAAGAAGCCTGTTCACTCTAACTTTGAAGAGATTAGGGTTGTATGCGTTCGGAAACACAGACGCAGGCAGAGAGTTCCACTCCTTCGCTGTCCGCATTATAAAAGACGTTTGGAAACGCTTATTGCGAATTGGTGGTATAGCATCATTGCTATACCACCAAAGCAAATTACATCCTCACCTCATGGTGAGGATGGTAATTTGCCGTGCATCTAGATATGCGATGAGGTCGTGGAGTTCTTGGGCACACTCTCCGAAGTACAGTCTGTAGAAGACCGACAGGCAGGCAACTTTGCGGCGATGAGTCAAATTATTTATTTCTATTTGAAAAAAACTTCTCACTAGAAAAACAAAAGTCTAGCATATTCTCTGTAGGCCTATTGTAAGTCGTTGAGCTACCGTCAACACACGGAGACTGGAGCTCAAAGCCCCTAAGTAGCTTACAACTCTTCATTGTGCCGACGACGAGTACTTTAAGAGAGTCTAGTACAAATGTGAAATATTTATTCTGTTGAGTTGGTGAAATAGTTTTCTTTAGTGCGGCGGTTAGAGAGGTATTTTGTGGTTTAAATATTTCAAGTTTAACATATAAATTGGATGTATACTTTAGAATCTATCAATCAGCTCAGCCTATTGCAGTCCACAGCTGGATATATAAGGCCTATCCCAGACTGAGCCACATCACCCTGTCCTCTATCTGTCCTAGCCACCTTCTTAGTTCCACGACCCTAAGGTCGTGGAACTGTCTCACCAGGTAACCATTAGCCAACCTTGTGAAAAGTGTCCTTCAATATCCCTTTACGTTCCAGGGTCACGGTAATTGGAAAAGTCCCGCGACCCCATACGTTGGCCCTCTAAAGTATGGGGTCATCATGCTGACACTCTTTGAGGCGCGCGTGGAACACAACGCGTCGTCGACCCGGGCATGGTCCAGCGAGTCGTCCATTACTCGCAGCCCGCATGCCCGCGCCTACGGTGGCCGGAGAGCGTCTGCCGACCATTGGCCAACCTTGGAACGTAAATTGATATTGAAGGATTATCGTGGATTTTAGTCAGTACAAGTCTGACAGTCACTTCCGTCTCGCCCTAGGTGGAGGACTCGTTTGACGATGTAACCACGGTAAAAAAGGGGTCCTTATCCATAGAAATGGCATAAAAATCATGTCTGTAGTACAGGAGCCCCTTTAAATATTTTTTTTTTATGTGATAAAGCGGCAACAGAAACACATCATAATTATGTGAAAAGAGCTTTGTGCCTTTTGTACCAGTTCCTTATCCGCCATTTTGTTTTTTTTTTTTCAAAACGGCGTACACGAATGAAACATTGATAAATCGATAGATCACATCAATACAAACATAAAATGTTAGCGACAAAACCTCGTAAACCGTCACGTTTTCGAGTTATGAGCTGTCAAACATGTACAATTAGCGACACATTTTTTCTTTTGTTTTTTTATTTATTGGTGTTTATTGATCAAAAAGGTTATTTCCACAATAAAAGTAATTGAATATGGGAAATTATAATATGTGCGGCAACAAAAGTTTTCTTTAGCACCTGCAACCTAGCGTCTTTTTTTATATGTGAGCGACGAGTTAATAGAACAGCTTCAATTATATTAATTCATCATCTTTACTATTCCAACAAAATATCAAGAAACCAGCGTCAATTTACGAGCATAAATTAATATGACTCCGAGCTACCGATAAATATATTTACTTCTGATTTGATAACTCAGCGACTAATGTTGTAAGTGAGCTACTTTATATATTGTACCAAATCAGTACCAAATCTAAAACTCGCTTTAGCAAGATTTCAGGGACACCCCGAAGTTCGGTTTGGTTAGGTTCCTTTAAACCTTGTACACAGAAATACGAAGGGTCGACGAAGCCCCGCGAAGCGGGGCTTCGTCGACCCTGCTTAGGTAGATTTTTTTTATTACACCTCGTTATGACATATTTTAATGAACATATTTTGGTGCACATTCAGTATATTTGGTGGAACACAGACAAAATTAGGTAAATATAACGGTGACTCTATGAAATTAGAGTACGTTGATATTATTTTATAGATGAAGTTGATACACTTATTAGAAGCTGGCAATGAGTAGACATATCACAAATTTAGTTGCTTAAGAATTATCACCATGTTGCGTCATATTAACAGTAGCTTGTTTTACAATATATGGTCGCTTATAAACCATTTATTAGACGCTAAAAGTTTGTCGCTACCTATTAATTCATTAGACAACTAAATATATTTGCAGACGAGAATGACATTTTAAAGAGGCTGCCTTAATTAGCACCCATTGAATATTAGTTTTTCACGCATTTCAAATGCTTTTAGATAAGATTATTTCGTTTATCGCAATTTCAGCATTTAAAATGCGTGGAAAAACTAATATTCAATTAGTTTTATTGCGGAAGTATCCTTTTTGATCAATAAACATCAAAATATTAAAAAAATAAGAAGAAATATGTCACTACTTGTACATGTTTGACAGCTCATAACTCGGAAATGTGACGGTTTACGAGGTTTAGCCCCTTACATTTTATGTTTGTGTTGATGTGATCTATTGATTTATCAATGTTTCATTCGTGTACGCCATTTGAAAAAAAAACAAATTGGCGGATGGCACCTGGTACACGGCCCATACAAAAAAGTTCAAACCCCTTCCAATTGTCTAAATATCAGAGCTTATGAGATAAAGCCTGGTGACAGACGGATAGACAGACAGACAGACAGACGGTGAGACGGACGGACGGACGGACATCGGAGTCTTAGGGACTTTATCCATTGCGCGAGATATCGAATTGCATCGATTGACGACATCGGTCAGATATCACACAAGCGTCCGGCCTAAGTTTTTTTTTTTTTTTTTACACAACGCCATCTAGTCCCAAGCTAAGGAGAGCTTGTGTTATGGGTACTAGACAACTGATAAACATACTTATATATTTCTAAATACATACATATTATAGATTAATTACACCCAGACACAGAACAAATGATCGTGCTCATCACACAAACATTTGTGGGTGAATCCTGAGATTCGGCATATTTAGGTGATTCCCTTGGCGAAATTAATTTAAACAGTTTTTTTATAAGTAACAATGTAATATAAAATTTAACTTCATTATAAACACATTTAACGAATTGGCATCACTTTTGGCCGAAAGGTTCCCAGTATATTGCGTTTTAATTTTTTTTGGCCAGGGGAGTCAAAAAAAGGTAGAAGAAAATTAAGTTTTATTTCTATTTTAAAGTAGCCTCTTTAAAATACTAATCAGTCTCGTTAACAATTTATCACTTTCAATTCCCGACCACAAATCGTTAAATCACAAATTGCATTTGAAAACGTGGTCAGGGTAATCAACGAGCTAGCGAAACCAAAACCAGGGGAATCAAATACTTATGTTCATAATTTCGTCCTGGACCAACGAGCGGCGTAATCTTTCACAAAGACGTACGAAGCTCTACCAGCAGCGCACATGCGACGGCATGGAGACGATCTTCTATAAAATTGTACTAAGATATACGAAGATTTGTGACGCGCCACGGGAATCACTGTTTAGTCTCGGACAAACTTTATATTGTCATTTTTAAATAAACTAACATACATATACACGGTGTATCTTTTTTAAATATATCTACAACAATCCTGGTAGCGATTAGACTGCACTGTTTATTTTGTTTACGTTCGTAAGTAAGAGTTTTGTTGGTATTTTGTTTGCAAAATGTGCTGCGGACGCGCCAGGGGTATCAATTTTTAGGCCTTTTGGATTTTTTTTCGACTATTTAGTTCCAAATTAGACACAAAAACTATCGTGCAACAGTAAGATCATACAACATAGCAGCATAAAAAAAATATTTTGGTTTCTAATTTAAATACTACGGGTAGTTTTTTTCTTCGGACAGCGTAAAATGAGCCTCTCAAGATTCACCCTTGTCCTGAGTGGGATCTAACCCACGACCTCCGGCATAGCAGTCAGGGTCACTAACCACTAGACCAACAGGCCAGTCAAATGGCCAGAAAATGTAAGGACCATCGCTAGTGTTTGCTAATGGAGTCGCACTTATTGACGATATCGTTCACAGATCTGCTCGATATCGAATTGCATGTACGTACTATAATGACAATGCACATGATTCTGTGTTCGAAATTCGATTGCGCAACTACTTACTCGTCACTGGCGACATCTTTTGTCTTTGGTTTGCAGCGCCTTTTTGTCGTAGTAGTATGGTGGATTTTTGAAGTTCACGGTCAAATTGCATCGCATCACTCTATTAGTAATTACGTGCGACATAAATCGGCAATCGACTCGATATCGCACGAATCGCGTCGCGTCGCATAGCGCCATGGGTAAAGTCTTTTATTATTTATGGTACCCTAAAAACGGATGAGTTCAAAACGTTTAAAAATCTCCACCTGAGTAGGTATTCCTTGCAAAGATTAACTTGGGAAAAACCTCTAATGTACTTGTAAATTTCACCCACAATTCAGTCAAAATAAAGGCGTAGTATTTCACAAAGAAAAATCTTTCATACTGATATACGTTCCCCGAAGTCACATTATAATATTATCTACACAAACATTCAGTTTGCCAAAAACATTTTGATGCCAGACGTAGGTAAATATTTTTCATTCCTTTACATTTTCAATGAGACAGCGTGTCATGTTTGATGCAAAATCAGAAAAGATTTCGTATTTTGTGAGATAGCTCGTGGGTTTTATTATTTAGATCTATCTTTGAGGTTAAGCTGCGTTTGCTTAGGCAGGTCTGTGGATGGGTGACCATCTATTATGAACTACGCTTCCTTCATGGTTCAGAAAACACGTTCATCCAGTAGTTCTTGTTATCATTTGTAAATTTTTAACAGCCTTAATCGTAAACCACTGCAACTCTTGCATGCGTAGCTTGTCTAACAGTATCTCTATCCTACCAAGAAAAGACAAAGTCATCGTTATTTCTATAGAATTCGACTGTTTTTTTGCAGGAGTGTGGCACAATCCGTACACCGTTGAAGAATAGAAACATTTCTTTTCCATATTTTAAAACATTGCCATTCTAAAAATCGTTCAATATTCCATTTTGTCTTTTCATTCGTCGACAAAACCTTTCTTTACGGCGAAATGTTACGCGTGCTCAAAACTTTTATTTCTATTAAACACAGGTGAGTTTTCATACATTTTAGTCGTAAAACATGCTACATGAAGCAGTTTCTAATTTACGATTTCACGAGATTAAACAGAATGCACGTGAAAAGATAGCGTGTAGCATAATTCTACAAAATGTAGAGTTTTGCCAAGTTCTCATTATGAAGCACGTAAAGCGAGATCATTCCTAAGATTTTGTTTGAATAGTAAACCCATAATACGCCAGTTTTATTTATGTCAAAAACAAAAATTCACAGTCTAGGCTACCGGTACTGAGAAAATTATGTTGGAAAACTAAATTTTATTTAACTTACACTTCACTAGCTTTTGCACATAGCTTCTTGCGAAGCTTCGGACAAGTAAGGGCTAAAGAAAGATAACTGAGGATCCCAAAGCGTATGGAGTCATTTGATTTCCTAAAAAGAGTGCTTTCTCTTATTTCTACTGCTTAATTAATAAATCTACCAATTTAACACCTGCACAAATCTAGCTTAGCCAATCTCTCCCAGGTTTAGTTTTCCCCGGATAAAGTACCGGCTTCCAGAATGGGCGCACACGTGTACTTCGTAACATAAATCAGAGATAAAATCCGCTCATTTGGTTTCACATTTTGGCGCTAACTTGGCTGGTGGCACTATCGTGCATCGCTACTAAATCCCTCGTATCGGGTAGCGAGGGGAAAAGGGGAGGGGGTAAACGAGAGAACGAAATATTATCCCCGTTCTTCTTGCTTACTCGTAGTTTTTTATACAGGTCATGCGATTTTTTTTGTTAGTTCTTTTTGGATTTCTTTTTTCGGCCCTCTTGTTTGATTTTAGTCCATCAAGTTGAACAGTCCCTTATCTAAGATTCATCCAGAGCAGGAGGATTCAATTGACGATAGTAGAAGGACTGATTTTATTACAGAGTAATACTGATATTATAATAATAATAATTAATAATAATAATAATAATAATTTATTTCACTCACAAAGGTGTGTACAACAAAGGATTAAAAAAAACCCTTTTACAAAAAGTTGTTCATACCCCACCATTTATATTCACCTGTATTTTCGGTACCTATCAAATATTAAACCTAGTTGTTCATAGAGAATCCTAACAAAATTAGGTTAATAAATAAATGAAAATTAAAATATCCGCTACAAAGCGAGACTTGAGCTGTAAAACCTGAAACAATCTAAACAGAACTAAACTCACTGCGCGGGATAGTATGTTTTTTATTATTTTCTGAGATAAAAATCTTTTGGTACAAGTCATAAGAAAACAGCCATTTTGGAAAGTCGCTGTTTTCGCCGGTCGCGGGACTTATCTCGTTACCGTGACCCCGGAACATAAAGGGCTACTGAAGGACACCGTGGATTTTAGTCAGTACAAGTCTGACAGTCCCTCCCGCCCATAGACAAATTATGCACTAGACACCTTGAAAGCGTGTCGCAGAAAGAGACAAAAAAATATACGTCACTATATTTAGGGTTACCATGTGAGGAAAAATTTACCCCATTTGTGCGATTCTAAATACAATTTTTTTCTGAGAATGGAAGAACACATTCTGGTGAACTCCAATAGATGATGTGATTTCAAATACGTACCGTTTGATATGTGATAATAGTTTGACTTTGTGAATAAATAATACAATATATTTATTTTTAATAAGCTTTATTGATTTTAAAAGTTATTGACCTTTAAATAGAACAAGCTTCGTATGAATATTTCTATTTTTTTGCTTGGGTTCAAATCCTTTTGTTGCGTGATGTTTACGCAGTTCAAAATAGTGCATGGAGATTACCTTATTAAGTAAAACTTTGTGGTTTCCAATAAAAGGTTGACTTTCAAAATGATTGGTTGTAAATACATCCTGGCACCGTTTGAAAGTCGCTAAAATGAGTTTGGACAAAAGATTTGCAAAGAATGATATTCCTTTATGTGAATGAATCCTAAATATTCTTTCTGCGAACGTACATACTTTAATTACATCGCGTGAAGGATAAATTAGGCCACCCTTACCTTTTTTTTTAAATATAAGACCTAAATATTTGTCGCTAATAAGAGCTAACAGACAATCTTCACATTTTATAGCTTTTCTTAATTTCCCAACAACAAACCCACCGATATAAGAAATAATTTCTTCATTAAAGGTTGTCAATTTTGAGGGGTTAAAAATATATTCGTGGTCATCATCGACAAAATAATAAATAATTATTAGGGGGAAAATCTACAATCGAGTCTTCGACATCTTGAGCGCAGTACATATTAATTTTATATTCATATCGAACTTCTGTGTGCGTTAAAATTTTTATGTCTTCTAGAGGTATATCTCTAGAAGACATAATTTTTTTTTTAAATATAAGACATAAAAAGTTTCCCGACTCAATAACTTTTATTTCCCCGTGTATCACTAGTCTTTTGTAGGCACTTTGAAATTGAAAGGCTGTTGGATTGTTATTAAAGCCGCCTTTCGATCGAATCGAGCTAAAGAAGCACTCCAGGTGATCCTGGCTAAGTTTGTACACAGATAAAAATTTAAGTTTCCCCGTTACTATGATATCAGCATACTCAACAGTAACAGCTACAATCCAATCGCGACGTAAATTATCATGTTCAGGAAAACTGCAACCAGCAATTAAATCTTTCATAATTAATACACATTGCAGAATACATTTTTCCCGTAGTAGTGGGTAATAATATAAAGAAAAGTTGGCAACACTCAAAGTTCTTAGGTTAAAATTAATCATTGTTATTTTTGTACTTTTTATTTCGTCTTTTAGATGAATTACCGTCTAAGGTAAAGATACACTATGTATAAACACAATAAAATGTTATTAAACGCCTAGTAACTGATAAAAAGTGGTATACGTACGAATGAAAAGACAAGTTTGGTATTTTTGTTCCACTATCACTTTTACACCCTATAACGCTACACAGCACCATGTTTTTTTTTTAATTGTTGAAATATTATGTCTAGATGGTTCACAACAATTTAAAACATGAATTACGTAGTTCAATATCACTTAAAAACAGTATTTTATAGGGAGACTATAGATAGCTGAGGTTACCTGTCAAACTTTGTTTAGCAAAGTAGTTTGCTAACGTTGAAAAACGCGGCACGCACGGTGAAACAAAAGATCTCATCGTCCTGTCCCATTTCTTTACACGACTTCGGTGTAAGTTGCTCTTTTTCTTGTGTGAATGCGACAAAAGATATCAATTCGTCTAGTTCTTATTCGTCTATGCTCCCGCCCTACCCTGGGTCTCCTTTGATGATTTTACTTAAAAAAAATCTATAAAGCGATTGGCACACTCCACCGCATGATGCAGCGTAGCGCGAGAGTTCGTGTTTTTATCTCTATAATTTAATTAGTTTGATAGAAAATACAACAAGACAGACATCTTAGTACAAAAATAAAAATAGTAAAAAATACAAAAATAATGATGCGGGGCAACATGTCAATCGCCTAAAAAAGTTCAAATTAATTATTGTAGGAGATTAACTTTAAGCCGCAACAAGTGTAATTTTCTTTTTTATCGTGTAGCCAAAGCAGAACTAAAAATAAAAAATCCAGACTTGTATACTGCACAATGATACGGTATTCTTATAACATATACATATTGCAGTAAGGAATAAAAGTAATCTGAAACAGTTCGTGTTAAGCGATACTAAACCCTGTGGATTATCTTTAATAAGATTCATTTTCCCGTTTTGTTTGACTTGGCTTAGCGGTGGCTCCTAGTGTCACACTAGTTAAAAGGAAATTTCGTTAAATATCGCGATGATGGACGTTTATACCAACATTTAAAAACTATTACTCCGAAAATTAGTGTACCCCCAAATAACTTCATCTAATTTTTTTACCGAAATTTTCCAAACGTGATTAATCGCTAATGTCTTAACTCTTACACCACCACCGAAATTCTTTTTTTAAGACGGCCGGACCTCAAAATTGAAAATTCATGTCTATGGTCTACAGTACCAGCGCTGGCGCACTTTGGGGTTAATTAGGGTTGTTCATTTTTTTATGTGTTCTTAATGGTTCCGTAACATTGCATTCAGTGTTTCTTATTACTGGGACTGAAAGTTTTATTTGTTTACTTTTGTTTTATTTTCAGTTACATAGAGTAGACCCTGTATCTACTTTTAGAGGTACAAACAGCTCATAAGCACCCCGAGATTCGGTTTGGTTATAGGTTCCTTTAAACTTTGAAATAGGAGCTCCGTTGGGGCTCCGTCAACCTAAACTACGTTATGACGTGATTTTTTTCAACATTTACCGTATCCTTAATGTAAATCCTAAGATTCACCAAGTGAATGATGGTAAAAGTTCGAATCGCAAACCTTTTTTCACATTTCCCATTAAGAATTGGTAAATCTTAGGTTTTACTAAAAATCTTAGGATTTACCGTAGTTCGAGCTTTAACAGTAGCATTATGTATGTTATTATTATATCATACGTATATTTTTATAAAGTAAATATTTAACACCCACTACGCTCTAGTCATAATAATTATAAAACCCTTAGGTATTAAAACATTACAACTCAGAAATACGAAAATATAAAGTAACAATTGGGCAATAATAATATATTCAATTGAAATATTAAATAAGTACTATGTAGTTAGGCTAGGGTAATTGAGTTAACAAATGTGGTACTACCCTGTGATTACAAAGCTTTTATCATGCGATTAGAAAATGTAAAGGGTTGGGTAGACGACGGAACAAAAGTTATTGAGTAAAATATTCCTAAAAATTCAGGATTTTTTAAATATGATATATTGAAAATGTGACCAGGTAGGTCCAAACATAGACAGCCTTACTACAAAAACTTAAACATCTGTTGAACACTTGTCTTAAAAAAGTGTGACTGCAAAACGGACCTTATTTCAACGTCATAATCTGACATTTTTTTAGACAAGTGTTCAACAGACGTTTAAAAGTTTTTGTGGTACCACGGGATATGTTTTAAATAAATAAATAAATGTTTATAAAAATTGTTCACATTGTTATTTGAAATTATTCAATAGAGAAAGATAAACAACATTAAAAACACACGATACATAACTATGTTTTATAACATGTTTTGTTACATAATGATAATGAAAGGTGCTTGGATTTACTTAGATTTAGTTTTTAGTATTGTTTTTTTTTTTGTAACATTTACTTTATACGACCAAATACGTAAATTCAATTTTGATACAATAACCAAAATAATACTTTAAAATAATGTCTCACCTTAACAATTTCTCCTGTACGTGACGTAGATCCCTAAAGCTTTTTAATTACCAATTCAATGAAAAACGTTAGTAATAATGGTGTTTATTTTACGTCGACTTTATCACGCTTTTCAATAAAATCATATAGGTTAAATTTCTATTCTCAGGACCTAGCACCAATGTAGCTACAATACCTTTATAATGTCCCAAGTATATACAAAAATATTGAAGTAAATACTTCAGAAACTTCGACTGTAATTCAAGAGCGCTATAAGCATCACCTCATTATGCCGACACACGCTTGGCCAACCCTCCTCAAACATCGGTCCTTCAGAACGTAGTGATAGAACTCTATGTGTATGTTAAGGTTACCTATACCCGCGACTTCACCCGTCTACTAGTCGAAAATGACGACACTGAAACATGACCTGAAGATGTCCTCCAACGGTGAGTAGATACACAACGGAGCACCGATGGAGCCCTACTTAGCGGGGCTCCTACTTCTAAGTGGTTAAAAAAAAATAACAACGAAGCGAGACCATTTTAACCGCCTCTCTGAGTTGGGAAAACAAACCTCTAGTTGGAGAAAATTTCTAAGCTTTTCTCAGTGCCCCTCCATCGCATTTCTTGAAAGTAAAAAACAAGACTAAAACTCTTTTAAGTACACATTTTTAATTAAAATAATGTGATTTGAATGAATGTGGTATTAATTAAAGGTTAACAGTTAAACCTTTAAAACTGTACCATTTTGATTATTCTTAACTAGTTATTAGGTATTTGCGCGGAATCGGATAGTAATTCCATAATTTTTCTCACGAGTGTATTAACCAAAATTCAACTTAACCAGTCAAGTTGATTTAGAGAAAATTAACAAAATCTTATCTATAGTTTAGTTTATAATAAGTTACGTTATGACTGAGCTGACATGCAAAAGAATACAAAACCCTCTTACAATAACTAAGTTCAGAAGAAAAACGAATTAATTTCATTGTAGTCCCAGCCTTACACCCCTAAGCATTGGAAGTCCACATTGTATAACTTGTATATCTCATAATTATTTATAGCCAGCCTGCTGGGACTCAATACAGATGACTAGATTAGATCATATAATTGCTTACCTATACAGGACATTTTCTTGTTTTATTTACGGTCGCAGAATAGATTTGTTGGTGGTCTCAGTAATAACTAGGATATAGATATTATAGTGCGTGGAATAATTAGTATGAAGGGCGATTCATATTGTTTTGTAAACACTTTTTTTGAGGACAGAAATATACAGCTGCTAGCGGTACTCGTATCCGCGTCCTTCCGAATCAGGGGGTCTACTCTTAGTCCAT
Organism: Agrotis clavis; assembly: GCA_954870645.1. Lineage (NCBI taxonomy): Eukaryota > Metazoa > Arthropoda > Insecta > Lepidoptera > Noctuidae > Agrotis > Agrotis clavis. The sequence goes on from OX940942.1 coordinate 6,500,147, forward strand.
CAACGAATATACTGAAAACTTGTAACTTTTGTGTGAACCCAACTCCCTATTATTTATTTATTTTATTTTTATTTCTTTAGGACAGCAAACAATTGCGTAATAAATCTTAAATCTACTACAGATTACGATACAATTATATAATTACGCAACCAGCACCGCTATCCACAAAATATAGTAGTACAAATTTAATTCGGTGGGTACACGCGGACTTTAGCAAAAATTAAAAAACTAAAAAAAAATATATAAAAAAATTAGCACAATTATATTAGAATATTTGGTCATTTACACTACTCTGGAAGGTGGAAGTACATTATGAACAGTTCTTTCAAGGATACGTTTCTTAAATTGAGCACGTGATAAAACAAATAAATCAAGATCAGCAAAATTATCATTGTAAAATTTCATTATGCGCCGTAAGGGAGCTCGTTCGCCTGCGTTAGTCCTGCAAGGCTTGGGAGCAAATAAAGTATGAGCATAAGTATACTATCACGAATACGTTGTGAACGACTCGGTATGCGAATATAAATTTGGTTTATGAGGTTAGAGCAATCAAATTCATTACGACAGATCTTATAGAAGAACGATTGATCAAGATACAGTCTCCTTAATTTAAGAGTTGACAAGGTAAACTTTTCGAGAAGAATGTGATATGAAGAACGTTTTTTTAAAAATGTATAGTTTTGAAAACGAAGATATTTTTTTTTTACTGATTCAATCTGATCACTGTATTTATCTTAAAGCGGATTCCAGACACATGTGGAATATTCTAACTGAGATCTAATGAGTGACTTGTATAAAAGTAATAATGTAGAGGGTTTTTTAAATTAGTTTTGAATTAATTAGTTCTGAAAACACGTCAAGAACCAGGGACCGAAAACCTTTATAAATTACGGTACCGGTATTGAAGAATTTTGGTTATTTTTCAGACTTAGGTAACCGATATCTGGGTAACCAGACCGAAGAAAAATGTAACCTCTATTCAGGTTACCGTTTTAATACCGGTTAACTAAAGATAACGACTCTTTGTTACACACACATGCGATGCGCGCCCTGTGACTATTGCCGACGGCACGTGTGAAGTGTGCAAGATAGGGGTAATTTTTATTTCGGTAACCGGTAATAATACTGGTTATGTATTCACTTTTAATTATAAAGGTAATCTTTAAAATTACCTGTAAAAGAAAAAAAGGTTGTTACCGAAAAAATACCCGTATTGATCATACCGGTTTCGGTCCCTGTCAAGAACCCGAATTCCGAATTTCTCACTTCAATAATAGAAAAATATGTATCCATTATTTTTCAAAACTTTTACTGACCGACTAATTAAATTGAAAATTTATAGATGCTGTCAACAAACTATCGAGTTACGCGCGTGAGGTTAGCTACGTAACAAATCGTATAGCTTGAAATCGTTAACAACACTTCACAGAATATTGAGTCAAGGTACGGAACAAACATTGGTTTGGCTAACAGGATAGTAGAGATAGCAGTTCCAGGTACGAAGTGTTTGTGCATGTGTGATTTGTGTCTCCTAACATCCATGTAGGGGAGTGTTTGGTTAAGTAGACAACGAACAACTTGAACGTCTTGTTATGACCGCTGTGCGTGTGCAACCTCATCATCTACCTGCCTTTTCCCATAGTTGGGAAATTGGGGTCGGTTTCCAGTCGATCCAGATGCAGCTGGATATCAGTATTTTACATGGAGCGACTGCTTATTTGACCTCCACAACCCAGTACTGGATAATACGATACCCCATGGTAAGGCTGGTTATCAGACTTTAGAGCTTTTGACTAACGGTAGCGACTGTCAAAGATCTACAAATGACAGCCGGGACCAACGGCTTTACGTGCTTGCCGAGACACGGAGGAAACTCGCTATGATAGATGGACACACAGACCAAGCTCAGCAAACGCGGTTTAACCCGGAAGATCGGCCTGTGCGGCTGTGATTATTTAGCCACTAGCTCCTCGATTAAATATAGCCAGTAATGATGATAAATGCATCTAGTGCATCACTTTAAAAACTTATTTTAAAGATATTAATGGCATTATAAAATCACTAAGACATAACGTGTCGAATACTGTCCATTTTTCAAATTAAACTTCACAAACCAACACAACAAAAAAAAACCGGCCAAGTGCGTGTCGGGCCACGCACAGTGTAGGGTTCCGTAGTTGCCCATCAAAATACTTATGCGAATTAACTAAACTGATTCGCTGAATTTAATAATTAATATAATAATTTAAAGAGAAGAATTTTCAAAATCGGTCCAGGAGTCTTTGAGAAATCGGGGAAAATACATAAAAAAAAAGATTACGACGAATTTAGAACCTCCCCCTTTTTTTGAAGTAAGTTAAAAATAGTTAACGATAAAAACCTACCTATCCCCAAAAAACATACCGTAAAAACATACCTATTACAGCTGTAAAAATAAAGTTGACAAACTTACATTTGCAGTTGAAGAGCATGTTCTCCGATACATTTTGTTCAGGAAAAAATGTTATCCAAGTACATTTTATAAGTTGGTCGACTATTACTCGTAAAGTTGTAAAGCCTACTTAGTCATGATAATTTTCTTTTAAACTTCGTTATATATACTACTATTGTGAATTTTTTTACACCCCCAAACATAACCGTTTAGCTGGTAGAGGGGGGGGACACTCGAGTCGAGCAAAATTTAGCACTTTAAAGCTTAATATTTCACAAACGAATTTTTTTATCAAAAAATTGTTGATGGAAACTATCAATATTTTTTAAAGAACTATTTAATGATACCCCACACTAAGGGGTACGCGAGAAAAAAAAAAACATCCCCTCTTTACGTGTACAGGAGGTACCCTAAAAAAAAATATTTTACGAGATTTTATTTTACCACTTTTTCGGCACAACAAATCCGTATATTTACACCAAATTACAGCTCTCTAGTACTGTGCGTCTCTGAGCTAAACTGCGGACAGACGGACGGACGGACGGACGGACGGACGGACATGGCGAAACTATAAGGGTTCCTTGTTGACTACGGAACCCTAAAAAGGTAAAATATTCAGTCATTTAACCAAAAAGATGCTACCCAAATAAATCTGCGAACAGCTCACAGCTCCATCACTCACAAAAACATGCCATAGATAACAAAAAAAAAATATGGCAACCGTTCCGTACCTATAGGTACAGTTCGTTCACATTTAGTTTCCGATGAGACATCACTGACAATACGAACTTTATAGTCATCAGTTCAAAGGTTGCTGTCGTTGACAAGAACTTTATAGTAAGCAGCTCAATGTTTAATATTAACTTGTGAATAATTACCATCTGTGTTGGATTTTCTAAACAGCTCTGAAGCCGTTTTTAGTCAGTACCAGTCTAACAGACCTCATTACTTACCAAGTTTCCTCCAACACTCTGAAAATAACTGTTGTTGGTTAGTTGGTTACGGTTGTCATTTGTAGATCTTGTCCCCCAAACATAACTAGAAAAAATCTAGGTAAATAAAAATGAGTTTGTATCACTGCCACAAGCATTTTAATATATTTTTTCCATAGAAATATGATAGCTATTAGGTAATTAAAGTAACGTTTAAACTCTAGCAGTCGACTAAATTACAGAGATTTTTATACTAATAACATTAGGGTTAATTTTGAATGACTGCTGTCAAAAGGAAAAAAATACTGTGACAAGGCTGTAGAGCACTTGCATCAGTTATCTGCGCCTGAAAACCTTTCACACTTGTCATCCCAAATCATGTCGACTACTTCCCTGAAAGATGGATTGTACTGGCTAGCACACAAATGTTGAAGAGATTTTTCTTCTTTTTATTTTGTTTGCAAAATTGTGTCATGTCAAAAAAAGATATTTTTTTCTTTCATTCAAATTGTATGAAAAAATTATATGCTTGATCGACTTCGTGGGGACATTCTACGAAAGGGACATTATGCGAAAGGGACATTTTGCTACCTCTGAACATTTTGTGAAAAGGACATTTTGCGACTGAGCCATATCAACTACTAAAATAAACATCCAAAATACTATCGAAACATAGAATAACAGATTGAATGTCGTAAGAAACCTAATTATAACTGCCCTTATTTAGTGATAAATCATCACAAGGGTAACCACATCATTGTTGCGGGATTCACGAATTACCGTGACCCCGGTACGTAAAGGGCTATTGAAGGAGTCCGTGGATTTTAGTCAGTACAAGTCTGACAGTCCCTCCCGCCCTGGGTGAGAGGACTCATTCGATGATTTTACCACGATAAAAAAGGGTAACCACATCATGACGCTGTCTGTACCTCCATCAACGTCATATCTTTAACACAAATAAATATTATTTAACAAAAAAAAAATTTAAAAGCGAGCTGTATTAAAATAACTTTTCGAAAAAATACAGATTCAAGGGAAAATGTTTTTATCTTTTTTGCAAACCACTAAAAGTATTTTTCGTCTGATTTTTACAAGAATCACAGCACTATTTTATTTAAAAAAAAATCCGATTGAGCCCGATCCAAAAAAAAAACAACTGGAACAAAACAAAAATCCCATACCATTTTTAGGGTTCCGTAGTCAACAAGGAACCCTTATAGTTTCGCCATGTCCGTCCGTCCGTCCGTCCGTCCGTCTGTCCGCAGTTTAGCTCAGAGACGCACAGTACTAGAGAGCTGTAATTTGGTGTAAATATACGGATTTGCTGTGCCGAAAAAGTGGTAAAATAAAATCTCGTAAAATATTTTTTTTTAGGGTACCTCCTGTACACGTAAAGAGGGGATGTTTTTTTTTTTCTCGCGTACCCCTTAGTGTGGGGTATCATTAAATAGGTCTTTAAAAATATTGATAGTTTCCATTAACAATTTTTTGATAAAAAAATTCGTTTGTGAAATATTAAGCTTTAAAGTGCTAAATTTTGCTCGACTCGAGTGTCCCCCCCCCTCTACCAGCTAAACGGTTATGTTTGGGGGTGTGAAAAAATTCACAATAGTAGTATATATAACGAAATTTAAAAGAAAATTATCATGACTGAGTAGGCTTTACAACTTTACGAGTAATAGTCCACCAACTTATAAAATGTACTTGGATGTCATATTTTCTTAAACAAAATGTATCGGAGAACATGCTTTTCAACTGCAAATGTAAGTTTGTCAACTTTATTTTTACAGCTGTAATAGGTATGTTTTTACGGTATGTTTTTTGGGGATAGGTAGGTTTTTATCGTCAACTATTTTTAACTTACTTCAAAAAAGGGGGAGGTTCTAAATTCGTCGTAATCTTTTTTTTATGTATTTTCCCCGATTTCTCAAAGACTCCTGGACCGATTTTGAAAATTCTTCTCTTTAAAATTAAATTCAGCGAATCAGTTTAGTTAATTCGCATAAGTATTTTGATGGGCAACTACGGAACCCTACACTGTGCGTGGCCCGACACGCACTTGGCCGGTTTTTTAAAGAACTTTTCACAAAACTATTGAAATAACAAAACCCGATTTAGAATAAATTCGGCTATATTATACGTTTTAAACTTGAATCGCCGAGAAGGGTACGGGCGAATATTTTTAATATTCAGGGTATATGAATTGTGACCACGACTGTACTGGGCATAGTGCCAAAGATCTATGACCAATATACGATATGACACAGTGATGTGGATAACCCGTTATATTTTATTATACGTATTCACTCACAGGATTAGTGACATTGTGTTGATATACTCTTTGGTTTCTAATAGGATAAGGAATTGTATATTTGAGAATCTTACCAAGAAACTGTTGTATGCCATATTCCAATAAATAATGTAAAAGAACAATCATTAAGATGCCGTTTTAGTCCAATCAACGAGGCTTATGTGACCCGAAAAATTCTTCCGGTACTGAAATTTAGAATATGATGGAAGAAGGTGAAGTAGATTACAAACGCACAATAAGTAATCCAACATTGTTTTTTTCGAGAAGATCAAAAGATGGAAATTGCTCTCTCTGTGAAAAATTCCTCAGCCTCAAATACTATCTGTATATTTATGAAAGTATAGTTAGAATAGGTAAGTATAAATATCCAACAAATTTTCGATTTCAGTGTCCGATTTCGTCACTGTGAAATTAACTTTTTACATTTTGCGCTCTAATTTCTCGTGAAAAATTGAGTTAGAACTAAATTGAGATTTCTTTTAAAACCTCAACACATTACATACATTATGTGACAAACAAGGTTATCATAATATCGGCATAACCCCGGGCACCACGCCAAAGAAACTATTTGATCATTATAATATACGATATAACATATTATATTATTTTATCCGATATAGATAATAATTTAATCTCACCCCATGGGATTAATTAAATATTCTGCCCACAATAAGTTCTGACATATCCGATCACATCGCATTTGCCTATGAAACATCACCATTCTAATTGCATGTCGTTCTCTTTAAGTACGGGCCCCGTCAGTATACACCATCATCATCATCATGTGAGCCGTTAGACGTCCTCTGCTGAACATAGGCCTCCCCTATAGACTTCCAATAGGACTGGTTGGAAGAGATTGCATCCAGCGCGATGGATTACAAGTAGTTCCGGGTCTGGGTGTTTGTGTATGTTAGTTTCTTTGTTTGTTTAAGCACCCACGATTTAGGAGAAATTCCTAGTGTGTGGCAAATATTTTCCAAAAAAAACAAATGCTAATTCCTTGGCGATATACGCCAACTTATACTCAACTTATGTTAACACAAGTTATTAACTTATGTTAACACAGCTTAGATTCATTATGTTATTACCATCGTGTAGAATCGATATTTTCTTTCGATTACAAATCGCATTTTCTTTCGACATCTCTTAATAGAAAATCCTCATAAGAGTTTCTTAGAATTACAGTATCTGGCACAATCCATATTTTTCTTCCATTTAATATGGCAATAACATCCATCTTTATATTCCTCACATGTGCTTCATAACTCATTGTCGACTCTTAATAAGTACAGTCGTGAACTAATTTTATTAAAGCCCACATGTAGGTGACCCAGAAATCTTTTATAAAACGTGTGCGGATGTGATATGCAGTTTCTTTTTTTGTTATTTTTCTATCATCATCAGCCTATAATGTTCCCACTGCTGGGACACAGGCCTCCTCTCTGTGAGAGGGAGTGGGCCACAATCCACCACGCGGGCCCAGTGCGGATTGGTGGATGTCACATGTCTTCGAATTTTTGGTTCTAGGACATGCCGGTTTCCTCACGATGTTTTCCTTCACCGTTTGCAGAGCAGTGGCGATGAAATAAATTACACAAAGTAATGCGCCTGGCGGGGTTCGAACCCACGACCTACAACTCGTAAGTCGGGACCGATACCACTGGGCCACCACTGCTCGCCTTTTTCTATGAAAAGGAATTATTTTAGTTTGCTTTGTCACGCTTTGTGAGTGGGATTATGTGTTTATGATACTATAGTGGACATTTTTAGTGGTATCGGGTGAGGATTGGGAGAAAACGAAATTGTTTTTGGAAATCGCACATCATACCAAGTACTAAATGTGAAAGTTCGTGTGGATGGATGGATGACCCTGTCACCCAAAACTTTTTGAACGAAATTTGATAGAGTTTTACACAAATAGTTTTGAATACTTTTATCAGTTCTAAGAACTCAGTTGAACCGTGACCAGTTCGCTAGGAGTCGAAAGTTTCTTTAAAATTGGAAGTTTGGACAGTACCAAATACACAAAAAGAAGACAATAAAATATCTCGAGTTGTTTCCGAGGTATTCAACAACAAACACCGTGATCCGATATTTTTGTTAAATAGATTACCGAACTACGTGCAGGTGATCCCGTGGGCATCATCATCATCAGCCGGAAGACGTCCACTGCTGAACATAGGCCTCCCCCTTAGACCGCCAACCGTGGTCAAGAGCTAGTATAATCTAAACTTCTCAAGATAACTAACCATCGGATCATCCATATTTACCCCAGATGGCGGAACTGTCTGGTTGTGGGACTGTCAATTAGCGGGACTGTCTTGTGTCTCTATTGAAGCCTGAAGGACACTGTGGATTTTAGTCAGTACGAGTCTGACAGTCCCTCCCGTACCACCCTGGGTGGAAGGACTCATTTGATGATTTTACCACGACAAAAAAAAAACCCTGATGACGTCGTCGACGACGAGAGTCCAACACAAAATTACGACTTTTTATGGTCCTTTAAAAAAACTGTTAATTTTAAAGCTGACTGCCCCATACTTATCTGTCACATCCACCAAGATACTTCCTGATAGATTAAGTAGTTCCTGATGGACATATAAATCTGCACGAGTGAAGCACAAGTGAAGCCGCAGGCTAGTACTAGTATATTTATTATGTAGCAGTCAAACCAGACACAATAATTATTATCTTCTGGACGTATTTAAGATAGTCTGATAAAACGCTTCGTATCAGTTCGACGTGGGTAGTTAAATTGAGACAAAAGTGGTCTAAGTTAAAATTTATCAGCGATTTTGAGTTCGCAAGTAGCTAGTTGATGTCGTGATGTTAAGACGACGCGTCTCATATACGAGATTGGGGGTATAAGTCTGGGCAAGGACTAAAGTGACTGTGATAATAATTAAATAGCCTTAGTGTGTGTCCACAGAAGAAGCCTAGGGCCTAGGACTGTGACGGGCACGATGGCGGGCGCGGTGGCGGGCGCGATCGGTGTCCACAGTGCGGCGACTTCAGCTGTTGAAAACGGGAGGTAACCAGTAGTTTCTATAAATCTTGATTAAAGAAATTCATATAAAAAGAAACTACTCAGGTACAGTAAAAATAATTTAAATATTTATGTACAAATACCTCCTATAATTCTACGGTAGTACTTTAATGCACGTCCTGGTAACTAGATGGTGCTGACAATAAGACCTGAAATGGTCATATCAATATTTGATACACCTGCCACATGCCCGTTGTTCCGTGTTGTTGTCTAGCAAAATGCGAATCTCGCAATGCTACTTATAGCCACCGCACTAGGCACCTACAGTCACTTCAATGTCATGTTTCATATTTCCGCACCCACCGCCGCCACGCGCTAAGCTCACAGTGTGTTTGACCACTTAGGCTAATTTCACACACTGCAAGTGGCATAACATAACCTCGAAGAGTGAAAGGGACAAATAGAAACGCACTTACTGAAATCCACGTTTTTCCTTCAATAGCCCTTTACGTTCCACGCTCACGGTTACCTGTCTAGACTGTTCCGCGACCCCTGAGCGATTGACCTCACTTGATGCTCTAGATCGAGTCTCTAAGCAAGGGCAAATTTTACTATTAAATTCTACAATTTTAAAATCGCTGACCACTCTGATCTTACAACACATCCATCACACTTATACAAGTTGAGTGACACGGGTGCACTTAGTTAGTCTGGTACCATCGTCAACAAAATTCATTACTACACAGATATTCCATTTATTATTAATGTACTAGATGAGATTGCAGTCTGATTGAATGACTGATGTATTCAAATTTAAATTATGTAGTGTCATAATAATAAATCATTTACGACGTGTTTTATTTAGAAAATTCTTTGTAAAAATGTTTTTTAAGTTCGTGTTTTTTTTTCTTCTTTTTAGTTTGAAATATACGAGTCATTAACTTGTTTATGGAATTATGTCGTCTGCGAGTTTTTGACCCTTGCCAGTTTTTATAGATTTTTTTGTGTGTCCAATGTTGAATGTGAAGATAACCTTGAATTTATGAAAATTTGCATTATACGATTACAATAGCTAAAGCTCTTACTTTTGATATAAAAGTCAACGCTAGCTATCCACCACGCGTTTTCTGGTCTAGTTCCGGGATTAAACAATAATGATGATAATTTTAAAATTATAATTTACCTATAATTTTCATAGACGGGACGAACTGGACAGATTCTGCCCGAATTGGAAGGAGGAGGCACAGAGTCGTGAAGGATGGAAGGAGTGGAGGGAGGCCTTTGCCCAGGAGTGGGACAGAGAAGGCTACGAAAAAAAAAAAAAAAACATAGAAACTAATAAATATAAAATAAAAAAATGAATTAATAATGGTAGTTTTTAGAACGACAAAACGAGCTAACAATATTTCTTAAATTACTATGAACTTTATATCTTTCTTGTTTGCCAACACTTCTGTACTCAACTGTACTCGTTAGTACTTCTCACTAACTGACATCCTGTGATAAGTAAATTGAAAAATCAGTGAACCTAATATCCTGCGGTTAACAACTGTTCATAATTATCATTATCTATGAATATCTAATTCCAAACATGTTTTACTTGATTTAGTGATGTCATTACAGATTTTCTTCTGATAACTTTGTTGTTGATTGGTTGTTTAATTATTAAACTTGTGTGTGGTCCAGGAAAATTAATTAGGAGGTTAACGATCTATCAACCTGATAGAGGAAGTATATATTATAGTACCGCGGTATGCAATGTGTCCGGTTTCAGTCTGTGCAAACTGAAATGGGAGGTAGCTTGCTCAATTCTGTCAATGAAATTATTTTACATGAGGGGTCGGAAACCAACGAGGAGCTCGTGGCTAAATAATCAGCCGCACAGGCCGATCTTCTGGGTTAAGCCGTGCTTGCCGAGGTTGGTCTATGGATGGGTGACCATCTGTCATTGCGAGTTTCCTTCGTGCCTCGAAAAGTACGTAAAGCCTATGGTACCGGCAGTCATTTGTAGAACTTCGACAGTGGTTACTGTTAGCCAGACGCTCTAAAGTCTGGCATATCTTACCATAGGGTATCTTATTACCCAGTTACTGGGTTGTGGAGGTTCGATAGGGAGTCGCTCCATGTAAAATACTGATATTCTGCTGCATTCAGTTCGACTGAAAGCCGACCCCAATATAGTTGGGAAAAGGCAGGCAGATGATGATGGGCTCGGAAATTAACCCCTTTTGATCGATGAAGTATTAAGTAAGTTGTGTTTGTAAAAGCTGGATGTTTTTACCAATACGTTTAAACCCACAGGTAGCTGGGTTAATTGGACTAGGGTTGGACTACATTCCATCTAAAAAGATTAAGATATTCTTTGTACTGTTTTCAAGAGTTGAATTTACAAAGAAGGTATATGGTCGAAAAAACACAGAGAGCGAGAGCAGCGAGGTCGGTTCTTGGGATGTTTCACTCGGACAGGTTAGGATTCCTTTCGTGGTTTTTTTTTTTAAACTACATAGAAGTCTGTGTCGACCTAACGAGCTATAAAACAACATTCTTCATTTCGCATTAAAAATAATTTCGAGCTTCAGTGTGTCGCACAAGCGTGCTTTAGAACTATCGCACAACCGTCAATCGCAAATCGATTTGTCGACTGATACAACTGCTATTAAAAAAAGAATGTACATTAAAGCAAGTTTCGAAACAACACAAAAACATTTTACCTTTTCATCACAAAGCTTAGTAAATAGTACAAAGAAAAGATAATTATATCTTTTATTTCTGACTATTGTGATCGTATGTTTGTTTATGAAAGAATCCCTTTAGCAATGTTACTGTTCAATTATAGCCTTTTTATTTATTTTGCTTTTCCTTTTTAACGTTATTATTTTGTTCGAGAACAAAGCATGTTGCTCGATAAATAAAAATTGCCTATCAACTATTTTTAGATTCAAGCAGAAACATCACACAAATGTTTCTGAAGATCGTGAATAATGATTTCATGTTCATTTTGCTTTATAGAGCCTTTCATGCCTTGTTTACGGAATATAGAAAAACTGATGAAACGAGACTCAACATATGAAAGTGAAAACAGTGCATGATGAAACGTCAGTTTTGTTTAGTTGATAGAACGGGAAAGTGAAGAAACGAAGAGAAGGAGCTCGTGGCTAATTAATAATGCCAGCCGCACAGGTTGATTTTCCGGGTTAAGCAGCGCTTGCCGAGGTTGATCTGTGGATGGGTGACCATCTGTCATAGCGAGTTTCCTCCGTGCCTCGGAGATATGAGCGCCGATGGTCAATTTGTCGGCGGCGGCGCGCCGACTTTTTGAAGTCGGCGGGCGGCGGCGTCGGCGGCGCGGCTTGGCCTATAATTAACTACTTTAATTTAAGAAAAACAATGTTTTACGTTTAATTACGATTTATAATAATTTTGACGAGACAAATTTAATTATCATAAGATCGAAAAACGTTTGACCGAATTTCATTTGACCTAAAACTTTTCAACTGTCACGTTTCCCACTGTTCCAGTTAATCTATTTTATCTATTCGTTTTTCTTTTCGTTACTCCAATACTTCATTTGGTCGAAAAACTTTTTACCGATGTTACACTTACTCGAAACCACGGTTGTTCGAAGTATTATGTTTCCAAACATTCATTATATCACTGTTTTAATTGCCATATTTTTATTTCAACAAACGCCTAGAAATTTATGCACACTAGGTAATTATGGCTGTTACATTTTTGACATGCGCCATTGAAATGTAGTAGACAATACAAAATAGGTAATTGTGCAAATGTAATATTCGATAAAATAACTCTGACGGGAATTGTATTATGATTAATGACGTTTGCTGCAGCACGCAAGCAAACATGCAGCATGCAAGCAAGCATGTAGCATGCAAGCAAGCATGCAGCGTGCAAGTAAACGTGCAAGCATGCAGCATGCAACATGCAGCATTCAAGCAAGCATGCTACAAGCATTGTTTCTGTCATGGCTGCGGTGCTGCGGGGCTTTGGGTGGCCCCAGCCCCACGCGCTTACGCGATTTTAAAAATAGGTTTTTTTACCAGGTTATTAACCTCGTAAAAACCTATCAACATAGGTAAGTAGGTACTAATTTAGATGAGTCCTCCAACCCAGGGCAGGGCGGGAGGGACTGTCAGACTTGTACTGACTAAAATCCACGGTGTCCTTCATTAGCCCTTTACGTTCCAGGGTCACGGTAATGGAATAAGTCCCGCGACCCCGGCAGGCTTTGGCCCTCTAGAGGGGGGCCCCGACATCTTGCTGACGCTCTTTGAGGCGCGCGTGGAACACAACGCGCCGTCGACCCGGGCATGATCCATGATCTGGCGGCGAGTTGCCCATTACTCGCCGCCCGCATGCCCGCACCTACGGTGGCCGGAGGTCGTCTTACGACGTCCGACGCCGTGGGCGTCTATCACTGCGGCTGCGGCGGAGCACAGTGGTCTGGAAATCGAGCTCCATACTCATAGAAACTTAAAGTGAGGAATTAAAAAAATAAAAATTGTAATGGCTCTGGTATACCTCCCTTGACATCATATTAAAGTATGGATGGTATACGTTACACTAGGCGTGAGAAAAAAAATATTTATGTTTTTTTTGTATGGGAGAAAACACTAAAAGTACGTTTTCTCGAAACTTAATAGAACTGTTAGGCTGGTGGTCACACGAGCTATAGTCCCATACACGGCGATCAAGATGACATACAATTCATGTACCGTTAGGCGCCGCTTCGCACGTAATAAATTTTTGAAATTTTGAATTTTCGACATGTTATTTTTCAAGTCTTTGGCTTGGTTAAATGACGTTGCCAGTCGATTTATTTATATTATTATACGATTAAGCCTGCGAATGACCATTACGATGACAATAATTAAAAAAAAATGATTGTACAAGTTTTTTTGTGCATTCTAAGAACTAACTCATAACTAATTATTTCATCTAAGAACTTCTCCAACTTTTTCATTTCCGAAGGAGTATCTTTACTTATATCACATGTCTGCTCTGCTTTACAACATGGCTTCCCATAATAATCCAATAGAAGGCTGCAGTGCTTCAATCTCAGCCTCAATCAAAGCCTGTTCTTCCACGGTGTTTCTTGTTTTCGTTTGAAAACTTATAATAAGTAGGTCTGTAAAACATGGTGGAACATATTTAAAAAAGTATGAGACACGGCTTCAAGAGAATATCAAATGGCCTGAGATCGTGAGGGTAAAAATGACTACTTCTGTAGTGTCGCAAAGTAGAGCTGCAACCATGTTCCAGTTCTGACTTAGGTGTAAATGAGGGTGCATCAACATCCTACACACCGGAGACATGCAATGTTGGAACATCAACACCAGTTGTGACGCCGAGAAAACCATTCGTGGAGCTAAGCCCGCTATAGCAAAGAAGGAGAGTGGAAGAGCTCCAAACACATAGCACTGAAAGCCTTGCTCATGCAACTGGTTTGAAAGCACAAAACAAGAATGTGCCTAGCAGATATCATTTAACTGGTAACGGAGAATCCCGAAGACTTAGTTGACACAGCTTTAGGTATTTTGACCTCATTGAAGCTATCATTAGCATTGAGTGCGTTACAACATGGCTTCCCATAATAGAAGGCTGCAGTGCTTCAATCTCAGCCTCAAACAGAGCCAGCCCTTTACGATGTTTAACTTGTTTTCGTTTGTAAACCTAAAATGAATAGGTCTGGGTGGGATTTGGGTTCTCCCATACTTTTTCATCGCCACAAACTAAACGCAGAGACACAAAAGAACACATAAAAATACTGCAATCGTCTTCGTCTGCCATAGTTTGCTTATACAAGCTTTGCCCTGAAGCACCATCAAAGCCCCATTTGCATATATCAACTCTTTGCCATCGAGCGAAGATTGCACACGTGACAACTTTCCAAGCCTAGCCACAGTTATGTCCAAAACTGCTTGGAGCTTTACTTTAACCTCTCTTTCCGTGACGTCTATGGTATCTTTTGGGGGTTAGCAGTTCTTCGCTTCATGGATGGCAGTACAAGAAGGATACAATGGTATTCCTTCTTCTTTTGCACAAGATCTTAATGTTACAATATACTGCCACTTCTCTTTAGAAGTGGCTAGAGAGGCTTTCCACAATGAGGTCAAAATACCTAAAGCTGTGTCAATCAAGTCTTCGGGATTCCCCGTTACCAGTTAAATGATATCTGCTAGGTACATTCCTGTATGTGCTTTCAAACCAGTTGCATGAGCAAGGCTTTCAGTGCTATGCGTTTGGAGCTCTTCCACTCTCCTTCTTTGCTATAGCGGGCTTAGCTCCACGAATGGTTTTCTCGGCGTCACAACTGGTGTGGATGTTCCAACATTGCATGTCTCCGGTGTGTAGGATGTTGATGCACCCTCATTTACACCAAAGTCAGAACTGGAACATGGTTGCAGCTCTACTTTGCGACACTACAGAAGTAGTCATTTTTACCCTCACGAGCTCAGGCCATTTGATGTTCTCTTGCAGCCGTGTCTCATACTTTTTTAAATATGTTCCACCATGTTTTACAGACCTACTTATTATAAGTTTTCAAACGAAAACAAGAAACACCGTGGAAGAACAGGCTTTGATTGAGGCTGAGATTGAAGCACTGCAGCCTTCTATTGGATTATTATGGGAAGCCATGTTGTAAAGCAGAGCAGACATGTGATATAAGTAAAGATACTCCTTCGGAAATGAAAAAGTTGGAGAAGTTCTTAGATGAAATAATTAGTTATGAGTTAGTTCTTAGAATGCACAAAAAAACTTGTACAATCATTTTTTTTAATTATTGTCATCGTAATTGTCATTCGCAGGCTTAATCGTATAATAATATAAATAAATCGACTGGCAACGTCATTTAACCAAGCCAAAGACTTGAAAAATAACATGTCGAAAATTCAAAATTTCAAAAATTTATTACGTGCGAAGCGGCGCCTAACGGTACATGAATTGTATGTCATCTTGATCGCCGTGTATGGGACTATAGCTCGTGTGACCACCAGCCTAACAGTTCTATTAAGTTTCGAGAAAACGTACTTTTAGTGTTTTCTCCCATACAAAAAAAACATAAATATTTTTTTTCTCACGCCTAGTGTAACGTATACCATCCATACTTTAATATGATGTCAAGGGAGGTATACCAGAGCCATTACAATTTTTATTTTTTTAATTCTTCACTTTAAGTTTCTATGAGTATGGAGCTCGATTTCCAGACCACTGTGCGGAGGGAGGACGCTGTCCTCTCTCTCTCACGGCCCGCCACCTCCTTCGCGAGCATAACTGCTTCGCAGAAGGAGGCGACCGCTTCCCACTCCGTCTCGCCCCGCAGCATGGCCTCGATCAATGCTGGGTGCGAGAGGTCTCCGCCTATCGCCTCCGTGAAGTGACAGTGGTGCTCTGTCCAAGCGGGGCAGTCCTGCACCGTGTGCTCCACCGTGTTCTCCGGGCGATGTTCGCAGTGGTGACACCCGGGCGTTTCTTCCCTCCCTATCCGACACAGGTACTTCCCGAAACATCCGTCAGGACGCCGTGACGTCTCTCCAGCCACTCCTCAAAGAGGAGTCTTACAGCCGCGATTGCGGCGTGCCCGACATAAACTTACTTGGAAAATTGCACATCGCCATCTTTTTCTTTCGCTTGTTTCAAACAAGCGTCGCAAAACACTTGGTCGCCCAAATGTCAAAGAGTTTCGTTTTATAAACGTCTACGCCTAGTGCCGCCATTTTGCCATTATTTATTATCGTGCGTTCGGTTTGGTCAGCGTGTTAGATTAAACGGTGCCTGAAGACGGCGGCGGCGGCGCGGGGGAAATCAAG
Source organism: Agrotis clavis (assembly GCA_954870645.1). NCBI lineage: Eukaryota > Metazoa > Arthropoda > Insecta > Lepidoptera > Noctuidae > Agrotis > Agrotis clavis. Next base: position 6,516,636 of record OX940942.1, read on the forward strand.
GCGGCGGCGGCGCGCCGGCGCGGCGCTCATATCTACGTCGGAAAGCACGTAAAGCCGTTGATCCCGGCTGTCATTTGTAGATCTTTGGCAGTCGATACTATTAGTCAGAAGCTCTAAAAGTCTGACAACTGGTCTTACCATGGGGTATCGTATTACCCAGTTACTGGGTTGGTTGTGCAGGTCCGACAGGCAGTCGCTTCATGTAAAATACTGATATTCAGCTGCATCTGGTTCGACTGGAAGCCTACCCCAATATAGCTGGGAAAAGACTAGCCAGGTGATGAAATATTAGTATTATTGCATAGAATTGTACATACAAACAAACACACGCTTCAACAATTATATTAATTACAAACGTGCATATTCACCGTCTAATTTCGCATTCATATAGCTTGAATTCCAAGCGAAATTAGCTACACAACGTCAACGGCTTGAAGCCAAGCTAAATAATACCGAACAATAGCTTGCAGTGTGTTGTTTGTAACTAATTGTTGTTTTAATAAGTTTACCTGCGAATAGTGCTGTTATGTTTACAGTAAAGTTATTGCAGCTTTTGGGTATAGATATAATATTATTTTTAGTATATGCGAAACCTGAATATAGTTTTTGCAGAATCAGTAACTGAATCGATTCCAATAAATATACCATGTTATACTTTGTTACAAAAATAATTTTATTACATTTTATTGCCAGTTAATTACAATACAATCACTGTACGTGTACGGTTAGGCACCTATTGCCAAACTATTATAAATGAGTGCCCCGCCGCGAAATTATCATATTTTTAAATGGACGACCAGGTAACATAAATCTTAATAAGAATAACTTTATGCTTTTTCATGATACAGTTTTGAAAGTAAATAGATTCTTTACACAAAAATACTTGACAGGTGTATCTATCGAGTTTCGCATAAACAAAAAATAATAATTGCGTAATCGGCCTGGAACATTTTAACAAGTGGTGCCTTGTGACTGTGGCTGGACAGTGAGGCAATTAATAGCCTCTGTATGCACGGGCTTGCGGACGGCGAGTAATGGGTAGCTCACGAGATTTCTATCGTCATAAAGATGTTTTTAATGTAGAAAAGAAATGTTTCTATTCTTCAGCCGTCGACAAGTCGTGCCATATTCAGGTGCAAAAATCCAATTGTATAGAAATAGTGTCTACTCTTGGTGGAATAGAAATAAAATTAGTCGTGCTATGTATGCAAAAGTGATGTAATTTAATGGCGAGCGAAGGCGCGAGCTACTAGCTTATAAACTAAGTTATCCTTTCCACTAAGTCACTTCAAATACCAACCGCCTAACAAGTATACCCAAAAAATCTAAAACTCACGAATATGCTAATACGGTCAGCATATAAAACAATGCATGTTTTTTGACGTCATCCAACATGACGTGTGCATTCTGACGTCAGAAGTTGTGACGTCAAACAGGTGTTGGACAAACCAACTCTACATAAATAGTCACCGATTGTTGTCAAAAGGAAAAAAAACTTTGGTAAGGAACACATGAAACAAAGTTGCGGTTTTTCCGCAACAAAATAACATTTTATATTTTGGTAGAGTATTTAACCGATTTCAAAAAAAGGAGGCGGTTGCTCTTAATAAAATACCAATTTCAGTTTTGTTCAAGGTTCAATGGTCTGTTTTGAGTGACCGTTTTTCTTAGTCAAAGAATCAGGATTTCATTTGCCAACCCACGTTCAGAATCCTGGCACTTCTCGCATTGTTTCCTTTTTTTTTCAGATTTCGGATTATTACATAATTATTGCATTCTGAATGATTAAATAGTACGTACATACAGCTTGACATAAAAATGTAGAAAACCGGAAGTCGCCACTGTCTTCGCGCTACCAGCACTTTGAATGATTTTATTTATTTATTTTTCACTTATTACGTCAGTTTTATGGCAAAATAATAATTGTAACAAACCTGCGGTCTTTGTTTACATCAAATATCAAAGATTTTAAAACGCTGTCAGAAATAAAAATTTTAGTTCCGTTTCAATCCGTTCTGGCCAAGCTGTACATTAATTATTAATCAGAATCACTTCTCGCATTTTTTCCTTTTTTTTTGTTCAGATTTTGGATTATTACATATTGCATTCTGAATTATTAAATAGTGTGTACATTAATTATGAAGTAGAATTATAGAGTGTATATTATTTACTTATTAAATATTGTACCTATCCATAATTTTTAAAATTAGTTTTTTTTTTTCTAATGTGTAAGATCGTCATCTCTTTGCTAAGTAGGTAAAATACCTACAGCTTTGAACTATAAACTGTCAACGTTTACTTCATAACTGTACTTAACTGCAACCGCCATTAAAACTTAACGACTACCCACCAACACTCCACAGGTCGCCGACAGTATAAAACTACCTACAAACTTAACAAAATAAATCTCTCAACTGCCAACTTTCTATTTAATCCTGAGCATCGCCATCTGGTGGCAGTTTTCGGAAACTGGGCGAGTAATAAAAATGCTTAACATTCCGCTTTCAAGTGTAAAATAGGAAAAGAGAAATTCAGAATTCAAGCTGCCTTTTTAAGGGGTTAGTCATAAATTACGTCACATAAATTTCATAATTCTTTGACGGCACCGTTGACGCTATGACTGAGCGATTGACTGCGGGGTCGATCCCCGCACAGAACAAATATTTAATTTATGATCTACAAATACCTAGTTGTTCTGGGTTTGGGTGTTTGTGTACTAAGTTTCTATGTTTGTAAACGCACCCACGACACAGGAAAAAAAATCCTAGGGACAACGTTTTAAAACAAAATTGGTAAGGTGTGACGTCACATAATTCTGTACCTTCAGTGAAAAGTGATACAACTCGAGTTGTAGCGGTTTTTAAATCTTTAAAGAATCTTGAAGTTTGAATTTTTTCCTATTTTTCTATCTAATCGGCGTTTCTCTATCTATTATAGAACGGGAAATAAGTTTCGTGTGAAATGATACAAGTCGCGTTTGTAGAGGATTCTGATGTTTTTTTTTTGTGTACAATGATATTTCTTTAGTTATATTAAATTGAACTAAAGCTTAAACTTATAGCAATTACGTGTAAACTGGGCTATCTCGATTTATAACACATGACACATTTAATATTAGTAACATGAACTTTGTGCTTGTTGATACAATTCGATTTATATTAAGTGACACAAAAAATATCATAGAATTATCAATTGTGAAAAATAATATAAATCGAATTATATCGCTTGAGAATAAGCAGCACTACATACCACCAACGTGTCAAATGATACAACTGAACATGTATCAAATGACACTTAAGTATTCTTAGTAATGCGTTTGGTTCATAATAATATAAATGAATTTAAATCGTATTAGTATGGGATTTTTAGGAAGCGATCAATCTAGTGATCGTTGTGAAAAGTAATACATGTCATGTTTCGTCATACCTCTTCTATCTCTTTCTGTGACGGCAGTCGCCGCAATGAGCAAGTTAGATCGGCAGTGGTAATTGCGCTCATATGCCAAACGGCCAGTAAAAGTACGTACTAAATTAAGTTATCATTCGGATATTCTAATTAGTTTTAAGGTTAGACACTTTAATTGAATTTTATCTAAGCATTTGTTGCCAATATGGAGACGAAAAGTGGTCATAACTTTTGAACCGTAAGCATAGAATACCTAACCGTAAGTTTCAAAGGTACAAAATATGTATAGCGCGGTGGGAATGGCGAATCATCCTGCGACTCGAAAAAAATGTAAAAATCAAAGTGCAAATTATAAAATAATGAATGTTTATGTAGTACATTTCTATACATACACATCTGAAAGGCAAGACGATTTGCCGTATTTGCCGAATTTCCGTTGCAGAGAGTTGGTCACGCATTTTGATTGAGTTTTAAAAGAATACCTATAAGTAACACTAAATTATGTTTCAAATTATACGTTACTTTTAGAAGAATTTTATTAGGTGATTGTGTAGAAGCTCTTGTGTTTTTTGGTATTTCAAGTCGGTGCTAGGTTTAACTTGACCAAAGTATGATTCGCAAGAATAACAAGTAGATCTTTGAATAATTCTAAATATAAGAATAAGCAATACATCACTCGAATTTCGATTTGCGCAATGAAAAAAATCTGCGTAATCTAATTATTCTCAATCAATTTAATGTATTTTTTTTTTTGCTTGCCTCATTTATGAATTTTAATAAGATGTGATCTGAACTAAAAATAATCAACAAGTAATGTCTATATTCTTTTATTGATTCATTAGTCTACAGTCGTGAAAAAAGATTTTGTATAGTTTTAACGAATTTTTACATGTTTACCTACACTAAATACGAATTGATAAGAAAAAGCCATTAATAAGATTTAGTTTTTAAGATATTTTGTCCTTTTCCAAATTAACAATTCTGCCCTCATTGAACACATTATTAAAGGCACTTGTTTAGTTTTTTTTTTATTTGTAAAGCCTGCTTCTTACTGCTTTACGTTAACATAAAAACATATTAATAAAGGCTAGGAACCACATTTGTGCTGAGATTCATGTACTAAATGTGCTTGATAACTGGTAAAAATACGTCATTTCTTTTGTACGAGTCTGACAGTCCCTCTAGCCCTGCCCTGGGTGGGCGGACTCATTTGAAGATTTTACCAGGATATTTTAAAATAAGTAGTGCCAGTAGCAAGAATCGACAAATAAAGTAACTGATTATTAGTTTTGCTTGACAACTCACAATGTTTAGAAAATTTCATGGTGTTTCTGAAAAAAACTGAGACAGACTGCTTGTAGAGATGTTACAGAAGCCGAATATAAGAGGAAATCGAAATTACACATGATATTTTCGTAATTAGGGTGTCAAAATAAATTATAAAAGCTAAATTATCAAGAGAATAATAAAATTTTTGAAATGCATAGACCTTTGTAAACTAGTGTTATCATTCTAAACCCGACTCGTTGTTTTTGTTTATGTTAAGTCTTTTGTAAACTGGGACCGTGCGCTTCTGGTCCTGCGGGTTCACTTGACCACATAATTTAATTTCTGCATTTTTTGCGGTTAATTAAAATTTGAAAGAAATCTATTGTTTGAAAGTACCAACAGTTGGCATAAATATAATAAAGTGCTATTCAACACGGTTTATTATAAAGAACTGTGATTATTGTGATCATAAAACTAAAAGATTGTGTTCTACTCCTTGACTATACTTAAATTGGGCAGTGGGTGGGTCCATTTTATCAAGGAATCTTGTATTGGTTAAGAAAGTAATAATAAATAGTATGTTTTCATTGAGACTGTTATTGACTTCAATAAGATAGGTACTGTTAAATATAACAAATATTAAAAATAAAATTTATCATTCATTTACACATTCATTCACCCACTTTTTAAATTAAACTAGACCCTGATTGAACAAGTATATGTGGCTAATGCCCTACTATAGAAATAGAATTCAACTTATATCACTTTACACCAAGAAAGTTTTACATTTTGTCTGGTATAATTAAAGTAACATCATTATACACCACTACTTTAGTTGTATTTATTAAGTGCAAAGTAATACAAGTGATGATTTCATCATTGCACATAATAAAGACATAGTAACGATAAAACCTCAATGTTTTCTACACAAAATTTGTTCTAGTGTTTTTACTATTTATAGCTCAATTGCTACCAAAAAGATGTTTTACAAATACTTGTATCATTCAATATTGATGAGTTTTATAATGTGTTAAATGATACTATTTGAGTTATATCATTTAACACTTAGAAATAAAAATGTGGCTAATGATACAAGTCTAATTTTTTTAATTATCTTAGATTCGTATTACTTTTTAATACAACCAAAGCATATACGACGTGATACTAACAATTACCAACCGAAAACAGTTAAAAGTTCAGAAATAAACCAATTAATAAAAAAGTTATAGCCTTTTAAAAAATGCAAAACTTTAAATCGATTTTTCTCAAAACTAGGTTTTTTGACTTGTACCACTTTTCACTGAAGGTACAGAATTATGTTGTAAAACATCAAATGCTTGAATTCCTCTGACGTTGACGTGCGTTGGTTGCGAACGGTATTTTAGTAGGAAAAAGTGACATACCTCCTAATATGCGTGGCTGACGTCGGCTTCGTAGTATGGTTCAATATAGAACACAATGTATTTAGGTAGGTACGCGCGACAGACCATACAAGACCTCTACTACTCTTTTCAACGTGTAACGTAATGTATGGATAGCCCCTGATATGAAATTTGTACTAAATAATGTTGAATGCTGAATTTTAATTACTTCTGAAAGGATGACACTTTTCTGAAATGATAAGAGGGAATTTTGAAATTATGGCAGAGAATATGACACAACCATGTTAACTGTGGAAGTAGTCGCTAAGTTTATTTTCATAACTACCTGTTTCCTGCGGTTTCACCGAGACTTGCTTGGCTCCTTTTCGTCGTAACGTGATGTTATTTATATTTAGCCTTCCTCTATTAAATGGGCTATCCAAAAAAAAAAATAAGTTGCAGTAAGGAGTTTCATACAAATAATACTGAACGACTCGAGTTGATACGGTGACGACCCCTTTCCGTTTTGATATGTATGCTTCAACCCTAAGTAACCTATTGTCATCATTCAGGCATACATCAGCAGGCAAATCATAGCCTTACATATTGTGTAACTTCCGTCTTTTGGAGGTAGTCTTCGCCCTCATTCTTATAGCCTGTCACTCGGGTCTAACGAATTACCGTGACCCCGGAACGTAAAGGACTATTGAAGGACACCATATTTTAGTCAGTAAGAGTCTGTCAGTCCCTCCCACTCTGCCCAGGGTGGGAGGACTCATTTGATGATTTTACCACGTTAAAAAAAACACTGGGGTCCAATAGGTACGGCTTCCAAATACAGTTTTCAAAATCAGTTCAGTAGGTAGTACCAAAGGTGACCCCCTACATACAAATAGATTTTACCTCTTTCTAATATACGAGTATAGATCAGTACAGGGTATAAAATCGTACCCGTTTTGAAAAGAAGAATCTTCCGGGTGTCGATTCCAATAAGCTACTGCCCAACAGATTTCCTCGAGCAAGTATGTTCCTAACTCGTTGACAACTCTGATATGCTGCACACAGATGAATGGAGGAGAATACGAAAGATAAATCCTACTAATACTATAAATGCGAAAGTTTGTGAGGATGTATGTATGTGTATGTGTATGAGGTATGTTTGTTACTCTTTCACGCAAAATCCACTGAACGGATTTGGCTAAAATTTGGTATACATTCCCGTGGGATAATTTTTTTTCGAGTTTAAGCGGGTGATGCCGCTGGCAACAGCTGGTCATTCCTATTCGCAAAATATTCCCATAATTTTCGCGAATGTGATACGAATGCGAATGTATAAAAATATGCGGATGCGAAGCGAATGCGAATATTCGTAACATCTCTACACTATACCTACATATTTCTACCATGAATCAGCATGACTATGGAATTAGTAATGCTGTCTGCAATCTTGCTCATGAGGCGTTCTGCCTTTGTCTTAGGATGACGGGCATAATATATGGTCAAGGTGCACGTACTAAGCGGACGTGATCTACGGTGTTAATGCACAGTTAACAGTCATCTACAAATTGTACTTAGTACTCATCCCACCGGCCCCCATCTATCATCGCATGTCTAGACGCACGGCAAATTATCATCTTCACCTTGTTGCTATTCCACCAATTAGCTGAACGATCAACTGCTTTGCAGGTTGTTGCGGGTTCTTTCCCTGCATGGAACAAATATTTTTGTTTCTCTACAAATGGTTGTTTAGGGTCGGGGTGTGTGTGTATGTGAGTTTCTATGTTTGTAAACGCACCCACGATACAAGAAGAAATTCCTAGTGTGGGGCAAAGTTTTTTTTTTTTTAAATAAACGTCCTTTATAATGCACTCAGCAAAGGAGTGGAAAACTCTGCCTGTATCTGTATTTCTGAACGCTTGATGCGTCCCTAATCTCTTTAAAGTTAAGCTCGGGTCCATCGTTGACTTTGTCTCTGTGAGCCTGGACTATGGGCAAGAGCAAACCTTACCAAAAAAAAGAAGAAAGAACTTAAGTTAATGTTCGTCTTTGAACCCCTCATTGTCACTACCATGGTGACGCCAACAGATCCTAGAAATCAACTTTAGACTTTAACTTGACTTGAGAATAAATACTTATTTCATAGAACACTTTCTAATTAGACAGCACAAGAAGAACCGCAATAATTTCTATGGGATAATAATTATCCCACGGGCACATCATGAGAATAAACACGTATTTGATAGAAGACGTTATTGGTAGACAACACAAGAAGACCTTCAATAGTTCCTGTGGGATAATAATTATCCTAGGGAACGTCATACCGAAAAATATGTTCGAGATAATGCAAAGCCGCTGGCACCAGCTACTTATATAGGTTGAAAGTACTCTGAGGTAAACACAAAAGACAAATTCAATGATATCTTTTTCCTTTTTCCATAACATAACATTTCATTACCTTTACACGATTATCTTTCGAGAACAAAGGTATAGTAATAAAATAGGGATTAAAATAAAACTCTTTCATTTTGTCCTCAAATAAATTTAATTAAACACGGAAGCAATGACATTCCGTATTTACTGACGTTAATTTGTATTTGTTTGTTAAAATACTTTTGTATATATACAGTGTGTCCGGGCACGAGTTAGCGATATTTGAAGGGGATATTCTAGGCTCATTTTCATCGACAAAAATGGTTAAAAAAAAAATCTTACTCCAATAATTCGCGAATGACAGCCATTTTAATTTTTTGATCTGTCGAACTGGGGTGTGTACAATAAAATTCAAATATCTTTAAATCCAAGAGACCTACATTCATGCAAATGACTTTATTGCAAAGTTAAATGTTGAGGCTTATCAAAAACTTGAAATCAAAAACTTTCCTAAGTTTTGAAGTTTTGGAGTAAGAATTTTTTTTAAAGCATTTTTGTCGACGAAAAATAGCCTAGTATATCCTCTTCAAATATCGCTAACCCGTGCCCGGACACACTGTATAAATGAGAAAATGTAATTAAGCATTTCGTGTACTTAGTTCTTTTGGATATTTTATTGATACCCAATTACCCATTGAATGATATTTTGTGTCTCGGCTTCAATTCCCGCACGGAACATGTATTTTTATGATCTGCAAGTAGACGGAGGACTGGGTGTATATGTATGTTGGTTTATATGTTTGTAAACGCATCCACGAAATAGAAAAACATTCCTTTTGTGGGGCAAAGTTTTCGAAAAAATATGAAAAAATAGAAACAATGTTCTTTTGTTTTTTTTTCTTTTTGTAACACAGTTATTGCTGTTGTTGTGTGTCTGTAACTAAATAAATATGTATAGTGTCTCTTCTTCTTTAACAAATCATAGGGGTTTGATAAAATAAGGCACCGATGGAAGACATTTTCAAAATAAATCAGCAAATGACGTAAAAATCCATCACACAAACAAAATTAAGTACCTACCCTGAAAAGAACTCACGAAATTAATAAATTCAATTTTAATAAATTTGAAAAGTTCAAAACCTTCGGCTTTATAATTCAATATGTTGGCAACTTTACGCCGTGGCTTCAAACTTTCTCGAAACTCGGAAAGGGAAGGGAGAAAAAGTAAAAAACTCGAATTTACTTTAAGTAACCAAATGGTTCTTGTAATGCGAAAAGTTGTATTAACTTTGTCTAGTGTATCGTTCGGTATATTGTTAGTTATTTGATGTGGCATCCAATTTGTGTTTTTGTCGTCTTTTTAAAGGTATTCTGGGCTAAACTTTGTTAGGCATGGCTGGCATGTGGATGTCATCGACCCGTCAGATTGAATTGAATGTCAGCCTGTATAGATAATGCCTTAGTTATTTTTTTTTAGGGATCAAGGGTAAAACTGGACTATATTTCTAGAATTTGCTATGGTTGGTCACTAGGTTGTATCTTATGAAACCTGATAGTTAGACTGTTGATTTTTTTTTCAGATAATGTGTTTCGGTTGCTTCTATAAAACAAATGCTAAAAAACCGACTAAACCAAATATTCAAGGGGGCTCCAACACAACAAACTTGATTTTGCCTTTTTTATAGATACTGGTACGAAACCGTATGTGCGTGAATCTGACTCATACTTGACAAGTTTTTTTTTAATCGTTGTCCCACGCTAGGTACTTCTCCAATAGGTGTTGTACGGTGAAACCATACACTTGCACTTTTGCTTACTCGTGCATTTTTACCTCAATTAACAAATTAATATTAGTGAAGCATTCAGTACTCGATTAGCGGCAACGACGATATAATACTAGACTACGCATTGCACGATCTAACGAACAAAACTATTCTGCCAACTCGCTGAGGTACTACGTAAGCGAGGGGGGCGGGGTACTGCGTTGTGATTGGCTAACTCAAGGTCTGTTCTGTCTCAACGTATGTTTACGGCTCACAGGATTGGTCGAAATGAGAAGTATATAAGACTTTTTTGCCTAATGTGTTGGCAGACATCGGTCGCCTGTTATTAGGAGTCTAGTATTATATCGTCGTTGATTAGCGGTCATTGCGTGTGCTCCCTCGCTCCTTTGTATTACCAAACCTTTGGTCCGAACAACATATCTAATTTGACTTTATTATCAGCAGTATCATTTAGCCATCTTACTAACTTCTACAGGTGTTGTTTACGCGTTTATTACGGGTGCCACACAAACGAACAAACTTTTAATGTTCGTGTAAACGTCCATCATCGCAATAATTAATGACATTACCCGTTAGTGTGGTCCAAGTACAAACACTTAAGCCCACATTACACAAACAGTAGATTTCATAACAGGTACATGGGCAAAAAATCGTTTTGTATATGTGTTTCTATGTTTGAACCACGACACAGGAGTAATTCCTTTCCTAGTGTGAAATGTTTTAAAAAAAAGTAGAAAGTAGCCTGAAATTTTAGCTCAGTATATTAAAAAGACGAGTCTCGTGACAATACTAGGATCAAATTCAAATCAAATACCTACTTATTTGCCGCCTTTCAGGACTACAGTAAAGCTGACACAATCTATCTTATTTCATTCCAAAAGGAATTCACCAAAACTCGCTAAATCTTCATTAAAAAGCGATTACGTAGAGCGAACAATTTTATTTTCTTTATTTCACGCTTTTCCGCTTTCGCAGTAAGATTCAAGGAGCGTCAATAATGAGAAATAATGACAGAGTTACTTTTTTTTTTGGGACAAACCACCCCACTATTCCCAAACCACGGCAACTCCTGAAAACCAGAATCAACAGTGGCAACCACCAGAAAAGCGCCGAGACAATGAAGCTCGACGTGTCCCGGAGAATGAATTTACCTGTCTTGGATCCTGCAACGAAATTAATCAGAAAAGTTAGTCTTTAAAACGGGATATTTACCATGTTTATTATTTGTTTTGAGTTTCCGATATTTCTTATTTTATTATTTTTATTTAAAAAACGAACGAGACGGAGGGTAGACCGTTTTGTCTGCTCATAACATCCACCCGCAATAACTTCAGTTCATCCGTGATCATGGTGCTTGCAACAGTGCCGAAATATCGGAAACTCAAAACAAATAATAAACATGGTAAATATCCCGTTTTAAAGACTAACATTTATAATAGTGACCATGTCAGTTTAAAAACTTATAATCAGAAAAGAATAGTGGAGGAGTAGGAAAAATATGTTTCCACTTCACACACACAGAGTTACTTATACAACTACTCTGCATAGGACTGAGCTAGTCAATCTACTACTAAGTAGTAATATTAGAAGGTTTCTCCGCATTGAATGAGTCCTCCCACCCAGAGCAGGGCAGAAGGGACTGTCTGACTAATATCCACGGTGTCCTTCAATAGCCCTTTAGGGCCACGGTTACCCGTTAGTCCCGTGACCCCGACAGGCTTTGGCGTTCTAAGGGGACACCGATATTTTGCTACCAAGTCTTTAAGCCACGCGTGGAGCACGCGCCCGGAAGGGCAATGCAGGGGCAAATATTCTTTCAGACTTCTACTGAGTAAAATCCACGGTATCCTTCAATAGCCCTTTGTGGGGCATGGTTACTCGTTAGTCCGGCGTCCCCAGCAGGCTTTGGCCGTCTAAAGGGGCCCCGCCATTTTGCTGACGGTCTTTGAGGCGCCCGGATGGCCAATACTAGGGCAAATACTCAACAGATTATTCATCATCATCATCATCATCAGCCTATAATGTTCCCACTGCTGGGACACAGGCCTCCTCTCTGTGGGCCCGCGTGGTGGGTTATGGCACACTTCCTAGTGTGCCATAACCCACCACGCGGGCCCAGATCGGTTGGTAAATGTCACATGTCTTCGAATTTTTTGGTTCTAGGACATGCCGATTTCCTTACGATGTTTTCCTTCACCGTTTTGAGAGCAGTGGTGATATAATAAATTACACAAAGTAATGCGCCTGGCGGGGTTCGCACCCACGACCTACAACTCGTAAGTCGGGGCCGGTACTACTGGGTCACCACTGCTCTCATGATCATGCATCTTGTCATGTAATTCATAATTATTAAACTAGCATTTCGCCCGCGACTTCGACCTCTAGAGTGTACCTGTCACCTGTCTTCCAAGCTGCAATTAACCACAGAAACAGAAAATTGCAATGAAATCGGTTGAGTGACATCAAATGTTAGCGAGTACAACTTATGTTTTTTCTATGTAGAACTTCAATTCAAGTTTCGTTTTCTATTGATCACCAAATATTTGCAGAACCTTTAGACATTAAAAACATTTTGATTGACAAAACTGTGCATTCTAAAATAGATGCAACAACCTTTTTAGCTCAACCTATTCCTGAAAAAAAATATTTTGATACATTTTCTAAACGTTTCACGAACGAACACAATTCACTAAACAAAACCACAAAAGAACATCTCTATATTATTCCTTTCCCAACACAACTCACACTTGACGTTTTTATTTCTATTTGGGTATTAATTCATTAGAGCACAACAGGAACCCTTCTTAAGGCAGTAAGGGTTCCGTACTAAAGTAGGGTTCCTCCTTTTTTGCGGAGGAAAGAAAACTTGTCGAATAAAACCCGCCGTTACAAGTGGACCGTGGAGCTACGAATTAGAAAGTGGAGGAGACATAAATGTTAGTAATATCTGACTCGATTGCTATTTCTTCGTCTAAAGGTGCTGATAGACTTGAGCATTCACTTGTAAAAGAACATAGAGAATTTGCCGTTTTTAATTTTGCCGAACTGTACAAAGAACGGAGTCGAGCTTAAATAATCCTTTTAACAAACGCTCTGGTCGATAGTCGTCCAAAATTTTCTTACCGTACGTTTGTCTTTAGTGGATTTTCAACTTTACGCGCTAGTGAATAAAAATTAAAAATGTTTTATTTATATTCAAATTAAAACTTCAGCGCTGCTGCAGCGCTGAGTGTTATAGAGAATAACATAGCCATACTCGTAGATATTACATAAAAGTTATGTAAACACTACAGTAATTTAAAACGAAAAACAGAATCACTTCAATGAGCCCCTCACTTTAATTAAATAATCCAATAACCAATAATTATCTTCACATTGTGCTAATTGATTTGATTAACTTTCATTCAATCATTCAGACTCATTCGTTCAATTAACCCGATATTTGTGTACTCTATTAATGGTTTTCGAGAATTATTAAATTTTTTGCAAAATTTTAACCGAGGTTTCACTTCATTAAGTAACTATTAAAAAAATATTTTACATTACTTCTGATATAAAACAAAGGATTACCTATGTTTAAATGTAAAAGTCTAAATCTTCACGTTTTCTTCAAAGAAAATTGTAGATGTCGTAAGAAAAACACAACCACATCTACATTTTGCCCGTACTACAGTAGTGCTCACCGCTCGCGGTAAAATATTGGGCGATCTCTAAGCCGTTTCTTCGAAGAGCACATGTAGAGTCCAGAGTTGATAATTTGTTATTTCTTATAGAGAATAGTTTTTTTTTTTTTTTAGCGTGGTAAAATCATCAAATGAGTCCTCCCACCCCGGGCAGGGCCGGAGGGACTGTCAGACTTCTACTGACTAAAATCCACGGTGTCCTTCAATAGCCCTTTATGTTCCGAGGTCACGGTAAGGAAATAATCCCGCGACCTCGGCAGGCTTTGGCCCTCTGAGAGGGGGCCCCGTCATTATGCTGACGCTCTTTGAGACGCGCGTGGGACACAACGCGCCGTCGACCGTCGACGTCGGGCATGGTCCATGGTCGGGCAGCGAGTTGCCCTTTACTCGCTGCCCGCATGCCTGCGCCTACGGTGGCCGGAGATCATCTGCTGACGTCCGACGCCGCGGGCGCCTACCACTGCGGTTGGGGCGGAGGGAGGACGCTGTCCTCACTCTCAAGCGGCCCGCCTCCTCCTTCACGAGCATTACTGCCTCGCAGAAGGAGGAGACCGCTTCCCACTCCGTCTCGCCCCGCAGCATGGCCGCAACCAATGCCGGGCGCGAAGGGTCTCCGCCTATCGCCGCCGTAAGGACACGTCGGTGCTCTGCCCAAGCGGGGCAGTCTTGCACCGTATGCTCTACTGTGTCCTCCGGGCGATCTTCGCAGTGGTGGCACCCGGGCGTTTCCTCCTTCCCCATCAGGCACAGGAACCTCCCGAAACTTCCGTGTCCGGTGAGGACCTGCGTCATCCGATAGGTCAGGACGCCGTGACGTCTCTCCAGCCACTCCTCAAAGAGGGATCTTATCGCCGCAATTGCGGCGCGCCCATAGATAATAGGATAGAATATCTTATAGAGGAGAGCAGTGATGTCCCAGTGGTAGCAGCCCCGACTTACGAGTCGTAGCTCGTGGGTTCGAACCCAGCCTGGCGCATTACTTTGTGTAATTTATTTCATCACCACTGCTCTCAAAACGGTGAAAGAAAACATCGTGAGTAAACGGGCATATCCTAGAACCGTCAAATTCGAAGACATGTTACATCTACCAAACCGCACTGGGCCCGCGTGGTGGATTATGGACCACTCCCTCTCACAGAGAGGAAGCCTGTGTCCCAGCAGTGGAAACATTATAAGCTGATGATGATGATAGAGAATAGCATAGCTGACCATGTGAGGTGATGAGTGACATGTTAGACCCACAGCGCTCATAAGTAGGGCACAAATGAATCGCGCGCGTGAAACTTTACGCATTATTGTATCGCTTGAGGGCGTGATCAAGCCGTTTTATTAAGATTATCTGATTTAAAAACATATTAAAGAGTCTCTGAAAATACAGATAATATGTTATGAATAGTTACGCTGAATTAAATAGTAATGTTCAGTGAGGGCTTTGTTAATTATGTGTTTTAATTAATCAGTAATACGAGTACATAAAGCTTCGCAAAATGATTACTCATTTATTAATTCGTAGCATATTACTAGTTACTGTTATGTTTGTTGTTACTTTTTACAATTTCAATTTAAATCACATTCACGTAATTATTGGTTTTAATTCAATAAACTACTCGTATTTCAGCTTTAAGTTCATAACATCTTGAGAACCGAGCTTTTCTCGAACCTGGGACCTTGATAAATCGATTCCTTGAGCCGAAAAACCCCTAATCTGTAACTTTCATAAAAATCCTTGGAGCCGTTTCCGAGATCCTGATTATAATATATAAATATACAAGAATTGCTCGTTTAAAGATATTAGATAGACAGAGATCATTATTTTTTACGAACATAAAAAAGTAGTGAAATAGTTTATGAATTACCAATTTTTCAATACTTTATTTTTCACAGTTGAACTTTTCTTTCTAAAACATATTCACTTCATTCATTCTTCCTTCAAAAATGTTCATTCATTTTGACAGAAGCTTGCTCCACTGTCTTCGTACATCGCATCTCCCAGAAGGTATTAGATAAGAGTCGCCTCCTATCGTGTGAGGGTTGAAAAGGGTGCGCGGCTGCGCCAAGACGCCCTGATTAGGACCTGAATCTATTCCCCAAGATATATTGCTTTTATTTCCCCCTTTTTTATTATTCCACCCTCTAAAAACATCTGTTTGACTTTTATTGCAATTTACTTACTTGAACCTTTCTTTTATGTTGTGTTGAGGTTTTTGGCGAATAAACGGAGTGAACGAAAAGTGAATGGCTGAGATTGACGCGTTGAAAGATTGAATGGTTCGTTACTCGTTGAATGGTTGTGTGGAGCATTTTCGGTGTATGTTTTTGGATATCTGTGTCTTCTTATTCCTTTTTTATTAGCGAATATATGATGGAAGTAGAACAGCTTATTTGAATTCTGAAAACCCATTGTAAATAAAAATTGATTGTTTTATGAAACATCAAAACAATCGTCTTTCGCGTAACATTTTGTTTGTATTGGAACTCAGTGAACACCAAGTTACAACTTATTCAACTTTTGTTCGTTTTGCTTGTTCAATTATTCATTCAGATTTGAGCACACAAAACTGTCTTGTCGAATTTAGAAACAACAAATACAAGTTTTCAAGCAGAAATAATTGATTTTTAGGGTTCCGTTCTCAAAAGGTAAAACGGGCCTATTACTTAGGCTGTCCGTCTGTCTGCCACCAGAATATATCTCATGAACTGTGATATGTAGTTACACAGCTGAAATTTTCACACATTTTTGTTGCCGCTATAACAACAAGTACTAAAAAACAATATAAAATAAATATTTCAGGAGGCTCCTAAACAACAAACGTATTTTTTTTTTAACAATCTTGCTCGATATTAATAACGGCAACAGGTAGACGCTTGAAATGTTGAATAATACGTATATTCGCTTTGAAAATAAATAATTACATTAAAATAAAACTAATATTTAAGGGTCCCAAACAATAAAAACATTTTTTTTTGCCGTTTTATAGATACATTATCAATTTATTTATTTAATAATTTATGTACACACAAAAACAGAACATGTAACAACGCAAATATAAAACTATAGTACAAGGGAACTGCTTATTTCTCTTAAGAAATTTCTTCCAGCAGACCCATCAAAGGAGAAACGTTGACAAAGAAATGTAGACAATAGTGTGTGTGAACACGAAAACGAAAATATTTTAAATGAATACCGTAAAACCGGCCAACATTGCCCTTGGCGGATATCTTTGCCCAAACACGAAAAATAACTAAAATCTTGAATTGTAAATAAATTTTAATAGCTGACAACATTATTTAATCTTTAGGGTAAACTAGACTATTTTCCTGACAAAACTAAATATTAGTTACTTCGCTAAGTTCACTCAGTTGTCGGCGAGACATGTTTAAAGTAGTACTAGTCTGAGGTGGTGCCAAAATCTTGTTTTACGTTTTTACACACTGACAGCGTACGACATCTCTCAGGTAAGTTATTTCAATATTCCAGTAATAAAAAGAACCACGCTTCATTTCTATGCTAGTTTGAGACCAATAAAACGTAAAATCTTCAAGATAATGCAGTGGGCAATGATTCCCGAGCTTGCGTGAACATAGGAGTGACAACATTGCCCACAGCAAAAATAGTGTTAGGGATGGCACCCATTATATCTAGTAAGAGTTAACTCAGTTTTATCAACCAAAATGTTTTTATAATTCCTATGTTAAAACTCTTTTTAAAAGTAAATATTTTTATTTTTACGTTACAACGTGTGCCTGGCATGCCTTGCAATGACTATTTTTCCTTGTAATCTTTGTTATACCATTTTTTAAGATTTCTGTGTAAGATTTGTTTTATAATCTTTAATATTAACCTTAAGTATAATAATACGTGTAATTTATAACTATTATACCTGACTGATTTATTATTTATAAAAGATTTTATTTAAAAGCAGATTATTATTTATTACATTAGTGTGTGGCAACCCTAGCCCACCGTTTCAGTTTGTATGAAAAAGCAGCTGGTGTGTAGTGTAACATTGCCCACCTCAGTAAAATTAAAAATATAACGTTTTTGATATATTGATCACGAAGGATGGCAACTTTGCATGATTCACTAAAACATATCTTATTTTCAAAGCTCTAGAGCTGATAGTTTTAGAGAAATTAAGGGTGGGCAATGTTGGACGGTCGTGCGTATAATTTTGCCCGGCTCTTTAATTGCATTTTTCTCGGATTCTGTTAAAGCTAGAAGCTCCAGATTTCGTGATTTGAAGCCTATAATAGTAATTGTTACCATGGTGTACTTGATTACGAGCTCTGATCAATATTTTTTTCGTAATCTCAAAAATAAGAAAAAAAGCGGGCAATGTTGGCCGGTTTTACGGTACATGCCTTTAATAACCTAGATAGATACTAATAAATATGGATATAATATTATATAATACTAAATATATATAAACAGATACACACATTTACACATTTTATAATTACAGTAAAGAGGAAAGGTAATGCTCTTTAACTCTATTTTTTGTAACGTTGTAAAGTATCAACGTTATCCTTTGTCCTATATTCAAATCATTAATCAGCTTATAACAAAATAGTTACAATGGAATGCAAGGAATTCCTACATTCGTTTTGGTGTTGTAGCCAGACGACGTGATGTTCTAAATTAACCGACATTAATCGAAAGTCAAGTTCGCGTGACGTCATAAATGGTGTCATTTGAGGGTACCACGCTAACATTCTTTTATCGCGTTCTACGGAAACTCAAGTTAGGTGGGTAGATCAGCGGCTGTAGTTGTATTGTAGACTGAGACAACATGATAGATATTATTCTGTCCCACTCATGAGAGTGTGACGCTAGTACGTGATGTTCTGATTTAACCGAATGTGCTCATTAGTATAAATTACGCGCACCGCGAGACCACTCACGTCATTCGCCATTATCTTTGTTGTCTGTTACACGTTCGCAAAATAGTTCTCTCTCCAATTAGATCTAGATCTTGCGACACTTTTCCGTGTACATACAGACGAAATTCAATTTATAATTAATATTGATATATTAAAATCTTGTAAATTCACCTGTGTAGTGTTCATTCCCGTGAAGGGTAAGTTTGCCAAACAAAACCTTTATAACTGCTAGCTTGTGTTTCTATATTTTTGTATTGAGCAGTTACCTACAGACTTATTATTTTGTGTTCTAATTTTTCTTTGTTAGGTTTTTATTTTGTTACTACTTTTGGTCTACCTTATAGTTACTTACGTATAATGATGGCCTACCCCATTCATTATATTTTATTTTTTATACCTATCGGCCCTACACCGAAGGTATTTATTGATCGTGGCTCTAACCCATCGATCACTTTGGTTTTGTAATACATGGTTGTGTTTTTTTTTTCACGGTTGTGTTTTTCTTTAGAGCGGTAGCAACTCTTTAAATAAGCCCTTGCAGGAGCGGTCGATTACTCCATAAATAAACCATAAATCATAAAACACAACTGTGTCTATAGAGCGGTAGCAACTCTTTAAATAAGCCCTTGCATCATAAAAAACACAACTGTGTCTATAGAGCGGTTGCAACTCTTTAAATAATCCCTTGCAGGAGCGGTCGATTACTCCTTAAATAAACCATAAATCAAAAAACAAAACCAAAGGACATAGCTTGTTCACTTAATGCTAATGGTCTACACCATTTGTGTTGTTTTCTATAGAGCGGTCGCAACTCTTTAAATAAGCCTTTGCAGGAGCGGTTGGTAACTCCGTAAATAAGCCTTAAACCAAAAACATAATTTTATCATCTAAATTTAGATTCAATTACATACAGCAAAATTTAAAACTGGTAGGTGGATTAGTATTGGTTGGTAGATGGTTAAAAGAAAAAATAAAATAGTTTAACAATAATATTTTATTGAACTCGATACATACGATTGCTTTATTCTCTCGCTTAGTACACTTTCATCTTTGAAGAAAACTATTGTAAGGCATCAGGTTAATGACAACAGGATTCCTAAATATTTTATATTGTGCGACAGCTATCTCTCGTATCACTGAATACAATAGCTGCCGCTAGTTATGTTTGCGAGAAGTACGAATGATGATTTTTGATAGGTAAAACAATAGTTAGCTCTAATTCTTCGTGCGGATTTTGTCATTATAGAAGACAAAATCCTTGACTGCGCGAGGGGGTATTGTAACGTTGTAAAGTATCAACGTTATCCTTTGTCCTATATTCAAATCATTAATCAGCTTATAACAAAATAGTTACAATGGAATGCAAGGAATTTATATACATTCGTTTTGGTGTTGTAGCCAGACGACGTGATGTTCTAAATTAACCGACATTAATCGAAAGTCAAGTTCGCGTGACGTCATAAATGGTGTCATTTGAGGGTACCACGCTAACATTCTTTTATCGCGTTCTACGGAAACTCAAGTTAGGTGGGTAGATCAGCGGCTGTACCGTAAAACCGGCCAACATTGCCCTTGGCGGATATCTTTGCCCAAACACGAAAAATAACTAAAATCTTGAATTGTAAATAAATTTAAATAGCTGACAACATTATTTAATCTTTAGGGTAAACTAGACTATTTTCCTGACAAAACTAAATATTAGTTACTTCGCTAAGTTCACTCAGTTGTCGGCGAGACATGTTTAAAGTAGTACTAGTCTGAGGTGGTGCCAAAATCTTGTTTTACGTTTTTACACACTGACAGCGTATGACATCTCTCAGGTAAGTTATTTCAATATTCCAGTAATAAAAAGAACCACGCTTCATTTCTATGCTAGTTTGAGACCAATAAAACGTAAAATCTTCAAGATAATGCAGTGGGCAATGATTCCCGAGCTTGCGTGAACATAGGAGTGACAACATTGCCCACAGCAAAAATAGTGTTAGGGATGGCACCCATTATATCTAGTAAGAGTCAACTCAGTTTTATCAACCAAAATGTTTTTATAATTCCTATGTTAAAACTCTTTTTAAAAGTAAATATTATATTTTTACGTTACAACGTCTGCCTGGCATGCCTTGCAATTACTATTTTTCCTTGTAATCTTTGTTATACCATTTTTTAAGATTTCTGTGTAAGATTTGTTTTAGAATATTTAATATTAACCTTAAGTATAATAATACGTGCAATTTATAACTATTATACCTGACTGATTTATTATTTATAAAAGATTTTATTTAAAAGCAGATTATTATTTATTACATTAGTGTGTGGCAACCCTAGCCCACCGTTTCAGTTTGTATGAAAAAGCAGCTGGTGTGTAGTGTAACATTGCCCACCTCAGTAAAATTAAAAATATAACGTTTTTGATATATTGATCACGAAGGATGGCAACTTTGCATGATTCACTAAAACATATCTTATTTTCAAAGCTCTAGAGCTGATAGTTTTAGAGAAATTAAGGGTGAGCAATGTTGGACGGTCGTGCGTATAATTTTGCCCGGCTCTTTAATTGCATTTTTCTCGGATTCTGTTAAAGCTAGAAGCTCCAGATTTCGTGATTTGAAGCCTATAATAGTAATTGTTACCATGGTGTACTTGATTACGAGCTCTGATCAATATTTTTTTCGTAATCTCAAAAATAAGAAAAAAAGCGGGCAATGTTGGCCGGTTTTACGGTAGTTGTATTGTAGACTGAGACAACATGATAGATATTATTCTGTCCCACTCATGAGAGTGTGACGCTAGTACGTGATGTTCTGATTTAACCGAATGTGCTCATTAGTATAAATTACGCGCACCGCGAGACCACTCACGTCATTCGCCATTATCTTTGTTGTCTGTTACACGTTCGCAAAATAGTTCTCTCTCCAATTAGATCTAGATCTTGCGACACTTTTCCGTGTACATACAGACGAAATTCAATTTATAATTAATATTGATATATTAAAATCTTGTAAATTCACCTGTGTAGTGTTCATTCCCGTGAAGGGTAAGTTTGCCAAACAAAACCTTTATAACTGCTAGCTTGTGTTTCTATATTTTTGTATTGAGCAGTTACCTACAGACTTATTATTTTGTGTTCTATAATTTTTCTTTGTTAGGTTTTTATTTTGTTAAGCCTCGAATGTTCCATACGCTCGTAGGCCTATAAATAATGTTGTGTTAATGCTTCACGCTAATTATAAATTGTGTATCTACCATGTAAACTCCGTTCTGATGTTGACCAAACTCACAAACGCCTCAAGCGCTTTACGTCCTAGGCTTTCGCTTACGCTGCGGGTCATCATCAGAGAGGACTTACAGTGGACCTTTATTTACCGCTGGACGTTGATTCCAGGGAACAAGATTGGGGGTTAGAAATACCCACCCTCGTCGTTCGTTGAGTTCGACAAGCTCACCCTACCGAACGTTCGAGGCCTGCGCACACACAGCACCTAGCTGCGCACACAGCTGACCTGCCACACACATCCAGCAGCGCACAGCCGACCTGCCGGCGCATCCACCATCCCGTCCCTGAGGTCTCTCTCACCTCGGGACAACTCCTCGGCATCGCGTCCCTGCACTACGCGATAAGCCAGGACAGTACATAGTGCGCCTACTTCCACGGAACGAATAAATACCGAGTGACGGCTGTGAACCACGACCTTTTAATAAATTAATTGTAAACGTTGGTGGGTTCTTTTATTTTAACCCACCATTAACCGTTACATTTTAAATAGTGAAATAGTGTTCACATCACGAATGCTACTCGGGAGCGAGTTCCACAACCTCACTGCATGAACGGAAAAGGAGTACGAGTAGTAGCTGGATTTATATTACGATCTATATTACGGAATATTTCGTACGCGAATCCTGACTCGCACTTGGCCAGTTTTTTTTGTTATAAAAGTTTATTTCGACAGATGTTTTCAAAATATCAGATTATGTGAGGAGACAGAATGAAAGGATCATTAAATTTCATTTAGTATTAATGGCATTTTGTAGCTGTACTAAATGTATTAAATAAATAAATAAATGTACAATTTTGTTACTTCAAAGGAATATTTTTACGCATTAAACAAGTTTATTAAATAGTTTTGTACTTGTACAAAGCATTTCAAGATTGTTTAGTAACTTGTTTTGAGCTGAACGTTTTTAAGCCCTGTCAGAAACTATTCCAGTTCATTAAAATGCTTCAGGTTCAGACTTGCAAAGTCTGGTCGATTTGATCTGCCATAGTTTTAATGAACTTCTGCTATTTTTTAACGGTAGAATCAAGCGTACTTTCTTTTTTACTGTGTCCTCCCACCTTTTTTTTTACGTGGCAAAATCATCAAATGAGTCCTCCAACCCCGGGCAGGGCGGGAGGGACTGTCAGACTTGTACTGACTAAAATCCACGGTGTCCTTCGGTAGCCCTTTGTGTGCCGGAGTCGCGGTATACGTATGTCCCGCAACCCCGGCAGGACTGTGGCCTAGATATGAGCGCCGATGGTCAATTTGTCGGCGGCGGCGCGCCGACTTTTTGAAGTCGGCGGCGGCGGCGTCGGCGGCGCGGCTTGGCCTTTATTTAACTACTTTAATTTAAGAAAAACAATGTTTTACGTATAATTACGTATTATAATTAAGGCGGCCGGCATAGACTGGATGAGGAAAGCTCAAGACAGGGCTCAGTGGCGCACATTGGGAGAGGCCTATTTCCAGCAGTGGACGAATACAGGCTGATGATGATGATGATAATTTTGACGAGACAAATTTAATTGACAAGGGTTACCTATCATAAGATCGAAAAACGTTTGACCGAATTTCATTTGACCTAAAACTTTTCAACTATTATCGTTAGGTTTTTTTTTACTTCATCGAAGTCACGTTTCCCACTGTTTCAGTTAACCTTTTTTATCTATTCGTATTTTTTTTTCGTTACTCCAATACTTCATTTGGTCGAAAAACTTTTTACCGATGTAACACTTACTCGAAACAACGGTTTTTTGTATTATGTTTCCAAACATTCATTATATCACTGTTTTAATTGCCATATTTTTATTTCACCATACGCCTCGAAATTTGTGCACACTAGGTAATTATGGCTGTTACATTTTTGACATGCGCCATTGAAATGTAGTAGACAATACAGAATAGGTAATTGTGCAGATGTCATATTCGATAAAATAACTCTGACGGGAATTGTATTATAATTAATGGACGTTTGCTGCAACACGCAAGCAAACATGCAGCATGCAAGCAAGCATGTAGCATGCAAGCAAGCATGCAGCGTGCAAGTAAACATGCAAGCATGCAGCATTCAAGCAAGCATGCAACATGCTACAAGCATTGTTTCTGTCATGGCTCCGGTGCTGCGGGGCTTTGGGTGGCCCCGCGCGCCTACGCGATTTTAAAAATAGGTTTTTTTACCAGGTTAATAACCTCGTAAAAAACCTATCAACATAGGTAAGTAGGTGCTAATTTAGATGAGTCCTCCAACCCAGGGCAGGGCGGGAGGGACTGTCAGACTTGTACTGACTAAAATCCACGGTGTCCTTCATTAGCCCTTTACGTTCCAGGGTCACGGTAATGGAATAAGTCCCGCGACCCCGGTAGGCTTGGGCCCTCTAGAGGGGGGCCCCGTCATCTTGCTGACGCTCTTTGAGGCGCGCGTGGAACACAACGCGCCGTCGACCCGGGCATGGTCCATGGTCGGGCGGTGAGTTGCCCATTACTCGCCGCCCACATGCCCGCACCTACGGTGGCCAGAGATCGTCTTGCGACGTCCGACGCCGTGGGCGTCTATCACTGCGGCTGCGGCAGAGGGTGGAATGGACGCTGTCCTCTCTCTCTCACGGCCCGCCTCCTCCTTCGCGAGCATAACTGCTTCGCAGAAGGAGGCGACCGCTTCCCACTTCGTCTCGCCCCGCGGCATGGCCTCGATCAATGCCGGGCGCGAGAGGTCTCCGCTTATCGCCTCCGTGAGGACACAGCGGTGCTCTGTCCTAGCGAGGCAGTCCTGCATCGTATGCTCCACCGTGTACTACGAACGATCTTCGCAGTGGTGACACCCGGGCGTTTTTTCCCTATCCGACACAGGTACCTCCCGAAACTTCCGTGTCCGGTGAGGACCTGCGTCATATACGTAGGTCAGGACGCCGTGACGTCTCTCCAGCCACTCCTCAAAGAGGGGTCTTACCGCCGCGATTGCAGCGTGCCCAACATAAACTTACTTGGAAAATTGCATATCGCCATCTTTTTCTTTCGCTTGTTTCAAACAAGCGTCACAAAACACTTGGTCGCCCAACACTGTTCGTTTTTTTCCCTCAATATTAACAACTAACTGACCAAAATAGGTCCAACAAAAATCTGTGTTTGTTTGCTGATATCTTGGACAACACAGAAATTTTTATGTCAAAGAAAATCAAAATCAAAATCAAAAGTCATTTATTCAAATTAGGCTGATTTATCAGCACTTTTTGAAGGTCAAATTTTACATAAGACAGTCCCCCAAAGCGCCCCCCCTTCGACACTTCCTAGTGTTTTGGCTGGGAAGAAGAAGTGGCGGAACAAACTCCCCAGCAACACATCTGTCTGTACGGTTAGAAGAACCAAGATTTATACAATTTAATAGAACAGAACATTCACATTGTACATCAATCCGAGATTACACCTCAATCGTGACTAGAAGGCACATAAAGATAAACTAGGACCATCCATCATAGTAAAAAAACAACTAGAAAATAAATTAAATTACATATAACAAAACCAAAGATCAGCAAGTCGACCAGACACCACAAGCAGCACCCGTTCACGAGTATAACGCAAAGATCAGCTACTCCCCCACGCCATGTAAGTGGGTAGGAGGCAACCCGACCCTCGACGCTACCGCAAGCAATGTCAACTAAGGGAGCATGACAACTTGCCGCCGGTTCCTCAGTCAAATACACTACTAAAATAAGATTAAAAGTCGTGGTCGCTAGTTTTTCATAGTGCAAAACTGTTTGTTAGAACATTAAATAAAACATTAAAATCAAAAAACTAATCAACATAATATAAAACAAACACAAACATAAAAATAAAAAATAAAATAAAAAATAACACACACAAAACAACAAAATGTACATAGAAATAAGACTAAATGACTTAACTAAGTCAAAAAAAAATAAAAAAAAAATTATATGAACTCATATAACCTGTCGGAAAAAAAAAAAAAAAGAACTGGAGAAAGAGCATGAACGCAGTCATAATTTCAACCGAGCGACCAAGAGTTTCGTTTTATAAACGTCTACGTCTAGTGCCGCTATTTTGCCAGCATTTATTATCGTGCGTTCGGTTTGGTCAGCGTGTTAAACTGAACGCCGCCCGATCGGATTCGGCGCGCCGGCGCCTGAAGACGGCGGCGGCGGCGCGGGGGAAATCACGGCGGCGGCGGCGCGCCGGCGCGGCGCTCATATCTACTGTGGCCCTCTATAGGGGGGCCCCGTCACTATGCTGACGCTCCTTGAGGCGCGCGTGGGATACAACGCGCCGTCGACCCGGGCATGGTCCATGGTCGGGCAGCGAGTTGCCCTTTACTCGCCGCCCGCATGCCCGCGCCTACGGTGGCCGGAGATCGTCCCGCGACATCCGTCGCCGTGGGCGTCTACCACTGCGTCTCGGGCGGAGGGAGGACGGTATCCTCTCCCTCAAGCGGCCCGCCTCCTCCTTCGCGAGCATGACTGCTTCGCAGAAGGAGGCGACCGCCTCCCACTCCGTCTCGCCCCGCAGCATGGCCGCAACCAATGCCGGGCGCGAGAGGTCTCCGCCTATCGCCGCAGTGAGGACACGGCGGTGCTCCGCCCAAGCTGGGCAGTCCTGCACCGTGTGCTCCACCGTGTCCTCCGGGCGATCCTCGCAGTGGTGACACCCGGGCGTTTCCTCCTTTTTTATCATGCACAGGTACCTCCCGAAGCTGCCATGTCCGGGAGGACCTGTGTCATGCGGTAGGTGAGGACGCCGTGGGACCTATCCAGCCACTCCTCAAAGAGGGGTCTTACAGCCGCGATTGCGGCTAGCCCGGTGTCCTCCCACCTAGGGCAGAGCGGGATGGACTGTACTGACTAAAATCTACGGTGTCCTTCAATAGCCCTTTGCGCTCCGGGATCACGGTAATTCATAAGTCTCGCGATCAATCTAGCGTACTTTGAGAAAATATAGACGAATGTAAGCATAGCAGTAAGCAGTGGTGGCCCAGTGGTACCTATCGGCCCGAATTACGAGTTGCAGGTTGTGTGTTCGAACCCAGCCAGGGCGTATTACTTTGGCTGTACATAAATCGTGACCGAGGGGTCATCGAACTTACCCGACCTGAAACGCAAAGTGTAGGTATTTGAAGGAACATCCATTTCATCTTACCCAGGGCGGGAAAACTCAATTGATGATTTATTTATTTATTTATGTACACATAACACATAGATAGAAGAAATAACATACAGATAAAAGAGCACAAAGGCACTGCTTATTTCAATAAGAAATATATCTTCCAGCAGACCAGCGACAGAAGAGAGATAGACTTCAAAACGATGATGTTATAGAAACCACAAAATGAGTCATAGAACAAGGAGTTTACCTATTTCCAATTTACAAAATCACTTTACACATCACACTTTACAAATCAATCAAAAAAAATTTACAGATCATTGACCTATCTCCCAAACATCCACAAACACAAATATTAAAAAAACACGGCTTTGTAAAGAAAACAACCTAAAATAAACTAAGATTAATTAATCTTCAACCGCGACCCATCCAATTACTGTCCCCGCTTATCGTCACTTCACATCGAGACAAGCTATTAAGTCCCCTCTCTCTTACAGAACTATTAATCATTGTTTAACTACAGGTACATAAACTACGGTTATATTTCGCTTCCTTGATTGTAAATCATAGATTTAAGTGCTTTCTTGATGGTTTGAAAGAAATCTTGAGTGCTTTCACATTGACCTTTTTTGAACAACTCAAAACATAAGCTAACCTTTATCCTGATAGCTATAACTTTGGGGTCTTCAAGTCAAGAGTGAACAGGTTACTTCTAGGCAAGCGTGCTTCACCGTCGACCACATCTCCGTTTACCATCAGGCGAGACTGCGGACCAAAGCCTGCCGGGGTCGCGGGACTATCGGGTAACCGTGGCCCCGGAAGGTAAAGGGCTATTGAAGGACACCGTGGATTTTAGTCAGTACAAGTCTGACATCCCTCCCGTCCTAGCCTGGCTGGGAGGACTGTCAGACTTGTACTGACTAAAATCCACGGCGTACCTATTTACTAAGCTACTGACAGCGACTCTGGCACCACTCGCTATGCACGATGCGATCGGACGATCTCAAGGCCGCGTCTTCGAAGAGCGCATCTTAGAGTCCAGCGATGTTTCTTAAAGCATGCGTGCATGTGTGTTGTGCTATGCGTGTTATCAATGCAAAGAGAGATACTTTCAGTCGATATAAGAATGTGCAGTGAAAATACGGGACGTGGCGGCAAATCACTTAACGCCTCATTCAGAGCGAAATTACTGCAGGCGATGCATGTCGGTGAACTTGGCAGATCATTTGTCAGCAGAGCATGAAAAAATGTGAGTTCTATTGGCATGCGGCTGAGTTCTAGAGTTCCCTATACTTTTTAGACATAGTTCCGGCGTTTTGACTGAAAAAAATGAAAATATGCTCTGCTAACTTCCGTCAGCAGATCATTTTTTACGCCACGCAACATACAACTCGGTCATCACTAATTGTTTTTCTATCAAGTTCCCGTATGCTTTACGTCACAAAAAACGTGAAAAGTCATGATATGGCCTCTGTACTTGGTTGCGCACGTCTATATTCAGTTACGTACACTCCTTTACAGCAACCTCTTTGAGCATTATCTCTCCCAGGTGTTATTTTCAACCAATTTAAAGGAAAACAACCTAACCCAACAAGTTTCCGACCGGTCCAATCTGCAATATTTAGCAAATACCTCGGGGTCAGTTGGTGAGTAGGAAAACAGACTCAATGTAGATAGACAGAAGGTTGAATCCGTACAACCACACACAATGTACCGACAGAACACAGTAAAAACTATTTGCGCTGGGTTCCAAAATGCTATATTCTCTATAAACAGCAGCGCGGCTCCAGCGCTCACGCAACGCTGAAACGAAAGTTTAGTATTCACTAGACTACTGTCAGCGAAACTAGCGCTCACCGCTGTACACGGCCGTGAATAAGAACTATAGTGGACGATAAGTTGACATTTCTTCATACATTTTGGTATTCCATAAAAAACAGCCTCGACTTTATCTGTCAAATTTATCGATTGATTTCAAAGCTGTCGAGAGCCGCAGTTCAGCGATGAGATTGCCTTATACTCGTAGAGAATAGAATGATTGCTGGTGAGGCCTTTTTTACGTGGTAAAATCATCAAATGTGTCCTCCCACTCAGGGCAGAACGGAAGGGACTGTCAGACTTGTACTGACTAAAATCCACGGTGTCCTTCAATAGCCCTTTACGTCCCGCGACCCACCGATGGGCCTACCATCGGCAGTGGGATCGCTCAGCCGTGACCTAGGTTACAGACAAGTAGCCTCAAGCCTGTGATGACATTGCCCGGAGTGGGGCGTTAGGAGGTGAATTCCACCAAGCCAATTCAGTGCACAGTGAGCAGTGGTGGCCCAGTGGTATCAAATCTCGACTTACGAGTTGTAGATCCTGGGTTCTAACCCCGCTAAGCGCATTACTTTGTGTAATTTATTTCATCACCACTGCTCTCAAAACGGTAAAGGAAAACATCGTGAGGAAACCGGCATGTCCATGAACCAAAAATTCGAAGACATGTGACATCTACCAACACGCACTGGCCCCGCGTGGTGGATTATGGCTCACACCCTCTCACAGAGAGGAGGCCTGTGTCCCAACAGTGGGAACATTTTATATGCTGATGATGATGATAATGAAGCCAATTCAGCTTTGCCCATTCCTTCTCATCAGTATGAGGCCCGCAACCCAACAATGGGAGCATTGTAATCTAGTTGATTATGGTCCACGCGTATATTTTATTTTTTCTATGGACCTTCTGCATTTACCTTTCTTATAAAAACGGGACCGTGTCAAGGTGACACTGTATTGTTAAAGTTTTATTATGAAAGTGTTTTTTTGTTGTTTTCAACCCCTTTTGTTTTGTTTTTATTGTCGTGGAGTACCGGAGGTTTTTTTTTTTTTTTTACGTGGCAAAATCATCAAATGAGTCCTCCAGCCCCGGGCAGGGCGGGAGGGACTGTCAGACTTCTACTGACTAAAATCCACGGTGTCCTTCAGTAGCCTGTTATGTTCCGGGGTCACGGTAAGGAAATAATCCCGCGACCCCGGCAGGCTTTGGCCCTCTGAGAGGGGGGCCCCGTCATTATTATGACGCTCTTTGAGGCGCGCGTGGGACACAACGCGCCGTCGACCCGGGCATGGTCCATGGTCGGGCAGCGAGTTGCCCTTTACTCACTGCCCGCATGCCCGCAGGTTACAAGTAATTTTAACTTCACTGAATTAAATTTTTCCGGTTTTTAATGAGATCTTCCTATTCTTTTTTTTCATGTAATCAATTACGGGTTTATTTAACGAAAATAATTATTTTATGATATTTTATATACGATGTTTTCTTGCACGCACCGGTATGAGAGCAGTGGTAATGAAATCATTCACACAAAGTTATACGCCTGGCTGGGTTCGAACCCATAACTTACAACTCATAAGTCGGGGCCGATGCCACTGCACAAAAGATAATTTACAAACACGAATCAATTTGAACGTAAAGCGATACCCCTTATTTCATGTCAAAAACATACTTACATCAGACATCACTATATTATTTGTTTGATAAATGAACAACGACAAAAACATTCAAAATAATGTTGTATGTTTTTGACAAATAATGAATTGAAGGGACGGCTCACCCCTAACGTTCTCACTTAAAGTCCGTTTTTTAATCTCGTAGACTGAATTGACAGGTGCAAATGGCAAACTGACATAAATTTCAATAGTATTTACGTCAGTTTTAATGTTATCATTTGTCAATTTGGTCTACGAGATTAAAAAACAAACTATACATAGTTTTATAAAATAGGTGCGTTTATTTTTACTTACCTTATTTCAAATTATATCAAATACTATAGTCTTAGAGGAAAATCCCTCCCAACCTAGTACATCTGCGCGATGACGTCAGGTGGAAGGGATAGCGACACGAGAGCGGAGCAGTGCGGTGCGGCACTTCACTTTTGCGCAGGGGGTGTCGACTTTGTTCTACGAACAAGATGTAGGTGGGCTAGAAAACAAGAAAGAGACATCAACATAAGAGTAAAAGAGATGAATTACATAATGTTGCCAACAAAAATCATTGACAAAAATACTATTTCACATTCAATCTAATAATAGGCTTATTAATTGATTTTAAAGTATGTTATCCTTAAAATTTATTTTTGCTTTTATTCTGATGGGAGAAAATGTTTATTATGAAATTTTTAACATTTAAATTGATAAATACACAAAACAAAAAGGAGATAATAATATGACAACATGACAACACTGGAACGCCATATTGTCTATTGGCTATTTGACGTCATAGGAAAAAATGTCTGCCATCGCTTGCGCACCATTATTTACATCTTGTTCTTGTGTTTATTTGTAATAAATAAAACAGTTGCATTTAATTCTACATACAATATTGTTAATGTGAGTCGAGCTTGTTCCTCTGTGTCTGTGTTTTGGTGAAATCAAGTGCGTATTTGTGAGATATAGACCCGGTGTTGAGACAGTGACTCTTGTTTGATTTTGTGCCTTATTCCCGATGAGTTCGTAGGAAGAAAACACTAGAATCTGTGCTATGTGTGGAACTTCACCTTCTAAAGATACCAGCATCACTTTACATCGGTTTCCGAACCTTAGTAAAATAAGACATTGTAGCATAGATGAATAAAGAAGTCAAATGAAATCGTTTGTTTTACTAAACTGCTCCTTACTTATTATCTTTCAGCATTTTATGCACAAGTACATTGTGTTTCTCGATAGTAATTTGAAAGAAACTATCGAGAAGCGCAATGTACTTGTGCATAAAATGCAATACAAAGAACCTGTAATGTACTTGTAGTATTTGAAATTCCCGCCCTGGATTCTACTGCCATGTTTTCGTGGGCTAAACATAGATGGCGCTGGTCGGTAAGAAAAATTTTCCTCACAAAATTAGTACGGAGTCGTCATTCTTCCCCTTTAGGGGTATATATGTTCTGTGCTTTTGCGTTGGCGCTCGGACGAGACGGTTGTGTGGTTGTGCTCTCAAGTGCTGTTTGTTTTATTAGTGACTGTTAATTTTGATTTCGGTTAATTGTGCTAATTTTAGTTTCGATTTAGATTATTTTGTGATTTTGCTCATGTTAAGATTATTTTAATAATTAAAAAGGGGTTAGGATTGTTAGTGTGTTTCTTTTTAAAAAACTTAATTTGATAAAACGTTTGTAAGATCAGAAGTGGGATAGTTTACGCCACTTTGATCGTTCTCCATCCTCTTATTTTAAAACCACGTGGTCGAACAATCGTTTCCTAGTAGTTTAGTGCTTTGTTCTTTTTGTAAATAGTTGCCGTTAGTAATTATGTCGAGTAGTGATTATTCTGGTGGTGAAACGCCACCCAGGCGTCGAAGTAGGAGTCGTGATAGTCGAAAACGTAGGCATGGTTCACATAAACGTCGCGACCGTCGTTCAAAACGACGCGATCCGTTAGATCAGATTTTGCAAAGACTGAATGCACTTGAGGAGCGCCTGCCGGTGACGGCGACTAAGACCACTCCGTCTCGTCCTTGCGTCAGAGGCAGCCCCTCATCCGTGGTCTTGGACGTCACCGAGACTGCTGTTGAGGGTGGCGTGGCGACGCCCTCTACGAGCCGGCCTGCGGAAAGCCGCGCGATACCAGCAGCATGGCGGATGGGATTGTCGGTGCACTCTCTTCATTGTTACAAGTAAGATCTAAGCATTACTACATTTCAAATTTCGACCCAAGTGTGCATGATTTTGATGTGTGGTGTGCGGAGGTAGACCGTGGCCGAAACCTGAACGGTTGGGATGATCATGAGTGTTTTGGGCGTATTGGTGGTTGCCTACGTGGTGACGCAAAAACGTGGTTGAACCACTGGGTGAC
Organism: Agrotis clavis; assembly: GCA_954870645.1. NCBI lineage: Eukaryota > Metazoa > Arthropoda > Insecta > Lepidoptera > Noctuidae > Agrotis > Agrotis clavis. Next base: position 6,549,581 of record OX940942.1, read on the forward strand.
AAACGATCGCTCGTGGTCGAATTTTAAAGCCGATTTTCGATCGTTGTGTCCACGTGAAGTCGATATGGCGACTGTGCTGTATGACGTCATGAGTACAACGTCTAACAAGTTCACCACGTATGCAGAGTACGCTCGAATGTCCCTACTGCGGTTAAATATCGTACGGGGGCTTCCGGATGAGCTCAAAACCGCTATAGTAGTTCGTGGCATCTCCGATCCTCAGGTGAAAGCCGCGGCTACCAACGCCAAACTGCAGCCGAAAGATTTGGTCGAATTTTTGTCCGTGTACGTTAAACCTAAGAACACGCAAAGTGCTACCGGTAATCCCATTTGCTCGTCAGCTGCTGAAACGTCCAATCCTCGTAAACGCGAAGCGTCTAGGAGAGGACAGGTGACATGTTTCTCGTGTGGCAGACACGGTCACAAACAAGCCGATTGTTCAAAAAAATCAAAAGTTGATTCAGCCACTTCTAATTCTAAATCTACCTCCTCTGAGACTCCGAATGTAAAAGATACGAAGTCTAATTCAAAACCAGTCAGAGTGATTTGCACCTATTGTAAGAGAACTGGTCATCTCTCGGTTGATTCGTGCTATTTAAAGCAACGTATGGATTCTAAGTCCAATGATAAAAGTAGTAGTGACGTAAATTTTTGCTCCGCGTCGATTCCGGACGAAACAACGTGATGACGACGATTATTCAAAAACTACCCGTAGACGTTTTAATTGATTCTGGGTCTGATATTTCACTTATTTCTAGATCGGTTTTAAAGCATTTTAGTTTTAATCAATTGCCAACCTATCGTAGATTGCGAGGTATCGGTAGTCAAGATATCGAGTCTACTTCTTTTGTTAAGACTATAATTGAGTTCCCTGAATTATCATTAGAGGCGGATCTTTATGTAGTACCACCAGATTGTATTCAGGCACCTGTCTTGGTAGGGACTGACATTTTAAATCGCGATGGTGTCACCTACATTAGGACGAGTGACTGTCAACGATTGATGAGAGTAGATCAAGCGTACAGCGTGTCATCTGTGGAGCCGGCTGACCAAGTGAAGACACCCTTAGTTGGTGATGACAAGAAACGTTTGTTATCTTTGATTGACGAGTTTTCTGAAACGTTCACCACTGGCACAGCGACCTCCACAGTAAACACTGGGAGCATGGAGATTAGGCTTAACAGTGACAGTCCGATAAGTTATCGACCGTACAAGCTTTCTGCAGACGAGAAGTTACGCGTTCGCAGCATAATTAGTGATCTTTTGAGTAAGGGCATCATACGAGAATCCCAATCAGACTATGCAAGTCCTATCATCCTCGTAAAGAAAAAGAGCGGGGAGGATAGGATGTGCGTAGACTACAGGGCCTTAAACGCTGTCACTGTTAAAGAGAGATTTCCATTGCCACTAATCGATGACCACATCGATAAATTAGGCAACTTCAAGTATTTTAGCAGTCTTGACATGGCTACTGGCTTTCACCAGGTGCCAATGAAAGACGATGCCTCCATTAGTAAATCTGCCTTTGTGACGCCTGAAGGGCATTATGAATATTTAAAAATGCCCTATGGGCTGGCTAACGCCCCTGTCGTGTATCAGCGCATTATTACAAAGACACTCAAGCATCTTATAGACACCGGTCATGTATTGACCTATATTGATGACGTATTGATCATGTCCAATTCAATCGAGGAAGGCCTAAAGGTATTGCGAGAGGTGTTAAAAACCCTCTCAGCGGCAGGTTTCTCGGTCAATCTGAAGAAATGTACGTTTTTAGATACGGAGGTCGAATACTTAGGACGGCTGATTGGACATGGTCAGGTACGGCCGAGTCCGAGTAAAACTGATGCTCTGGTTAAGTCCCCCAAACCTACAAATGTAAAAGAGGTGCGTCAGTTCTTGGGGCTGGCAGGTTATTTCCGCAGGTACATTGCTGGATATGCCTCAAAGACTGCTTGTATTGCCAAGCTACTGAGAAAAGGTGTGCCTTTTGTTTGGGGACCGGAACAAGATGTCGCTCGCGATTATATCATTAAGTGCTTAACTGAGGAGCCAGTTTTAGCAATTTTCAATCCCAGTCTGCCCACAGAACTACATACCGATGCTAGTTCGATAGGATTCGGGGCTATTTTGCTTCAGGAACATGAAGGAAGACGTAAGCGAGTGGTCGGGTATTACAGTAAGTCCACCCAGGGAGCGGAATCAAAATATCACAGCTACGAATTGGAGACCTTAGCTGTGGTACGTGCTTTACAACATTTTCGGCATTATTTGATCGGTATAAAATTCAAAATTGTCACAGATTGCAATTCTTTAAAATTAACTGAACGCAAAAAGGATTTACTGCCTCGTGTAGCTCGCTGGTGGGTTTACATGCAGGATTTTCAGTTTTCTTTGGAGTACCGAAAGGGTTGCAACATGCAGCATGCTGACTTTCTCAGCAGACAACCTGCTCACGTGTTCCAAATCCAAAATCCACGAAACTGGGCGAAAATTGCTCAAACTGCCGACTTGGAGACGCAGGATCTAATGCAGAAGGTTCGAGAAGGCCAGTTAGATAGCAGTCGATTTTTTATTAAAAATGACTTGCTGTACTATAAGTACACGCCTACTGGTGAAGACTCGCGCCTTCTGTGTTTCATACCGAAAGGGCATAGGCTTAGTCTTCTAAGAGTCTTTCATGATGATCACGACCACATAGGCGTCGATAAGACTGTCGATTTGATACTGCGTCACTTTTGGTTTCCTGGCCTTAGACATTTTGTTAAAAAGTATGTTGGCCATTGTATCGTTTGCCTAGCGCATAAGAAAGTGCCCCGAGCACCTCACCAACCAATCGAGTCTTGGACAAAACCGGACATTCCCTTTACCGTGTTACATGCCGATGTTCTTGGGCCGTTAACAGAGTCCAACGGTTATAAATACATCCTCATAGTTGTAGACTCATTTTCAAAATTTTGCTTATTGTACGCGTTATACCGGCAAGACGCGGATGAATTGAAAAGGGTGTTTTCCAATGCCGTCTCACTGTTTGGCACTCCGTCAACTATAGTGTGTGACAGAGCTAGGATGTTTGAAAGTGCTGCGTTTCAAGAGTGGGTAACTGAGCTTGGGTCCTCTATACATTTTATCACACCTGAGATGCATCGCGAGAACGGCCAAGTCGAACGGTACTGCCGCACAGTCCTCAACATGCTGCGCATAGAGGTTAACAACAAGGGTGCTTCTTGGTCCAACGTCTTATGGAAAGTGCAGCTAACTCTTAACATCACGAAGCAGGCAACAACTCGCACCTCTGCCCTGCAGCTGCTGACCGGTGTTGAAGGAACCACTCCGGTTCTACGATCGCTGGTCCGAGACATTGCGCTGAGCGACTCTCATCCGAACCGAGAAGCCCTGCAGACTCTGAGGAGACAGAGGGTCTCGGAACTGCTTGCTGCCAACCAGCAACGACAGGACGCCTACGTTAATGAGGGTCGTCGACAGCCCCGTACTTTTTCTGTTGGCAGTTTCGTGTTCGTCAGCAAAGGTTCACAAAGTACCGGCAAACTAGATTCCGGGATGCGTGGTCCGTACAAAGTTGTCCGGGCATTGCCTCATCACCGTTACGAGCTTGAGTTGTTGGCAGGCTCATATGGAATAGCCCAGGAGCCACCAATCCTGAAAGCTCCGTGATCACGGATTCTAATATTTTTAATAAAAAATATAAGTTAACGTTTAGACGAACAAGATTTGCTTGGTCGGCGTGGATTTGATTGGCCGGAAATATTTTAATTAATTTTTTTTATTATTAAATTTCCATAATTTTTTTCCGTCTTCACGGATTTTGATTAATCTTATATAGAATTGTGTGAAATATTCTGTTCAGCAAGAAAAAATCCGGCCGACCAATGATTTTTAGCCGGAAAGGTCACGCATACCTATTTGAATGGTGTGATAAGGGGTAAAATTTATCCATTATCACGGAATCCTTTTTTTTTTTAATTCACGCGTTTTAATGTCACATTTATGATTATCTTGGTATGCGTGCTTACAAACTGCCGAAAGTTTTCCACTTGAATAAATGTTCGCCTCAACAAAAAATCCTCATAAAATCATTAGATACTGACGTGTTAATTATTTGTCTCGGAAACATACATAAATTCAAAGAGCAAGAAGTATGGATCACAACCAAACCAATAACGAAATAAATTACGTAAATTGTACACAACTTGCAGAAAAGCTAGGTTCATCAGTCTGTCGAGCTCTACCGGGCTTCCATGCTTTTACAGGTTGTGATTATACAGCAGCTTTTGTTCGTAAAGGAAAAATTAAAGCCTACAACCTCCTGTTAAAAAATGAAGAACATCAGAACATGTTCGAGCATTTGACAAATCCGGAAGACATAAATGATAAAGAAAAGACAGATTTAGTCCAAAGATTTACAAATGAAATGTATAACGTAAAAAATAATAATGTTAATGCGGCAAGATTTGAATTATTTTTAAAATTTTTTGCAAGTACAACCGACAAAGAAAAATTTTACAAAGGTATGATAAATTTCAATTCAAATAATATTCCACCATGCTGGAAAACTTTAACGCAAAAAATATTACGCACCATTTTTGTAAACGCAATGTGGCAAAATGCTACTGAACCCATTTGTACATTATATGATCCAACAGAATGTGGATGGCAAGTAAATGAATCCAGTAAACTCGAACCATTGTGGTACATTGGCCCATCAGCACCGTTAAAGGTTGAGGAAATATTAAGTTGCCAACAGAATGAGGAAGAAAACGAAGAATCAGAAGAAGAGAGAAATGATAATTTTGATGATAATGATGTAGATGATTATTAATTAATAAACTTGAATTGAACATATTTTTTGTATCAACCTTCATTTCTTATATAATCAACCCAAATAAAAATTTTCCTGTATTTCCTCTTTTCCATATTAATTAGTATAATAAATAGTTAAAAACTTGAAGAAGAGACCAGAGGTAGAAGAAAGACTAAAAGAAATGTCATCAAGTAAGTGAAATCTATAATAGTATGATCCTCACTCACACGATAAAATTTGGTATGCGCGATACTTTCGGCAGTTTGTAAGCACGCATACCAAGATAATCATAAATGTGACATTAAAACGCGTGAATTAAAAAAAAAAAAGGTTTCCGTGATAATGGATAAATTTTACCCCTTATCACACCATTCAAATAGGTATGCGTGACCTTTCCGGCTAAAAATCATTGGTCGGCCGGATTTTTTCTTGTTGAACAAAATATTTCACACAATTCTATATAAGATTAATCAAAATCCGTGATGACGGAAAAAAATTATGGAAATTTAATAATAAAAAAATTTAATTAAAATATTTCCGGCCAATCAAATCCACGCCGACCAAGCAAATCTTGTTCGTCTAAACGTTAACTTATATTTTTTATTAAAAATATTAGAATCCGTGATCACGGAGCTTTCAGGATTGGTGGCTCCTCGCCTAGAAAGAAAACTCAGAGCGCCGCAGAACATATGGTTCAGTGGCGGGGTGAGTGGACCCCGGATACATGCGAGGCATTCTTCGGGACTGGTGAGTGAGCTGTGTCGTCCTGGTGTCCGTGAGTGGCAGCCAGAGTGTCACGCAGGTGACCATGTGTGTGTTTACCTGGTACCCTTATGGGGCCGCCAGAACGTCACGGAGGTGACCTTGTGTGTGTTTACCTGGTACCCTTGTGGGGTAGCCAGAACGTCACAGAGGTGACCTTGTGTGTTGTCCTGATACTCCTCGATGCGGAGGTTTATCAGAGGGCCTCGGAAGTGGCTTCTTGATTTGTTGTTATTTATGTGTTGTCCTGGCGGTTGCCAGAGGGCCACTTTCGAGAGCTTCTTGTTTCACTGTTGCACATACTATGTTTGCCGACATTGTCCATGAGTAGAGCTCCTCATTGATGATGCCTTCTTGCTTTGGTTACCCTTTGTAAGGGGATTGCTTGAGTGCACGCTTGCTGTCCGTTTGCAATGAGTATCCAAAGCCAAAATAATACATCACTACAATGTATTGCGTTGGGAAAATGATAAAGACTTCTTGATCTTCAATGTTTAATTGCAGTCAGACATATATACAGGACAATAAGTGATCCACGGACGGGGTTACACAGTGCAGTGACGGGCTGAACTCGGACCACAGATTATATATCGTAGACAGTTAATAGTGAGGTGAATGAAGCTATATTACTAATTAGTGATGTTACAACATCCCCCCTGTTGAGTTCTAATTGGACCCCTGACAAACAATTAAAAGATATATTATGCTATGCAACTATACAATGACAAGATACTTAAGGATACTTATAGTTACACTTATTTAACATTCTTATTTATGACATTTATTATTATTCATGACATAGCAACTAAGTTAATCTATTTCATCTATTAACCTTCTAGTAGGTTTTACAATACGACCTGACTTTGTTGTTACACTTGAGGATTTTTGAGATGAGGAATCTTGTTGCCTAGACGACTCCTGTCTGTCACCTTCCTCTCTCCCCTGTGACGAGTTGGATTGCATAGGAGGGTTTGAAAAATTATTTGAATACTTATGTCTTAAGTGAATTCTATTCCTCCTATATCTTACACCATGGACATCCTCAACAACATATGACCTATTATTTAACAATCTTTGTTTAACAATAGCTTGTTCCCAGTCACTTTTAGGATTTCTCTTCAAATAGACATGATCATTATAATACAATGTTGACAAAGGCTTTGTATTTCTGTCATAATACTTTGTTTTATTTTCATTATTTTTCTTGACTGACTCTTTATAATCCTTAAAAGTTACTACTTTTGGTTTTAATCTTTTGTATGACACTGGGATGTTATCTCTTAAGTTTCTAGACATTAGTAATTGTGCTGGTGATGACAAATTATTTTTAGGTGTATTTCTATATTGTACTGATAAAAGGTCCTAAATAATTAATCATACCTAGTATTCTCTGTAACTCTTTGATATTTTTTGGTGTGGGCATATTGACAATGGCTTTGACTTTCTCTTCGTCTGCCCTTGCACCATCTTTACTGAAGACATAACCCAAAAAACAGACTTCTGAGACTAAGAATTTACATTTTGACTTGTTAAACTTTAAGTTAACTTGACATGCTCTTTGCATAACTTTATGTAATCTTTCATTATATACTGACTCATTTGGTCCATAAACTAAAATATCGTCTATGAAAATTAAGACTCCTTCTATATCACCAAATAAATTCATCATAATTAACTCTTTGAAATATTTCAGATGAGGCATTTATGCCGTAAGGTAATCTTAAATACTTATATCTACCAAATGGTGTTTGAAAAGTGCATAATTCAGAACTATATTCATCCAGACGTAGCATCCAAAATCCAGAGAATGCATCCAAATGAGAAAAACATACAGCTCCTTCAAGCTGAGACCTAATCTCATCAATTGACTTTAATGGATAAAATTCTCTCATAATGTTCTTGTTTAAATTTCTAGGATCTAGACAAATTCTTAACTGACCTGAACTTTTTACAGTTATGACGACTGAGTTAACCCACTCTGTAGGTTTTGTAACCTTGACAATGACTTTCATTTCCTCCATGCGATCCAACTCCTCACGTAGCTTCTTTAGTAAAGCAAATGGAACTTTCCTTGGAGGATCCACGCATGGTACTGCATCAGGCTTGAGTTTAAGATGACAGACTGGAGGTAGACACCTAAGACCCTGAAAAACATCATTATATTGTGTAAGAATTTGTTTACAAAAGTTTTGTTTAGATACTGAAAAGACGCGATTTATTATACCTAACTTTTCACAAGTTGGTAGACCAAGAACATTTGGACAATCTAATTTAGTTACTATGAACGTTATTGATTCAACGACTTTACGATTATTTATGCACAAATTGCAATTTATATTGACTTTGCCTAAAATTGGAATGGATTTTCCACCAAATCCTGTGACATTGACATGACATTTGACAAGTGACACTGACAGTTTGTTTTGACGTTTGACATAATTAAATGTTTGTTTCGACATTATGTTGACATCTGCACCAGAGTCTATGATGCATGTAATTTGTTTATTTCCTAGAAACAAGTTAATTTCCCATGACTTCTTTGAAAAATTATTTTGCAAAGTGTTGACATGATATTTTACTTCTGAGTGACTGACTGTTGCTTTGTTGGGTGACTGTTTATACTGACTGTTGTATGTTTGACTGCAATTTCTGTGATGATGATCCTGTGTATGTTTTAATCCCTCAGACTTATGACAATATTCATCTTTGAGATGTTTTTTATTATGACTATTTAACTTGACTTGACTATTTGACTGAACTATTTGACTGCGACATCTCTCAGATACGTGACTAATCTCATCACAGAGATTTTCATATCTCTCAGAATGATTGCCACTGATTTCATCACAGAGATAATTATATGAATGAGGAATTTGACTGACTGATCTCTCAGACATGTGACTAATCTCATCACAGAGATTTTCATATCTCTCAGAATGATTGTCACTGATTTCATCACAGAGATAATTATATGAATGAGGAATTTGACTGACTGATCTCTCAGACATGTGACTGTTTTCATCACTGAGATCTACACAATGAATTTTGGATCTCTCAGATTTGTCACTGATTTCATCACAGAGATAATATGAATTGGAAAACTGACTATTATGTCTCTCAGAATAACTGTCACTTTTTTCATCATTGGGATATGGTGACTGCCTTGTCCCCATCCGTGGATTACTGTGTGCCCTGTAAATATTGTGTGACTGACTGCTATGTGTACCCAATGTACCCGACAGATCATACTGATATGAACGACTTTTATGACTTTGACTCGACTTTAATTGACTGTTTATCATACCAACAAAATAATCTTGACTTTTATCTGAATTAAACGATTGTAACTGACTGACTTTTTTATTCTTGAGACAATATTTAGCAAAATGACCAAAAGATTTACATGACCTGCATTGGACTGCTTTGGCTGGACACTTGAACCGATGAGACTGCCCACAGCGACCACACGTCCTCGAGCTGCTGTGTTCGCTGTTAGAAGCTGACGTTGACTTGCGACTGCTCGATGCTGACTGGCGACTGTTTGAAGCTGACCTGCGACTGGAAGCTCGCTGTCGACCGTCTCCTCGACCACGGCTCCTCCGACTGATATGCATGACATTTTCACCAGGGACACTGCTGTCTTTGACGATTCTTTCAGCATCCTGCTGAGCGACTATGAGCGTTTTTGTTAGCTCTTGCATCCTCTGATATGTCAGATCAGGTTCTTGCAGTAATCTTTGACGAACATGTGCTAAGTCATTATTTAAATTTGCGATAAAAATATCTTTAATGAGCCCTTCTCTGAGTGTGCCAAACTCACAATTTTTGCTTTTTATCTCCAAATCCGTGAGGAATTCTTCGATGCTTTCAGATTTTCCCTGTCGACGTGTGAAGAATGTGTATCTACACATGGTCACATTTTTCCGCGGCTCGAAGTAATTGTCGAATTTAGATTTGACTTCGCTGAGCGTGCTGCCATCGAGTTTTAAATTGAACGTATTAAATATATTTAATCCACGTTCACCAATTAAATGGAGTAAAATTGCGATTTTTCGTTTCTCGCTAGACTTGTCCAGGCCTGTAGCTAGCAGATACAGTTCTAGCTGCTGCCACCAGCGTTTCCACGACTCGGCATTGTTGTTAGCTGGATCTGATGAAATATTCAGTTGCTTCAGTTGAGAATTCAAACTTTTTTCTCCTTCGCCATCTTGGCTACGTACGACGCCACCAGGTTGATTTTGCATTTTTTCGACGATCTTCAGAGTTTTGATACCAGACTTTCTTCGATTTGTTTTATCCCACTTCTGACACCATATTGCGTTGGGAAAATGATAAAGACTTCTTGATCTTCAATGTTTAATTGCAGTCAGACATATATACAGGACAATAAGTGATCCACGGACGGGGTTACACAGTGCAGTGACGGGCTGAACTCGGACCACAGATTATATATCGTAGACAGTTAATAGTGAGGTGAATGAAGCTATATTACTAATTAGTGATGTTACAACACAATGTTGTTCTAACATTTCAGAAGAAAATGATGTTGATGAGGAACCATCAAATGAGGATGGACCACAAAGGGACGCTGCTGCAGAAATTCAAGCTGACGAGGCCGTTCAGCTGTCAGGAACGGCCGTCTTAGAGGAAAATCCCTCCCAACCTAGTACATCTGCGCGATGACGTCAGGTGGAAGGGATAGCGACACGAGAGCGGAGCAGTGCGGTGCGGCACTTCACTTTTGCGTTGGCGCTCGGACGAGACGGTTGTGTGGTTGTGCTCTCAAGTGCTGTTTGTTTTATTAGTGACTGTTAATTTTGATTTCGGTTAATTGTGCTAATTTTAGTTTCGATTTAGATTATTTTGTGATTTTGCTCATGTTAAGATTATTTTAATAATTAAAAAGGGGTTAGGATTGTTAGTGTGTTTCTTTTTAAAAAACTTAATTTGATAAAACGTTTGTAAGAATAGTGTGATCGCAAGTGTTGTTCCACTCCTTATGGCATATACAGGATCCAGTTTATCGTTTTTTTTTTGGCAGGACGGGAGAGACTGTCAGACGTGTACTGACTAAAATTCACGGTGTCCTTCAATAGCCCTTTACGTTCCGGTACCATGGTTGCCAGTCCTGACCTCGGGAGTCCTGCGACTCCGGCCAATTGAAGGGATTCGGTGGATTTTAATCAGGACACGACTGAAGAATAGTTTTTTTTATTAATAAATAGACGATATAAAATATCCAAATATAAGTCGTACTTCGACAGCGGTACAGTACGTGCGGTCATACTATAGTGGCCCTCCCCTGATTCACACGAAGTCATGACTTGACGAAAAATCGTCATTTAATATTAATGCCCTATTCACATAAACCACCTAAAATACATTCTCTAAATGTTAATAAAATATATCGGTCACATCAAACATGAAGAACCACTGCGTTTTATTGTAATACTGGCTGTTCCCCGCTGCTTGGTGCCTATTGGTCAAAGCGTGATGTTTTATAGGAGGTATATAGCCTTCCTCAATAAATGGACTATCCAACGCAAAAATATTTATTCAATTCGAACTAGTAGTTCCTAAGATATGCGCGTTTAAGAGCCCATACTACCTCAAACGGCTTAGCAGAATCCTTTGATACGTCGAAAATACTGCAGCATTAATCTATACATATAATAAAACTGTAGAAAAATCGTTATTGTACATCAAAATAAAATCCAAAAAAAATAGCTAGGGTGTTGAAGGACAACCAACAGAACCCATTTCCAGCATTTTTAGAATTTTTGTCTGTTTGTCTGTTTGTCGGTTTGTCTGTTTATTTGTGGCTCCATCACGTAAAATGTACGAAGGCAATGTAGATAACCTTTATACACAACGATCGAGCGTAACTTGAGGACTAATTTAGTTTTTGTTTCATTGCAATCGGTTAAGTCTATCAAAAGATATTTGAATTTAAAGTGTTCCAGACCCAGAAGTAAAATTACGGTCAGTTTACACCGAGACGCGCAGTTCAGTAGCGCGATCTAGCTTGGAATAGAAAAACTACATACCTATTCAAATAATGTTGTGGACTGGAGTGGAGTGGTTTGGAGTGGAGTAGAGTAGAGTAGAGTTAAGTAGAGTGTAATGGAATAGAATGGGATGGTTTGGGATGGAATGGAAAGAAAGAAAAGGTTTTTATTAGACTCACACTAGAATGGGAATGAGTGGGATGGAGTGGGATGGAGTAGGATGGAGTGGGATGGAGTGGGAAGGAGTGGGATGGAGTGGGATAGAATCAGATGGAGTGGGATGGATTAGAATGGAGTGCGATGTAGTGAGATGGAGTGGGATGGAGTGGGATGGAGTGGGATGGAGTGGGATGGAGTGGGATGGAGTGGGATGGAGTGGGATGGAATCGGATGGAGTGGGATGGAGTGGGATGGATTAGGATAGAGTGGGATGTAGTGGGATGGAGTGGGTTGGAGTGGGATGGAGTGGGTTGGAGTGGGATGGAGTGGGATGGAGTGGGATGCAGTGGGGTGGAGTGGGATGGAGAGGGATGGATTAGGATGGAGTGGGATGTAGTGGGATGGAGTAGGATGAAATGGGCTGGAGTGGGATGGAGTGGGATGTAGTGGGATGGAGTGGGTTGGAGTGGGTTGTAGTGAGATGGAGTGGGATGGAGTGGGACTGAGTGGGATGGAGTGGGATGGATTAGGATGGAGTGGGACTGAGTGGGATGGAGTGGGATGGATTAGGATGGAGTGGGATGTAGTGGGATGGAGTAGGATGAAATCGGCTGGAGTGGGATGGAGTGGGATTGAGTGGGATGGAGTGGGACTGAGTGGGATGGAATGGGATGGAGTCGGATGGAGTGGGATGGAGGGGGATGGAGTGGGATGGAATGAGATAGAATGGGTGCTCTAATCCAGTAGCAATTCTTCTGAATCTGAACGACAGAGGGCGTTTATTATAATCACCTCAAATATTCTTGAAAAATAAATTCTAAATACAGGGATTATATGAAAACGATATGATTTATAAAAAAACGTGGCGAGAATTAAGCGCTTCGCACTAAAAAATACATTGTTAAATTCCGACATCCACGCGAACGAAGTCGCGGGCACAGCTAGTTTTGAAATAAATATATGGTAAAGTTGAGGATTCATTTTAGGTCTCATGTTTGGCGAAAACATGATTCCATAAAATTTTCTCGATAGGAAAAAATCCCAAAGTTACCTCTAAATTGAACAATAAACCGCTGGCAATCATAAAATACTTAAAATTAGATCATGAAACTTTTATACTAACTGAACTAACTATAAAGTAGGTCTTATGTTATTTATTTTGTTGAATTTTCTTTTTTTATCGCCGTAAAATAAATAGATTTGCGTGTAGACAGCTAAAAGAAAGAGCAAGCAATAGTGCGTTGTACGTGCAAGTGCGAGCGAGTAAGATTATATTGAAGTACTATGGAGCCTTAACCAAACAAACTCTTGAGCTTTATAGTATAGAATAGATGAATCAATAAAAGTAAATAACTAAAAACTAGAGAGAGTCAGAGAATGGTTTAAATGAATGAAAATCATTAATTGATATATTGCATTAATTCAAAACTCACAGGTCACTGTTATTTATTATTTTTAAAAATGAGAAGAAAATCCTCGTTGGTTGCATAACAAACTTCCAAGAATTTGCAAGGAATTTCTCTTGTAGCCGTCACGTAGCGCGCGAGGCGGTTACTTGCTACGACGTGGCAGTGACGTTAATGAGACGGTTCCTTGATACGACGTAGCAGTGACGTCAATTAGACGGTTCCTTGCTACGACGTAGCACTGACGTCAATGAGACGGTTACTTGATACGACGTAGCAGTGACGACAACGAGGCGGTTCCTTGCTACGACGTAGCAGTGACGTCAATGAGACAGCTACGCCGTAGCAACAGTGCTATATTTTATTTGATTCAGTGGTAGAATTTTCACGGGCATGGTGGAAGGGGAGTAATGGGCGACTTGCCCACTAACCGTGATCCCGAAACGTAAAGGGCTACAGTCTGACAGTCCATCCCGTCCTGCCCTGATTTGGTGATTTTACTACGTAAAAAAAAGGGTTTATTCTAGTATTCTAGTATAGAATATTAAAACAAAATTCTACTTGTACAAGTAGAATTTTGTTTTAATATTTCATTACCTAAATTAACATTTTAAAGAGATAAGTTTTTATGTAGCTTGTTTATTTTTTTTATTTTATGGATAAACTTAAAAGCTATGTTGCTGATTAAAAAAAATTAAAAAAAACTGCTAAACGTACAAACCAGGGGTCGGGTACTATCGCGTCTAGAAACGACTTAACGGATCTTGATGAAATTCAGCACAGAGATAGGTGATATTCTGGAAGTTATTCCATACTATCACCTATCTCTGTGCTGAATTTCATCAAGTACCCTTAGCACGAATTTTCATCTCTTTTACTTTACAGCATCTTTCCAGTATTTACAGCGTTTTTGTATGAAAAAACGGAACAGCGCCTCTGGTGTGCGGAGAAGGAACTAAATTTTTCATTGAAAATTGTCAGTTTGAAATTGTCAAAGTTCCACTTTACTTTACGTCTCAAATACTGAAAATTCGTGCTAAGGGTAAAGATTTAGTTACTACGTTCTTGTGGGATAATTTATCAAGTTACAAGCGGGCAAAGCCGCTGACAAGAACTAGTGATATAAAATATAATATGTTACCATGACAGTTATAATTATTGTATATTTAAATTAGTCATCATCATCATCATTATCAGTCTATAATGTTCCCACTGCTGGGACACCGGCCACCTCTCTGTGAGAGAGATGAATTACGGTGACCCCGGAACGTAAAGGGCTATTAAAAGACACTGTGGATTTTAGTCAGTACAAGTCTGACAATCCTTCCTGCCCTGCCCTCGGTGCGAGGACTCATTTGATAATTTTACCACGATAAAAAAAAACAGAGATATAGTTAGGTAATCTGTTGTTTTTTTTCTACAAAAACATTAATTAAATATTTTTATACATACATGGTGCTCACATATTATTATTTATTATATTATTATTTATTATTATATTGCAAATATTCTATCCTAACAAGGCTACGTTTACATTCATTTCCATTTCATATTCGCATTGTTTTTCGTTCAAATTAAACACCAATATTTCGACCGATTTCAATACCGCCATGTTATCTATACTATGTATAACAGATGGTCGTAGGCTTCAACATTATGTGAAACTCGGTAAATATAATATAATTATAAAGTTTGTTATTGCATGTAGTGGAATTCTCAGCCGAGCCGTTGGCGAGGGCAATCAATAAGGAGCCGAAACTACAATATCCTAATCTTTCGTACTCTTTTGTGTGAGGATGTGGCGAACGCTCAGGTGTAAGATTAAATAAACCGCCTCTGGGAACACCACAAGCCTCAGACATGACTTTGGACTTATATATATTTATTATATGAGTACAGGTTTCTTCATGATGTTTTCCGTCACCTAATATCCTAATACCTGGGTGATCACCCAGAAGAACAAATTGTATTAAGCCGAAATACACACATGTACATTGCATGTTGAACCTTATCGTAGTGCGATAAGAGACAGTTTTCGAGAAAGTGTATTTGAAACTATTATTTGTAAGGGTAAGATTTGCCAAATAACTACTAAAAAGGGCTTAGGTTAAGCAACAAGTCGAGATTGAACTGTGCATGGGTGATCATACACCATCATGTTCATATCCTCAACATCAATATGTCACCAATATTTTATTTATTTATTTAAGAACAGCTCTAATATTACAGGTTACAAACCTAATGCGTTAGCAAAGACTACTTGTAATAATTACTAACTATTTAAAATAAAATTACATTACTAACAATTACACAATAGGTACATTAATAGAAAACTACTTAAAACTATATACAGGGTGTTTCTTGAAAATGGGACAAAAGGGAGAAATCCGAAACCATAAGAGATACGGGAAAACTTTCTTAGGAACCTTTAGCTCTTTTTTGATGTTGACAATTTTGGCGTTTCTTATTTTTTGGTCAAGTGTGAGTTGTCCACAGAAATGAGTGAAATTGGCCAAAATTTTTTTTAGTGTCGTTCGTCCCTGTTTCATGTAAGGATCATTTCATTGTATGACAAGAAAAAAATCGGGACGGCGGAAGTTGGTGAAATTTTGCAAAATATTTTTTCATACAACTTGTATGAACGAAAAAATTCTCACTTTTTTATGATGTTATTTGAGATAGTGTCTATTAAGGATCATTTCATTGTATGGGAAGGAAAATGTCTGGGCAACAGAAGTGGGTCAAAAGAACAGTAAAGTTTCTTCTAACAGCATAAAGTTTATCAGTAGTAGTCAGTATTTCATTAGATTTAACCCTGTATATTGTGTTTAAAACATTTAATAAATAATAATTAACAATAATCCACACCAATTGATTGAATTATTGACAATTCATTCGATAAATATACAATTAAAATGTCCATTTTCAAAGTGCAATATTTCTACGTGACAATTAATACATAATATGGCTTATTTAAATTAATTTTAATGTTAAAATATGAGTGGATTTGTTTTAATCAATGCTTTCCAATGCGATTATAAACTTGTGAATTGAAGTCATAATGAAAATAATTGTCGTGAAATATATTCAAGCATGTTTATAGACTGAATAATTAGAAGCGGTAATCGGTTTGTTTATTATTTTATACTAACCAAGGAGTTTAAAATATAGGGAACGAGTGCTTAAAACATTAAAACTGTGCCTGTTTTCTTAGAAAGAGAGGCACACACGCAGGTTTCTTTCTTTTGTTGTTGTTTGTAGGGTGACAAATATTACGAACAAAAATATTCCTCGGAAATGATTAATAGTCTATTAATAAGTAATTTTAATCAACTTATTCAAAGAATAGTTTTAGTTGGTCCCGGCTTTCTACTCAGAAGCCCAGAAGTCCACCAGTATTACCAAGAGGTATCGTATAAGTTACCCAATTATGTAAATTCCGTAGCGGAGTAAGTAATCAAAATAATAAACGAAGTTTAAAACATTGTCAGCCCATATTTAAAGGAAAAACCCAATTTGTAATACTATAAGTACTCTCAGTATAAACATAATATAATCAAAATACTGTATCATGGACACTCTATTATTAAGAAACAACCTACTTAGTCGGTAACTCTCAATCATTGCAAGGTCACCGATTCGGAATTTATTATCTCTAGTCAGAAGCACGCACTCCCTATATTTAAACTCCCTGATACTAACCAATATTTATTTCAATTGTTACCTAAAACAAAACTAACAATAGAAAATACAAAATTGCTAAACTTTATTAAACAGATTGAAACCGGACGCATTGTATAGTTTAATAACTAACGAGCCAGCACTCTGACCCGTGAATTTTAGACAGTTCAAATCTGACAGTTTCTCCCGTCCCACTCTGGAGACTCGTTTGACGACCACGATAAAATGTTTAGTGAATATATAAATCTAACGCCATTTCAGAGGCCAGTGGAGTTCCCAGAGGCGGCTTAATTCACTTTAATACTAGAGGTTGACCACATCCTCACACGAAAAAGAAAAAGAACAAAGTGAATTTCTGTAATAATGTCACCATAGAACGGTAGAAGTAAACGACAGAAAAATCAGACGTATGACTGACTCGTGAAAGAAAATTAATTCCTTATTTCTACCTTTCGCCACTTTCTTTACTCACAAGAAAATAAAAATTGACCTATGTACTTCCTTTTATAATATAAATATAATATTCCACAACTATCACACAACGCCATCTAGTCCCAAGCTAAGCAGAGCTTGTGTTATGGGTACTAGACAACTGATAAACATACTTATATATTTCTAAATACATACATATCTATACATATAATAAAATAGTAGGAAAGTCAAAACTGTACATTGAATATTTTTTGAAAAGAATACTTGGGGTGTGATCTACAATCGACACCGAAGCCAAAAATATAGTTTTTAGAATTTTTGTCTGTTTGTCTGTTTGTCTGTTTGTCTGTATGTATGTCCGGGATAAACTCAAAAAGTACTGGACGGATTTGAATGATTTTTTTTTTGTTGTATAGGTATTAAGTCTGGCCAACACATAGGGTATAATTTATCTTGGAAACTTGAACACCTGGTGCAGAACCGCAACGGACCAGCTAAACTATAAGAGATACAAAAATGGTGCGATAGCAAAAATTGTTCCGCGTGATGAGCATTTTCTGCTGAGGGAATAAATTTGAAGATCTGGAACACCTGATGTGGAACTCCAAGAGCCCAGCTACACTATAAAATATACAGGAATGACGTCTTAGCAAAGTTGTTCACCCTGATGAGCACTTTCTGTTGACATATAAAAATTGAAGATCTGGAATACCTGATGTGGAACACCAAGAGCCCAGCTACACTATAACAAATACAGGAATGACGTTTTTGCAAAGTTGTTCAGCCTGACGAGCACTCTCTGTTGACATACAAAAATTGAAGATCTCTGGAACACCTGATGTGGAACACCAAAAGCCCATCTAAACTATAACATATACAGGAATGACGTTTTTGCAAAGTTGTTCAGCCTGACGAGCACTCTCTGTTGACATATAAAAATTGAAGATCTGGAATACCTGATGTGGAACACCAAGAGCCCAGCTACACTATAACAAATATAGGAATGACGTTTTTGCAAAGTTGTTCAGCCTGACGAGCACTCTCTGTTGACATACAAAAATTGAAGATCTCTGGAACACCAAAAGCCCATCTAAACTATAACATATATGTGTATGGATGAAGTCTTAACAAGAGTTGCTCAGCCTGATGAGCACTCTCTGTTGACGTATAAAAATTGAAGAACTGGAACACCTGATGTGGAACACCAAGAGCCCAGCTACACTATTACATATACAGGAATGACGTCTTTGCAAAGTTGTTCAGCCTGACGATCACTTTCTGTTGACATATAAAAATTGAAGATCTGGAATACCTGATGTGGAACACCAAGAGCCCAGCTACACTATAACAAATACAGGAATGACGTTTTTGCAAAGTTGTTCAGCCTGACGAGCACTCTCTGTTGACATACAAAAATTGAAGATCTCTGGAACACCAAAAGCCCATCTAAACTATAACATATATGTATAGGGATGAAGTCTTAACAAGAGTTGCTCAGCCTGATGAGCACTCTCTGTTGACGTATAAAAATTGAAGAACTGGAACACCTGATGTGGAACACCAAGAGCCCAGCTACACTATTACATATACAGGAATGACGTCTTTGCAAAGTTGTTCAGCCTGACGATCACTCTCTGTTGACATATAAAAACTGAAGATCTGGAACACCTGATGTGGAACACCAAAAGCCCAGCTACACTATAACATATAAAGGAATGACGTTTTAGCAAAGTTGTTCAGCCTGATGAGCAGTCTCTGTTGTACGTCACTAACAAAGTAAGATGCGTATTTTTTTTTGTTTTTTTGTTGTTTGAAATCCCATTTGACTAAGACAACACTGCAACACTCAACGAGTTCGTAGTCATGAAACTGTGACAAAGCAAAGGTGTTTCGGGATTGTAATGTAGTCGTCTTCTCCTGGAGGCGACGGCCCTCCACCGCGTCTATCGAGGCGCATCGCCAGGATGATCATCTCATTCGCACGCAAAATACGCGCATATGACGTGGAGTTGCGGATACCAGCCCGCTATACAATAAAATACAATCGCCAGGATGAATCCCAGGAAAGATCTCCGGCGCGATCACAGGGCAATATGGAGAGAGCGACTGTCGCAACCGAGTTCCGGGCACGCCCCAACTAAGGTTGCCAACATTTTTTTGTCAGAATATAGTATTTTTTTTGAAAAAGCCATAAAAAATATAGTACGCTTCAAAAATACTTATATAGTATTTTAGTAGGGAAGAGAGACTAAAGTTATATTTTTACTTATTCATTTTTTTAAAATATATTTTTTTGCACTTCTTCCATATCTTTTAAAAACGTGTTCGTAAATTGCAGGAAGTTTTTTTATTTTACTAATTTTAGTAATGAAATAGAAACGCAAAATATAAACATTTAGCTATTGTACGGAAATATAGTATTTTCGCGTACTATATATTTCTTCAATAGTATATAGTACGGAGACCCTAAATATAGTACAATAGGTACTATATATTATAGTACCGTTGGCAACCCTAGCCCCAACCGCGGAGTGGCTGGATAGGCGTCATGGCGTCCCGCCTGACCTACCACATGACGTAGGTCCTCAACGAACACGAAAGTTTCGGGAGGTAGCAGTGTCGGATAGGGAAGGAAGAATCGCCTGGGTGTCACCACTGCGTGGATTGCCTGGAGGACACGGTGGAGCATACGGTGCAGGACTACCCACTTGGGCAGAGAACCGCCGTGTCTTCACTACGACGATAATCGGTGACCTCTCGTGCTTAGTATTGGTCGAGACCATGATTCTACGATACTAAAAAAATGACCGAACCGCTGCAATAAATGAAAACATATTAGCCGAAATTGTTGGGAATGATGTGGTTCACACGTCATACAATAACGTCGTCAATCAGGATGATGCCAGCAACTACCCACTCGAGATTTTAAATTCATTAACTGCCTGTGGTCCTCGAGCTCATAAAATAACCTAAAAGTAATAATAATGCTTCTAAGAAATCTAACTCCACCAAAATTGTGCAATGGAATGCGACTAATAGTTACTGCATTACACAGAAATTTAAGCGAAGCTGAAATTCTCCCCGGATGTGGCTCAGGGGAAACTGCATTGATACTGTGAATACCACTCATCTCCAACAATTTCCTTTTCCAGTTCAAACTCACACAATTCCCGGCAGCCGCTTACTTCGCGATCACCATAAATAAGTCCCAAGGACAGACCCTGAAGGAAGCTGATGTCGACCTAAGGTCCAACTCTTTTTCCCACGGCCAACTATATATAACACATGCTCGCCTGTCAGTAATGCTGACCAGCTTTTTATTTTAGCACCAGAGGGAAAAACTACCAATGTCGTATATAAAGTGTTGTGTCTGGAAGTTTTCATTTCATTTGCTTTAAAGTTTGTTATAGATTCTATAACAAACTTTAAAGTGGGACATCAGGTACTCTCACTTTCTCAACGAATTAAAAAAGAGAATATTGGTATAGGTGCCATAAAACCAAATACAATGCGGACGAAGTCGCGGGCAACAGCTAGTTATAGATAAACTACACCCAGACACAGAACAAATGATCGTGCTCATCACACAAACATTTGTCCTGGGTGGGAATCGAACCCACGACCTCCGGCATAGCAGTCAGGGTCACTAACCACTAGACCAACAGGCTGTCTAAATATCCATAATACGACTTTAATTTTCCTGTACAGTTTATATAAGAAGGTAGTTCTATTACTAAGTTTTCTACCAAACAATATACAGGGTGAATTTTTCAATAGTGCTTAGTAAGCCAGATCCGAAACTTTATTATGAAATAGCAAGAAATACTCGAACGTGGCCCAATCTAGCTGGCTATGGTAAAACTGGAAACATGTAAAGTTTATAAAAATAATAACGTTCGGGTGATGTGAGACCAGTATGAAGGTGAATTTTCCAATTATGCGTGGTTGGCGAAACCCGAAAGAAAAACCCAAACAATTTTCAATATAAATGTGGTCAAACTAAAAAGTAGTTTGATAAGTTAATTGAGTCGTTTGCACTTGTACAGTCACGAGCAATAACATGTATATGTCGCAGTCAAAACTCTTAACCAGTCAAAAGTACTATTGACTAAGAAAATCTGTCAAAACTACTTTTGACTGAACAGGTTGGTCAAAAGTGGTTTTGACTGAAAATTATTGGTTATTAATACTTTTGACTAGTTAAAAGTACTTTTGACTGACGCTCTTCGATTTTGCTAGATAATAGTAGTTTTGACTGGTTAAGAGTTTTGACTGTAACATATACACTTAGCAAAATTCAAAAGTGATTTTCTCCTACCATTAATGATTTGCCTTTTTCGTTTTCATGAACCTTCTATTTTGGAAGCCATGCTATTAAGAAACAGGTCTTATATTAAAGTAGAAACCAGTATTTCGTGAGAATATCGCGTTTGAATTTTGTTAAGTGTATACATTTTATTGCTCGTGACTGTACTTTTATAGACAAGCGTTCAACAAAAGTTTATCTTTTTGTGGTAAGACGGTAGGTTTTCAAGATATTTATTTTTAAAATTGGTTTTCGGAAGGCTATTTTAATTACACATATTTTGCCAATTAATACTAACAGCAGGTTGAATAGAGACATTAATATAATAATCAGTCGCGCGCGCGCAGCGATCGCTAGCGTGTGTGGTCCCGGTTACGCGTTAACAGCGTTCTGTTATTTTAAAAATGTCGACAACAGTGAAATGCGCTAGTTGTAATATCGTTATAAATGAGCTTTTATCATATGTGCAAAATAAAATTTCGATTGTAACTGAAGACAGTTTAATGAGGATTTGTTTGTCCTCCTTTAGCAGTGACCAAATTGATGAATCAAAGTCGTTGCTATTTGAATCTTTACCTGATGAATACCGGAAAAAAGTGCGAAAAGGTCAGGGGAAAGAAAATCGAGATTTAATGGACATCATCAGTTTATTCAAAATAGTAGACAGCGATGTGATGCCAGTGTTTGTAGCTCGCGATTTGGAGAAACTACCTCCTATAACTTTCGATCACCTGGACGTGTCTAAACTGTTAAAAGACCTCGTTTTAGTGCAAACTGAGATCAGGAACATCAAATCTTCTTTTGTCTCAATAACTCAATTGGAGGAAGAAGTAAAAAGCCAGTTGCAAAATATGAGCAACTCGGTCCCTGCGTTTTCAAACAGGAATGTGAATGTGAAGAGAGGTGGTACGCGTGCCTATCAAGGCCAAGATAGCGGGCCTATGGGTTTGTCGCACCTCAATGAATCTTCTATACACGATATAAATGACATATCAGAATCCGATTCATCACCAAATGATGATTTGAATTATCGAAGTATGATTGTTGAGAGTGATTGCGTGGTGAAACAAAAAGATATCCTGACAAATACAACATTGGCGGTAGATCGCGAGCAGCTGATCGTCGTCGAAGAAGCGGGGCGCACGGTGACTTGTAGCACTATGCGAGCGGTCGAGCAGGTTTGTGAGTCATCGCCGGCCGCCGATAACGAAGTATGCGAACAGCTGACTAACTCAAATGAACGTACGTTTGCGAATGTACTGTTGTGCTCAAAGGATAATAAAAATCAAAACGAACCAGCTTGGACTTTAGTACAAAAACGAAGACCAATGAGGAATAATCGTTTAAAGGGAAAGATGGGAAGCAGTACAGCAGAAACTGAATGTAATTTTAGAGCGGCTGAACGAAAAATACCCATATTCATTACGAACATACATAAAGGAACGTCAGAATCTGATATTTGTAAATATATTTATGGTAAAACCTGTGAAAATGTTACCTTACAGAAAATTGTAATGAAGAAGCAAAGTGACCATGACGCCTATAAGTTCTATGTAACTGCATCAAAATTACAGATGTTTTTGGATGAAAAACTATGGCCCAGTGGTATAATTTTCAGACGCTTTGTACATTTCAAGAAACGATCTTCGACAGAAACGGTAAAAGTTTCTGATAACGGTCATTTTAACCAACGAAATTAAATGGCTAAGGACATTTACAAATTCACTACTTTTAATTGTAAGAGTGTCAAGCGCTCTGTAAATGGAATACGTGAGCTGTGTAAAACTTGTGACCTGATAGCTCTTCAGGAGACATGGTTGCTGCCCAGTGAAATTTCATACTTGAGTAGTATTGATGAAGAGTTTAGCTACACAGGGACCTCGGCGGTGGACATGTCGTCGGGCATGTTACGAGGACGTCCCCACGGCGGTCTCGGAATACTCTGGCGGCAAAAAGTATTTCCTAATGTGATAGTGGTGCCGTGCAATAATCCGCGAATATGTGCTATACGTGTAGTGTTGCCTGAGCGGTCTATACTAGTGATGAATGTTTACATGCCTGTGGACTCAGCGGCGAATTTAGTCGAGTTTACGGATATCCTCGGGTCGGTAAGCGCTATCATAGACAGTTGTAACATTGATTGTGTGTACATACTAGGTGATTTTAACGCGCACCCTACTGAGCAATTTTATAACGAACTATCTTTATTTTGTGAGGAGCAGGAGTGGACTTGCATTGATGTAGAAATGTTGAGAGGCGCTTCTAATTCGTCTGATTGTTTCACTTTTGTGAGCGAGGCACACGGATCGCAAAGATGGCTTGATCACTGTATAGTCTCTAAGGCAGCTGTGCCGTCAGTGCGCAGAGTGTTTGTTGAGTATGATGTGCTGTGGTCGGACCACTTTCCGTTGATAATGGAGTGTAATCTGGGCATAATCTCACCTAAGATACTAGAATGTAAATCAACTGTAAATGAGGTTATATGGGGGGAGAGAACTGTAGATCAAGTTAGTCAATACATGACTGAATGTCGTAGACTCTTGAGACTTCTTGACTTTCCAGAGGAATTTATAAAATGTGCAGATTACACTTGTAATATTTTGCAGCACAGACAAGTCATTGACAGATTGTATAGCAATATTGTAAAAATATTAAAAGAGGCGGCACTGTTTAGTAAACGTAGCAAACATTTACGTAAGATAAAGAAACCTGTCACAGGATGGAACTTACATGTTAGCGAGGCACACAGAGAAGCTAGACGGACATTCAATTTGTGGTGTTGGTATGGCAAACCAAATTCAGGTGCAATTTATAACGCCATGTATGAGGCCAGGAAAATCTTTAAGAACCGGCTGAGATGGTGTCAGAACCATCAAGATCAGGTGAAAATGGATATTCTGGCCTCTCATCACTCAAAAAATGATTTTCGATCTTTTTGGAAAGCCACAAATAAACTTAATAACAAACCGTCTAATCCTGTGTGTATCGATGGTGTAAGCGATACTAGTGAAATAGCCGATCTGTTTCGACAACATTTTACTGTAAAATCGCCATTGGGGTCCTCGCAGTCGATGATTAATGTTAAGAACGGTGAAAAATTAGGTTTTAGGTGCACCACCAGAGATGTGCAGTTGATAATAAAATCAATGACTAGAGGTAAATCTCCCGGCCATGACGGGTTAAGTATCGAACATCTGCAACATGCTGGACCCCACTTACCGAGATTGTTGTCTATGCTGTTTAACCTTTGTCTGAGCCATTCATATTTGCCTGAAGAAATGATTAAAACAATTGTTATACCTATTGTTAAAAATAAGACCGCTGATCTATCAGATAGGAATAATTACAGACCTATCTCTCTTGCCACAGTGGTTTCGAAGGTATTTGACAGCATGTTGAACTCACAGCTCACCAAACACATTAAGCTTCATGACAATCAGTTCGGTTTTCGGAGCGGACTCTCCACTGAAAGTGCAGTTCTGTGTGTTAAGCATGCTGTCAAATACTACACTAAACGCCAAACATCAGTTCACGCATGCTTTCTCGATCTTTCGAAAGCTTTTGACCTGGTTTCCTATGATATTCTATGGAAAAAGTTACATAACACTAACCTACCAACAGAACTCATCAACATCTGCAAGTACTGGTACGGTAATCAGGTCAATGGCGTGCGATGGTCAGAAAGCATGTCGCAATTATACAGGTTGGAGTGCGGGGTGAGGCAGGGGGGATTGTCCTCTCCAACCCTATTCAACCTGTATATGAACGATCTGATTGTGGCACTCAGTAGCACCCGGATAGGTTGTCACATAGACGGAATTAATGTAAACAACATAAGCTATGCTGATGACATGGTGCTACTGAGTGCATCGGTGTGTGGTATTAAAAAACTGCTTGCCATTTGTGAAGCTTATGCTGAGCAACATGGATTAGCATATAATCCACTCAAAAGTGAAGTCATGGTCTTTGAGGCCAGAGGAAACAGTACAGGTATCGTGTTTCCCAATATTATGCTGAATGGTTTGGCCTTGCGTAGGGTGTCTAAATTTAAGTACCTAGGACATATACTTACCTCTGACCTCAAGGACAATGATGACATGGAGAGGGAACGGAGGGCACTGGCAGTGCGAGCGAACATGATAGCCCGCAGGTTTGCACGTTGTTCGACAGAAGTCAAAATTACACTTTTCCGATCTTACTGTACATCTTTCTACACGTGCAGCCTGTGGGCTGACTATTCTCAAAAGTCTTACAGTGCCCTCCGAGTCCAATTTAATAATGCGTTCAGGGTGCTGATGGGGCTGCGGCGATTCTGTAGTGCATCAGGGATGTTTGCTGAAAATCGCATAGACTGCTTTTACGCCACAATGCGGAAAAGATGCGCTTCCCTGGTGCGTAGAGTACGTAGCAGCGCAAACAGCATCCTTAGCATGATCGCTAGTCGGTTGGACTGCAGTTACATCAGTCACTGCTGCTCCATTTGTCATGGGATGGCGCAGCAGTGATTGTTGTGTTTACATCCTTTTTATGTCTTGTTGTGGGTAGCTTAAGTTTACTAACACTAGTCTATAAGAGCATTGTTACTAACAAAATGGACACCATGGTCTGGAAATAAATAAATTATTATTATTATTATTATTATTATTAAAAAATCACCCTGTGTTTATTTAGCCAAGGCCAGGCGACCTTACTCTAAACTAAGGGCGACTTCTTTCTGCTAACGACGAAACTTTTCCTTTTGAAGTGTTGTAGACATACTTTGAAGGAGACCCTAAGTGGACTGTTCATTTTGTGGTCAAAGAAAACGCAGTGAAAAACTTTTTTCTTAACAAATTTACTGAGAAAACTTGAAAATTCTATCAAATACTAACTTTATTACTTGTAAAATAAATTCTAGTTAAGGAGACTGTTGATGTGCGAAATATATTCTGAAGCAAAATCGTAATATTTTTCACATATAAACAAAAATAACTTCAACCGACGGGGGTCGTGTTTCACGCGCGCCTCAAAAAGCTGTCAACAATATGACGGGGCCCACCGAGGACCAAAGCCTGCCGGGGTCGCGGGACTGTCTAATCAGGTTACCGTGACCTTGGAACGTAAAGGGCTATTGAAGGAACGGAAGGGTGGGGGGACTCATTTGGTGATCTTGTATTGTATAACGGGCTGGTACCCGCAACTCCACGTCATATGCGCGTATTTTGCGTGCATTACCATGATAAAAAAATCATACGCTGCGATCGATTTGAAAGTCCCCACCACCTTCTTTGCACATACTCCCGTACATGTGTTCTACACAAAATGAAAGCAATTAAAACTCCAAAATAATAAAATTAACATTTAATTACCCACTAATTACCTCTCAAACAACCCTCAATTTGACAAGAAACAATCCCAAAAGCCTCTTGAAGAACTTTACAACAAATCAATTATGTTTGTGAACTAAATCGAAAATTCTATTCGCGAACTCTCGAATTTTACAAAGGGCCTTTCCGATACGGCCTTAAATTCAATTACTTTCTAAAAATACTCTCTTTAATTGGTCCACAACTTGTTTGGAGTTCTTTATTTCAAGGTTTTAAGGCGAAGCACTGCTGGTACAGTCACGAGCAATAGTATGTATACACTAAGCAGTATTCAAGAGCGATTTTCTGCCACCATATTGATTAAACTTTTGCCTTTTCATAAGACATTCTATTTTGGAAGCCATACTATATTACGAAATAGGTCTTATTTCAAAGTGAAAACCAGTATTTTACGAGTAAAATGCTTTTGAATTTTGTTAAGTGTTTACATGTTATTGCTCGTGACTGTACATCGGTCGCAACCATGACTGCTGTGTGTTTGATTTCTGGCATGTGTTATTGGTTGTTTCATGAGTTTTCTTAATTGTATTTTTGGATCTGGCTTAGTGCCCGAATGATGTCATTAGGTTTGCGCTGTACTAGTTTGACACGTAATG
Organism: Agrotis clavis; assembly: GCA_954870645.1. NCBI lineage: Eukaryota > Metazoa > Arthropoda > Insecta > Lepidoptera > Noctuidae > Agrotis > Agrotis clavis. Next base: position 6,577,119 of record OX940942.1, read on the forward strand.
CGCTGGGTCGCGGAACTTTCTAAACAGGGTACCGTGGGCCTGAAACGCAGAAGGCAACCGAAGAAACGGGGCAATGGAAAGAAAAGGGTGGTGTCAAAACATCCGATTCCAACCACCCCTTTCTTCCATTGCCCTTTGCTTTTCACGGGCACGGTAACCTTTGAAGACATTCCCATGAAACGCTATAAATTGGTCTTACAAAATACTTATATGGATAAATACGTAAAGAAAAATATAAATAACGCAGAGAAATGTTTACGAGAACTTCTGGTTGCAACCGTGACAGCAAGACTCACTAGTTGACTTTACAACTTTCTAGTAATAGATACTAAGTCCTTGTTATATGTACTACTTACTAAGTATTTATTACTAGAAATGTTGTAAAGTCAACTAGTGAGTCTTGCTGTCACGGTTGCAATCAGAAGTTCTCGTATAGGTAGCTAGTTTATCTGCGTGTACAGGCGTGATATTAAGGCGAGGAGAGGCAGTACTTAAGAGGAAGTTATTCGGAGCTCTGTTAAGGAGTGGCGACATCTTGAAGCAGTAATCTGTAGAGTTGTTTCGCAACCGAGCATGAAGATAACACTGGGTTGGAAGTGGACATACGGGCTTGTTGGATGGCAAGCAAAAATAGTGCCTATGTGTTGTGAATTTAGACACAATTCACTATTTATGCTATGTCAGAAGCATTCTGAGGCTCCAGCATGACTTTCACTTTTTTGTGGCGTAAAGTAAACTTGAAGTTAATTTAATGAAAAAAATTAGTTCCTCATTCCTACACAAGTGACAGTTTTTTTAATATTCCGTACAATAAATGGCGTAAATACTATAAATACGCTATACGTAAAATATGGAAATCTTGTGCTAAAGGCTCGTGTCTTAAAATTCTTCCAATTTATCCTCAATGACAGATCCCGTGTGAATGGGCCCTTAGGGTGCTCTGACTGCCTTCCAATGTTTGTATGTTTGTCCGCGATTAGCTCGCGCTTGGCTGAACCGACTGTGATGCAGTTTTTGAGTAAAGTGTTCGTCATATTCTGGAGAAGTTTTTAATATACAACAATCATGAATATCCCGCGATGTTGTCCGCATGGATCCGTTATTGCTTACTTGGATAGCTAATTTTTAAAGACGCCGATTATTCGAAGATTTTTGATGAATATCAGGTAGCCTACCACGTCTTATCTTAAAGCGTGAGTGGTTCCGCTCAGGGAACGAGATGGCGCTAGACGACTTGTATAGCTCTGTCTCTTTCCCACGGCTACGTTAAGGTAGGCCACCTGAATTAAAAATCGGTAGCAAAAGTCAATGAAATAAAAAAAAAATCCACCGACTTCCGAAAGAAACGTTATTTTATACTTCTTTTGGTTTTTTGTTGACGTCGGTTCCTATATATATAGTATATATAATAAAAAAAAAGTTTTTCTATTGTATCTTGCAGATGATTCGCCATTCTCACCAACCATGTGTCTCACAGGTTCAACAATGCACATTCAACCATTGCAGGCGAGGCAGTACGACGGAGAGACCATTAAATTTTATTGTGCTGCAAAATCACGGCATTTGTTCACGCGACTCTAAGCTTTAATGTTTTGATTGATGTTGCAAACATTTTAAAAATTCCTGTGCAAATTATCTTGTGGAAATTTGGGTTATGTTTGTAGGTTGAAAAAATAATTGCAACATTTTTTCAGGAACCTTTCTATGCAATGAATACTGAAACTCGGATTTTTTTTATTTTTTTTATGGCGTTACCCTCTTGTATCTGGTATCATAGTCATAGTTAACTGCCTCAAACATGGTTGTGGAATAACAAGGGGTTTCTCGCGATGTTTAGATGATGGAAAAAAAAACTAAAAAGATATTGATTTTTTTAAGCTACCAAGAAAAACCGGCCAAGTGCGAGTAGGACTTGTGCACGAAAGGTTCTATACCATTATTATCTGAAAATCAACGTGACTTTTTTTCTTTTTCTTTAATATTTCTTTTATTTTTAGTATTTTGTTGTAACAGCGGCAACAGAAATACCTATATCACCTTTCATCAATTTCAGCTATCTTAGGAGAAGAGAAGAACAGCGAAATCTTAATAACAGGGTTCCGTTTCACCCTTTGAGTACGGAACCCTAAATAGTGACTGCTAAGGTCACGTGTTATAGAGATCCATAATATCCAAAAATATCAAACAACAAAACTTGAAAGAGTTATTTATAAACGACTACCTCGCATGCTAGCCATCATTAGCCACTGAAAATTTCAGCTGTAACATTTTAATGGACGTTGTTTAACCATAGTAATAACAGGAAGAAGGAAATAAATTATTGTACCTAGTTGAGTAAATGTAAAGTTTCTATTAGGCGAGGTAAGGTACACGGGCAACTTTGTTAAACAATAATTATAATGTACTAAGTCCAGCGGCCCTAAAATGAATAAGCAAGTTTCCAGCATCAATTAATTGCATATCTAATTAAACCATCAGTTATGGACTTATACATAATTAACAAACTTCCGAAATGTATAAAGGCAGCAGCAACTACATATTTATTTAAAAAAATTTTATTTAAATTATTAATAGATAAGGCATATTATTCTACTGAGGAGTTTTTGAATGATAAGATGCTGTGATATAGGTTGATGAATTTTATAACTGACATTGCCATAAAGTTGTCTCATTGTCTTCATTCTATGACATTGTAACTAGATTGTTATTATGAATAATGTGGTTTCAAGTTTTTAAAATTGACATATCCATCGTTTTATTTGTATTTAATTTGTTTTTGACATTCCGTTTGACTCTTTTCCTATTATTGATTTAATTATATTTTTGATATGTTATTTGAATAGAATTAAAGACTTAAACATTTGTACACCATTAAATGGTAAGCATAGTGATCATTGACACTGCATTGACTGTAAATAAATAAATAAATTGAAATTGAAATTGACTTTACTCATGGCGCGATGCGACGCAATGCGACACGATTCGACCAAATTCCAACTACAAGTGAAAATCAACCTTGCCACTAAGAAATAAAGATGCAATTCGATTGATTTGACGTTGTCATGGCCATCGGGTTTTTTGTTTTTCATCTACTCATAGATAACAACGTGTTTTATGTTTTATGTCATAGTGGTAAGGTTGATTTTCACTTTTGTTGCCCCTATGGAGGCTGAGGCCCAGTGCGCGTTCCTTGAAAGTGTGAATTTGACTGATGGTATTATAACATATTATGATAGCGACATATAACTAAGCTTTTTTACGTTTTATCCCATTATCATGATATTTTTTGTCATTAACGCAGACGAATCCGCTAGGTCACGGCTAGTATTAATACAATAACAATTTATTTGTTGATGAGGTAAAGTTCACTTTCTTTAAAGTTTTAAACTCAACTAATTGCTTCTCCTGCAACTGTTGCCGGCAACAATTGCTCGTCTGATTTCAATAGAGCGTTCGAAAGTAACCATGAAGTTTCGACGGAAAGACATCGGAAGTTTTGAGGACATCTTTGTAAGACGTAGCTTTGTAGTAAAAGGAAGTGTTTCCAATTTTCTCACTTAACTTCAGGTCAGTTTTCGACTGTCCTTTTCGGGCTTAGTTCGACTGGTATCTTTATAAAAAATAGTTTCTTAAAGATTTTTTGAGAAAAAAAAAAGAAACCTGCGTCTTCTAGATCAGTAGGTACTCCAGACGCCTTATCATTTAGGGCTTTAGGCTATGGCAACTCTACTCATGGAAGCCGAATCTTTCATTTCCTTGTTTGAAGGTTTCTTGATAGGTACCTTATGCGACCATAAAGCGTAATGTTTGTTTTTTTTTTTTTTTTTTAAGTTCTGAAATGATTCTCACCCTGGCTGGAACAGACTATCAGTCTCTAATTTATTAAAAATCCACCCTATTCCTTCATAAGCCATTTGCATTCCAAGAGCAATGAATAGTTCGCCTCCTTCTGCGAAGCAGTCATGCTAGCGAAGGAGGAGGCGGGACCCATGAGGGAGAGGACAGCGTCGACCTCACGACCCAGCCGCCGCGGGAGACGACCACGGCAACGGAAGTCGCGAAACAATTTCCGGCCATCGTAGGCGTGGGAATGCGGAAGGTGAGTAATGGGTGACTCGCCGTCCGATCATAGACCATGCGGGGGTCACCTCCAAGAGCTGTTAGCAATCTGAAGGGGCCTCGTTAGAGAACCAAGCCTGCCGGGGTCACGGGACTGTGACAACAGGTTACTTTGAACCTGGAACGTAAAAATCTATTGAAGGATCACCGTGGATTTTAGTCAGTACAAGTCTGACAGTCCCTCCGGTCTCAATATTTTATTTTATTTTTTTATTCAATCGCTTTACTTTGAGCAAAAAACGACAAATATGAACAAGAGTGCCACGGATTGACTTAATCCACTGATGAGGTAGACATTTTCCCACATTTTATCCCTGGATTTCGAAAGCCAATTCTCGTTTCAATAAAACATTGACAGAGACAAACTCCGGCATAAATCGAGCTCCTTGATTAAGAGAATGTTTAGCCAACATGACGCAATATACACGAACACCAACCGAAGGGAAATACAACGGATAGACAGGCGGCAGCGATTGTTTCAAATTGTCTTTGTATTGTCAGAGCTATTGCGGTTTTGGTATTTCTACCTTTTATGATATTGGGAATCGTATGAGAAAGTTAAGATAAAATTATCACGAAGATTAATTAAATTAGTAAACACATTTTAATATAATGTTACGAGCCGGGTATTGGGATAAATTAATTAACACCAATTAAAACCAAATTATCTTTAACGAGACACAAATCACAAATTAAAACTAGAGATTTTTTCTTCGAGTTCGCTTTCGAGTCGCCTCGATCGTAGTCATAACCAGATTGACTCAGGTCGCCGATCGGCGCCCTATTTATAACCCAGCCTGATCCACTAGATGTTTCTAGATGGTCGAATTTTCTGGAAACAAATAAAATAAAAAAAATGTTTATTTCTTCACATCAGGATAAAACTATGTTAGGTTTGGAGTCACCTTTTAAGCAAAGATTTGCTTGTATTAGGTGGTTCCGCTCCTCCATTTTACATTAGTTCTACAGATGTGTGAGAAAAAGTAAAGGGATTAATTTAGGACTAATTAACATTTATAAATCAGTAAGAGGACGCAAAGGGTGTAGAGTATGTTTGTGAGTGTGTGTATGTGTGTGTGTTTGTGTGGGTGTCCGGCAGTCATGTGCGTGAGATATGTGTTATTGGGGGTGTGTGGGTGCGGCGTGTATATGTGAACAAATTATTTACATGCGTGTTTCTTAGTTATGTGTGTTCTGTATGATATCTTCAATTTCTTCGTAACTTTTACTTTTGAGCCATTCAGTTAATGTTTTTTTGCAGTCGTGGTATGTTCTGGAGTAGATGGCACATTGGTCAGTTAGAGCATTATATATGCGGGATGATTGTTTAATAAATTGCCTTGTAGCAAATGTTGAATTCACTGGACAATCTTCAGCTACTTTATTTTTCCTCCTTGAGCGTGTCTTGGAAGTAATGAAGGGAAGAGTTCTGTGTTTTTTTAATGCAATCTGCAAGACATAGAGTTTCCTAACAGTCAAGAGATTTGAGGTTAAGTATAAACTTTCAGTAGGGAATCTGATTGGTTTAACCTCTCGGACCCCAATGCGCCCCAATGGCACAATTTTGTGCCACCAAACCCCGACCGATTTTACTAAACTGTATTTTTGGAAAAATAAGTCTTAAAATCGGTCAGGGATTTTTGGCAAAAATTTTTTCGCGGGGCTCGAGAGGTTAAAGTACATGACTTTCAGTAAAGCTCTCTGTGCCCGTTCTAGCTCCAAAAATTTTGTTTTTGAGGCCCCACCCCATACTGGTAAACAGTACATAAGTATAGATTGACCCAGTGAGACATAGATTAGGTGGATGAGATCCTTGGTTGTTACGTGACGGAGAAAGAAACATCCATAGACTTTAACGCAATCCCATACCTTCTAGAACATTCCAGAACCATCTCAAAACATGGATCATGTTAGAATTTTCTAGAAAATTTCCAGACCAATCTTCAGTAGAATAGTCGAGAACCTTGTAGAACCTTCGAGAAGCTTATAGATTGGTCTCACAATCCAATCGACGTAACAATCATTTAAAATTAGATGCATAGCATAAGTTTACCTAGTGTTTAAATAAATCATTTTCTTCCTTCTGTGTTACATTTTCAACATTTACATTATTTATTTTAAAAATTACCTGCCTGCCAAAATAAAAGTAAAATATTAACAAAAAATAATAATTAAAACCAAACTTAAAAGCTTAATTTTTAGCATCCACATCGCTGTCAATAGGAAAATTGCCCGAAACGCTGGCATTGCCATGTTTATGGCAATTCTGATACTTGAACTTTGAACATGAGCTGGTCACAGTCTCTGGTCTTTAAAAACTTGATGGGTATAGAAGGTGCTAAGTATAAAAATCACAAGTAAAAATCGAAAGAAAATGTCTAACGCATTAAGTCAGTAGTGCATTTATGATGTATTTTTTTCACTGCACAAAATGAGAACAGCTAGGTATGCATTTTCTAGCGAGGTCGAATGATATTCTTTGAAGTCTCTCAATATCAGACATGACAATCCATACCGGTTTGACGTGACATCCGAGCCACGGAGGGGCTCAACCGTTGGAAATCCACGGATTGACCGTGACGAGCAGTGGTGGCCCAGTGGTATCGGTCCCGACTTACGAGTTGTAGGTCGTGGGTTCGAACCCCGCCTGGCGCATTACTTTGTGTAATTTATTTCATCACCACTGCTCTCAAAACGGTGAAGGAAAACATCGTGAGGAAACCGGCATGTCCTAGAACCAAAAATTCGAAGACATGTGACATCCACCAATCCGCACAGGGCCCGCGTGGTGGATTATGGCCCACTCCCTCTCACAAGAGAGGAGGCCTGTGTCCCAGCAGTGGGAACAAAAGGCTGATGATGATGTACATTATTCAATCGTTCCAGTAGGGCTGAAATAGTCTAGTTTTTAATCCTAAAAGGCTGATATATTATCAGCCAGTAGTCTCAACCATGGGATAGACTGATTATGATATCACTGGGGTCATATCACTTTTAACGATGTGAATACCATTACCTAAACAAAAATTGTCCAAATTTGAAACTCTGAACAATTAAAAAAAAAAAGTACTATTTTTCCAACAAAAAACTGGCAACATCTACAATTCCCGCTATCTTATGTTCGACACGTTGATACCGCGCTCCCGTCCCGCTCCCGTCCCGCGTCTTCCCCGCCCGTCTCGCTACCATTTTGTCCCGCCTTTTAATTTCACCCCAACTGAATTAGTAATAAGTTGCCATGTTACTATTGTTCGTTTTCTACTCTCAAATGGAACTTGGTAGGTAACCTATTTAGTTTTTATTAGAGATGTGCCGACTCTGGGTTTGAACGACGAGCCGACATGTCGGTTACAAAAAGGTAATGAATAATCGGCCAACAAGTAGAGATGGTAAAATTATTGTTACTCTTGAAAGTTGAAAATATGTTTTTCTTGGAATGAGTTTAGTTATGAGATTCAAAGTATCGATTTTAAGATCAAGTGACAAAGTATGAATCCTGACGCCTTATCACAAGATTTCTGTATTTTATTTACAGCTTACTTGAGGTATTTACTGCGTTTATTGTTTGAAAAATTTAAAAAGTGCCTCTAGTGTACGGACGAAGTTTTTTTTTTCATGAAATTAATGTGAAAGTTCCCGTTTACGTCACAATAACTCATAATCATAAAAAAGCAATAATTTGACAGTTGATGTATACACATTTTAATTTCACGTTTCTAGAACAATTCCTTATTGTATTGGCAACATTATTTATTAAAAAACATTATTTCAATTCGCCGCTTTTGGCCGACTTTCGACCTTTCATTTCGGCTTTCCCGAAAAGTCGGTAGGTACATCCTTAGTTTTTATTTTCTTCACAATAATGGAACTTTACCAGTTACTTATTTGTCTGAGGAATAAATTGGAAGAGCCCTGTAATATAGACTTGAGAATTGTAACGTAATTTACTTTGTTATTATAAATATCTCTTTATAGTAAAAAAGAACTGTTTCTTAAATTAGTAGGTTATATTTTTTCTTTCATAGTATTTGTTTTAGACGAAGTTGCTCAAACATTATTTTGTAATTGAAAGTTAACCTAAATTGTCAGGTAATTTTCAGAAATAACCAAGTACTGAAAAGTTTTGCCTATAATAGTCTATAATTTTTCTGAAGGAATCTAGCATCTGGGGGCACGGCAGTGCCCCAGCCAAGTCTCGAGCAAAATTTTTTTTTTACATGAATGCGTAGATTCTGTTCTGTAGTAGATTATGGTTCATTGCCTCTCACACAGAGGTCTGTGTCCCAACAGTGGGAACAGTTAGGCTAATGAAGCTAATAGCTTAGTATAGCTGTGTTATTTCTCCTTCTAAAGACGTCTCATTGATTCAGTGGTCGCCAGCATAACCGCTAAGCATGAGTCCCGGCCTCGAAACCCAGGTCGGCCAAAGTGTTATTGGATTTTTAACTACGAATTATTTAGTATTAGCCAACAGAGTCTGAATTTGTTCCAGGTTTTTGACAATAAGCTATAATTATATGGGATTTAAACTAAAGGAATTTTAGTGTAGTTTAGGGAAGGTTCATATCTGACGTAAAATACGTCGAGCGTATCATCGAATGTTCTTTGACGCGCTAACGTAGGTATATCGGTTGTGTGTGAACGGTCAAGTGTTTTTCTAATACATTTGTCTGTTCTGGCGTTACGCGACCGATAATGGGACGCATGTTCCGACAGATAATATGAACCTTCCCTAAGGCACACCTCGACTCGTACATACATACATCAAAAAGAGTCTCAAAAATTAGTAAATAACAACCTAAACCGCAATATAATGCAAAAAACCGACGCTATTCCATTTTCAAACAAAAAAGCATAGACTAACTAAGCACACCCAGAAAGGACACTTGACAAACATTAGAAAAGAAAGCAACGTCCCTGCCTATGTACACATCCGTGCAAACGTATAGACCCACTTTTGTTCGCACGTAGACACAATGTAACTGGTTTTGAGAAGTACACTGACTAACGACTTGCTTGTCTACGCAAAAGTAGATATGGATTTTGTCTAGTGTAGATTTAGGGACGCTGGATGAGATATTAAACTTTTTTTATTAAATACTTTTTAAACAAAAAACGATCGGTAAAACTGAATCTTTCATTCCCTTGTTTTTGAACGCTTTACACGTTGCGCCATCACTATCCAATAGGAAGAGTCTCAAACTACTTACCAACCAACACGTCTGACATTACAGTCAAATCTATGATGTATTAGATAGTGACTAGGTACTAAACTAAAGTTTTAAATGCCCCGCTCGCAGCTGATTTTTTTTTCCTCAAATATTTCTTTGATCTTTACGAAAACGCGACGCAGGCGTTATTGCGTATAAATAAATAAAACTGTGTTTAAAAAGTTTTTACAGTACACTGAATGTTAGATTTAAAATTGTAGTTCGAAAAAAAAACACTTTTCGAGAAAGTGTATTAAAAAAGAATATGCAAATACAGTTGCTTTCTAGACTTTCTGAGAAGTTCTGACCGTTCCGTTTACAGCTAGATTAAATGTTATGAAAAATATTTAGTATTTCCGCGAAATATTAAATATTTCATATTTTCGAAATAACCCCTGGCAAAGGAATTTTACCAGGTATAAATTATTTTACAATTTATTTGCTTTCAAATAAATTAAAGAAACTAATTTAATGTTGTCACTTTATTTTGCAAAAAACTTTAAAAGGCACCGTCAATGGATCTTTTCATCTTAATTTTAAATAGGTAGTCTTTGAAAACTAACAAACAACTAGATGATGGAAAAATATCTGGATTTTGTTTAGAATATCACAGCCTTCATCATCATCATCATCATATCAGTCGTAGGACGTCCAATGCTTCTTCTTCTTAGTCGTGTCGATGATTTCTTTAAATTATATGTTTCGACCAACACTCTGCCACATTAACGGCGTTGGTGGTGGCCTCGGACAGTTCCCGTAGAGTGCATGTGAAGTTACACAGTGTACAGTTGAAGAGGTGGGCCATCGTTTGTGAAGAGACTCCGCAGTCGCACCTGAACATAGGCCTCCCCATAGATTTCCAATAGGACTGGTTGAAAGTCACTCCTGCCCTGCCCTGGGTGGGAGGACTCATTTGATGATTTACCACGCAAAAAAAGCAATGCCTTATAAAAAAAAGATTTCCGCGTCCGTAGTCGTAGTAACTCGCAGCCTAAAATATTCAAAAGAGTCTGCAAAATTAGATATACTGAGCTACCCAAGAAAGAATACATAATGGATCGCCGAGTTTACGCCTCAACAATTTCAAAGTCACAGTATAAAAGTTTTGTCACAAGTTGTGCGACGAAATTTTCGTTGGTTTATGTAAAATACGTAGCAAGCCGCTGTGGTTCTTCGTCTAAAAATAGTAAAGGAATTTTCTTTCTGTATTCAAATTTTTATGTGCATTCTGTTTTATTTAGCAGGGCCTGATATAACTTTAGGGAAGTTCTAAACAGGTGATTTTGGGAAAGTCCATTTGAAGACTTTTAAACAGTTTTCATTGGCCTCGTTGTAATCAGAACGCCATGTCGCGCGAGTAAAGGACTTTACCCACGGCGCCGGCGGCGCGATGCGACGCGATTTGACCGATTTCAACTACAATTAGTGAAAATCAACCTCGTCTTATCTGGTTACCGTGACCCTGGAACATAAAGGACTATAGAGATCATCGTGGATTTTAGTCAGTACGAGTTTTACAATCCCTCTCGACCCGCCTTGACTTAAAAAAGAAAGCTCAATGTCGTCATGGGAAGCACAAAATTCCCTTACAAAAATAAAACTTGCCAAAAATCCATCAACATTACGAGTACACTAGCGGCTCAAAAAGTTAGTAACACCCGCGCGTCGTACACTTGAGGCCGTAACGAGGTGTACTGCATCGCCGTCGACGCCATCGCCACCTTAATTGTACACCGTCAGGTGGCAATGGCAATGTTACCGGCAGGTGAACTGATGAAATATGAAGGAAAAAGAGGAAATATTAGTAACGAAATATTGGAATGTTTCTGTCATTTGATTTTTTGTTGTGTTGACATGTTTTCGAGGATTTCCTGTTGTTTGTATAAATAGGTCTTTTTCTGAGGAATAGTTTTGATAGCTAGTGAAAATTGTGATGTATTTCAGTCCCAAATTTTTACCCTTTGTTAATTATTTCTTAAAAAACAGGGTTAATTTACTTGAAAAATATTTTTTCTTAATCCGCGCCGTGCGCTTTTGCTTGTCTCTAGGCATTTTCTTTTTTATCGTGGTAAAATCATAAAATACGTCCTCCCACCAAGGGTGGGACTAGAAGGATTATCAGACTCGTACTTACTAAAAGCCACGGTGTTCCTTCAATAGCTCTTTACGTTCCAAGGTCATGGTTTCCTGAAAGGACAGTCCTGCGACCCCGGCATGCTTGGGCCGTCTATCTCTATCTGTAGTATTTTTTAACAAAATCAGTTCAGCCGTTTTAATGTAAAAAAAAGAACATATAAAACAGCGACTTTATAAAGCCCCATGCAAGTCTATTTTACTGTACAAAAAACAACATAATTTGATATTCACACGAGAATTTCTAAACCGAAATCACTCTATCAACAAATGTAGCTTTTTCAAAAAACAAAAGCGTAAAATTAAACCTGTAACATTTTAACTGCGTGTCGACCGTGTCACAAATGGAAAAGCTCGCAAAAAAACCGCGAACGAGTAGAAAAAACATGTGAAAACACACTTGAAACGCGTCAGTGTTTGTGACTAGTGAGTAGTGGGTACCTGTGTAGCATAGTCGCGACGCCTGTCTTTACATAGGGCTGGTGTTGTGGTCCAAGTTAGGAGCTGAGCGGTTTAATGAGAAACATAATTTAGAATTTTAGATTATCGTAGCAACTGTAGCATTAGGATAATATTGTTCACTCCTGTACTATCCTAGTACAGGCATTAAGATAAAATAGTGTAATCAAGATTTCAATTGCGAATTCCTGTTGCTTATTACCTACCAAAATAAGGTGGATACTGGATATGTTAGATATTACCCATCATATGCGATTCTGTAAGGCTGTGTAAATAAGTTATTCTTTGGCTAAAAAAATACTGCTTATTTAAAGCGTATCGAGTTTTGAGTTTTAATTGTTTATTTCTTATTTACCTCAATTGTATTATGTCCATGATAATTACAACAGTATTTTAAAAAATAATGTTTTTTTTTAAGTATGAGAACTAATTCCAAAACACTGATTGTCTATTTTTACAACTTGACGTGATTTAGGTACATAATTTTACAGACAAATTAATCAAAAACACTATTTTAGGAAAATAAATATTTCTATTCAAAGTTCTAATACTAAAATCAGAAAACATTCCACAACGACGTAATCAAGGAGGTTGTTAAGAACACTAATCATTTTTTCAGTTTTTACATAAAAACTATTATTTTTCGCCTGATGTTATAATCAAGAATCACGCTAAAAAGCAATTTAGTTTAATACGTACAAAGCTGGGATTATTTTTAAAATGTTTTGTAGTTTACAACAATGTAATTATCAAGTAAATAATTTAGAAAGTCTTTGTAGATTAGCATTGTAACTGAAATAGTGTAATCTGTTAAATTTATGAATATTTTTTATAGGAAAAATGTGGAATTTAATTATGAATCTAGTTCAATCTAGTGGAATTACTTCTTTATATTTCACTCCATGTAAAATACTGATATCTTGCATCTGGTTCGATTGGGAGCCGACCCCAATATAGTTGGGAAATGGCTAGGCAGATGATGAATACAAATAGGGCAAAAACATGATAGTGGTTTAAAAAACCTGCTAGTTTTAAAGTTGCTTCACACATGTCTGCTTTTTATACTTTTTTGCTTTTCCTGTTGGTATTTTAATTTCAGACCTATACATTCCTTTTTGTATCAACAAAGATAAGAACTAGATTTACAAAACACCTACATCTTTTTCGTATCCCCAACGCAAAACCGCCTATCCAATCCCCCTTCAAATCGCTCCCGCTTCCGCGTTTAATTTACACCACTTTCTAAACCAAGCCAGACTACGCGAGTGGTGTGCATGAACTATTCAGTACACTTGTCGTGTAGCTAATGTATTTCTTCCTGTAGTTATGTTTATATAACACTAGTGAAGCGCCCGGCCTCTCACGGAATTTTGACACGTACTTCGGGCTCTTGAAAAATGGTGCGAAGTTAAATCGAAAAGCTGGTGTTTGTGGTCGATGAAACGTGTGTTTTTATCCAATAATAGTCTTACCTTACTTTCGCGTGAGGATGTGGACTCCCTCCAGTTTCAGAGATAACTATAAGCTGCCTCTACGAACCTTACAGACCTCTGACATTACCTACTTATTTTTAGTATTTAAATCCAGGTTTCTTCAGATGTTTTGTTGCACTGACGTTAGCTTTGTCTAAGATATATCTAACAAAGAAGTACATATTATTATACATAAATACATATGTATTGAAAAAGACTTATTATAACTCACGATAATATTGTGCATGAGAGGCGAATTGTAAAACTCCGGGCCATCACGACGACATATAGATTGATCAAACATTATGGTAAGGAAATTGAACTACAGTCAGCGCCACAACTGAAGTCCTGCTAAAACTTCATTTTTTTTGTTACCCCACACTAGGATAGTTCAGATAAATGTTGTAAATTCACAGGGTTTAACAGTTAAAATGGGAGTTCCACAAGGCTCAATATTGGGTCCTTTCCTCTTCCTTGTATATATAAACGATCTACCCTATTTTCTTAAAAATCAACTACACAATATAGTGTTATTTGCTGATGACACTTCCCTAATTTTTAAAATAAGTAGGCGAGCCCAGAATCTAGACGACGTCAATAATACACTGCGTCAGATCCATAATTGGTTCACAGCAAACAATTTAGTATTAAATGGAAACAAGACTAAATGCATTAGGTTTGCCTTACCAAATGTTAAAAATAGTAATTATGACATAGTGTTGGATGATGAGATACTAGAATTCGTCGATAAAACAGTTTTCCTGGGTATAACACTTGATTCAAAGCTACAATGGGGCCCTCATATTACAACTCTTGCGGGGCGATTAAGTTCAGCAGCATATGCTGTTTGGAAGATTCGTCAATTCACAGACGTTGATACTGCGAGAATTGTCTATTTTAGTTACTTCCACAGTATAATGTCGTATGGCATTTTATTGTGGGGAAGGGCGGCTGACATCGAGTCTATCTTTATTCTCCAAAAGAGAGCTATTCGAGCCATTTATAATCTCCGTAGGCGCGATTCTCTAAGAGAACTGTTTAAGGAAATTAACATCCTGACGGTACCTTGTCAATATATCTATGAAAATATAATGTACGTTAGAAAAAATCTGCATCTTTTCTCTAAAAGAGGTGACAGACATAATTATCATACTAGAAGTAGGAACCAATTAGTTCAGCCGGGCTTCAGACTCGCCAAAGTAGACTCTTCTTTCATGGGGTACTGTTTAAAATGCTATAATAAGCTACCACAAAACGTTCTTGAACTGAATGAAACGAAATTCAAAACATGCATTAAACGCACACTGTGTAAGCAGGCATATTATAAACTGAGCGACTATATCGCTGATGAAAATGCTTGGCTCCATACTGGTCCTGCTCCATGAGACAGTGAATGTATAAATAAATTGATAGTGGAAGTATACTTAACACCATTGTTGGAGCTGCTGAAGACTGTACAACTGTATTTGCATTGTATAGATTCAATCTTCCTTGTATTATATAGTTTCATAGCCGACATTGTGTGAGTACTATGTACTTCAGAGCTGTCATTCACTGAGTACCTACGTCTCTTGTTGACTTGAATGACCCTGGCGGCTGAGTGTGTCATGCTCACTCAAATGTCTCGCTGATGGTGGCGCGTGTGTCGGATCATTTAGCTCCCTCCAAAATGGTTGAGCTGAATGGTGCTGATGCATGTGTCATGTTCGTGAACGGGCGCTGTCAGTTGAGACTGGTCATCTCTTAGCTGCCACGGTTTATTTTAATAATTATTGATCATTTTGTTTTTGAATTGTCTTTGCTTTAATTGTTACTCTGGACACTTTTAATCAAAAACTTGCTACATCGTTCTCACATAATGTACCACCTCAAATGAATGATGTAACAAAGGTTCTGTAATTATTTTGGCGATCTAAAAAGAGTGTCCATGGAGTTTCTTGCACGTTCTTCTCCATAGAGATCTACTTCTTGGAACGGGCATCTACGGTACTTTCACAGTTTTTATGTCTTGTGACTGGGACTGTAGCACCATAACTTTTGTAGTGTTTAATAATATTCCTTTGATTGTCTATGACAATTCAAAAGTGCCTGTAACTGGCCTACTTGAAATAAATACTTTGATTTTGATTTTGATTTTGATTTTTGATTTTGAGGAATTTCTTTCTGTATCGTGGATGCGTTTACAAACATAGAAACTCACATACACAAACACCCAGACCCGGAAAACCCGGAATAACTACGGGTGTACCACACAAACATTATTTTGTTCCGTGCGGGGAAGGAACTCGCGACACACGTTACTGCACTGCAGTCGATCGCCCAGCCTCTGTTTAAACCGTGTCGTCGTAGTACAACATTTTTTTTAATGCAATTAAAAATAATGACATCGCGTCAAAAGATCTCCTGTCGTGGACAGACTCTAGATTTCGTCGACTAAGTTGTGCTGATAAATCTTCACCAATTCTCAAATTAATTATTTGTTTAAACATTACTCGACTTTACACGGTTACTAAAATCATCATTAAAATAAAACATCATCATCAAGTTTAGATTCTCATATTCTCAATAGAAAGGGAAAATTGTGACCTGTTGTAAACTTTTAGTATAGATTTTTAATATACCAACAACATCTATAAAAAAGGTAGGTACTTACATAATAATAGTCCTCCTAACCGATTCCGGCCACGGAGATTAGCAATGCGAATGAAAACCAATGAAGTATTTTTTTCTATGCATGAACTACTCTATAATAAAGAGCCAGCTAGAGACAGACGAACGTCCTTTTCTGCTCAAGTATACAAAGTAAATACAAACAAACAGACAGACAGACAAACAAGCACTATCACACTCTCAATGCAAGTTTGTAATAATGCTCGTCTTTCCCCGCCTTGTCGCATGAGTTGCTTCTTCGAATGGCTCGAAATTTTTCTAATTTCAAGCTGGAACTGAAGTTCGCACTGAAAAGCTTCAGTACACCTTAAAGCCTTGCAACTTTTTATGTTTTTTTTTTCTTTGTAACTACAGGACATTTTTATGCTTTTCTTTTAAGTAGGTAGAGAGTTAACCAGCTGTTGTCGTAAAACTCAAAAATTAACTCCCGGTTTTAAACTATCTGTGTACCAAAATTCATACATCGGATATGAATAAATTTCATAAATTCATTCATCGGATATGAATGAAATTCATAAATTCATTCATCGGAAATGAATGAATTTTGGTACGCAGATACAGATCTGATACTATAATTCGGTAGTTTTGTTTATAAGAGTAACAAACATCCGTTTATCCATACTCACAAACTTTTGCTAAATAAATAGGATTAGTTAAAAAGTTTGCTTATTTGGTTCGAAAAAAGAGAATGCCTGGAAAGTTTTGATAATTGGTATTTTTATAGATTTTAATGTCATCATCATCATCATCAGCATATTAATGTCTCCACTGCTGAGACACAGGCCTCCTATCTGTGAGAGGGTGTGGGCCATAATCCACCACGCGGACCTAGTGCGGATTGGTTGATGTCACATCTTCGAATTTTTGGTTCTAGGACATGCCGGTTTCCTCACGATGTTTTCCTTCACCGTTTTGAGAGCAGTGGTGATGAAATAAATGACACAAAGTAATGCGCCTGCCTGGATTCGAACCCACGAC
This sequence comes from Agrotis clavis, assembly GCA_954870645.1. NCBI lineage: Eukaryota > Metazoa > Arthropoda > Insecta > Lepidoptera > Noctuidae > Agrotis > Agrotis clavis. The sequence continues at coordinate 6,594,160 of OX940942.1, forward strand.
CTACAACTCGTAAGTCGGGGCCGATACCACTGGGCCACCACTGCTCTCTGCAGATTTTGATGTGCTTTTTCCAAATAACCGCAGCAATGCCGCAGTATCTATACCTACTTCAAATTGCGTTTCAGCTTAAAACTAATTTACACACCATCTTGAAGTTATTTATTACTCGTTGGCCAGTCTAAAAAGGTGCTGCAGCCCTGACACGCAAAGGGCAACTGAAAAAACAGTTTGATTTCTAGTTTGTCAATTCTGATAGTCCACTCCACTTCAAAGGGAGCGGGAGAATTTATTTCTCTTTTTGATAAACGCGGGGGTTGCAGAATCTTATGGAAGGTTTCTTTTTTTGTTTCAAATTTAAAAAAAAAAAAAACAGAGGAGCTCGTGGCTAAATAATTACAGCCGCACAGGCCAATCTTCCGGGTTCAGCCGCGCTTGCCGAGGTTGGTCTATGGATGGGTGACCATCCGTCATAGCGAGTTTCCTTCGAGCCTCGGAAAGTACGTAAAGCCGTTGGTCCCGGCTATCGTTTATAGATCTTTGACAGTCGTTACTGTTAGTCAAAAGCACATAAGTCTGACAACCAGTCTTACTATGGGGTATCGTACGAGTATTCCCCAATTACTGGGTTGTGGAGGTCCGATAGGCAGTCGCTCCATGTAAAATACTGACATTCAGCTGAATCTGGTTTGACTGGAAGCCGACCCCAATATAGTAGGGAAAAGGCTAGGCAGATGATGATGATTCCTGAAAAAAACAAGTCTGTTTTAGTTGAAATTATCAAACAAATGGAAAACAACAAAACAATTTCAATTCTCGCAAACTCAACATAGAACCAATAAAAATGTTGACCGGTTTTTCCGACGGATTTCCGGGGCGTCAGTTGACGGGCCGGGTAAACCCGGGTATCGTGTCAGGACCAATCACCGTCAGGTATCAACTTAATCCCGAACTGAGTGAATGTGAGGGCACAATTTTGTGCCTGCATAATTTTTAAATTACCTTTTCGTGTTTCCTTGTGAAATCGGGTATGAAAATAATGGGGAAATTGAATTAAAATTTTGTAAATGCACGTATAAATTGAAAGGACGAGTTTTATAATAGGCTAATTGACAGCACCAATAAATTGCGAATCCATCTGGTTTCAAAAAATCAAAATCAAATATTTTTATTTCACATAGGCCCATGAAGGCACTTATAAAACGTCGACAACCGGTGTTCGGTTCGGGTTGGTCGATTCCATGGAGAAGAACAGGCAAGAAACTCCATGGTTATAATATAATATTCCACAACTATCACACAACGCCATCTAATCCCAAGCTAAGCAGAGCTTGTGTTATAGGTACTAGACAACTGACAAACATACTTATATATTTCTAAGTACATATATATTATAGATAAATTACACCCAGACACAGAACAAAAATGATCATGCTCATCACACAAACATTTGTCCTGGGTGGGAATCGAACCCACGACCCCCGGCATAGCAGTCAGGGTCACTAACCACTAGACTAACGGGCCAGTCAAAGTAGTAGAGTATTTTTTCATCAAGAAATGAAGAATTACTGGTTACTTAAAAACAACCCACCCAGACTTGGAACAACTGCTGATCATACAAATATTTGCTCCGTGCGGGAATCAAACCCGCGACACACAGTGCAGCAGTCCAATCGTTCATTCACTGCGTTAATAGCCGTGCCGTCAATCTGACCACCCAGTGCAAAGTGGGAGGGACTATCAGACTCGTACTGACTAAAATCCACGGTGTCCTTCAATAGCCCTTTGGGCTCCTCATGGTAACTCGTTAGTCCCACGACCCCGGCAGGCTTTGGTCCTGTAAGGAGGACCTGTCATTGTGCTGACAGGTCTTTGAGACGGGCGTGGAATTCAAGATCGCCGTCGACACGGGCATGGTCCATGATCGAACAGCGATTCGCCCATTACTCGCCTCCCGCATGCCCGATACTCGTTACCTACTTGTATAGTAATCGAGTTGGCAAGGACCATATTTTAACTCTTAGGGATCACTGGTAATCCGCGAATCACGATCGGGATCCGATGTCCTAAACCCCAATCTCGATTATCGATAAGTCGACATCGATTCTTAGGGTTCCGTCAATAACCTTCCTACCCTCGTCATATAGAGTGACGTCGTCATATCTTGATGCAAAAATATCCATGATTTAGTATCCTCTGCTTTGGTGACAATCGTTATAGTGTAACGATGACCAGTAAATCAAGTGAGCCTATTTTGTCCTATCAAATGGATGACAGAAGTGATGGCCGATGGGGCCGTAAGGTTCTCGAATGGAGACCACGCACCGGCAAGCGCAGCGTGAGACGTCCACCTGCAAGGTGTACAGACGTTCTGACGAAAATCACAGGATCGCACTGGATGCAAATCGCTTCAAACCAGTCCTGTTGGAAATCCATGGGGGAGGCCTATGTTTAGCGGTGGACGTCCTACTGCTGATATGATGATGATTAAATGGGTGGGATGGTCAATTAAAAATAACTAAGTTTGGCCTCAGGCTCGCCCATAAGAAAAGATGAGACCCACATAGAAGGAATTAGAACTCCTGCATTCCAACGGAACACAGTAAAAAGTTTTGGCACCTAACTCCTACAGGATGGAGGATTCGAGCCAGCTGGAGGCCTTTGAGAGGCCTACCATTGCTTTTTTTCAATTTGGATTAAATCCTGAGGTCAAGGAGGTGAGGTCAAGTGCCTACAAAGTTTTTAAGGAAATTGCTAAATGTATAGTCGACTCTTCGCGTGACCAGAGGGCTTTTTTTTTCAGGGCAGGGCGGGAGGGACTGTCAGACTCGTACTGACTAAATTCCAAGTGTCCTTCAATAGCCCTTTACGTTCCAGGGTCACGGTAGTTTGAAAGTCCCGCGACCGTGACCAGAGGGCTGGCCTATTTCTTTGATCGATTGATTCGATCAAAGAATCAGCATTGCCTTCCCACGTGGCAAATCTGCCTGCGTTCTGGGCACTTATCCCGTTGACAGCGACGTAGATGAGTTTTTTTTTTTCGCTCTTTGTTTGTTACTTTTATTGTTAGGTTAGTTAATTAAATATTTAAATAAATGTGAAATTAAAAAAAAAAAATTGCTCCAATTTGAACTACTGTGTCATAGTTCGTACTACTATGCCATTCAGTATTATAGCTGAGTTCGCGACTGAATTGGTAATGCGGGTTGCGTAAGTAATGGTGTGGTTGATATTATACCAAGGGTTTTTGTTATGACAGGTTGATTATTGTCTGCACCATACTCAAATGATAATGTGCTATGACGGGGCCCCCTTAGAGGTAATTTTGACCCTGGAACGTAAAAGGCTATTGAAGGGTCATCGTGAATTTTAGTCAGTACCTACCTACAAGTCTAACAGTCCTTCCTATCCCGCCCTGGGAGGGCCATTGGGATAATTTTAAAACGATGAAAAAGGCTCGTGTAGAAAAGAATGGGAAAAAAAATCCATACTTACTCTTTAAAAAATATTTTACAAAATTATGAAAACATGAATTTGTAATAAATTATGACAATGTGAAAGCGATGTAGGTACCCAAAAAGTCTCAACTAATAGGTACTAAAAGGAGCATAACAAAAAAAAAACTATTATTACCTTTACCATAATTCGGGTGGCTGTGCCCACCACGTTTTTTGAGGGCTGGATCCGCACCTGGAAAGGGGCGGCACATGGTGTGGGGCCTAGAGCGGTTAGGACTGTAAATCCGCCACTGTGTATATGTAAGAATCGTAACATAGGTGGTATACTGTGGTTTCTGCCTGAGATCCCCATGGAAAAAAGGCGTTAGTTTATGTACGAGTATGTTTATTGTCATACAAAGACGTTCATTTTAATATCTAAAACGTAACAGTCCATCCATACCTACACACCCTTTCAAAACAGCTTAACGAATCGTGAAAAGAATTTAATCCCAGGAATTGGGACAGATACGAAATAATACGAGATGGCGAGTACACAGGGTGCGCTTTAAATTAAAACCATTTATGAACGAATAAATGGAAAACCAACCTTGGAAAACCAAGCCACAAAGGAAACATAGTAATAGATGCTCTCTTATCCACAGAATCCAAATGCCCTTGACAAGATCTGATTAACCTTGAAAAATTACTAAAAAGACTAAGAAAAGCTTTTCTTTTAACAGCGTCTGTTTTGTACCATCAGGCGATCCGATTGCTTCATCATCATCATCATCAGCCGGAAGACGTCCACTGCTGAACATAGGCCTCCCCGTTAGACCGCCACGCCGAACGACAATTCGCCACTTGCATCCATCGGTTGCCCGCGACCCTCACTCCGATCCGTTTGCTTATTTGACATTGAGACCAACTGAATCACCACCTAAGGCACATAATAATTATTTAGTATTCTGTAGCAGCCTGTATAATATTTGCCTCCACATTAAAGGAGTAGCACCTCCATATTTGCATTGTTAATTGTGCCTAATTTATAATTTATGAAGGGTTTAATTGATCCAAACACGGTTTAAAGGGGTTAATTTGCACGACCATGCTATAACGTACTTACCAACATTCCTGCAAATAAAGAGATGAGTCATTCTTAATATGAGGATTTTCTGTGGAAAGAAAAATTCGATCGTAAGCAGAATTAAACCGGCGCGCGGCGGCTTCCGAATTAATTAATCTCGAAATCTTTGAAATACAAAACGCATGCGTTAATGCCTTATAAAAATAAAATAAAAACATTTAAGGAGCCCGTGGTGGTCCAGGGTTGCCAGGTGGCCGGGAAATATGATTTGGCAAAAGAAAACACACGTGCCCATTAATTTTCAAAACTCTAGCTGCAACCAGTAGTTGGGGATTACATAAATACCCTCAAACCACTACCAAAAGACTCAACCAGCTTCAAAACTCATGTTACCACTACTTTCAGGTCGCATGAATAACAACCACTAGTCTGAAATTCGCTGAAAATCAGGCGCCGGCACAAAGGTTGGTGAGTCTTTGATATTCGACTCCAAAGACAATACAGAGTTTATAGTCCGGGAGCTAGCGTTTACATGAAAACTATTTGAAGAGGCTTTTTGGAATATGGACTCGGGAGCCGAATTGTTTAGTACTTTGTTTTATTCCCACGTTATATACACTCACTTTTCTTGTTTGTTTGTCGTTCCGGTTGGATTTTTGCAACTCAATTTTATGGCACTTCCCAATAAGCTAGCAGGCTGAAATTTTCAGGGTAGCTTCAAACCCAATGACATGAAGGAGAAATGAAAAAAAAAATCAAAAATAAAAATAATATAACATATAAATAATATAATAATAATAAATAAATATAATAAATATATAATTATTTACTAGCTAGAGATTTCCTTTTTAAAACTTCAAGTGCCGTAAAAGCGTATATACATCGAACGACATTTCACACAAAATTTCAGGTCCTTTTTTTCGAAATGTCAGAACCGATTTTAACAAAACTTTGTACATGATCGTTACTACGAGCTGAATCATTTTAACATAACAATAACATCACTGCTGTAATCCCCAAGGGTGAGGCAGTAGATATCTGATAGTACATTCACATTTCGCCATTTAAATTAAAAAGACTCGCCCCACGAGCCTATTGCCATCAACTGCCTAATATGGATTAAGGATTAATTTTGTAAGATAATATTTATATTACTAGAGATTACCCAGACTATAAATAGATTTGAGTATCTTATTAAATAACTTTGACGATAACCTCTATTAAATTTTGACTTGCTTAATGAGTTTTCCATGTAAAAGGTAGTAAAGTAGCAATGAAAAGGCCCTTAAGGTTAGATTAAAGAACCAGAAACCGTGTCAAACTAACAAAGGATTCAGCTATTAAAAAGTTTTAGCTTACTGATGATAGAAATTTACCATTGCATATTATAGTCACAGATCAATAACTAGAATACTAGATACAAGCTCTCACTCAGCTACCAATCCACGCAAGGACATCGACAAGCTCGGTGACGTCAAAAATGGAGCTAGGTACTCCATTTTTGACGTCAACGTTTGTCGATGATGATTTAGAGAATACTACACCACTCAATTTTTTTGAAAGACCTCACAAGTAAGGTCAGTGTACGTCCTTGGACATGTCCTCCCGTCTTTGTAACACTCTCTCTCTCTCTTAACCTGACATTCAATAACAAAAGCATATTCTTTTCAATTTTAACTCAACTGTTTCTGAGGATTTTATTTTTTGCACTTTAATCAAACTAAAAAAAGACTGAAAAAATAACGCTAGCTCCCGGTCTAAATCGCGGAAGAAATAAAATAATATAGGTTTGCCTTTGTCGTAAATCTCGGCTTTCTCAAAGATTGATTTGAGGAGGAAATCCTTTGAATAACGGAGATTAGAATTCACAGGTAGTATATAGTTTGTCTTCATTCGAAACGATTCCATTTTCGACACCTTTGCTGTGCCAAGGAAATCTGATACATTTAATAAAATATCCTAGTAGTTCGTCGAATAAAGGGAGTGATCTGGTAGAGGCACAGTTGTTTACCGCTTATATTGTTACTAGCACTTCGCCCGCGACTTCTTCCGCGCGTATTTCGAACTTTTCCTCTGTGAATTTCTACTTCCGGCCACCCTCCTTATGGTATACTTTTGGAAAATCTAAATCAATATCCAGGAAGTGTGTCAAAACTTGCAAGATTTGATAACAGACAGATAACGCCGATAAGTGCTAAATAAAAGTTTAAAACAAAATAAAGTATAATGAGCAACCCTGCAACTTCTCCCGTGACAATGTCACCAAGAAACCGCCGCAACAAAAAATGTAACTCAACGTAATCCAATCTGCGCTAGAGGGTTGAGTGGAAAACAGCATAATACTAGATCGGATCGTCTAGAAGCAGTGACGGATCTAGGACGGGGCAGGCGGGGTACGAGTCCCGGGCACCGAAATCCAGGGGCGTCGTAAATCATAATTTACATGATTACTTGATTGGAAACAAAAATCTGAAATGTCGGAGTAAATAAATTTTCTAATGCCTGGTCGCGGAACTAAACTTCCTTCCGTGATCCCGGAACTTAAAGGGCTATTGAAGGACACCGTGGATTTCAGTCAGTACAAGTCTGACAGTCCCTCCTGCCTTGCCCTGTCTGGAGAACCCATTCAATGATTTTGCCACGTAAAAGAAGCTCAAAATTATCGGGAGGGCCCGATACTTACTATTTACTAACGTTCACAAGTCAAGGCAACAAAAATCTATTGACTAGATCAAAAAACGAAAAATTTATTGATTAGTTTTACTGGAGAGAGGCCCCACTATCAAGTTTTGCCCCAGTTTGAAAAAATTGTAGATCCGGGGCTGGTCTGAAGTCTAGACTTAACTTGTGATCTGTGACCTAAAGTCCACGATGCAGCCTCGAGGGGATGCTCCGAGAACTCATAAACTGCTTACGAATTTGTCACGCTAAGAACTTCTTGAGAAATGGCTGTTTTTTTTCAATGGTTTTTCTCTTGGCCCTAAATCTAGCCCAGAAGCAAAAATGAGGATATTTTTCCTACCCAGGGCAGGGGAGGAGGGACTGTCAGACTTGTAGTGACTAAAATACACGGTGTCTTTCAATAGCCCTTTATATTCCAGGGCCATAGTTACCCGCTACTATTTGGTAACTGTGAAATATAAAGGGCTATTGAAAAACACTGTGGATTTTAGCTAGTACAAGTCGACAGTCCCACCCTGAGTGGGACTGGACTGATTTGATGATTTTCCCAAGTAAAAAACCACTTTTTCCGTTTGAGATAATGACTGGTACAACAATCAATACATCAAGCTTTTTGAAAACTAAATGTTCTAAGTTTTGTAACCGCATACAGAAATCTTTATTACTTAACTAAGATTAAGTATAATCATAAATTACCTTCAATATAAAACCAAAGTAATCAAACAACAATTTTCACTGAAACTTTTCAAGAAAATTCAAGCATAAAATGTTCAAAGTAAAGTAGACATTTGATTGCAGCGCCGAACTTTCAGGTACTTTTTAGTCTGTGTACGAACTTAGGAACAAGTTTGTGAGGTGTAACTTTGGATGTACTAATTTTGAACTAGTCTAGACTAGTAGTTCTCAAAGTTTACTAGAACGCACCCTAAATACCTTAAAAAAAACGACGGGGTTGCATTGCATTCCGGGAGTGCCGGCAGAAGTGAAAACTTGAATTTTAACGTTGTGTATTTATTTCCATATTTTAAACAATTTATGTACACGAATTTTACGAATACACATTACACAGCAGTGTGGCCCCTACACAGATGGTCGAGCCATCAGCTGTCCCCATCCATGGATGCGCGTGACACGCTGTAACTTAAACATACACAAGCGCCCTGCGCCGCCTAAACGAAACAGCAGGCGCAGGCATACATTTTCGCCGCGCCGCCGTAGAAAGAGAGAGGGATACTTCCTCTCTCTACTCTCCATCCGTCTTACGAATTTTCGATCAAGTCACGACACGTGTCCTGTCGCGAGTTTAACATTTTTTACCCCTTACAAAAAAAGTGTGGGTACAACGCCGCTAACGAAATTTTCACTTCAAAAAGTTTCTAATTTTTAAAAAAGCTTTCATTACTTGCTAATGAAAATAACTAGGAACTACACTCGAGAGCAATGAATCCGGGTCACTTAAAGAATCCTAAAAATCTCGGAAACTAAAAATGCTAGGTTAATGCAATAAATTGTATTTAATAGACAATGTAATACTCCTTAAATGAAGGTATTAAAACTTCTTAGTTATTGTAAAGTTATGTCATAAAAAAATCAAATTTGAAAAAGGGCCACTTTCGAAGATGGAACTACGAAATTACAGCATTTGGTTTTGCTTTTGTTTGTAATCTGTCATTTATGTGGGTACATAAACCATGTTGATAGTGCTCTATATTCATTATTCAAGCTGAAATTATGTCGCTTACGCCTGAAGAATGCACCAGAATACTTACAATGCTGGAAACCGGCCGGAGTCAGCGCGATACAGCCAGGACTGTCGGTGTGTCGCTGTCAACAGTACAAAGAGTTCTCCGACGTTACGAAGAAACTGGTTCTAACCTACGCAGAACAGGAACGGGCAGAACCAGGTGTACCACAGCACGAGAAGACCGATACTTGGTGAACACCATGCTTCGAAATCGCTTTTTCACAGGAACTGAACTCACCAATCAGTTTCGACGCCTCGGAGGAAGTAACCCAAGTGCATGGACAGTAAGACGTCGGCTTGCTGAATCTAACTTAAAACCCCTTAGACCTGCAAACGGCCCTAAACTGTAGCGTGGGCATCGTATTTCAAGACTAAGATATGCCCAGAGCCACGTAAATTGGAGTATTGAAGATTGGTCAAAAGTTATGTTCTCCGACGAATCAAAATTTATGCTCTACAAGCACGATGGAAGACACAGAGTGTATCGAAGACCAGGGGAAAGATTCAAGCAAGCATGCATCGAAGAAAAAGTAGCCTACGGTGGTGGGTCTGTACTTGTGTGGGCCGGAATTTCTTCTGAAAGTCGCACAGAGCTAGTGAATCATAGAAAACGGCTCTTTAACTAGCGTAACATATGTGGAAGAAATCCTCAATGATCACGTTGGTCCATTTATGGTCAATTTAGGTGAGGATGCTATATTTATGCATGACAATGCCCGACCTCATACAGGTAGGATTGTGAATGACTACCTTCAAGAGATGAACATTACTCGTATGGAGTGGCCAGCGCGCAGCCCGGAATATGTGCCGTTGCCGGCAATATTGCCCAAGGTGGGAATATAGGTGGAAATATTGCCGGCAATATTGCCGGGAGTGGAAATATTTGGGAATATTGCTTAATTTTAAGTCAAAATGAGTGCGAAAACTATGTAACACACTTAAAATTAGCATTTACAGATCATGGTCTACATTATGTACAAAAAAAAATATTTCTTTTGTAAAATTGCCAAAATTGCCGGCAATTTTGGCAATATTCCCGGTATTTTACCGGCAATATTGCCCATTGTTGCCGCACACGACTGTGAATATAAGAAATTACACATACATTTTAAGATAAGAATTGACGATCATTGTAATATATTGAATAAAAAGGCATAAATTCGAATAATTTATTTTAATGTTGTAGTTTAATCTAGTCAACGAATGCTCAAAGCATAGAGGGAAATTCTAGAAACACATTTTTACTACGTAACTTTGTTTGGACTAGTTAGGAGGTGAACATATCAAAACCATGAGCTCTGGGGAGGGTTTGAAGGTACCATTTTTTGGTTTTTCGCTTACATCTCGGAAAACCATGCGTTCTAGCAGCATAGCGTGTGTGAACAAAATAAAAAACTAAATCAATTTTCCGTAAGTTTTACCCAGTAAGCATTTCAAGATCTTGTAAGTTTTCGAGGTATCCGCTTTTGAAAGTCTGTAATTTAGGGGAAAAAACATTTTTAGTTTCGCGCATTTGGAAAGTTGTATTTGATGGGTACACTACGATAATACGAAAAACTTTATTCCGAAATTCATAAATACGAATTTAAAAATACCGATTTTCATAATTCCGAATGGTTCAAAATTCCTAATATAACAACTCCGATGGATCAATATTCCTATTTTAATAATTCCGAAATTTCAAAATTCCTAACGTTTATAATTACTATTTTCAAAATACCGAATTTCAATAGACCGAATATCAAAAATTCCGACTTAACATATAAATTCCGAAACATCGAAAACACGAATACCGAATATTAAAATTCCGATTATTGGAATTCCGATTCGGGTCCGTCAGGTCGAAAAGTCCGAGTCGGGGATCCTCAAGACACATTTTGGTCGCTATTGCATCCTGAGTAATAGCACCACCAAGGTGGTTCAACGGAGCCCCGCTTCGCGGGGCTCCTGTTTCTGAGAGCAAGGTTTAAAGTAACCTAACACGAAGGGGATGGCGGGGTCTTTCAGACCCCGCCATCCCCTTCGAACCTAACCTGTCCGTGTCGGGGTGTCCGCTTCGCTCGCTCTTACATCCTTGGTCGATTTGTTGACTACCACCTACCAAGGTAGGTCGGCGGGGCTCCTATTTCTGTGAGCAAGGTTTAAAGTAACCTAACACGAAGGGGATGGCGGGGTCTTTCAGACCCCGCCATCCCCTTCGAACCTAACCTGTCCGAGTCGGGGTGTCCCCAGTCTCGAGCTCGCTTCGCTCGCTCTTACATCCTTGGTCGATTTGTTGACTACCACCTACCAAGGTAGGTCGGCGGAGCCCCGCTTCGCGGGGCTCCTATTTCTGTGAGAAAGGTTTAAAGTAACCTAACACGAAGGGGAACTTCGAACCTAACCTGTCCGAGTCGGGGTGCCCCAAGTCCAGAGGAATGGGAGAATATTCCCCAAAATCGTATAAGGAACTTGGTGTACAGCATGCCAAACCGCGTAAACGCAGTAATGGAAGCACGAGGAGGCAATACGAAGTATTAAAATTCAAGAAAATCGTAATAAAGTTCAAAAATTTCATGTTTCCTATTTTTGTTTTAAGGAGAGATCAGCAGTTTTTTTCTTTATGTAATTTTGTGTTAATAAAATGTATGGTGACTCATATTTTTTTTTACTTTCTTTTAAGGAGTATTACATTGTCTATTAAATACAATTTATTGCATTAACCTATCATTTTTAGTTTCCGAGATTTTTAACATTCTTTAAGTGACCCGGATTCATTGCTCTCGAGTGTATTTAAATGAAACTATACAAAGTACTCTTCAAGGCGAATCAAACAGATCACACAGAGTTCCTATGCCCACCTCGCAGCTCGATCATCAGATCATCATAGTATTAAGTACTTACATAGTCACGCAATTTACAAATGAGTGCAAAATTTTAGCTCAATCAGTTTTACTTAGGTACGAGATTTGATTGCAAACAGCCAACGGGACAAATGAAACTAAATAAAACTGTGAAAATCCACATTCGGGAATAACCTCTAAATATACATGAAGGGAAAGTATGGCGTTTCTAATTGTGAATGATTTAAATAAAAAAATATTTATTTTTTAATCATTAATTGGAAAAGTCCAAGTATCGTTAGAAAAAGTCGGAAATCCTGTCCTACATCGACAATTACTGCGACTCACCTGTGGGTCGCAACCCAAGCTTTGGGAAACACTGGTCTAGACGGTGTATTATTAGAAGTACCTAAGTAAATTAGGTTGAGTGGCTGTAGGGCAAATGTTAGACGTTATCTTATTCCAGATTTTGTTATACCTTATATAATTTAATTATCAGAGTAAGTATAAAGTTGTTTTCTCGTCAAATATTAATTTACGATCCAAATACAGCACAGTTGGCACAGTGCTTAAGCTAACGACTGCTACGCTGAGTAGCGCTGGTTTAATTCTCGCACGGAACAAATATTTCTTCCGTCTGTCCTACTTTAATCAATCAGTCAGTCATTGTGAGAGCGGGTTGTTGTATGTTCGCCACAAAAATTATTCCCCTCGAAAAAAGTTTTGATCCTGTTCTCCTAGTACTTTCTGTTCAGATTCCACATTGTGTCCTCGTTTTCAGTAGTTTTGTGTTGGATTTTATAATTTAATTGTTCTGCTATCCACTTGCGGAAAAAAATGGGTCGAATGTACAATAATCAAAATTAAAAAACAAAAACCTTTGGCTAATTTATACATACTTTTTTTCGTGGAGAATTATTTTTGTGGCGAACTTACAAACCGTGAGGCGTTTCCTGATAGCTACAATCTTGCCCCTTGGGATCTTTAAGTAGGTAAAGAGCGAATATATACGTTACTTCTAGGCAAGCGTGCTTCCCTACAACAGCCGAGTTTCTGTCACAAGTAAAATTAAAAAAAAAAGTGGGTGCAACGATGCATGGCATCAGTAATATTCGATTGTCTTGCATGTGCTTGTTTTTGTGGACTCCCAGTATGGGGTGGCGTTGTATGGATATTCACACAGAAACTCACTTACACAAACACCCAGACCCGGAACAACTACTTTTAGGTTTTATTCAAATATTTGTTACGTTCGGGAATTGAACCCGCGACATGCTGCGCTGCAATCCAATCGTTTGACCACTGCGCTAACCTTGCCCTCCGTGTTTTAATTAACACAACATTGCCCACAAAATTAATTGCCTGCCTAGATTCAAATTCTAGTAGATTCTACCTGGCCACAATTACAAGCCTAAGGCTGCGGTTCCACTGAAGCGTAGCGGAGCAGAGCGGAGACGAGATGTGCCGCGCTGCACCAATCACGTGGCTTGAAATCATGTGCACCACTCCACTCCGCCCCAGTGGAACTGCAGGCTAAAAAAAGAGGACCATTGTTTCAGTTTATTTTCCGAACCCTGCGCCATCTTGAATAGACATTTCAAACTACGAACACGAAAAAAGAAAAAAGAAACGACAGTCGCACGAGACGTTTTGTCGAACCCAAGTGCCTTCATGCAAGAATAGTTCTTATTACAAGTAGATATAGGTATGTTTATGTCATATAGTAACTGCTACTCATCTTTGAAAGACGTAACTAACAATAGAGTCTACATACTCCATGCAAAGTTGAAGGCGCCTTTCAAACTTCGTCGGTGCGTTTGCAAAAGCACGCACTGACTTGTATACAGGGTGAATTTTTCAAGTGGGCGTAAATGGCTGAATACGAAACTACGAGTATGAGCTATAGCGAAATCTCCTCGAAGGAGTCTCGAGCGCGATTTTAATGAAAACTAAAAGTGAACCATTGGATTTGTGAAAATCTTTGTCACCAGGAATCGAAACCTTATTGGCAAAATCAGTCACTGTATAAACCTCGTAAAGACCATTAAAAAATGGTGTCCGCATATTAAGGCGCTCCTTCTCCGCGAGCATTCACCTGTAAAGTAACATTACGAATATTCAAACATTTCATCAGTGACGGAAGACAATCGAGCATCACAATGCGCAGCTTGTATCAAATCTGTACTAAGCGAATGCTCATCAGTCAGGAATGTAGTATTTGTAATGCTCAAAGTCGAATCTATAGTGTTACATAACACGCGAATGCTCCCGGTGAGGGTGCGCCTTAAATATCAATTTCTAGGAAATACTTATATGGGAAGCTAACTTCAACATGTATAGAAGCATTGGTGGCACAATGGTATCGGCTTCGACGCACGAGTTGTAGGTCGATAACCAACCCACGTGGTGCAAAACACTCCACCCTCACAAGGAACCCTGTAGTTATCTCAGAATGTAGCAGTGAGAACATTATTAGGCTCATTATGCTAAATCCATCCATGAAAAGACCCCGCATAACAAGGTACTTTAAAAAATCATCCTTTAAATAAAGCTACAACTCTGCTATCTACTAGTTTGTGTTTAACTTCAGTTTAGTTTTGAAAAGACTTAGTTCTCGTGGCCAGGGTTTAGAAGTTCATACTAACAGATTTCAATAATATAGGTGGTGGCTGGTGTAACGCGTAATAAAATGCTCGTAGTGTCGTCCACACGTAGAATGCACGTTACATTATACGTGGATTACATAACACGTTACACCAGTCTGGACCCGGCTTTATAGAATGGTGTGGTTTCGCTTTAAAGGTGATTGCTTCGATGTAACCCGCGAAATTCAAATTTTTTTACGTTTTTTGCAATTTGCAGGCCAGTGACATGTTGTAACTTTATAAATATACTAGCTTCTGCCAGCGACTTCGTACGCGGATCCTGTTGCTTATGCCAGCGTCAATGGGGTCGTCAAAATTGAAGATCTGAAATTAACGTCTGATGTCGAATTCTTAGAGCCTGGGGACGGGAAAACAACGGGACGCACATGACGATTCCAGACGTTCCAGATCTTTCATTTTTGTAAGACAACACGAAATGCCCATCAGACTAAACAACTCTTGCTAAGATGTTATTCATATATATGTTATTATAGTGTGGCTGGACTCTTGGAATTCCACATCAGTTGTTCCAGATCTCAATTTTCATACGTCAACAGAAAGTGCTCATTAAGCTGAACAACTCTTGCTAAGACGTCATTCCTATGTATGTTATAGTGTAGCTGGGCTCTTGGAGTTCCACATCAGGTGTTCCAGATCTTCATTTTTTATATTACAACAGGGAGTTCTCATCAGGCTGAACAACTCTTGCTAAGACGTCATTACTGTATATGTAATAGTGTAGCTGGGCTCTTGGAGTTCCACATCAGGTGTTCCATATCTTCAAATTTATTTTTTCAGCAGAAAATGCTCATCACGCGGAACAATTTTTGCTATGGCGCTATTTTTGTATCTCTTATAGTTTAGTAGTATACGGTAATTAGAAAACGATAGATTTTCTTCAAAATTTTGAAAACTAACACAGTATGCAAATATTGGCTTATCACAACGTACGGAGGCCAAAACATTGTTCCATTTGCCTTATCAACTAAGGTATAATATTAAAAATAAAGTGTTTAAATAAGTACAACGGTAATTAGAAAAGTTTGAAACCAAGGGCTACGGTAATTATATACTCACGTGTTTCGTCGGCGGTACACTAACGTTAGAGACGTGCAACTGCTGATGGGCCGCGGCACACACTGAGGAGATCCGACGCGTGCGGTAGTGATGTACCAAAATACCGTTATTTAGGCATGTGCACCCGAGAACAGAAACTGTTACGGTAATTATAAATTTCCATCGGACACGCAGTTATTTAATTATAATTATTTACAGACTGGTTTTATTGAGTTTAGCTGATCTATTGCAGTTCTGCATCAGGTGTTCAAGTTTCCAAGATAAATTATAGTCTATATGTTGTCCAGACTTAATAGCTATACAACAAAAAAAAAAAACAATCAAATCCGTCCAGTAGTTCCGAAGATTAGCGTGTATGGAGTAACTTCTCCCGTTTTCCTAACATTTCCCTTCACTGCTTTGCTCCTATTGATTGTAGCGTAATGAAAAGTATACTATAACCAGCGCAGGAGTATGAAAAATAATTGTACCAAGTTTCGTCAAAATCCGTCGAGTACTTTTTGTTTCTATAACGGTTATACAGACAGACAGACAGACAGACAGACAGACAGACAGACAATAATTTTATTAATTGCATTTTTGGCATCAGTATCGATCCCTAATCACCCCCTGATAGTTATTTTGGAAATATATTTCATGTACAGAATTGACCCCTCTACAGATTTATTATAAGTATAGATAGATGTGTTGCGGTAATAACAAGTATAATTTTAAATATAAACATTATCAAAAAATTCGCTCCATCAGCTCTCACATAGAAAAGGTGCATCGTAGTTAGATTTCGGAGAATTTAACATGATGCACCTTTTGTATGTGAGAGCTGATGGAGCGAGTTTTTTGATAATTTTTATATTTAAAATTATACTTGTTATTACCGCAACACATATATTTATAAAGTTACAACATGTCACTGGCCTGCAAATTGCAAAAAACGTAAAAAAAATTGAATTTCGCGGGCTGGTTGGAGCATGCCCCTTAAGTTTCAAAGACAAACTGAATAGGTACAGATTTCATAAATTATTAATCTATACTTCTGTACTAATATTATTAAGCTGAAGTTTGTTTGATTTTTTCTTTTTTTTTTAAGCTTTTTCCCACTCTAGGAATTTCTTCCTGTATCGTGGGTGCGTTTATAAACATATAAACTCACATACACAAACGCCCAGACCCGGAACGACTACTTATAGATCATACAAATATTTGCTCCGTGCGGGAATCGAACCCGCGGACACGCAGCGCAGTAGTCCAATCGCTCAGCGACTGCGCTAATCGTGCCGTCTGTAGATAAAGATACAACTCTGCTATAGCACTCTGAAACATAACTCCGACAAACGTTTCTCCGCTTCACGATTCGCCGACACAACGATTCATTCCTGGACGGTTCGACGACAAAAACTTTCACCGCAGAACGATTCGTCGACAAAGACATGGTTTGAAATTATAATACTAGTAACTAAATCCGACATCAGGGGCACCCCGAGGTTCGGTTAGTTAGGTTCCTTTAAACCCTGAACACAGAAATAGAAGCCCCGCCCAGCGGGGCTTCGTCTAAATGGCTTCATTTATACAATACTTCATGAAACACAATACTCATGACTTAATCGTTCTGTCGGCGAAACGTTCGTCGAGGAAAGGTTCTGTCGTCGAACCGTCCAGGAATATCGTTGTGTCGGCGAATCGTTAAGCGGAGAAACGTTTGTCGGAGTTATGTTTCAGAATCCTGCTATAGATCTACAGTACTATAGTTTGTGTTCTACTTCAGTTTAGTTTTGAAAACACTTAGCTCTGGTGGGCAAGGCTTAGAAGTTTATACTAACAGATTCCAATTATCTGGTACCTCTCTAAAGCCTTATAGAATGGTGTGGTTTCGCTTTAAGTTTCAAAGACAAACTGAATACCGTTTTCATAAATTATTAATCTATGGGTTTTCATAATTATTAATCTATGTTACGAGTTTGTAGGTCATGGGTTCGAACCCCGCCAGGCGCATTACTTTGTGTAATTTATTTCATCACCACTGCTCTCAAAACGGAGAAGGAAAACATCGTGAATCTAGAACCAAAAAATCGAAGACTTGTGACATTTATCAACCCGCACTAGGCCCGCGTGGTAGATTAAGGCACACTCCCTCTGACCGAGTGGAGGCCTGTGTCCCAGCAGTGGGAACATTATCAGGCTATGCTTCCATACTACTCTTATAAAGCTGAATATTTTGTTTGATTGAACGTGCTTATCTCAGTAACTATTGTTCGAATTGAAAAACTATTTTTGTGTATTTGGTTGGGTAGTCCATTAATTGAGGAAGGCTTTAGGCTATTTAACATCACTCTATGAACAATAGTAGCAGAATAGCGGGGGTGAAATGAAACCACGGCAAACACCATCGTTCCTCATTAAATTACTAGGAGTACCTATAGGCACCTCAGCATTTTAATAATAATAATAAAGTTAGAAATACGAGTGAATAAGGAAAAGGTACCACAACGTTTTCTTTTGTGTATTCTGGCTTGGCACAAATGAAAGAAACACATTTTGAAATGTGACTTTTGTGAAGTTCAAAACAGGCAGTCGCTACATGTAAAATACGTAGGTATATTCAGCTAGGTACAGCTTGGCGAAAAACTGTAGAAAACCGGAAGTCGCCACTGTCTTCTCGCTACCAGCACTTTGAATGATTTTTTTTTTCACTTATTACGTTAGTTTTACGGCACAATAATAAATCTAACAAACCTGCGGTCTTTGTTTACATCAAATATCAAAGATTTTAAAACGTTGTCAAAAACCAAAAGATTAGTTCCGTTTCAATCCGTTCTGGCCAAGCTGTACATAACTATAGTTGGGAAAAGGCTGATGATTATCTGATTCAAAGACAAATCTGAAAGATATTCTACCCGCAAAATAAGCTTTCCAAATGTCAACGCAACGAGCTTAGAACAATAAAGCGCTTGATAAAATGAAGATTATTACCAAAACACGATTGTCTGCAGCGATGCAGCGCTTTGTTGGCATCGTGACAAAACCGCATACCCGTGGACTGTGGGCTCATTTGCACTTGTATTACAAACCATGATAAAGCCACTAGTTTGATTTATGGACTATGTGTGTCCTGTTTACACCTTTGCTGGTAATTTGGGGTAGGAGAGAGATAGAAGGTTGTGTTATCTTGGAGGAGAATTGTGTGGTTCCCAGTTTTATGAATAGGAATGCCTACGTGGTTGGTTTTGTGTTGCCTCCTAGGATAATCTCATCTAAAATCCGCATACAAGTCAACCTTTGCGCGCCATACGTAAGTGCATTTTCCTATACTTATAGTTCATGTTTGTTCTTGATTCCCTCAGTGTCTACCAGACGATAATGGTCAGTATTTAATTGTACCACGGATAAGATACCTACCCACCTTACCGACGACTTATTCAAGAGCTGTCAGCAATCTGACGGGGGGTGTAGAGGGCCAAAGCCTGCCGGGGTCGCGGGTCTGTCTTATCCCGGAACGTAAAGGGCTATTGAAGGACACCGTGGATTATAGTCAGTACAAGTCTGACACTGAGATCCCGTCCTGACCTGAGTGGGAGGATAATTTCACCACGTTTAAAAAAAACACCAGTAAAGTCAGTATTTGACCTAGGGAGTTGCTACTCAAATTATTCATAGAAAAAGAAAAAAATACTCAAATACTATACAATTTTGGCAACAACATTTAATTGAATTTAATCTAATAACAACATAATTATAATAATAAATAAACTAGTTTTTCGAAACATTAAATAATCTTACGGTCTAAGTTTAAAGCTTTTTCTTATGCAATAGATTTGTTCGAGGGTACGCCCAGTCGCAGTCGATCCCGAAGTCTTAAAAGTCGCTTGTACATTAATAGTTTGTTGATCGGAAAACTTGCTTTCGTATCTTTTTCCTGTAGACAAATAAATAGACATTGTATTTTTTTTACTTTTCTGCATACTAGAACATAATGTAATCCAAGAAAGGGTAAGGGCTCTGGCTCATTATAAATAGTTTAAAAAACAAAAACTAAGCTAGCTTCCTTTTTACCACAGAAATCAAAATAGAAAGAATGTCAATCAACAAGCATGTCCAGTGTGGGTTGAATAATATAAACTAAAAATTAAAATTGAATGTGGAGAATAAACCTAGTTTGCAATTCAGTGAAAATAAATAGGAATAAATAGTTTAACTTACAAGAGGAAAGAAATCAATCTCCACTTTCATAATCTCAAAGAATGTTGCTGCAAAAATGACCGGACCAGACTTCCTTTCACATACATCTAGTTGTACAGCATATTTGTCATCTGGCAACTGTGCTATAATTTCAAATATGGGTCTAGTGGCCCTTTTCTGGCATGACAACCGATACAGCAGTATCTCACCGCTTCTAGTACCAATCAGAACAAAGTCACCATAGAAAAATAAAGCAGTGATTGGTGGAAATTCTAAATATAAATGCTGGTACTTGTCAGTTTCAATTTTGAACAGATTCCTGGAATAACAGACAAAGTTTTTGTCGTCAATGGCACGAATATGTTTGATCTGTTTAATCCATTCCGGAGGACAGCTTATTGATTTCACTGTTACAGTTCTGTTTTTACTGATGGTGACGATTTTACCACAATCAGTAAAAATACAAAGCTTTCCTTTATAATACTGAATTTCTTTGATATCATAGTCACAGTGAAGCACAACTTTTGATTCAAGGTTCTTCTTAGTTAGATCACAGATAAAAACATCTCTATTGTTGATGAAATAGAGCTCTTTTCCATGTAGCACAAAGTTATCAGCTCTGAAAAATGCTTCAGCCATGTAAGTCACATCTTCGACTGTTCTTTGAAGGACTATGCCACATTTTAGAAGTAAAACAGTAGCAAGATCATTATTCTCCATTTTGTAGCAGTTTTTCTCTGGAACTGCTACTGGAATATTTTTCATTGTGCTAGTGTCATACAGAACTATGCCTCTTGCTTCTTTTAACGGCAGGACACCATAATCGACAGGCAGAGCATGATTTTTGTCGTGTATAGAGAATTTATAGAACTCTTTAGCTTCTGGGTTGAACTGAGTTATTTTAGACCACATAGTGAGATTTCTGTAGATATAGTACCACTTACAGTCTTTTTCAGACTTCTTTTTCGCTATTGAGGATGGGTATTCGAACTCTTGGAGACATATTTTCTCCCATATGTGGTCGTTTTCATCTATAGCTTCCAACCATTTTTTGCACACCCGACGGCATTTTCCAGCAGTAATGCCGTCGGTTCTGATTAATATTTCTATGAAAGTCTCCAATGGTAGGCTGTCTATATCCATTATTGTTTAAACTTTTGACTGAATGTTGTATAAACACGAGCAGATTTTTTTATTTCAATCTTCTTTGCTCACATGTTTTCTGCGTACGACTGAAATTTGTTAAATAAACACATAAGTATTTATTAGTGTTGCTTTTCCTTCATGTTGTGCATTTTAAAACCACTTTTACTCAAAATTACTTACCTTGTTTACAATTTTATCTCCTATCAACTGACGGATAAACTCGTGATTTTGACGTTTTGTTTTGCAATGTTGGTGTTGGTGTCGAGACACTGACAGTTTCACTTTTACGTTCAGAAACTCTAAACTCTTTAAACTTCAAGGTTGAAAAGTCAGAAGATCAATTATTTTTTAATATTAATGATAACTGTTACAGTTTGACATAAAAATGTAGAAAACCGGAAGTCGCCACTGTCTTCGCGCTACCAGCACTTTGAATGATTTTTTTTTTTCAATTATTACGTTAGTTTTATGGCACAATAATAAATCTAACAAACCTGCGGTCTTTGTTTACATCAAAGATTTTAAAACGCTGTCAGAAATAAAAATTTTAGTTCCGTTTCAATCCGTTCTGGCCAAGCTGTAGTTTACTGCATCCCTCAGCAGTACAAAGGTCTCTCGACCGAGGTAGGTAGGAAGGTAAGGATCACGGGTAGTCATGAGTTTTTTAGTTCCGCCAAAATCAAATTAATGTTGTAAGTTCAGGAATACCAACTGATCAAGCGATATGTATGGCGCAAATCTCAAAAAAGGCATTCTTACTTTTTGGTGATGTTGTCGTGTGTGGTTATAGTTTCTCGTAATTTAACTCAGAACACTGTAAGAATATATCAGTCAGACGTACCTTTTCATTCACTTAACTGATGATTACATAATAATTCGCGGCTACACCCGCCGCACCTAAGTTCCCGGCTCGTAGCATGATATACAGCCTCAAGAACTACACTATCAAAAAGCTATCAAAATATAAAATATTCTATCTGACAGTTCCGAAGTTTTTTTTTTTTTGTCTAGCCTGCCTATTTCTACTTAACACAAACCCGAAACTCCATGCAGTTCTGACAAAACCTAATGATCGTCTCCCTACTTTCACCGTGGCCTGCCGCAACCTCGCCAAACCGTGTCAGGAGATCACCGTAGTCAAACATCCTTTAACGAAGTTGAACTGTTCCTTTTAGTTTTTCTTTCATCGTAACTAACGTATTTTAATCCACAAGGGTGGAGCAAGGTGTAGAACTGCCCTGCTTGGGCAGAGCATCGCCGTGTCCTCACGGAGGCGATAGGTGGCGACCTCTCACGCCTGGCATTGGTCAACTCCATGCTGCAGGGCGAGACGGAATGGGAAGCGGTCGCCTCCTGCGAAGCAGTCAGGCTAGCACAGGAGAAGGGGGGACCCATGAGGCGTGGGCGCGCGCATGCGGATGGCGAGCCGAGTGACTCGTTGTCCGATCAGGGACCATGCCCGGGTCGTCGGCGCGTCGTGCTCCACGTACGGCTAAAAGAGCTGTCGGCAAAATGACGGGAAAGACAAACAAGACAAAGCCTGCCGGGGTCGCGGGACTGTCTCATCAGGTTACCGTAACCTGTAGTGAGACTGACAGTATGGGTAGGAGGACTCATTTGATGGTTTTACATGGGTGGAGCAAACACGTATCCAGGGTGTAATCCACAAGTAACGCCATTCATGTTGGCTATTACACAAAGAATATTGGTTAACAAAAACACGTAAAAACCCAACAAATGCAATTTTTATTACACCATAACAAATAAGTACACATTTAAAATTCAAATTACATTTACCATGTCACAAATTTTATTGATAGATTAAGATAAGAAAAACATACCATTGAGCCTAAACCTCTGAACAAGTGGATCAGTATCAGGATCAGTGATTTACAGGCCTTTTGTGGTCTTAGCACAGGATTTCCGTTTTTTGTGACGTAATGCTTTTGCGTTATCCAGTAAATTGCTTCTAGCAACGATTTTACAATACCAAACCCCGAACTTGGCCTTTAGTAAACATCGTTACAAAAAAAAAACTATTTTTTAACTAAACTCTATGGAAGAAATGAAATACTAAAGTTAGGTTTTCAATAGTTTTCGGACGCTAGCGCCAGTGGCGGCGGCGGCGTCAAACTATCCCCGCTCATCGAAGAACGCTTTTGCACTGACCCAGAGTATTTTCAAACTGCCTTAAAACCGTAGTTTAGATTTTATTTTGATGGATAAAATTGGGAATAAACTCACTGGGTTGTGTTTACAAACATCCAAACACCCAGAGAACAATAAATCTGGCTAAAATTAATTTTCATTTTTGTAGACTCCACTATTTTTAACCGACTTCAAAAAAAGGAGGAGGTTCTCAATTCGGTCGTTATTTTTTTAGATTTAGACTTTTACCTGATTTTACACGTTAGGAAATGAGTATATTTGTTTTAATTTATGTATTTTTATAAACATTTCTATTCACAAAGGTATAACGTATGGTAGTTATCATTTCAAGTACCTACGTACATTATATTTATTTACAATATTGTCCAAGAAATATTTATAATTTATTAAAGATTATCAGAATAATTATTTACAAGAAACTTTGTTCTGTTTTGTTCATAATCGTTTACATGATTTTGGTTTTAAACATAGGATTTATGAAAAAAATAATGAAATATTTTAAACATCCAAATTAAAAATCCACCAATAATAAAATAAGTATCAAAATGATGTAATGTGTATAACTAATACAAAATATCCAATCATAATGTCTCTTAAATATGGAAATAATAAATGTTCATATAAAATACGCGTTGTAAAATAAGGTCACAGTATTCCAGTCCAGTAAAGCAACAATAGTCATACAAACAGAACACAAAAATTAATAAATAATAATCATCATCGAGTTATCAGTTCGACTTTCGAGTAACACAACAGTTTCAACAACGACGATATAATACTAGACTCGTAATAACAGGCGACCGATGTCTGCCAACACATTAGGCAAAAAGTCTTATATCCGTCTCATTTCGACCAATCCTGTGAGCCGTAAACATACGTTGAGACAGAACAGACCTTGAGTTAGCCAATCACAACGCAGTACCCCGTCCCCCTCGCTTACGTAGTACCTCAGCGAGTTGGCAGAATAGTTTTGTTCGTTAGATTGTGCAATGCGTAGTCTAGTAATAAATAGTCGTTGAGTTTCAATAAATTATCATTCAACATACAAAATTTGTAAAAAAAAACAAACATCACTAACTAAAAAAAACTAAATATTGTGATCGGATACGAGAATATGAAGGTTTTTTTTTTTTAGTAGGTATTATAGTACATCGCATCGTTGTGCTACCATTTTCAAAGCAGCATACTGTGTCGTCTTTTGAGACGTTTTCAGCGGTATTTTTTTACCCAGTATCTGGGTTGTAAAGGTCACATAGGCAGTCGCACCGTTTCAAGTAATGGGTCCGGTAGGACTGGAAACCCAACAATATTTGAAAATGGTGATCAAACTTCAGCATATCATAAGTAATGATAGGCAGACGATGATAAAAATAGCAACCTCCATTGCATAATCCCTATTACAATATTAAATAACACCAAAACCCAAATTAAATAAATAAAAAATTAAATTATAATGCATTCGGAATGCTTACACAATAAATTGACGTAACATTTTGAACGCACTTTAACGAACAAAAAAATTCTCACTGGTTTCAATGGTTTTGGTCGAATCAACAATTTATAACCCAATATTTATTCTATACAACTTTTTACACAAAAAATAAATGCTTGAATTCTAAATGCCAATAAAAAAAATACGTCTAAAGCTGCAGTGAGTTTAGGTTATTAATGCTTCCAATCATCCTTCATAATGCGCACAGCTAAAGTAGAACTTACTACCTGTGTCATGTATTTCCGAACGCATACAACTTGAATCACCTCAAAGTTAGAGTGAGCAGGCTTCTTCTGTGTAAGCTCACTTCATTGTAGACTTTATTTTTATCACTTCTGTCC